>JANZLQ010000032.1:11868737-11920065 GCA_026212715.1 Elanus axillaris | reverse complement strand
AAGTCCTGCCAGAAAACCTGCTCCATGGGCTCCTCTGTCCACAGATCCACAGGTCCTGCCAGGAGCCTGCTCCAGCGCGGGCTTCCCACGGGGTTACAGCCTCCCTCAGGCATCCACCTGCTCCAGCGTGGGGTCCTCCCCGGGCTGCAGGTGGAGATCTGCTCCCCCTTGGACGTCCATGGACTGCAGGGGGACAACCTGCCTCACCATGGTCTTCCCCACCATGGGCTGCAGGGGAATCTCTGCTCTGGCACCTGGACCATCTCCTCCCCCTCCTTCTTCACTGACCTTGGTGTCTGCGGAGTTGTTTCTCTTACAGGTTCTCACTCCCTGGCTGCCATTTCTCCCCATTCCCCAACTTTTTTTCCTTCTTAAAATGTTATCACAGAGGCGTTACCACTATCACTGATCGGCTCAGCCTTGGCTGGCGGCGGGTCCGTCTTGGAGCCGGCTGCTATTGGCTCTGTTGTTCAAAGGGAAAGCTTCCAGCAGCTTCTCACAGAAGCCACCCCTGTAACCCCCCCAGCTACCAAAACCTTGCCACAGAAACCCAATACACCATAGCATCTCATTTCTTCTAAGTGATATTTAATACTCATTGTTGCCCTTTCAATGCTATGTCTCGCACAGGAAGGATATGTTCTTTCTTTTGGCCCTCACTTGATGCTTCGCAACCATTGCACCTGCATGTCACATATTCGCAGCATATCTCACTGTTAGAAGTCTGAGTTCTCATAGGCCAAGCACAGGTAACCAGCAGATCCATGATTCTGAGTAGGAGAGTGGTATTGCAGCTGGGGAACATGCAAAAAGCCATTTCCTGAACCTCCTCATAACCTGCCCTCTGTCCTGTGACCTGATGCTGTCACACCAGTCAAGATGCCACCATCACAAGAAGTTTGTGTTCAGTCACTTTCTGAACTGTTTATGTTTTTGCAAACTTTGCATGAGTTTTGCTGAGAAGCCATTTTAGTGCTGTTCCCTCTGAGCTACTGAGTTCAGTCAGACATTAAAATCCAAGGAAAGCTTGAGAGCACAGTAAAGTGTGGAAGGGAAGTTTCAAAAGATTGCTGGGTTAAGCAAACTACAGTTTTCCTGCAAAGCAAAATCTCAGAATTTCCAACTCTGTAGTAGAAAACCTGGGTGGGGGGTGGGGGCAGAAGGGAAACTAAAACCCAGACAAACTAGCTTTTTAGAGTTCAAAACAGAAATCATATTTCTCAGTCACTGCTAGTCATCATTACTTTGTCTTTACACTCATAACCAACTGAAATGCTTTACTAAAACAGGCTCCAGTTAATATTGCACCCAGAATGAGGAATTACACAATATTAGGGCTAGATTTATTATTAAATTTATTATTAACATTATTAAGGCTAATTAATCTAGGTGTAATACTAAACTGATAAATTAATTTCAGGACATGAAATGATATCTTTTCATGGTGCTGTACTGTACCAGATGGCCACAGCAGATTCCCACTGGGGTGTTCTTTTTTGTGTGGAATTGACATGTTTTTAAGATATTACAGTAACTAGCCAGTATCTGAGTAGTTTCCACACAAAACCAGTATCAGCCTACTAAAATTCTGAGTTTACTCCTGGAACATGGCACTACCTTAATCACAGGCACTGCCTCAATCACAGGCACACATTTTTGATTTTTTTTTTGTTTGTTTTTAAAGTGTTTTTAATTCATGGTAGTTCAGATTTGAAGCTTTTGGAAGGAGAGTTCAGGGTTTGTAAAATACCTGCAATGCCGATTTGCAAATGATTTGGGAGACTCAAATCAGTTATTTAAAACATTTTTTAATTTGAACAATTATAATTTATTGAAAACATCTAATTTAGTCTCTGTTTTCTTCCACTGTCGTTTGCAACTTTCACTGTCTAATTTTGGGGGTTTTTTTACTCTTCTTTTGGTAGAAAAGTTTAACAGCTGGCAATATCAGCATTCTCCATGGTGTACAGAAGTTGTCCTGGGGAAATAGTGAAGGTAGGACAAGTCTCTTGTAGTAAGAGTAGTATAACAGGATAACTGGTCACCTTAAAAACACTGCCTGATGTTCACATCTTGTGGGGCTGGGTCTGCACTCTCCATGACTGTGACTGCACCCAAAGCTGTTGGTGTTCAGTAAGTAGCCTAGCTTTCTAAAAAACAAGGCTGATGTGACAGCACACTGCATCCATCTGCAAGGTTTCCTTCTCCTCCCAGCAACTTTGTAAAGGCATAAATGGCCCAAGTTCATGAATATGAATAGAGCAGTAATGGAGAGACCTAAACCAGTGCTCCCACTGGGAGAAAGGCAGGCAGAATTCAGCCCATTGTAGCCATTTACAGTGTCAACAGCTAAACATCATACACACTTACAGGGAACTTTGAATTAACCTTAATAGATGTGGCCATTAGAGTCCCTCAGAAGAAACTGGAATAGTTGGGAAGGGGACAAAGAATTGCCATGGGAAGTGGAAGGAGCTGAGAACGGGGTGGATTACACATGGATGGTATAGGCTGAGAAGAAGCAAGGCTTCTTTAGCTCCCCTGATCATTGAATAAATGCCTGGGTTTGCTCCCAGTCCATATAAATGATGTGAAGCTTTGTGGCCTGTGCTACTGCAGGAGGTCAGAGCTGATGATGGTTCTCCCTGCTGGTAAAAGCCCCTGAATTGTGGCTGTTTGGTCTTTTGCAGTTGCATAGAAGATGTAAGAAAGAAAAACAAGGTGCTTTCAGATTGGACTGATCTTTGCTCTTACTCCTATAGCTGTGAGGGATGTTAGGTCAGAGCAAGCGTTTTAGGGTCATTGCTTTTTTGGTTACTTTAGAAGGCCTCACAAGTGCACCTTAGCAACAGTGTTCTTTGCAAAGGAAAGACAATGCTAACACCATGATGTTAACCTTACAAGGGCTGACAGGCATGCTAGTTAGTGCCATATGTGATTTTGTGAGGAAGACAGCTGTTATCACTAGGAAGTGTATTGAGATTTCTAAACTCTCGCCGAAACGGCCGTCAGCTGGTAAAGACTACTGGCAGTCAAACTTGAGTGGACAACCGAGTCTTTATTTGATACAGCAAGACAGACATAATGGATGATGCCATACAGACTACTTTTTCTCACTTTCAAATTTCCAGCTTTTTGTCTCACAACCAATGATGCTAATTATTAAAAAAAAGAAGTGATATTTTAAGTAAAACTTCCCAGAACTATTAGCTGAAAGGCAATCTTAGGAACTGTTAATGGCTGCAAGTCTGTATATGTCCAGTCTGTGCCAAATGTAAATAGATTCTCAACTGATCCAAGCTGCATATATACTCTGACATCAAAGGAGAAACAGAAACTCAGTGTCCAGGAGTTAAGAATCAGCTACCCATACCTTTTAGAAAGTCTGGATGGATCGCTGGATGTAGTTCCTCTGTCCACTAAATTGCCATGTATCTGCAAATAAGGGATCCAGCTCTCCAGCAAATAAATAAGAATAAACCCCTGCATTTCTGGAGGTTAAGGCTGGGTAAGTCCATTGATTCCCTAAATTTCTGGGCTGGCCTCAAGTCTCTGGAAGGAAAACTGGGTTAGGGAAAAAGGCAAAGCAATTCAGAAGTAGGGTTTATTCCTGGCATTAACACAAATTCTGTATCTAACCCATATCTAACAAATCAGGTGTTTGTTTCTTTGTGCTTCAACTTCACTGCCTATGAAAACAAAGCTAATAGCTCCTTACCCATTCTCAAAGTGCTTAGAGAATTAATTTACATCTAAAGTGCTTTGAGACCCTATGACAGGAATCATTACAGAAATATGAAATGTTCTTGTTATTTTTCCAGGGAAATAAAAGTATCCAGTCACTCAGCCAATTGGCAAGACACTTCAGATGCTTTTGACTGTGGATATCTCTGTTTTCCAGGCTTCAGAAGGGTATGTCCAACACCTGATAGCTAGGTTTGGTTTCCCTTCTCTAAAATGAATGATAGCTGTGTTTTTAAACAGAGATAAGGCGAAAGGGAAGAGTGAAGGATAATGGCATCAGTTTGGGCTGTCTCTTTTGGCTTGGCCTCAGCCCTCTTATCTCACCTAATGGCAGAGTGAGTGCCAATGTTTATTTGGCCATTCTCATTCACCAGCTGCTCCTGTACCATGGTGTTTTTCTTCCCAGATGGCAGCACGATGTTCCATGATAAAACTGACACAAGAAACAATGCAAAATTTGTCTAAGAGAGGTTCAGCAAGCATGAGAAAAACAGCTGATATCTTTCAGAGCTAGCCAAGTTGCCTGACCTTGATGCCAGAGTAATTATGGTCTGATTTGAACAGAGGGTAAGAAAAGAAAAGCCTCTGCCAGATTTATCAGGTATGTTTCTGGAAGAGGAAAAAAAAATATTAAAACTCCTCCCCACTTTTTGGCTCTGTGACAAAATCGATTGCTGCAATCTGAAAAAGCTCCCGTAAGTCCCATATATTAGCAGGTCTTGTGAACTATTAGATGCTAGCTAATTAATGCCCTTCTAGATACATATTTTATTCAATTATACTGTGATCTCATAAAAAGGAAGACTGAGATTATATGAACAGCTGTATTTTCCTGGGTTTCATCTTTCATTTGTCAATATTTAGAAGTATTGAATAGAGGCTTAATACTTAAATAATATTTACATTTTTTAAAAAATAAATATTCTCTCCAAAATCCTAGTTAAATTATTACAGAGGAGATGTAATAAAATTGTTTGTTTTATTAATCTAATCACTCTGAAAGCAAGATATTTTTTCCCTACCAGACAGTACACACATGTATACAATACTTTTTGTCCTGCCTTAAGATCTGAAGATTTAAAAATCTAATTACTTTAGAATTACACCTTTTAAATGATCCTTTAAAAAATAACTAAAAATACTACTTCATTTAAATGATGAACCCTTCCAAAAAATCTCCCTTTTATATCTTGCAGTGGCAATACACTGAAATACATTTTTTTCTTGTGGATTTCCTATTTTCTTGGGTCCTATTTTCTGATCTTAAAGTCAAGTAGTCATGTCAAATTCTGAATATCTATAGATACACATGCGAGGATCCAGCTGCAAGACTAGGATCTTCGATTATAAGTTCTGCAGGTAAGAGCTTCTTCAGCCTGGATACTGAGCCCTCTTACCCACTCCACGGATCTCCTACTCACCAGCTAGTCCAGCATGATGCTCACTAACAAACAGATGCATGAACTCACATGACCATCTGACTGCCATCCCACACTGATGGGTCACCCTGAATACCAGCACTGTCTGATACCCCTGCCCAAACCCTGGGCCCCCTACTAACCCGCTATTTCCCCAACAAGTTTGCTAGCAAACTACACATGTGCACCCCCACATCCGCCAGGTTTGGGGAAGATACAGACAGTTCTCCCTGCCCCTGTGATGGCACCAGGCACATGGGCTGCAACTCCAGCCACAAGTGCCAAGAACCTTACTCAGTTCACTCATACTGGTTCCCCCAGTAGCTGGCACTCGGGACACGCTGTTTGCATCCCAGCAGCTGAGGTCCCCGATTGCCTCAGGTGTGGGTGCCATAGGTGAGTGGCACCTACACCCGTGGTCTGACTCTAGTTGCTGGCATCAAATCCACTCTAAGCCTGTTCCTCCAGTAGCTGCCACTTAGGCCTTACAGCACACACACACTCATGGGGAACAGAGTGAGATTACACAGAGATAGTTAAGTATTTCATAATAGGAGAGGAGACACTGCAGTGATCAGGTGCAGGGCTCGGTCAGACAAGTGTACTGAGCAGCAATGATGTGTCAGGGCCCTTTAATACTCCTTTTGGTCTATTCCACCGTTTGTTCCTCCCCAGCCCCCTTTCCCTAAACATTCCTGCATGAATTTTGCATAGTCCCACAGGACCCCCTCAAACATCCTAAATTCTCCTGTTCAACTTGTTTCCTCCTCCTCCTCAGTTACAAAGTCCAAGTTGTCTCCTTCTAATGTGATGCCTGGTTGTCTCTTAATGGCTCATCAATTAGTGACTGGAGAATTTTGGTCTTTGGTACCGCCTTGTTACCCCTTGTCTACAAGGTCTGTGTCTCTGAGTTCTTGTGATACCTTTTTGTACCGAAAGGTCCTTGATTGAATAACCTTAATGAAGCAGATGCTTTCACCTTCCAAATACCCTTACAATTGTGACTCTTTCTTTTAAAGACAGATAGAATTTCCCACATGCTGCCTTTAATCTTCTTGAAACAGAGCCATTAATAGCTGCCCTCTTCTGTTTTTAAGGGAGCAGTGAGAATCAAATAAATCAGAAGTACTAGTCAGAAAAGTAAAAGTATTATTTTACTTAAATAAAATACTGTGCAATAAACCCCAATTATTCTAATGATAACCCAAAGATCCTCACTCGATTTTTGTATATTTTGGTCCAAAGCCCTCAGATTCCTACTGTTAACCTCTTCCGCTTCACCTAGAAATCAATACTGAGGAATGCTGAAGAGGACTGCAGAAGGAGACCGAGCCTGTGCTCTGCCAATTGCTCCATGGGTAGTTGTCAGACAGGAGTAGAACACTTCAATGTTTCGGTTTCTGCTCGTGGCAGATTGCAGTTTAGTGGCTCCAGACAGCACAGCTAAATGTCACAGTGCTCATGTTTTGTTCACATGTGGCGCCTGAGCTAGGCATCTCTGAATGAAAAAAAACCCAGACTTTTTCTTATTTGAGTTAAAGAGCCAGATTTTTTGTGGTGGAAATGATAGCAGTTACACAACTTTATGTGTAGCCTAGCCTTTATGAGAATGACAGAGAAACTTAGACTGTGGTTGTGTGCTCTCTTCTGGCTCCATGTCTGCCAGATAAAGAAGTAGCAGTTCCCACTTGATTATCACTGCCCTCCCTTGATTACCCCTGTCCTCCTCAGATCTGCCAAATGAGCAGTCCTGTGCCAGAGCACTTCCCATTCCTCTTACAAGAAGTTAGCCAATGGAGCTATCCTGGTATATGAGGGAGTTCCTCATACCAGTAATTTAGGTGATAGATCTGAGGGACAGGTAATATGCAATAAGAGATAATAATGAAGAGACCGTAGAAATAGCGCTCTTCGGCTGACACTGGGAAAAGATGGATTGTGTCAGTGTAGATTATAGGAAGAGTTCATTTACTGTGATGGCAAAGAGGATGACGTTATCTCAGTTATGCTAAAGTTTTCAGCCTTGTATGGCTCAGAGGTAGGTACTGAAGGTTTGAAGCATTAGCAAAAGTTTTCAAAAGGTGCTAGGGCAGCAGTTCCTGGTTCCTGGCTTTCCAATTTACTGAATGTTCCCCAAACTAATGGAATTATGTGGGAAAACTTTACTCTCTCTCAGTTTTCTCCAGTTACTTTATTTGCAGCAAATGCTAATCAAAACACAAAAATTACAACAAAGGCCTCTTTAACATCCCCAAACTGAGCTTGTGTGAAGAGAACAAGCACAGACAGGTCGTCACAGAAATCACCATTCCTGGAGTGTGACTTCTCTAACAGTAAAGAGAAAAGGTCATTCCCTTTTAAAAAAATAGATTCACTTTGCAGATACTTTCCTTACAACATCTGTATCATTAACTTTTACTTATAAGATTTCTCATGAGATCCTGCAAAGCCACCTATGCAGGACCTGACTGGAAGAGTACTAGCCTCAGTCAGGTGTGTTCGAGCACTGCCATCCAGTTATGTACCACAATTACGTACCACTTCAATGACTAACACCTAAGTAAAATGATGAAGATAGAAAACACTGAATACTTGCAGAAATCTGTGTTTCAAGTATAGGGATATTAAAAAAATAAAATAAAATCTGTGAAATCCTTGGATTATCACCTAAATCTGAGCATTGCCTTATATAATAAAGAACAATGCACCGATAAGAAAAAAGGCTAAATTCATCAGGTAGATTATGTATTTTTTGTTCCATTCTCTTGCGCAGCTTTTTATGTTTTAGTGACATATATCAGTTGCCTGATAAAAAATCTCCCTTATACATTCTCTAGCTGTACTATTTTAAATTAATGGTGATATAAGTCAACATAACTTTTGCCACCTTTTGTTGTTGACTAGACTCTGGACCGAATATTTTTAGCCAAACGTTGTAAGCTTTTAATCTTGCATATCTTTATCAATGGAACAGAGTAAAACAATAAAAAGTCAGTAGAGTAAATGAAGTGCAGTTTCAGACCATTTGATGTACAACAGCCTTTCCTGGCTTGCTAGCCTCAAGGAGGGGTGTTTTACCACATGATAAAATGTGCATCAGCTCCCTTTCTAAAAGCACATTCTTCTTTGGAGGGCTGACAAGGGCCACTTATCTTGTGCTGTAATTCTGTCTATGCCAGATTCATAAATGAAGTGGTATTTTACCCTAGACTGAGTGAGCTAGATGTACTTTCCTGGAGGAAAATAAAATATCCTAAGGCAATGAAAGAGTTAAGAAGGTCATAGGATTTGCCAAGCATCATGATGTAATTCTTTGAGTCTACTCATCTCAGAAGGACTTAAGAATCTGGACAATGTCCTTTTTCTTGAGATTCCGACAGGATCAGAGGACTGTCTCTATAAACAAGATGAAGCAGTAGCTGACTTAATGAAAACTTTGTGCTAATTCAGGAAGCCATTCTAAGTTACTGTGGATTTCCTAGATTGTCAGTTCCTTCCAATACAAATGAAAATCCTTTAAATAATATTAAGGTTTAGATCACATTTATGCTTTAAAAAACCTACTGTGTAAAAACAACTTCTGACTCAATTGATCTGTTCACTGGAGTGCCAAAAATACAGATTTTTTTTCCCTTTTCAAGTCTCTTTTCAAAACTGCTCGGCAAAGGAAAAGAATCATAGCAGCTATTGTGGCTCATAAATCATCAGAATTGTCAAGCAGGAGCTAAATGTAACTGGTGTGCTAAAAGTCACCTAGTGAAATAACCTTTAAAGCTGCATATAAAGCAGACTTCAGCTTCTAGACTTACAAAAGATCTGTTTCACATCAACATTAACAAACATGGATATTTTTTTTTACATAGACCTCAAATTAATCACTGTTCTATTAAGTTCAGATATGTAATAAAGGAGAGTCCCTTCTAAAGAAGATTTTGTTTTCCCTTTTCCTAGAATACCCTTCCCAACTAGTATTGCATTAGCACAATTTTACATAAGATGTGCTGAGGAACAGAGTTTATATAGAGAAATAATTATTTATTTGTCATGTTTTTAATCTTCTGTGTTCACCCATGAATGCCCCCTGTAAACTTGGTATCCAATCTCATATTTTTAAAGTAAAATTATTGATTATGCAAGCAGAAAGTTATTATAAAGATAGTTACAGATTCAGAAATATCTTTGGTAATTTATCTTAGCACCACATGGTTGTTTTCTTTGTCCTAATGTTTACATCTCTACTTTGACTTTATGCAAAATAGCTTTCTCACCTTCTTTTTATTTCACATGAAGCACTCAGCTGGTCAGAGTTGTGAATAATCTTTGACCCCTGTAGAAATCTCAAAAGTCTTGAAAGGTTCCTTTAGGCCAGCTCCTGAATGTGTAAATCCAAATTCCTGGATGTTTCACAGCACACAGTATATGCTCACAGAAACTTAATTCAGTTGTCAGAGATCAGGATTTCCAAGTTTTGGTAGTAATTACCTTTCTGAGCTCATATAGCAAAATGAATGAGACATAACATCTGTTTTCTGGTTTCTTATGTAAACTTCTATCGAATGAATTCAATCATTGATTAACTGTTCAAGCCAATGAGACATCACATTTTTCAAAGTCAGAAGTTATTACAATTTCCATTGAGCCTATAATCTAACTAGAACTGAGTGGAAAACTATTTTTTCAGCCTGTTAAAATGTTTGAGATTCCAAGAATTTTCCCCAAAACCAAGGAACCCTGCAACAGCCTTCTCAGTGGCCCAATCTACTGTATGGAAGTTCAAAAACCTACTGCTCTTAATTCAAATCAAAGAATGTGGGTTTCCCACATCTTATTGATAGCCAAACCACCAGGAGGTTAGCTATGACTCTCCTGGTTTTGATCTGAAATGGCATCACAGTGGTGGGGATAGGCCATGACTGATGTGGAGTCTGGGAAGCAGGATTGATTTTGAGGTTTGAGAATGGAGCAATACTAATTATTGGACAAGGGAATTCAAATTACTGTCCTCATTTACTATAGGGATACGAGAAGGGACTAAAGTAGATTAAAGCTTTGCTGAAAAGTGTTTGTAACAAACCCATTGTTTCTGAGCTGTAACTACCACACTTCTGTATTTTCTAGGAATTGTTCTTTCCTATCTCCAGCAAAGTTTTCTGCAGATGGATTTCTGATAACTACACCCCATGTCTGGCTTTATGAAACTCCTGCAAAAACCATTCTGCTTCCACAGGATGATCCTGCATCTTCTTGTAGAGAAATTTTGATCAGAGTAGATTAGAAAAGTAGAATTGGGAGAATGGGGAAGGCTTACAGGATGGATTGGAGGCTCAGAATTCCATGCATGGAAAGGAATAGGAGTATAATGTGGAAAGACCAGACTAAGAAAGTTGTAGGATGTATAAAAGAATATTGTGAAGGATGTAGGATAGGCTGGTAGAGGGGTAAGAACAGTTTGGAATCAGAAAAACTTTGGAACTATGGCTTTGGTTGAGCATATAAGATCTAAATTGGTGATGTTGAGATGGTATTGGGAAGTACTGGGGGTCTCTGATCTCTGGAGCTCTGATCTAAGATGATTGGAGTCACAAAGGAGTGCTATTACATTTCAACACCATCAGCCCTGATTTGAGACAAGGGGGATGTGTATGTGAACAATGCCTTCCCACTTCCATAATTTTCATTCTTGGCCTGTATTGCACTGTCCTCTTTCTTGACTTCATAAAATACAAAGTACAATTTTTTCTTATTGTCTCATCTGTTATGAGACCAAAAGGAAAAATCTATAGTGCTGAGTCCTCTTAAGTGTGCCTCCTTCCTTCTTGTCATGAGATTCTTTATGATCACTGCTGCAGGCAATTGCAGTCCCCTTTCTTAGGATGCCTAAGCCTGTAGTCCCCCTTTGATGAACGCTGTGGGGAAGTCAAGTATTTAGGTACGTCATTCTCTTGCGCAGCTACAAATCTTTCTCTATACAAGGTGACAACACCTTGCCATGCTAATGCTAAATAACAAGTACATATTCACTCTCTAAAACACTCACCTCCAGCTAAATTTATTGCTCTCTTTAGAACTTAACCTGGATTTGAATTCTGTTCTTTGCTAGTAATCCACTGAAATACATTACAGAACCCCATGAACCCCATGCTTCATAACCATGGATAACCAAGTCATAGAAGCTGCAGAGAACAGGAACTAATTCCTGCCTTTAACCCCCAAATACTTATCTTCAGTCAGTTTTGCCAGCTTTGTAAATTCCTCAGAACTCTGATGGGTTCATGGTTGATCATCGGTAATCTTGGCCAGTGAGACATTAGTGCCAAAATCCTCATGGACTTCACCAAAACCAAAATTTCATTTTATTATTTTATTAAAATGTCCAATCCAGGAAATGGTGACTTAAATGAGATTCTTGGATTTCATTCACTCCAGCAAAAAGTTGTTAGGCCTCACTCACAGTTGCCAAAATAGATTGAGAACATCAACGCTTAAGACTTTGAACCCAGAAGATAAATAACCCTCCAAATGTAGTATTTTTGTAAATGTGATTCCCAAAATAGTATCAATACTTTTGGGTCGTTGATCAAGATTTTTGAATGGTTGGAGAGCCAACATTGCCAAATCATTAATTGCAGAGGGCAAGAAGTAAGGGTGATGCAGTCAAGCACTCAGTACTAATCAAGATTCAGTGTTTTAAGAACACCAACCCTTGTAGGTGAAACTAATACTAGTTCCAAAAAAGTGAATGCAAGTTTTGCTAGTCTCTGCAAAATCAGCAGGTCTGACCTCCAAATCATCTCATTCTTGCAGGCACTCAGAAAAATTTATAGACAATCTACTTGTATCTATGGAATTGAATGATTCAGGTCTCTGACACTGAACTGGAGACTATCAAGAATTTTGTATCATCTGAAATATAAAAGGAAGCATATCTAGTCCACCTAGCTTTAACTTGTCAATTCTAGTTTACTCTTCATTTCAGGAGAACAGTTTCTAGACAAATACAGATTCCTCTGAACAACTTCATGCGCCTCCTCAAAGGAATGCTGCCCTTTGAGAAATGCTAATGAGAAATGGGATTATAATTCTGATTGACTGAATAAAAAAACCCTCACAATGAAGGCAAGTATGTTGAATAATTTTTCAATTTATGTTAGACTAAAACTTGGGACCACCTTTTTTTTCTTTTTTGGCTTCAGAGTTAGTTGCTGAAACACACTGCTCTTGGTCTGCAAGCAAACACTCCTGTTATTCCCAGTTTTTAAGGGCTGAACTGTTTGTTGAGAACACAGATCACTAGTTATCAATGTGGTCTAAAAAGTCCTGCTAACCTCAACTTCAACCTTTCTAGAGTGTTCTTAGGTCCAGAATAAAAGTATTTTTAAAATGCTAGTGTACTCATTAATAAATGTCTAGGTAGGCACCAGTAAATTCTCCTTATCAGAACTACCCCTTTTGTTCTTTATTAGTTTCTGCATTGCTCGAGGAACATTTAACTCTCTCTCACATCTCTGACAGCATCATTATTTCTCTTTCCAGCTATTGTCTATACTACAGAATGGTCATGTTTAATATTTTCTGGTTTTACCTAATACTAGCTAACATTGCCATATAATAGTCCTCTCATTCTCTGGCTCATTACCATGCAAAGCCAAGGAATATTTCAAAAATTGCCACAATACTAGCTACTTGGAAATAGTTATGGTAAAGATCTTATAAATATTTTTTGTTCTAAAAAAAAGTGCTGTTGCAAAGGAATATCAGAACAGGTATTAAAATTGCTCAATATAACATGATATGATAGAATATGATATGATATGATATAATAAATATACTATATTATACTATACTATAATATAATATAATAAAGTAAATACATCTTGCTTAGCCAACGATGATTTGTGACTATTACAAATTACTTCTCCGTCTCCTACCTGCTTATAAAACTCTGCCTTTTTTGCTCCATACTACCTGGCTCTTCATTACATTATGAATAATGCATTGCACCCTACATTATAGGAAATGTATTTACAAATGGAGTCTAACTGCATCATCAGATGTGCAGTTTGTAACTTTGCATTTTAGAATGAGCTAAATGATTGAGGTCACTTGAAAGCAACTTTCATTATTTATGTTACAGTCAGCCTGAATTTGACTATCCTCTAAATCTGTCGATTTGAGCCAAGCACCGGTCTTTACTGTACTATTGATTTTTAAACAGTACTGTCCATTGATTTAATTGGAGAATCCTGATTAAAAATTGATGTGACAATGTGCCCTATTGCCCTCAGTCTGCATATAAAGCTAGTACTGATGTTACGTCTACAAAGTTACTGTCATTCATATTCAACTGCTGTTCAGCTAGCTGTAGTTAAAAATGCAACTCATGCTTTCAGAGATAATACCAACAGCAATGAGCATCTACAAAGTCCATTCCTTTTATGAAGAAGGGCTGGAAACAGATGTTGTAAGCCATATTCACTTCCTACTACAATCTTCATACTTTTACCTGTTTGAAAAAGATCTTTGATTTAAACATCCCTCACAGGAACAGAGATTGGAACTCAGTAGGACTATCTGTTAAGGAAGAGCTGAATCATTTATCTCTTGGTCAGTGCTGATATGAATAAAGAAACAGAGATTGACTTGTGTAGAAGGATATAAGAACATCTATGAAGAATATCTAAGGCCCAGTACAAAACTTGTAAAGCAATGCCTTGTAGTTTCTTCTTGTATTTGTTGAGCATGTACTTTTAGTACACCTTTTCTTTCCTGCAGTGACAATGTTCCATTAACTAAAAGGTAAAATTTAAAGAAAAAACACTGTCTTACAGGTGCCTTCTAAATCAACAATTTCTACTGATTTTCTTAATGTCCATGGCAGAAAACATTACTTAAAACTGACATTAACTACTTCGTTAACTGCATCTGAGATTCAGTCTCACACAGCACTACTAGCAATAACTCTGAATATATTTCAAAATATCATAATTGTAGGTGTTACTGAGAAAGGAGGAATAAGAAGATAGATTTTTTTATCTTTATAAGACAGGTTAAGGATCCAAACTAAAACCAGAAAGGGAACTAGTAGAAAAGAAATTTACACTGATTGGAGTATTGCTGGTCCGGACAGCCAGAAACATGGATAGAAGTATATTACATATAGCCAGATGGCCCAACACAGAGATATCAGCTAAACTCATACAATCTCCACATTTGTACCTGTATATTCTTAAAAGAAATGATTTTGACCTTTTACTGCATTGTAGATGTTGGAACTAGAACGTAGCTAGTGTTGATAAGTGAGTCCCCGTGCTATAGAAAGCCATAGAGACAGTATGACATAACTATAATGTTCAATTTAGCAGAAAATATTCTGTGAATTATAATTATGCTTTCCATGCATATATGCATTCTGGGTATATTGCCTTTAAGCATAAATAGTTCTTGAACCATCACAATCGAAACCCAACACTGAGAATTTAATGGCAAAGCATTAACCGATTGTATATGCAATGTTGATGCTGAAGTACACCATATAATAGGACTTCATATGAAATACAATGCTTATTCTGTGGTCAGATTCCATTTGTATAACATTCACCATAGGATTCCCCTAATTTGGAGATTTTGTGCTCCCCCAAAAGATTGTTTTAAAAACAAAGACTGCTTGCTATTCCTGCAGTATACCAAAAGAGGGCACCTAAAGCTTTCAGTATAAAGCCCAAGAAACTGTCGGAACTTGGATTACTTTCCAACAATATTTTAGAAATCTTTTCCCACTTTACAGCATACTAAGCAGAAATATAAAGTCTGTCACTAGACAATGAGATATAACATGCAAAATATATATAGTTACTTTTAAGGGTAAACGACATTTCAATATATTCACATATCCACATTATTTATAGATTATGCACCCAGAAAGGAAAACTGTGATCACCTAGTTTGACTTCCAATACAATGTCCTGCATTAATTCCTTTTAAAATGAGATCATTTGTTTTAGAAGAATTTCCTAACTTGATATTAGAATTGACAATGTTTACAGATTCTAAACAATGCTTTTAAATAATATCAGTGACTTTACCTTCATTATTGAAAAGGTATCTAAAATTCCTAACTAATTTTTAGTGCCAAGTTCTTAGTGTTGGGTAGTTCCATTAACTTTCAATAATTAGCTCCCATTATTCATTCTTGATAATTAAATCAAAATCAAGCCTGCAGTAAGGTGCACAATTTAGGACATCTGGAATACTTCTTTTAAGCTGTGAGTAACAGCTGGCTTGGCCTAGTGTATCTAGTAGCTGAAAGGAACAAAAGGCTGTCTTCTGTTTGCAGCTCGACTATTTGCCTGTAGTTGAACCTTAGGCAATTTATTGTAGTATGTAGTGCCTCGATTTCCTTGTCTGCAAATGGACCTGATTTTAGAAATTCTTTGGAATCCCTAAGCAGAAAGCCTGCATGAGAGAGACACCAATCATACAAAGTTCTTTGTTGCTTTGCATCTCCCACATTGCTGTCTTTAGTGGAGTTAAGTCCCCACTGGAAATTCGTGCTACCATTTAGATATTCTTGGAAGGATTAGAAACAGTATTTTCCTCTTCCAGGATGGACAATATTACTACTAAAACAAGCAGAAGGTTCTGTTCATATGTCCATCATGACCCTTGAATTTATCTAAGAGTCTGTACCTACACTTCTACACTGCAGAAATGGCTCAACCTTTCTTAAGTCTTTAGTTCACTTAAAATTTGAGCTCCAGGCCTTGAATTCCAGCCTTGAATACCGAGTCCATGTTGTGCCATGAAGGTGCAAAAGTTTGACAGGAGTCAAATTCTGAACAGGAGTGTTTCCTAGTCAGGCTGTGTGTATGCACGAGCAGTTGCAGAATCCAAACTTCAAACCCCATTATTTCACTGGCTGCCTCACACCCAAATGCCCTGATCTTATACATATGCTCCATGCTCCTGTCATCACTTTCCAGATGTTTGTCAGATTTTGAATCATTACTTTTGTTTTTCTTACATCTAATCTTATATGCATTCTTGGCTACTTTCTTGTTTACTTGTTCAAGGTCAAATAGAAATCACAAAATGGGCTTTTATTGAACAGATTCTTAAAGATGCTGGTGGCAAACAACAGTTCATTGTTTATTTCCCCACCCTGGCACATAAATCAACCAAACTAACCACTTGCTGCCCTTATCAATACCCTGGTGTGTTTATTTAGGAACATCAGTATCTCCACCTCAATTTATCTATGAGAATACAATACAGAAAATAACATAAAGCATGGAACAAGAAGTAGGAGCAAATATGCAGCTTATGAAAATTGCAATAACATTCACCAGAAGTAATTGGTGGCAGGAGACAGAAAAGATGACAAAGCATCATAGCTCACACTATGTGCAAACTTCCTCCCAGCAGAGAAGAGCAGACTGTCTGGTGTCAGAACAGCACCATGCACGTGTACTATCTATGCAATCACATTAGTGCTGCTGTGGAGTCAGGCTTAAACATGACAGGCTGTGTGATGTGCCCACAAGTTTTAACTTGCTAGCAAAACAGAAAGTAAATTCTAGAGCTGTATATCTTGCCCTTGCACAGAGATAGCAAAGGGCTTTCTTCAGAGGAGGAATTAGGCACAGGCACTCGAAAACAGATCTTTCTTGAGTCAGATTCCAAACTTTGATAACATCCAATAACTGCCTTGTGAAAGTTGTGCCTTTGATGAGTTTCAGCAATTATTTTGTTACCTGCCTGTCTATACTACATATTTTCCTATTATATGAAAATAAGAACACTTAAATAATAAATTGCTTTGAGCCATAAAGAAAGTTTGTTTGAAGTGCAACAGTTTTATTTGCAGCAATGTATGTTATAATAGGAAGTATCACCAATGTACAAGACTATATTATACTTTTCATATTGATATAGCCATTAAGTACAATAATTTGCATTTAGCAGAAATCCTCAATAGGTAGCTTTTCACTAACTGTTCTGTCTAGAGACTGGAAAGGTGTTTCATGTGATTATCCTTCCCAGACATGTTTATTTCAGATGCAAAAATGCAAACCATCTAATTCCCAGGTAAAAAAATAAATTAAAAAGAAACAAAGGTTTTATTTTCTGCTTGCCTTTAATACACACATATGTGTATATATATATTAGAAAACAGGTGCAAAGTATATATTCAACTGTAGCTTTAGTGTACCTTTTTAAATCTCTCACTGTTTGCTTCTTAAATTGGCTTCCTATGCCTTCCTTATAACAGAAAATAGACTTCCCACTGTTAAGATGTGAAATTTAATCCCCTATTAACTGACTGTATTTTTTTCTGTTCTTTAGAATGTGATTAGTGCTAATGTACTGCATGATAGGGAATGCAAGAAAGAAAATATTTTTGGGCATCTTCAATAACTTCCTTTACTGAACCAGAGATATTGTCCCCTAAAATATCAAGCAAGCACTGCAAAAAGGATGTAAGGAAGACCTGTCTGGACGATACGTAGTTAGAAAAGGAGAATAAGAGTCCAAATACTTTTGACATCTATAATTTCACGTTTCTTGAGCATTTTATTGTTATTCTTTTTTGTATCTTAAGGGTTTGTCTGCTGGACTCCGCTGTATGGGTTTTGGTTTATTTTTAAAAAGTCATTCAAGAACGTATGAAAGTATTTCCTAAAGTTGCAATGATAGTTTTGCTTTGTTACCTTTATAGCTCAGGTGGATTATAGAGTTGCATTCAATAAAAGAAGCTTTGAGAGTAGGAAAATGTGGAAATGGATATATTAAGAATATAATGTTTTGTTATTACTGCTTATACAACTCCTGTTTTACAAGCCATCGTGTTTGCATTTCTTTTCAGTGCCAAAGCCCTTTGCAGGTAACCGACTACAGCAGGCACAGGGAATTCACATGCTGAAAGGCAGGCTACCACTTAGGCTCCAGTCTTGACCATCTAATTTTTCAGCTACTGGAATAAAAAGCACTTTCTCATTCGGGTTACCTGAAATCTAGATTATGTGCACAGACGTAAATGGAGCAGAACAGAGGGAGGAGCGTAGGAGGGTTGCAGGGAATGTATGCCTTTCAACAGTGCCAGGGAGTGCATATATAGTGGTGCAACATGCTCAAACATATGGGCCTACATTTGGATGCATCTGTTTTGGGTGCCCAAGCTGAGAGACCTAGAGAGCTGAAACTTCAGCAGACCTTGGGAACTAGCCTCTGAAAATCAGACCTTTTTATGCTGTCTCAACTTTTGCTTACAAAAGACACCAATAATCACCAGTCAGGTTTGAAAATACAGATGAGAATATTCTCCACTCTGGACTTAAAAAAATAAATGAGTGGAAAATCAGAGGTTAGAGTTCTAGATTTGCTTTGAATCTGACCCAAAACCTCAAAAGAAATCCCTACAAACTGGAACAGCTGAATCTCAAAGGTTTAACCTGGCTTTGGTTTGTACATGGCAGAGGACAGTCTGTACATGGCAAGGGATGGATCTGAAGGAAACTTTAATGTTTTTATTAGCTAGTTTTGATTACATCTAACAAAATGCTCAAGATGAAATCTTTCTCCCCTGCAAGCCATTGCATGTGCTAATCAAACCAGTGTATAAATCACAATAAAATTAACTAGAATACAATTATAGGAAAAGATATGTATAATCCTGAGTAAGCTGCCTGAATACCTTACTACTACAGTCACATACAACAGCTCAAGTAATATGAAAGTGTTCTAGACTTTTCTTCAGTGATATGTGTTCAATATAAATTAGTTTGCTATGAAAAATAAAATGACAGCTTTAGCTAGATTCAGGATTTCTTTTCCACAGATTCAGTTCTTTGATCAAAAACTACAGTAGATTGAAGTTTTGCTATTGTCAACATATTGTACATACACAGCATGTTTATTTTTGAGCACTTTTAATGTATTTAACCTTAATGTCTGCTTCTTTAAAGCAGAGAAACTGTGGCTCAGCATCTTGAATTGTCAAAGCAACCTATTGCAGATTTCTTTTTATAGATGAAAAGAAGCGTCCAGATGATGAATGCTATTCACAAAGTGATCGCTGTGGCAGTCATATCATGTCTCAAAGTACACATGGCTGTGTAAATAGAAACTACTGAAACTTGTACTGACACGTAAAACTTCTTCCATGGCATATGAACCTTTGTGTCACCTAAGGAGATTCAGCTGGAGCTCTTACTAAAAATACAAGTGTTTTTATTTGCTTTTTAAATTGTTTTTTAGTATCATATTATTGAATGGGCCAAAAGTGAGATACTCCTCTCTCCCCTGAGACCCTCAAGTTTAACATTAGAAGAAGTTTTGTGACAGTCTAGTAAACCTTTAATGAGATTTCTTTTTGTGACAGACAGATGTAAATGTATCCCTCTAATCCTATCCTTTCAGGTCTTTGTCTGCAGATGAATGTTAATAATTAGTAGTTGCATTCACCCCCCTCCTTCCTTCATAAAATTGTATTCTTCATAAATTCATAGTCCTTTTTTTTTTGTTTTCTCAAAGTACCAGCAGCCCTGACAGCCTCCCTTTGTTCTTATGTTTATAAATAATTTATAATGTAGAAATATCTCTTCTTAGTCTTAAAAAATAAACTAATGGTTGAACATAACATACTGCCAGGAGCAGATCTACCACTAGCTTTAGAAAGAAAAAAAAAAGGAAAAAAGCTTCATGCTTAACAAAGAGAGAAGGAAGGAACATCACATGGAAATCCATTTATCTGAGTGAACGCTGATTTTTGTTTGCAGATGCTAAATGCATCTGAGCTACCCTCAGCTTTTGCTCTGTCTCTGCTTCTTTTCCAGACTGTGCACCTCAGTTCACTCCATAAAAATGTAGCTTCTTTTAAATGTTCTGAATACACAAAGGGCTACAGCATGGACTAAGTTATCAGCATAAATGTGTTTATACTGGTGTAGATGATTCCCTGGAGGAGTGTACCAAGCCTTATACTGACACTTCGTTGACGATTGCTGTACATGTTGTAGACGTACTGCTAAAGAAAATCTCACATCTAGCCAAGACATTCAGTCTATCGTAAACTACGTATGGACCAGCTGTTGGTGTTGGGATTCTTTCACAAGAATTCTGAATACTGTACTGCAGTGCCAGATACTTTGTCACAAACAGTTGCACACGCAACCTCAAGCTACAAAGAACAAGCTTTCAAATTAGAATTGAAGTACACTGAGTTTCAGTACCTACTGAACACTGAGGAGTGATTCCATTTCCAAATGTTTGTATGGCTCTTTATTATTGTTTTATGCAGTCACAGCAGGAGCAGTGTCCATAGAAATGACTGGAATTATTGTTAATTAAGGCAAATACAACTGAACTTGATATTATGCTGTCTAGACAAGTTCTACAGAGAAATCTTTATTTTGCTGTAGGTTAGCATACGTCAAAATAGACGGCTTAAAAGTCACTATGCAATATACTGAAAATATATTCAGTTCTTTTTAAATAACAGTGCTAGCATGAAATTTACATGGGGATCTCAGCATTACCTCACATCACCTGCCAGGGTTTTTAACCAAAGACGAGGTACTAACATATTATGTCCAGTCTCAGAATGCTCCCTATAGCGGTGACATTAGTGAGTCAATGGTTTACCACCAAACTGCTATGTGGCAGCATCCCTGTAAGCAGGTTAAGTCCAACAAAGACTCCACAATTACACACAAGCAATTTGGGTGCTACTTTGTTTTACAGGAAGTGACTGCAGCTCTATTTTAATATACTCTATTTTAAATTCCCCACCAGGCGCTGATCCGAGTGTCCTCTGTAGGCGACATACAATATTCACCTACTTTTCAAGCATATTATTACAAGTAACTATGATTGAATCAAGAGCACTTCATAATTTAGGGATAAGAAGTGAGTGGAAAAAGAATACCTTAACCAAGGTCCACATAAAGTAGAAGATGGGGAATTTAGGCAGATATGCAATACAGATGTAGGAATAGTTTTGACCTGCAGGGCTCAGCTTTGGAACTAGTAACTTAAAGGAGGGCTGGAGCCAAGATTTTAGTTTGATTTTGCAAGAACCAGGCCAGCTGCCCTTTGTAAATTATTCATTCTTGCTTTTGGCTGGTTTCTGACTTTGGAGGGTGGAATGAGTTTTGGCCAGAAAGAACAATCATGCAATATCTTTTGAAATAACTGGTTAAGGAGCTTTTTAAATAAAAGAAGATGTCAATCCTAGCAGCTCAGATATTAATCTGATTGCACAAAACCAGCTTGGAAAGTATGAGTTTAATTCGCCATCAGGTGTCCAAAATCAATGTGAACCCCCTCTTTAGGAGTTTGATCTTGTAATTCTCCCTACTGTTTCTCATCCCTTGCCTTTAACACCACATAACAGGATTCTGAGCTTCCGTTAAAATACATTTTGTGATAGTCTGTAAATCTCTGCTGAGATTGCTGCTGCCTTCAGATCTTACAGGGTGTGATGCGAGGATTCAATGTTTTTCAGGAACTGTACATTCAGAACGGAATCCTGCTTGAAAATCCCTGGATGCACACGTTGTAAAGAAAGCCGGAAGACAGACCTAAAATAGAGCATGCATCAAGACCAGAATTTCATCCAAACGTAGCACGCTTGTGAGGAGACGTTTGAAAGCTCAGTGCAATCTTTTAAAGGAAACCTTTCAGGTTCCCGAGGGCTGCTCAGGATCAAGAGAGAAACTAGTGTCATGGGAAGGGAGGATGAGGTTGAAGGGAACGAAACATTTGATTGGAAAGAAGAGGAAAACAGAGAAGCAGGGAGGAGTATGAGGTGGGTATAAAAGCACCTCAGACAACCATTTGGCAGTGGTACCTTCATATTTTCAATGCTGTGATGCTAGCACAGAAGTTAACCCTTGCATGCTTTTGCATTTATCTGATAGTGATCTTCAACCTATCACATCATGGTGAAATATGTCTAATGATGCCAACACATTACTTTGCAAATTTTCACTAAACATCTTTCATGACTATATAAAACGTCTTAGTTACAACACTACTTTCTCTTGGTTAAATTATTCCCCTGTTCTACTGTTACACAGGTGAAAACATTTCCAAATGCATTCATAACCTCTGTTCTGTTCCACTCCAAACTTTAGCTTGTATAAATACCCCAAAACCCTTGTGCCTGGAAAAGAGATCAGGACCCAAATATGTATCCAGATGTCTTTTTTTTTTTTTTGTCAAATTATAAAATGGACTGATCAAAACTTCAGCTGTAACATGCCTGATTTTTGTTGGTTTCAATACCTTGATCAAAAATTCTTCAACTGAGACCCTTTGCTGCCTGTAACAATGTACCTTTATAGCACAAAAGCTGTCTGGCTCCCTGGTGTTATTAAGAAAATACAGTATACAAAAGCATTAAGCTTTAAACCATACAGCATGATTATTATGATAGCAGGAGGTGTCAGGTGGAGACAAAGACATACGGATAGAACTGATTTGAGGCGCGTCATCAGAAAATAAGGGTGATGTGATCACAGTACTTAGAGCATATGCAGCAGCTGTACAATTCTACATGGCAGCTTCCATCATACCCTTCACATGAAAAAAAAAAAAGAAGAAAAGATTCTGAGTAAATGATGGTTGAATACAGAATAAATTGTAGTGTATGACAAGACACTTTCTTTTTTGTTTAATATATAAATCTGGAGCACTTATGAATTGATATTAATTAAAATAATGTATTTGCTTTCTTTCAACAGTTATGTCAGCCTCATTAAAAACTGAGTGCTAGATCTTCATTAGATTTTTCAATATTAAAATACTTCCATGAAATATAAATTAACATTTAACTTGTTGCTGGTCATAGTAAGAAAAAGGAGGGGGAAAACCCCTTTGGGATGAAGTCCTGACCCAGTTAAATCAATGAGACTTTTGTTTCTGAATTCAGTGGGGCCAAATAATTCCCTCCCTGTTGGCAATGAGAGGCAATAGCTTTAAATCTGCTGCAGAAGCAGGTCTCAGAAAGTATTCCGTTTCAGTCTATATTCCTGACTTGCATGATGATGGTTAAAATTTTCATAGTATCCTTGGTGACATAGGGGGAACCTATGTCCCCATGAGGGTAAAAAAGTTCAGACTCCTGGGTAGCTTCTGTGTTTAAGGCAACCTTACGGTGCGCCTTGAATTTGAACAATTCTACCTCATGAAAAGACACAGTGGCGTTCTCTCTAGAACGATGCGAAATCTACTTTTCAGTAGGTGAAACCTGCAAAGCAAGCAAGTAGTTCATAATGTGAAGGCTGTAATTTATATCAGGCAGTGGGCTGTCACTGTTACACATCTGGAGAAGCGTCCCTTGCCTGATGAGCACCGCGGAGCACTGAGCAGTGAGAGAGGGTGTCTCAGAGCTGCATGTCGTGAAGCCTCCCAGGTCTCAGCTCACTACACAGCTTGTGCAAGATTTCCCAGTGGACGTGAAGTTTAGGAAGACGGATAGATAAGGAGGGGAGAGAAGCTGAGCAGCTGCAGTCCAACTGAAGGAAACTACCATGATGTGCATATTCAGTCATAGCTGTGATCAGCTACCCCCTTACTTCTGCAAGAGCTGCAGTCTTGAATCGGAGCAAGACCTACCTGAGCGGCTGGAACACTGAATCGTTTGAAACGGCCTACCTGCCCTTCAGTTGTATTGTGCCCGCTGAAGGAGCTTGTAAGCTGTTGGCGTTCCAAAAAGAAAGGAGACCTTCTAATTATGCTTTATCTGACTGGAGCTTGTTTGGAACGGGGAGCACAGCTGCTGCTCTCCTCCCCGGGATCCTGCATCGCCAAGCCACAAGGTGGTGGTATGGTGTCACTTGTTTTTTAAACAACAACAAAAAGAGGGTTTGTTTAATGAGCTTGAACTCACAAGCCTGCTCATCTAGTGAACTGTGACTTTTCAAATACCAACCTATTAATGTCAAAGGCAATACTGAAGGGAACAGTTCTGTTTGATTTAAAAAATACAGACAATGTGAAGTCCACTATGCTCTAATATCTATCACCTATGGGGCTCCATTCATGCCTAATGCTTTATTCAAGCTAAGACCTAGTTTTTATATATCAGATTAATACATATCTACAGCTTTGCACCTTTCTATTTTGATTTTTTTATTATCAGGGCTCGCCGGGGCCATTTTCATTCCCTTACTATAGCATCTGCAAGCAGGTGGATTAGAGATAACTCTCATTGTGCTTTGTTTTCTCCTGACACTGTCATTAATCATTCCTTAAGCCACACTTCAACTTATAGTAATCAGGACTGGCTGTTCCCGAGCTGCACAAGAATTGCCTTTCACAATGTAATGTGAAATTGGAAGCGAATGGCTGAAGCCAGACGCTTCTTCTGCATTCCCCATCTATCTCATCATTTAGGTATTTATCCATCTCAGGCTTGTACAGGGAGCATCTCTCTCCTTCCCATGAGGACACAGATTGCAACAGAGGATCAGATTTGTTACCCAGGCTTTGGGCTTTGATTGTCCTCTTATAAGTTCGGGATTAAAGTGAAATTTCCCACAGGGCTATGCAGGATTTGCTAGCATTTAACTGTTTAACCTGGCTGTTTGTGAATGAGAATCCTGTGGTCAACTATTCCATAGAGAATATTATGGTAAGCCAGCTCTGAATGGCAGACATTTCGGTAAATTCCTGTAAAGACTGCTACAGTTGATTCCAATTAAGTTCATACCTGATAACAATTGTTTTCTTGTACATGATGAACGGTAATCTTATGATAAAAAACAATTGTCTATTCTCTTGTGAAATACGTCAGCTGCAGAATAAATGCAGACCTTCAAAAAGTTGCAGTCGTCTGTTTATGCTTTTAGAATCACCGTGCATTAATTTGTCTTGAACTAGGTCATATCTCTCACTACGTAGAAGAGCTGTATTCCCTTCTATCTTACCCAATTTTAGTAATAAGTATAAGCTAATAATATCTATTGTAGCATGGCAGTGGAATGGACAAATATTTTAAACAAACTGCACTTGATGTATTAATAAACAAAAATTGATGGTTCTGGAAAACATGCTGTTAAATATGTAGCCAAAACAGTTGTATTTTTCCTGGCATTTGATGTGATTCTTGCACAAAGGAAAGTACCTATAATGTGCTATTCTCTACGAAACTGAAAGCAAGGAGGAAAATTTTCAGTCCACATTATCTATCTTTTAGTCTTAGCTTTAGAGCCATTTAAGGAAAAAGATTTTAAAACAAGTCAAAATCATTTTGTTATCTAGTTTAAAAAGACTGTATGCTCAACCACTGTATATATATTCTATTTAATGTGGATGTGTTTTTAAAATGCCTAGGAGGATAGTGCTCATTTCATGTGCTTCTCCAAGAGAGACATAACACCCAAGCAACTGAAGTACATAATTTAACAAAACATTTTAGCTTGCAGTGAAATCAGTTCCCTTGGAGGGAATGGACTGAATCATTAAACTCAATTTTAACCCCACTCCCTGAGAAATTTTTACATCTTATTCAAAAGTTTGCTTTTCATTTTCTTCTTTGTTGGCTAAAAATGTGCTGAATTTCCAAAATAAGCTTTCATGGGATTTAGTTTGGGGAAAAAAAAATCTGAAAGATTCTTATTTATCCTTTTAAAACTAAAGAATCCCAGAGACCTCAAGGGAAAAGCTCACAGATATTATCAGTTACAAATCCATGAATTCTAATGCAGACTGGAATTAACAAATATAAAAGACAAATATATTCATTTTTTGTTCACTGTTCAACTATTCTGCATTATGAACCTGTAGTTATGACATTGATCTTGTGCTAACCAGTGTCTCAGTGGAAAGGAACAGCGTTTGGCTGTATAACAGTACCTGTGAAAGCCTCACTAGCTGAGTGCAAATTACTAAATATCTTTACCATCGTTTAGTGTTTCTCTCATAGCATTAAATGATTACTGAAAAGGCATAAGCAATCCTTTCTATTTATTTGAAATATCCTCTAGATTCACATGAGTAATTTTCAGCTGTGTATAATGCTCCCAAAGTAACCTCTTCATTTCCATTGTTTTAGTGTGAAATCATTTCCTCGGGAGATAATTAGAGTTGCTCCATTTATTACATTAAATGATTAGCATGCACTTGAAATGATTCAGTATATTTTCCTTTATTGCTGATGACTCTTAAATATGGGCCTACATTTTTAAAGGATAAATTAAGATTATCTTGACATTTTGTGGCTGCCTTAGCAGCAAAACAAGAGAGACTTTCTTTTCCATATACACACACAGGTGTGTGTTGAACAATGCAGTTTAGCTGAAGGGCTCCTATTCACCTGAATAACCCACCTGGTTCAGCTTAAAGACCAGTAACGATGTTTGAACATAAAATGGGGGTTTAAATGTACCAAAACTACTATTGCTTTTGTTGCATCTGTAGTTAGTAACTATTGCTAAGTTTCATGGGATCAGAATCCCAGCATCTCAGCTGAAGCATCTGTCCCCTGAATGACCAGTATCTTTTTACAAATGTATACAAAATTATTTTTTACAGTGCAGACTTGCACTTTTATCATATTGTATGAGTTAATCTAAATGAAGAACAAAAGAGTTTTTCTGTATGCTAACTAGGGAGTTATCATCCACTGGTTTATGAAAATAAATTACCCTAGAATTGGTAAAAATATATCCCAATTAATACTCCTTATTAAAACTCAGTAAGATTTAATGTCAAGCTAGAGCCACAGCTTCAGGACTTTCTTTTAAGAATGGAAGAGCCTGCAGAGCAAAGCAGATCAGCTACAGGCCTGAGCTGTGACCAGATATTTGTGTAACTAATATCACAACGCCAAGACTGACCTGGAAGTGGTGCGTACCAATGTGATGGAAGTCAGCAGAAGTAAAAGGGCTCCATTTTCCCAAGACTGTGCCATGTCATTCCCAAAACACCACCGAGGACATATTTAACTGGATTTGAAAGCTTGGTCCATTGGAGTTAAATAACCTACAGCACTCGAACTACATTAGTGGATGTGAAACTGATGTCATTATTAAAGGCTATGTTCCCTTGTGATGTGATACATCCACCTGTCCCCCATTTCTCAAATTTCACCCTGGGCCCAACACTCCTTATGCATCCACTCAATTTAAATCCAAGCATTTTTGTATTCAGTATCTTAAAAATGTAATTTATTAGATATTTTAATGGTAATGAATATTTTTATTCTCTTAGTCAGCTTTTATTTGAGTATTTACTTTTTGAAGAGAAGATCTACTGGTTATGTGAGCCCAGAGAATGCATTTTGTGTTTTACCTGGAAAGCCAGTTTGTTTGTGGTTTCAGTGAGGAAATTCATGCATAGCTGAAAGAATATGCAAACCATGACAGTATAAAATATGAAAGAGAATACATTACGCAAAATCAAAACTCCCCCCATATTATAAACACTTTCATAAGCAGGTAATGCAGTATTAAAAAAAACTTTCAGAAAACTGTATCTTAGATCAGAAAATAATATTCTAAATGGAGTGCCCATTACTAGAAAGAGACAAGGTGCATTTTTTGCTTTACTCACTAATGAAGCATGGAAAACAATGCTTTCTACTGGCCTATTTTCCATCCAAAAACCCACTTCAGATATTTCTGGCAGTTATACCAAATTCTCTAAGTAAAAGAAATATTTCTCCTTCAGTTCAAAAGTACTGGTCATGTTGCATGAACAGAAAGCAGCCATGTGTTTGGGAAACTAAATCTCACCAAATCAAATAAATTGTACCCTAATATGCAATGTTACCGTAATGTCATGTAGTACTGCTGCATGGAAACAGCAATGGCACACATGGTTTTGTAAGACCACTCAATATGTTTGGAAACAAGCATATTTCCTCATTTTGTTTCTTGGCTGATCCTCACTTGAGCCAGATTCTTACCTGTGTCTAAGCAGCACCCTTGACTGCAGTGTGGTCATATGGGACAGGCTTCCTAAATTTAACTTTAAAAACCTAAGAAAATACTTAATTTGGTTGTTCCTTGGACAAAGGCAAGAGGAGTGTGGATACCAGCTAAAATTACGCCCAAACAGAGAACAGAACCATGTTCCTAAATGACAATTGAGCAAACCCAGCCCCATTCAGCCAAACTCTTACAGCATGTGAGTGTGTCCCACCAGTAAAAAGCTCCAGATGTAAACAGGTGGTTTGATGAACTGGGACTCAGAGATTGCTTGTGTTCTTATTGAAGTCATAAATGTGACACTTCTTTCTACTTCAGTACTACTGGATCAGAACCACCATAACTAGAGGTGAAAGCCTGCGCACCTTATTAACAGCAAGTAATCCCATTTACTAGCCCCAGGACTAGTATATGATGTAGGCACATTTATCCTTAAAAACTTACTTGAGCAATATAAAAGCACACCATTAAATAATAGCACTACTATAGGCGTATTATACGAAAAGTGCCATAATGTTGTTTGTATATGACAGGCATTTTCAGTATAAGAATGCTGAAATTCTACACTGATGTTATTAAAGCGTAAATGACACACTACCAAAAGATGGAGATACTAATGTATGGTGGTTAAAACTACACTTCTTTCTAAGTTTTAGGGTATTTTTAATAGCTTCAAAACATATTTTTAATAGATGAAGTTATAACAATACCGACAGTAGTGGCGTGAAAGGTTACAATGGATGAACACCATCTCTCAAACATTTATTCCATTTAAGTAAAAATACCTGATAGAGAGCATTTCTATTATTCACAAGAAATCACACAATATAATGGTTCCTAGCACTCCTTTTGTAATAGCTTATTTAAATACTTGGGGCTGCAATTCAGGTTCCCACTTTGTTCAGACTTCACAGAAATACCTCTTACAATTGATCACATTTTTACTCTTTATTGTATTCTAAATAGCCTCTGATTTTTCAGAACCCAAGACTAAAAATTAGGTTTGCAGAAGTGAAAAGCACAGTCTTGAAAAAAACCCTATACACTTTTCACAACTGAGGAACAGCAACTACAAAATTGAACAAAAAATTTACGCTATGAATCATTTTGTTTACAGAACTGCTTTAAGGAATTATTCCTGAAGTCTAAATGGAGCTTGTTGGGAATTTTCTAAACCCCTGAAATCTGAAATGACCTGAGGGTATAAAGAATGCTTGACTTTGGATTTCTTTTATTTGTACCATTTTCTTCAGTGCTTCCAGCTCAGACTACAGTAGTTTACACAAAATTAAGAAACCCAGTCCGATAAGGAGTTATTAAAATTCTATTCATCATCTTAAGTTTATTTATTGTCAGAAAAGGACTTTAATTGAGGAAGTAGGAATAGATTTTTCCTTATGATGAGGTTTCATATCAATGGTTTATAGATGCTATGTTTCTAACTTTTCTCAAATTATTTAAGAACTTTTATGTATTTATTTTGAGTCCAGGGTAATCTCTCAGTTCATGTAAAACAGCTGTTGACTCACATTAGTTAAGGATAAAACCCTTTTTTTCAGAACAAAATGGTGATAGTTATTTTCACTTCAAAAGAACTGAACTTTTATCTAAAGAGCAAATAGGAATGATAATATATAAACAAAGAAGCAAAAGTATATTTGAATTAAATCCCTGTAAATTCACATTCAAACAGTAAGACAGTGGAACATATGACTGGACTTGAATGTGATATCTTTTCTCTACTACATTTTGCTAAGGTAGAATTACTTACTTATTTTAAGAAAAAACCTAAAATATGTAAAATAAACAGCACTATGCTATGATGATGGTCTATTAATAGGTTCAGTACTGAAATAAACCACTCAATTATATAAATTCATACTCAGTTTGTTGTTTGTTTTTTTTTTTTAACAAAGCTTATTATTTACCTGAGTATAAGGACCTTTGGAGCATTACAATGCGCAAATGAGAGCATATGCAATTTTTAAAGCATGTATTAGCTAAATGGTAAACAGAAGCAGCTCTCTCAGGGGCATATAAAGTCTCTAATCTCAAAAAGTGCCCCCTCTCCTAACTTTCAGCTCATTCCAAAATGGTTTAATATGATAAACTTCATACGGCAGAAGTATTATCAGACTACAGCATGGGACTCTTAGAGCAGTCAACAATGTTCTTTCTGATATTGTTCCCATTTGCATTTTAAATAACGAAATGGTTTTCAGGCATTTAATAGAAAAACATTTTTTTAAATGAATACCAAGAGACACTTGTAAATAGCAGCACAAATTGCTCCTGGGCTATAAACCTGAGTGCCAAGTCTCACTCCAGTATGAATACAGACAAGTGTTAAAAGTCTGAAAAATGGATTCCTTAATGGATATACTGGCAGACCTGTAAGTGTAATAGAGCTAGCATGTGCCACTTTAATAAAGATATCATATTTCATCTCCTAGATTACACATAGCTTTTCTATTCTAAATAAAAAGATTAGAACTAGAAATATTTTCCCTGCATATCATATTTAAAAATGTACAAGGGAATGTCATCCAACAATTTGTAAGCATTGAAATTATTTCCTTGAAAACAATAAAAAGTAATCCCTAAAGATATGGTAAATATACAGTTCCTTTATTGAACAAACAAAAATAGATTATGCATTGCTTTTTCAAAATCAAATACATCTGCTTTGACTGAAGCAAGGAGACACATCTGGGGCCTTGAATCTTACCACAGTTGCTGTGACTCTCTATATTGTCAGTGCATCAGTAACCTTGTATTTAACCAGATTATTTACAGTCAGACCCTTATAAGATCACACCCATCGCTGCTGGTGTGAGGGAGGGAAGGAGACCTCTGAAACTGAATACAAATGTGATATTTATTGTTACATTTATTAGGCTATAACCGTATATCAAATGCGCTAAATTCACAGAGATAAAATAATACAATCACATCAAGACTGAAAATTTAATACTAAACAGGGACCCACAAGTTCCTTTCCATCCCAGCTTGCTTTGTAGCTCATCTACACAAACAAAGTGAACAAACACTGCCCTGGAATTCACTGGACATTTTCTGTGTGCTTGTTATTAAATATAAGGGCTATTTCCTTCTGAAAGTTCTGCTAACTGCATGTAAACATAGTTGTACACCTAATTTGTAAAAAACAAATGTCTGTTATAAGACTTTGCTTGCTTTTGCCAAAAAAAAATAAAATTAAAAGGTCTCCATAGATATATGAGTTTCACAGTAGGGGGGAGGCAGGTCTACGCATTGCTATTAATATGAAAATGCAGATTGGTCTTTGGAAGAATTTTGACGGTAGGGTAAATTAGTTTAGATTTCACCTGACTATATTATCCCCAGCTGCTATGCTAAAAATGCAGCTAGAATGTAATGCATATTGGCAGTGTCAGACTTGAGATCCTGACACTGGTGTAGTCTGGGTGTTTAGGCTTTTCTTTTCACAAGCTCTACTTTCAGCATGAGAGAAAGGGTTCAAGAAGTCACTGAATCTGTAGGTCCATTTTAGTAGAAAACAGGACAATGTGTTTGGGAGGTGGAGCACAAGATCTCTAGATTATACCATATTTCCTTTTGGTTAACCAAATAACAGCAAGCTCCAACTAGAGAAAGAGCCCTCAGCTTGTGCCTTGCTTTCTTAGACTGAAAAAAATGATCCTCTTCAGCGTATATGTTTTCTAATATACTTTAACTACTTCTTCTGTATATACCCATATAACATGATTATGTTTCTGTCAAGACCTAAGTGGTGTGGATCGACAGCTATAGTAACCCACTAGAACAAAACTAAGCTAAATTCACCCCCATGTCACTCATTGATGCCAGTGGGTGCAACAGGCCCTTGTGACTGACAAATATAGCAGGCATATTCCACACTCCATTAAAAATAACAAATAAAGATAAAGGTGGGTAGGGGAAAAAAAGGCTTAGCTTGTTTTTGAATGCCTTTCTTACCTTCCCTAAGGAAGATCTTAAAAACATAAAGTTGGATGCAAGAGAAGTATTCATTAATACATTGGAGTGATTTTTGAATGCTCAGGGGAAGGTCTGGTTCTTCCTTCTTTCGGATTGATGTAGATTTGAATGGCTTCCTTCGGTGGCAGTGGAATTACACCAGCTTTACACTCATGTAACAGGCAGCAGAATTTAACGCTTGGTGTACAGGATTGAAGTTTATCCTGAATGGGAAAGTAAGGCTGCTGTTTTTTTCCAATAGCACAACTCTAATTAATTTATAGCAATTTTTCTTTTTCTTTTTTTTTTTTTTAAAGAGTGGCAGTAGCTGAATTTTGAGCTTTATGAGTAAATTAACTACTTACATGGGACAAATAAGAAAGATAAGCAACAACAGCACAGAACCAGATGATTCCTCTTAGACAAGAAAGATTGTGGTTGCTTTTTCTGACAGCTGTGATTGCAGAATCAGGAAAATGATTTTGATATAGATTTTAGGGATTTTTCTCCCAATTATCTTTTTTTATAAGAATACTTTCATGATACTTAAATGTGGTATCCTTTATTACAACTCTTATTACAGTAAAATCGATGGAAGCCTGAGTGGTGGGTGTATTGTTGTGACACCTAAACTATTTGTAAATATTGCTCAGAGCTTTCTTAGCATATTTTAGCAAGGGAACATTGCAGCAAAGTATAATTTATCACACATGATATATGCTGTACACTTCAAAGACAATCATGCTAGAAAACAGACTTATGAAAAGGAAGCCATGAGTGCGTCTCACTTCCCAGTAAAAAAATTTTCTCAGTCTCTGGGTTTGGAGGATTACTCTGCGATCACGAAACCCATAGTGGTGGGCAGGAGGCTATTTTTGCTTTACTTTTAGTGCCCAGTACTAAACAGCCAGTGCCTTGGTTGGTGAGATTTCTCTGGGTTCTGCAGCTTACTCTTCCTTCTTATACCTTATGCTCAAGCAAGCTCTTCTGATCGCAAGATTGGAGCCACAACACCAGTGTGCTCTTACTACCTTCTCATCCCAGATATGAAAAGAATGTATTGTTTTACAGTAATCTTACATTCAGCAAGGGCTTTGTTTAGACTAATTTAAAAATATTCTGAGAGACCATGTACAAGAAGGTTTAAAAATGTAAGGAAAACCCCTGTGGACAGCCTACCGATGTGTATCAACCAGCTTGTAAAAAAATGTAAAGGCCCCCTCTACACTTTCTAAAAAATAAAATGTTGCAGCTGTCAGTCCTAATGCTGATAAACAACAATAAAAATATTTGTATTGCCCCTGCTCTCTTTTATAATCATCTCCAATTTATAGTTTGTGAAAGACATTTACACATTTTATGTTTAACAGCATGATCATAGAGTGATCTGTACTTCATAGCAAACAGGGAGTTTGACCACTAGCTGACTGTTCAGTAAAGCCTTAACCGCTATAGCAAGTAATCCCCAGACATTGATCACATATCATGTATAATGAAGCCTTTATATTCTTATTAGAGTAACAAAGGATGATTTTGCAAAGTTGACTGCCAAAGTAGGTTGACCACACCACAGGTAACTGTTACATGTTTCCATTGACATCATGCTGGTGAGGAATATACATTGTTTCTCTAGGTTTCAAACCCCATACATTTTGAGAGTGTTCCAAAAGTTAAACCAATCTGAATTTCCTTAATTGCACATTACTTATACCAAGGAATGAATCTAAACATCTAAGTATCTATCAATATGTAAACCCCCCTATTTAAAGTCCATCCATGTGTATTTTTTGTCTTTCAGTTTCTGAGTTTCAGTTTAGATTTCCTTCAACAAAATTTCTACTATGGTCTATACCATAATTCTAGGAGGGGAGGTCAATTTTTGGGCTTTTTACTTCAAGCAAAATATCTGCCTGGAATTATGGAGGTTTTCACCAAAAGATGGATTGGAAAATTTGACCCACTGTTAATAGGCTTTGCATTCCTGTCTTCTACTTTTGTAAATCTATGGCTTACTTTCTTTTTTTACCAAACATTTCGAATAATAGGGAATACAGTATTTTAGAAATAACAATGTGACTCTGCAGAAGTGTTTAGATTAGTGATTCTGGGGGGAGAAATCCAGAAGCCTCTGAAATCAGCGTAGAGGTGCAAGAGGGTGAGAAGAATTTAGCTCAGCACATTATGATGTTAAATTAAGGCCATGCCTTGCTCTCCCTGAAGTCAATCAAGTTGTAAACTCTCATCATTGTATCATTTTACAGTCACAGAACAGGTTGCATTTCTTCCTACTTTAAAAAATAGATCTTGGATCATTATAATTATATGGACACACTGCATAAGGTATTACAATCCCTTTTCCAAATAAAACCTTCCACTTTGACAGTGCGCTAGGTTCTGACAGGCACCTTGCTACATACAGCAAATACGAAATAAAACCTGTGTGCAGAAGCTTGCATATGCCTTGTAAAGCATGTGTGTTAAATTAGGTGACAGCATGGAAGAGGATAACTGAAGCAACTACTCTACATGGGACTCCTATCCATATTCATTTTGGAGCAGTCAGTCCAGGGTGTCCTGATAGGCTGCTACACTACATTTCAAAGTAGTGATCAATAAACATACTATAAATAAATAAACTACATATTTTTATTCTCATTGCATATTCTAGTTGATTCCAGCAAATTAGTTATAGTATGTGAAAACTCCCACCGGGAAAAGATGTTTAACTGTTTTTTTTATTACAGTTTACTAAATCCAGACACGTTTCTCACACTGATGATTTACCAGAACTTCAATTTACCTCTGAATTTTATACATGCAAACCAAAAGGGACAGCAGGGTTCTACTTTTAGAATTTTAGCACCATTAAATACCAACTAAAATTACTACACTTACAGAAAAGGAGGATAAAAACATAGCAAACTCCTACTCTTAAATATTTCTATACAGTCAGAAAAGTAAATAAACACACTTTAAAATGTGGAAGTGTTTCCAATTAAAAAATAATATTTACATTAGGAATGTAATCACATTTTGTCTCCAGTGAAATAAGGAAACTTGAAAAGAGATCAGATATAGTACAACCATCCTTAAAAAAACACCTACATCAGATAACATAGATTTCTATACAAGAAGTTAGTTAATATCTTTTCCTCACCTTAATATTTGTGATTCTGAGTGTGAAAGCTATAAGTTGATAAATGATAAACTCTGAAGATTTAACTTAATGAATTTTAGTTTTATTTATGAATTTTAATTTTATTTTTAAATTCATGAAAAGAACATTATTAATATGGGACACATTTTTATAAAGTACAAACGAAAACTGTGTGCTGTCTTAATTTTCAGCTTAAATTTACAGACATCCTACATGGCAACAGTATTAAAGCAAAAAGGAGGGATACATTTTCCTATTCAATAAAAAGCCATGGAAGTTGCATGGGGTAGAGTCTCTAGGAAATCCACTCTTTCTTTGAAAAAATGTCATTGGTGAGATAAGAGATTGGCACCACAATGAGCAAAATATAGTGAGGGCTGATACGGACTGTCAGCTAGAATTTGGGTTAAGACACTGACTTTTGTCTTCCAAAGAAGATGGAAGATGCAAAACTGCAAGTTTCCTCTCTCTGGTTAATGTGGTCTATACAAGTGAATAATGTATAAGAAGATGTTCCCTTGATAATGTCACAATTATTCATTGTACAGCCATAAACTCAAATATTCACATTAACAGCTAGGTATTATTTTTCTTCTCTGAAATTAAGTGAGTGGCATCAGTGGTCATAAATGAGAGCATTCATCAAAGGCGTAGGCCATGGCAGAGGATTAAGTGAATGCTGATGAAGTGTCCAGATTCCCATAACTTGGAATGGGCTGCATTCAGCATTCCTTTATTATCCATCTGCCACATAACAAAAAGTCTCATATATTTAATGCAGGTTTGCCCTCGGCCACGTAATAGGATTAGGAATAATTTCTACAAATTTACAAAAACAAATCACATGGGAAGGCTTAGAATTTGCTAATAATTTCTCCATAGCTGGGAGATCAAAGGGATGTAAGAGTCCAGAGCCAGTCGGTAGTTTGACCCTGGCCAAGCTTTATTAATGAAAGGGTTAATCTTCTCAGAGGTGACCATAGAGGAGCAAATAGTGTGACCAAAGGCAGATTCAGGCCTCCAAAAATAGGAAGAAAATCGTCTGCGAAGTATGACAGCAAGAAAACATTTACAGAATAACAGTACATTTTCTGTCTGGAAAAATAAAATAAAACAGCAAACCACAATGAATTGTTTTTAAGCAAAGTGTGACTGGTTGTGACTGGTGCGGGGAGGGACAAGCGCTGTGCTGAGGAGAAGCTTGCAGGGTGGACCAGAAATATTAGTGTTTCTTTCTTAATAACAGAAAATAGGCTGAATGCCTTCAGTCTAAAAACACTCTCTGTTGTCCTCAGGTGAAAACTGTCTTCTCCAAACGTGTGTCAAAGCTTTGGCTCCTTGGTTGTTTTTGCCATATGCCATTTTTTTTCTCCCTAACTAAGCCTAGCGAAAAAATTTCACTTTCCTAGATTTCCTTTCCCACTCAGTAAACTGCCAGGGAAGTGAGTTAACATCAGCTAGACATAGGTGACAGCTATTTTAATTTTGTTTTAATGCCATTAGGAAAGTATAGCACAATGGAATGCTAGCTTTTTCAATTTAATAGAAATCCTGTGATCATTCTCATTTTTGGTCCCTGACCTGTTGTAACAAGTTTGCATGCAATGCTCCATCTCTGTGGTTTTCTTTACCTACTGGGCCACCCATCAAACAGCAGATCAAATAGTCTGATTACATGTAAATTAGTGAATAATTTATTACAGCTGCACAAAAGCCCATGCAGATGTCTGAGCCTAAGTGAAGATATTATTTTTTGTGTCTCTCTTCTTGGAAAATAATTTTAGGCCAGAAGTTTACTACAGCCTCAAGATTAACTTCACATGAACCTATATGTCCCACCACACTCTCTCATTAAATAAGAAAGGAGGAGTAGTGATGACAGGGAAATAATGAAAAAATAATTCCCAGGAAAGAATGAAACATTCCCAGCCAGAGCATCTATGTTTGAACATGGGACCTGACACGTACTCAGTGTACAAGAAAAAAGCTGAATAGCTTTGAAAAGAGTCAGATTGATATCCCTGGGGAAAGAAAACTTATGTACTATGTTGCTTGCATCTTTTACACACAGAGACTCCTATAAGATGGCTAGAAATGGAGGAAGCACTTTCAGGTATTGTTAGACAGTCCAACTCTTTCCAGTCCTATGCCACAAAGGGATTTCCAAGAAGGGAGCCAATGAGTACCTAAAACTGGTATAAGTTCCATGAAAAAGGAACATTTATTTGGTAGTGTAAATTGGACAGAGATCACCAGATTTATTTCACACAGCTTACCAGGAAGCCAACAATTTGTAGTAAGTTGGTATTGCTACTAATATGGACTGAACTTAAACATGCTGTAGAGGTAAGAGACCTTATATTCTCATCTTTAATTATCCCCACATTCTCTGTTTATTTTATATAGATGATGGTTTATTCTACCTCTCACACATTTTGAATATTTACATTTAGAGGTTGAAATCCAAACCAATTTTTTTCTTTTATATACACAAGTGCAACTCAGCTTTCTGATACAAAATTGTTTTCTGAGATTTTATCAGTGTATAGAGGTGTAAGCATCTAGTAAATAACTTTCAGGCAGGGTTTGAGGTTAATGTTTTGTGCACAGTCTCAAGCTGTGATGGTCATAACAAAAAAATAGCAACCACTATCATCCATCACAGGTCAGAAACAGCAAGTGCTCAACAATTCCTGTTTCTTTAGTGACAACACAGATCTATGGACTCTTGTGTGCATCAGAGAGGCAAAAGTTTTAACTAATGATACATAGTTTTAGTGAGTATTTAGTCCATCTTTAGACTAAAACCTCTAGCAGTTAAAAAAATTTTAGGCATCTGACTTAGCAGGCTGTTGGCTGGCTATAATCATACTGTATCATTACTGAAAAGAGATGGGCTCTTCCTCTGAAACTGCCTTGGAAATTATACATTAGGTACTCTTAACTGACTGTTATTTGTTTGCTATCTAAATGAGGTAGTTGGGTTAACTACCTAAATTTGAGCTGTGTGAGAGGACTCAGATTTTAGACTACTGGTAAGAATTGGATCACTAGTAAGGACCCCCCCCCGCCTGCCTTGCCCCACTTCAGCTTACCAAATAGAGACATTATGACAGTGCTCTTTGACGGTGAAAAGCACAAATGTAAGAATGTCCCTATTCTAGTCCACAAACATGTTACTGGTGAATATTCTGGTAATTTGGGCCACAAATTTAGTTCTACTATGGTTTTATAAAAACAACACAGGAACTATAAATGGAACAATATTATATTCTTTTGTTGTATTTTCACATTATAGGAAATAAAGTCACAAGACAAACTTAGATCTGACACAATTTTCAGACCCCTATCACTTTGATGACCATTTTAACATTTAATACCATGCAGTATTCACCTGATAAGCTGTTTGAAGCAGAAACGCACACATACGACACATAGCTCAAACTGCACTGTTGGGATTCAGCGACTGATTAAGACCCTGCATTTCCTACACATCAGAAGTGTTCAGAGTTCTTGGTTCCAGCCTTTTCCCAGCTGCATGTGGAAAACAGTTTTGCCTTTCACCCTCTTAAGTAGCTGCTCGTTTAATGGTCTCTAAGGTTGACCTTTATGTGTCACAGTGCCACTCAGTGGGATAAAGAATGAGATGCCTTTTTAGGAAATCATACTGTGTGTTTACAAGCAGCTTCTTGACCTTAACCAAATGAGTTGGAGGGCAGCAGATAGCAATCTATTGTGTGAATTCTACCGTTCTTCATGCCAGACCTTCGCGTGCTATACTGCCCTCAAATGTAAGGTCATATCTCTGCCCTCCACCTAAGGAACAATAGAGATTTTCACGGACGTTCAGAAATGCATGGTGCCCTGTTACAATCAGGACTGTATCCTGCCCTGCTATGCATGCCAGAAAAACCCAAGGGAGAAAACTGCATTCACATCAGGAGTTCATGTAAAGCAGTGTCAACGGGTGAGACAAATTCCTCCAGATTTTATTCTGAAGGATCTCCTAAAAGAACAGGCAAATTTTAAGAAGCTGTCTTATGCAATAAGAAGAAATAGATTTGTTATCTTCCTTCTCATGAGTTCATGTACCACCTGGAAATACTTTCTTCTTGCTCCTTTGAACTGGCAAATGGTTTTATCAGCATTTCTTATTAACTGCTTTAAGGAAGGGAAAAAGGGTCCCAACACTGTGTGGGAACTAATGGTTGGTCAGTTGAGAATTCAATATTTTCATTGCATGTTGGAAATGAACATGAGGAATAATGCCATCTTCCTCAATAGAATTTGGTTGCAGCTAAGTGAATTAGAGATAGGAATACCAAGAAGAGCCCTTCAGCATCAGTATCCAAAATCACAGCAGATAGTCCTTTTGTACCTCAGTATTTTTTCTCAACGTCTTTCCCTGTGAAGACTACTGAGATATCTATTAAATAACTTTAGAAGAAACATCACCATCTGCCATATCACCTCCAAAGCCCTAAGACATATTTACTTAGCTCATGGGCATCACAGACTGTCCTGGTTTCAGCTGGGATAGAGTTAATTGTCTTCCTAGTAGCTAGTACTGTGCTATGTTTTGAGTTCAGTATGAGAAGAATGTTGATAACACTCTGATGTTTTCAGTTGTTGCTAAGTCATGGTTAGTCTAAAGTCAAGGATTTTTCAGCTTCTCATGCCCAGCCAGCGAGAAGGCTGGAGGGGCACGAGAAGTTGGCACAGGACACAGCCAGGGCAGCTGACCCAAACTGGCCAGCGGGGTATTCCAGACCATGGGATGTCACATCCAGTATATAAACTGGGGGGAGTGGGGCTGGGGGGATCGCCACTTGGGTACTAACTGGTTGTCGACTGGCAGGTGGTGAGCAATTGCACTATGCATCATTTGTACATTCCAATCGTTTTATCATTACTGCTGTCATTTTTTTAGTGTTATCATTATCATTACTAGTTTCTTCTTTTCTGTTCTATTAAACTGTTCTTATCTCAACCCAAAAGTTTTACTTCTTTTTCCTGATTTTCTCCCCCATCTCACTGGGTGGGGGGGGGTGAGTGAGCGGCTAAGTGATGTTTAGTTGCTGGCTGGGGTTAAACCACAACTCTCAACTCAAGGAAGAAACAAAATCAATTTCATTTACTACCAGTCAAATCAAAACAAGTATATTAGGAAGTAAAACCCAACCTTAGAATACCTTCCCCCCACCCCTCCCTCCTTCCAAGCTCAGCTCCACTCCCAGTTCTCTCCACCTCCTCCTTCTGCCGGCAGTGCAGGGGAACAGGGGATGGGGTTGGGGTCAGCTCCCCACACCTTGTCCCTGCCGCTCCTTCCTCCTCAGGGGGAGGAGGACTCCTCACTCGTCCCCTGCTCCACTGTGGGGTCCCTCCCACAGGAGACAGTCCTCCACAAACTTCTCCAATGTGAGTCCTTCCCACAGGCTACAGTTCCTCACAAACTTCCCTGGCGTGGGTCCTTCCCACAGGCCGATCTTCAGTCACAAACTGCTCCAGCACAGGCTTTCCCATGGAGTCACGGCCATCTTGGGGAGCCTCCGCCCCCCGCTCCCCTCCCTTGGCTGTGGTGGGACAGCCTGCTGTCGGGGCATCCCCTCCTCCCCTGCTCCTCCTCCCCTCCTTCCTCACTGACCTCGGGATCTGCAGAGGGGTTCCTCTCACATTTCACTTCCATTTCCCCTTCTTCAATCTATTCTCCCAAAGGCACTACCCCTGTCACTGACGGGCTCGGCCTCGGCCAGATGCAGCTCCGACTTGGAGCTGGGGAAGCTTCTAGCAGCTTCTTAGAGAAGCCGTCCCTGCGGCCCCTCCCCTGCTACCAAAAAATCCTGTGCCACACAAACCCATAACATCACTAATACGAAAAAATTTCCAGTAAATTTTGAAAGCAATTTCCTGGATATGGAAGGATAGTTTAGCTTATGCTGTCACATTGATGGTATGCAGGCTGCTTGAAGATCCAGCCCAGTGAAAGGCACACTGCCTTCAGAGTCAAAAAGGCTACTGTTGCCAGAGAACTGCCATATTGGAAACTACCCTCCCAGCTTTCTAAAGTTTCAAGAGCTCTACCTTCTAACTACAAAAACCACCTCAAAGAAACACAATGTTTATTCCACTTTACAAACACCAATAAGCTTTGGTAAAAAAAAAAAAAAAAAAAAGAAAGAAAAAGTTCCTAGAGTTCTACCACAAAAATACAAGGAGAGAGAATAAATACAGAAAATTAATCTGGTTTAGTCAGATTTTACAGCTACTGTGTAACTGATTTCTAGCATGCCAGAATACTTCCCCAGTTGACTTCAATGAAAGATGAAGACAGCCCTTGAGAAAATGAGATCCAAAGAGTACACTATTTACATACAGAACTTTAGGAATAATTTGTTATTGCTTTAAAAAATACATTTCTCTGTCATGTATTTAATTTTTGAGGCAATATCATATACATAATAAAGTCAGAAAGCACAAAAGATTAATTATCTCTTTAACAAATTCTATGGGTTTCTTCATACCAGTGCTGTGCTACACAGGTAAGACCAAACAAGAACAGTAGGGAATCCATTTTGCATCACAACACATATCCACAAAACACTGGTTAATGTGTTCATTTCCCTTGGTTTAAAAAAAAAGGAATTGTATTCATTAACAGCTTTTCACTTAGTATGGCTTGAGTGTATTACATTCAAAAAGTCAGCCGTCTGAAATGATGGGAGCTGACAGTTTGGAATTTTAAAGGTTCTACTCCTTTTGAATGTACTAAATGAACAGGAGCTGCCTAATTTTGGTTGAACTGAACCCAACAAAGAGCCCCTGCAAGTATGCAAGATTTTATTCTACCTTTTCAAGTTTAATATGCACAGTGAATATTCAGTGCTTTTCAGCTAGATACTCAGTTAATTCTATGACTAAGAAAGATTTCATTAGGTAGGCTTCAGGCAACAGTGAACTACAAATGGAATTCCTTCCTTATTTTCTGAAACTCACAGTTTATGATCCATATCCAATGATGAATGGTCTATAAACTCCCTTATGGTCTTTAATTGCATAAACTTGACATTATAGTCTTACATTAACTTGTGAACATTTTTGCTACAAGGTGTAGAAAAACCAGTAAAAACAGAAGTTCCCCCAGCTCTTACACAAATAGAATATGTAAGTCTTCAGTGTAACTTGTTCAGTACTTATGTTCTTTGTTTAAATTTGTGCTTTTCTACCCATGCAGAGAAATAAGGTTTTATTTTTTAAAAAATCTAGTAACCATTGCTCAATTACCTAAGCTCATGCTGCCTAGTTAGCACCATGTTCCATCTAAAGTGAATTCTTCCCAACACTGTCAAACTCTTATCTCATAGCTGTTGCTTATATTGGTGTATTAATAAATGGCTTCCTATATCCTAAGTGCTGTATGATTCTGCTGGCATTCTGCTGGCATTCTGCTTGTTTTAGGAAGCACTAACTAAATAAGCAATAAAAGTTGACATAATGTATTTGATCAGTATTATAAAGAAAAGAGTCTCAGGTAGATTGTCTATATGTACCCTCCACAAAGATAAAACACAACCATCTAGAGTTAAAATTCTGAGCAGTAATTTATATGAAAACAAGAAAAAGACTTCTCAACTGATGTTGTTATTAGGACTACAGGCTCTGTCTTGTGAAGTGACTTGGGTTTTGCCCCTAAATTACTGTTCATTAGCATGGCAACTAGTTGAATCAAGCACTATACATTGCAGACATCTCCTACTATAAGGAATACTGATAGTCCTGCTTCAGTGCTTGAATCAACCACTAAGCAAGGAGGGAAGTGTTAGGAAAAACTGAAAATACATAATTTAAAAACTGTTGTTCCTGAAATGGTTACATTTGCTACTGATGATTTGTTGTAACTGGATATTGGACAGAGTGAAAACCTGTTGAGACAATTTTTTATTCTTGTGGTTTTAAATGTTAGACAAAGAATATTAAATTCCATTTCAGCCCTAGTCTTTTAAACCATTGAAACACACTGAGTAGCCAAGGCTTAAATACATTGTATTACATTATAGAAGCAAATAGGTACAATTGCATTGAATCAACATGTAATTAATAATGTTAATTAACATTACATGTAATTAATATAATTAACATTATTTGTTAATGTAGTTAGTTTCCTCTTATATATATTGTAATTTTTCCTAATTCTAGAAAATCTAGTTCACCACAACACTTTAAGTTCAGCCTAAAACTAATTAAAATATACTGCCTAGTTTTGTAGCTTAATCAAGAAATCCTTATTTTCTGTCTGTTCTTCTCCACCAAAGCTAAAATTAATTTTTAAAATGAGATAGAAGTAGAATATGAATATATTATACCATATTTTTCAATATATTAAATAAATTCTGGGACTTTCTACTCAACATTTTTATTGGTAAAATATACATATATATAAATATTTATTATCATAACCCATTTTTGTTTTCTTCAGTTGGGCCAATATAAACAGAAGTGATTTTTAAAATATATTATTGTAATTGTCCCTGCTCCTCATATCCATGATAAACTGTTAGTGGGGGTTATACAGAAATAGTGCCATCAGTCATGGAGTGGGTGAGATCTGGCTTCTCCAGAGATGCCACTCTTTGTCTCTCCCCTCATTGTGTAGCTCTTGGTGAACACCAAGCTGACCATGAGCCAGCAACACTCCCTCGCAGCAAAGAAGGTTAACAGCATCCTGGATTGCATGAGAAAGAACACCACCATCATATCGAAGGAGGTGTCTTTCCTCTCTACTCAGCATTGGTAAGGCTGCACCTGGCATGCTGTGTCCAGTACAAGAGATCTGTGGACTTACTGATGCAAGTTCAGCTAAGGGCCACAAAGGTGATCAAAAGCCTGGACATCTGTCATAGAGAGGCTGAGAGGGTTGTGACTGTTCAGTCTGGAGAAGAGAAGGCTTGGGGGGATCTTATCAATGTGTACAAATATCTGATGAGAGGAAATAAAGAAGTGGGAGTCAGCCTCCTCTCACTAGTCCCCAGCAACAAGACAAGCAATGGGCACAAGCCAAAATGCAAGAAACCCTGTTTAAATGTAAGAAAAACATTTTTTACTGTGAGGGTCATCAAACACTGAAATCAGTTGCCCAGCAGATTTATTGAGCCTCTCTCCTTGAAGATGCCCCTATCTAACTGGACGCATTTCTCAGCAGCCTGCTGTGGGGACCCTGCTTTGGGCAGGGGGGTAGACTAGATAATCTCCAGAGGTTCCTTCCATACTCAGTGGTTCTGTGTGATGCTGCCAGAGCAGACTGGACAAAGCAACAAGCAGGTGAAATTTATAAATTAGGACTTGTGGGGGCTGCCTCTCAATTTTAAGATCTGGACAGATTAATGGTAGCATACTAGTCATCCTATACTGAAATCAAAAAAGTAGCAGGACATAATACAAGAAATCTGCTTATTTGTTGCAGTGGTCAACAGAGAGTTTTATTCCAAATGTCAGACTTGCCAGCACTTTTGCCTTTGTCACAGTGTTAATAAAACAGAAGCTACTGCTGGGAGGGTAAACTGTTTAATATATGTAAATTCAACCGAGAGACATATGCATATAATCAGACATCTTTGGGCAGAAAATAGTGGTGTATGAACTGGTGTAGAGCACATGTTTTGGGAAGAGAGGAGAAAAAGTTTGAAACCAATAGGCCTTAGTCCTGTGGAAGTACTGAACACTATTATATGAAATAAGACTTTAAAGTTATCCTCTGTAGAATATATATGGGAAATCACCTATACCTAGGCAATAGAAACAGTTTATTCCTAATTATATCATAACTGTTATTCATAAAGACAAGGTTTGTTGTGTGATCCCATACCACGTGTTCCTTTTCATACTTTGCCTGTATATCCAAGCCAAAACATCATCTGACATTTTGTAAGATGGTGTTGCAGTATTTTTTTCAGTATAAATAAAACATACAGCAATTCCTAACAGAGGGGTATGAGGATTTTGTTATTTTGAAAAGTTTCTATTTTGATGGTTGAGAAATAACGTAGGAGTATATAATCAGGACACAGATGACTCCTTCATCAAGTAAGGATTCTCTTTAAATGTACATATGTAATCTAGATTATGGGAGAATATATTAATAATTTATTCTTACATTTTAAAGTTTATCAGTGGTGATCAGAAGCCCTTAAAATCAAAGAGAAGCTCTATGATGTACCATTTGCAGGGATCACCAGCTCTAAGGTAAAGGGTCACCTGCCCCTCTAAGGGAGGATGGATTCTGTCTCCATGTTTCCATTTGGCCTTGAATAACAGATAGAAAGCCTAGGTCTGAAAATTATTTGTTGTTGGCTTCAGCAGCCATGATGCTTATGGTTGATTATTTCTGTTCCTCATGCTATACTAGGATAATTGTTGAATAGTTTAAAGCTTTGTAGATAAACTTGACAGTATCAAGAAATTAATCGTGAATTTTTGTGATGTTCTTTGTTTTGCTCAACTGTATTGAAAAAACAGCATAAACCACAAATACTCAGATTGACTAGAACCATTTCATACCGAGAAATGGCTGATGATAGGAATTTTTTCTTTCATGTTTTGCAGTTCTACCTATTCTGACTACCAGCCTATCTTTAATTCCTCACACCTTATCAAATTACAGAGTCTACATCAAATAGATTCTAGACAAGTAATTCCAAGATTTACAGTAATTTTGCAAAAGAAGATGTAATGTAAACAACTTTTACAATCCCCCAAAATACCCTTAATTTTGGTCACATATACTTTCGGTGTATTGTGCTTTTATGGGTTTTAAGCCAGCCAAATAAATAATCTCCATCTCACAAGGATCTCTTCAGTATCAACTATCATAATATTATTAAGTATGACAATAAAAACATGTTCGTTTGGAGTATTATTTGAAGTAAACTTGCCTCAGTATTACACAGAAGACCAGTGTGTTGCACTTACAATTTAACTCTCATGTTGCTTTAGAAAACGTGAATATTTCAGTCAGCTACAACATAGTTTCAATCTTTTCAGCATGTTAACCAATTGTTCTTTGCAACTCTGACTTAATCTACACCTAGAGGATCATACACTGTGTTATTAGGACTGGCTATTGATTCTCTTATTAAATTTCTGCCAATAAAAGTGTTTTTAAAGAATTATGTATATGAATGTATGCGGTTTAAGTATTGTTGATTTCTATTTTCAGAATTTAGTAGAACAGATGGAGGTGGCTTGCCTGCTAAATGTTTTAGTTAATCATCTTCTGTAATTAAATGCTCTCCGATGATTCAGGAAATGAAGATGTGTAATAAACTTAAGGAAATTGAACAGTCAATAACTGGAATAGATGACAGTAGTTAACTACTGTATGGGGAGTTAAAAATTCCCATGCACAATCTAATAGTATGCCTCACAATCTAATAGTATGCCTTTCCAGCCTCTGTCTCTTCTAACACTGTAAGCATCTACGATGCGTTAAGGATGAATAGGTCCATAAAAGCAACTGTATTTGGGGCCTCTCTAGTCCATGGTAGGCTAAAGCAGATTTAGGATACAACTACATCTCTAGAATTTCTTTTCTACTATCAGACTTTTCCCTGCATACATTATTTATAAACATAGTCATCTGGGGCTTTACTAGGAACATTCCCATCCTAAATTACTGTCACCATCCACATCCGTCCCCAGAAAAGAGGAGAGCTACTGAAGTGCTGTCCTGCAGGATTTCCTGTAGACTATGTATAGTAAGGAAGGAATTGGAAGAAGATGAAATAACATCATCAGTGGAACACAAGGCAAGTACTCCAGGTCTCCCAAGCATTTCTACAAAATGTCATCAGCCAAACATATGTAAATGGTTGGCAGGAAGGTGCTTTAGCTGGGGAGCTATTTAGGAATAAACTGTCACACAATTTGTTATACATGCTAGTCCAGACTTCAGCCTGGGACCAATCCCAGGTTTTCATGATTTTTACTTTGGAAAATAACAATACAAATTTGAGTAGGCATTTGTGTTCACAAGTTCTTTATGCTAATGACTCCTCAGTGTTTTGCACAGTTGCCTGACATTAAAAAAAAAAGTTTCATAGTTAATATAATGTATTTATGGTAGCACTAATACTGAGCTTTCCATAGACTATTCTAATTTTGCAGTATTAAGCAAGGCTTATGAAAGCCATCTCATTTTAATTTTTAAATTTTTAAATTCCAATGTTTGCTAGAGAATATTGGCTTTACCAATTCTTTCTTTCCTTTCTGCTTTGATAATATCTATCTATTAAAGAAGATAAAAAGAAAACAGATTAAATTAAAGTTGTTAACAATGTAAAAAGTTGCCATTTATATGAGTAATATTCACTATACAAAGCTGAAAGAAATGTGAATGAACTAAAGGAACACATTCCTGGTAGCAGAAGAACAGGGATATGAACTTCACTGCTATCTTTTCCATAGCTAGATTCTGTTGATTAAGTAATCATTTTTATGAGCAAATCATTCATTTAATGATTATACATGTCTAAAAGCTACAGCTACACTGCCTCAGGAATTTCAGAGTTCCTGAATAATACAGAAACCTTCCTAGAGCTCAGAAGATGCCCTATACCTTCCTGAATATCATCAGTTCTGCCAGTTTACATGTTCACAGGAGGCACAACATGAACCCAATAGCCAGCTGTAAAATTGCCAGAAGAGTATCTTCCACTGGAGAGTGCAAATTCATTAAATAATATTTATTCTTAAGATGAAGACAGCATGTATCAAGACCTCCTAAAATAATAACAATATAGGTGGTTTGTTTTGTAGGACAATTTCTTGTGGAAACATGGAAATGTAAGAAATGTGGAGACGTATAGAAATTTCATGTTTCAGAACTTACTTTGATCTAACTGGACACTGAAACACATCTTGAAACACTGAAATTTCATACAGTTCCACCTTTCAAATACCCTTAATAGGTAGAAGAATAACCAAGAGTCATAACTCTACCCCAATACTCTCTTTCCCCTTTTATGCATCAAAGTATATTCAGACAACATGTTCGGTGTATGCACTACTTCTGAACAAAGGTCATTACTCTATGGCAGGCTAATGCATGGGTGTTTAATCTGGCCTTATAAACAGTAAGTTCCTTTCAATAGTTATAAATTTTTGTTACAAATGTGTTTCTGACAAAATTTTTATCCCATTTTTCTTCAGCAGTGCAGTGTAACTGCTAACACAGATGTACAGGGTATGGCCTCTTTAGCTTCTATGGCTAGACTTGAAAGGATCTGGGAGTAATTTGGGTTCATTTTGGATATCCTGTTAAGGGATTAGAAATGTAAAAACTCCCCAGTTGCCTTGCTGCTTTTATGTGCTCTTCATAAAATGTTTCAAAACTGGAAGAATAGTATATTTGTTATTTCTGGCTCTGTTAAACACAATAGTAATTAACATTAGCTATTTAACTCTTATAAAGCATGCAAACCACAATATGCTTATGATGTATGCACTTTAAACATATGCTTATGGTTATACAATGCCACCTAATCACCTGCATGAGAGCACTGGCACAGAATGCCAAGATTATACAGCCATGCTTCCAAATGGCCCCTAAGTTGTTTAAGGTTGTCTACTCCTCTAGCAAATATTGTGATTTGGAAACTCTTCAAGTATTACATCATGTAAAGAATCATTTTCAAGAAAAGAAGATGGATTCTGGGTGAACAACCTGTTTAGAACAGATGTAAATACAGAATAAAGTTATTTTACAAAGGATACAAAAAGTAAACAAAAATGAGTGCCCAATGGGCACATTCATTTGGCAATTTTATTTCTATATAAAAAGCTGCAATTAATTACAAACCAGGTTTTATGCAGTTTTTGCTTTCTTTAAATGTGGAGTGAATTCTCCCCATAAACTAATGAACTGAAGTGAAGCCAAATAGAGACCAGCTGGCTGAATTGCTAAGTAATTTTATCCACATGATTGACTTTATGATCCTTTCACTACAGTAACTAGTCTTTATTCTCACAATCAGCATCAACCATAATTCCAAGAGGGGAAGATGATTAAAAATCTAGAGAATAGAGAGGAGAGGTTTGTTTGATGTGGTACAGTGCATTCTTGCACACACTTCTTCTATATAATAGGTGCTGAATTACAGGTCTTTATAGCCTCCAAAGTAGCACGGTGAATAGCTGCCTCAAAGACATAATAAGCAACCAATGCCTAAATAATCATTACAGATACTCCATTAACAGCATCTAACTGTGTGGCTTTTAACCATACAAATTGTTTTTTGACAGCTTGTAACCTTTCCAAACAGTTTCCTTTGGGCATTACACCACATTCAGATCTAATTTTAACTTTTGCTTTCTCTATAATTTATTACTTTCTTTGGAGACACATAATGTATTTCAGTAGAATGGATAAATTCAAATAAAAGATAAAAAAAATCAATTTCTTTTTTAATCTATTAAACCTTTGCTCTCTGGGAGATAACTAAAATCTGATGAAACATAACAGGCGAAAAAAGGCTAAATGGTCTAGAATTCCTGAGGGTATCTGTTTTACAACAAGCAATATTTTTTTCCTCAAATTATTTAAAATAAGACATAACCAACTGAAAAAAAAAGAATAAAAGTAAAAACATATATAAATAAAATATAAATCCTTTAAGGCTGTTCCTAAGAGTCACAGACTTTACATAACATAATAAATAACATGTTATAAAAGAGTTTAATGATGTATTGCAACGGGATAAAGAGCTAAGAAAGATGAACAGTAGTATCCTTTTTCCAAAGAGAGACCATAATTACAAATCAGTAAAAATCCATAACTTAAGAAGAGAGCAAGCATGTTTTTCAGAGACTGGCAGAAATGTGTGAAATTAATGAGGGGGATGATGTAACAGTATCAGGTGATCCGTATTGGCTGTCATGGTCATTATCTCACTTCTGGGGAAACTATTTCCAGGAATAACGTCCAGTAAATCAATATGTAGTAGTAATCAGCATAGAAATACCATAATTCTGGCACTCAAAAGTTCTCATTTCTTTCAAGACATTCAACTGTTTTTCAGCAGATTCAAGTACTTTTCCCAAAGTTTTCATGTCTGTGTAACAGGTAAACATGTGTGTGCAATAGACAGAAAAGTGATTTGAAACAATGTAAGCATTCACTGCTCACAAATGTTCCTCTTCTTCATAGGTGTTATTCAGTGGCTAGTCACATCAAAATTAACCATCATCGTTGAAAGAAGTACAAATCAGATGGACACAAAAATTTTCTACTTAGAATCAACTGAACAAGTTCTTTCCCAACTCCTGAATCTTAAAAAGGGTCACTAAATTTAGTACAGTTTTCATAAATGACAGGGAAGGCAGAGTAAATCTTTAAATAAAATGTGGAAATATCCCTCTCAGTATGAATCTAATTCATCATGCTAAAGTCAGGAAGGTACATCAGCATAAAATTAGAATAAGGCAGTTATGAATCAAGCAGATTCATGTCTAACTTGCATCTTACAACTGAGTTATACCACAGCTTGTACATCTGAGTAGCTGAAGAAATAACACCATATTTCTTGGTTACATATAAATAATCAATAAAAAGATTTTCAGAATAAATGTTGATAGGGAAAAGAGGTGCCATAAGAAGAAATTATTAGAAAGGACTAATGAAATTGTGAGACATAAAGACCTAGAAAAATGATAAGTATGAGAAAATCTCAGGCATTCTCTTATTTTCTGACCAGCATTCAGTGTTTTACTAACACTCCAGTCCTTTTTTTGGTTTTGGTTTGGGGTTTTTTGTGTGTTGGGGGTGTGTTTCTGTGTTTAATTTATTATTGAGAGCATTACTTGCAAATTAAGGTATTGAAAGCAGAAAAATCATAGTCAGGCTACTCTGACACTTCTGTAAAGACACCAACCTTTATTTTTGTTTATTTAATAGATATTTAATATCTCAACGTGCCCAATACACAGCTACTGCAAGTATCACGGGCAAACCAGTAAACTGAGTCTTCTGTAATTTGATCAGTGTCAACCTGATGAAAACAAGAAAAACATCCCTGTCTTAGACATCTTAAACTTTGCGGGCGGGGGGGGGG
>JANZLQ010000032.1:11851773-11868637 GCA_026212715.1 Elanus axillaris | reverse complement strand
CTGTTCTATTAAACCGTTCTTATCTCAACCCACGAGTTTTACTTCTTTTTTTCCCAATTTTCTCCCCCATCCCACTGGGTGGGGGGGAGTGAGTGCGCGGCTGCGTGGTGCTTAGTTGCTGACTGGGGTTAAACCATGAGACAGATGCATAGGAAATAAATAAGGGTAAAGAAAATCAATTTGGAAAAAGTGTTTAGAAACATCTTTCAAGAAAGTCATGTGAGCACCAGCCAAACTTATAACTGATAGGTAGACAGTTTTGAGACATGTAATTTGCATAATGAAGATGAAAACAAGGAAGAAGATTTAAACATAGTTTCATTACCATTTTATCATGATGACATTCCCAGAGCCACAGTACTGTATGCAACAGCAACAGGTTTACAACACAGAAAATCTAGATGTTATAAAGAACTGTTAATGGGAGGAACAAACACTTCATCTTTAGATTACTAATTCAAATTCAGACTCAAGTTCCTTAGAAGTTATTAAGATCTGGCAGTTGCCTCCTCCTATGGGCTACAGGACAACAATTTACATAAAAAAAAGCCCCTGCCAGAGCTTAGAGAAAAATTGAGTAGTCCCTCTCTCCTCAAGGTATTCTCTGAACCGAGAGATACAGTTACCTCATACTTCTATCATGAGTCAAAACCACATTTCTAAAATTAAAAAACCAGAACAAATAATTTCAAAGATTTCCAAACTTACTGTTCAATTATGGACACTTAACTCTAAATCTTAATGAGACTTCCAATACCATCTAATACTATCCATTGGTTTAAGAAATAATACCATGTCTCTCTACAAACTCTGCCTCTGTTATCATCTAAGACAGCTCATATTTATTTAGGGTACAAGTAGAAATGAAGATGCAAAACTAGTAAAAGCTTAACAGGACAAGTAACCAGGACTAGTAACTAGTAATCAATGACATTACCTTCAGGCTATTTTTGGCAAGGCTAGCAGGATTCTCCTTACCTCAATGTTAGTATACCAGTGCTTTTTCATACAGCCACTAACTTTGCAATCATGCCAAAGAGCAATAAAATTCGTATGGCAGTGTGTGTAGCTTATTGCTTGCAATTCCCTTTTGTTAGCTTTACCCAGTAAAGTGCTGAAAGATTTTTTTCCTGCTAGTAATATTTTACAATTTCAACATGTCCAGTTTTGAATTCTCAATTTCATCTTATTAGTCCAATTTAATTTACTCAATATCAACCCCCTTTTAACAGTTTTCAAACTGAATACTAAAATTTGAGGTATCCAAAGCAGTATTTTGTAACATCATGGCTTATGGTAGTTAGACAATAAAGAACTATGAAACAGAAACTTTTCTCTATTGAAGAAGTTTAACAGTGGAGTGATCACTGTCTAACACTGTTGTGAGCTTTACTACTCCCATTTTGCCATGACATTTTACATTTTGCATAAATTAAAAACCATTCATATCTCACAAATATGGTGCAATATACTTCATTAATTGCACAAAGTACAGCCAGCCCCATAGAGTTTCACTGCACAAGGCTATACTCTCTGGACACCTGCTTGAGAAGGCTGAGAGCTGCAAAAAGCATGTCAGATAGAAAAAGACAAGCCATGGGTAAAATGCTGCCTATCCAGTAACTCTAGGTCATCTTCTGTAAACTTGGATGCCTTAAAATAAAATAGCCAGTGGGCATACCTTAAGTGAATATGGGTAGCTCCCACACGAGTCCAGTGTCCGTTTTACTGGTTAATGGAGCAAATGTAATGTATGCACATGCAATGTTCTGATTGTTAATAAGTTAGCTAAAGCTATTATAAACTCACCCTGTATTGTGTTGGGGTGGTTTTGCCCAGTTCTTCCAGTTACTGCAATGTGGGGAAGAGCAATGCAGGCTGGATTTCCATGCTTTACTTTGGTTCCAAGAGGGGAAGGGTTCACTAGTTTTATCCCTGTGTGGTACCAGAACAGCCAAGGACAGTGAGAAGCTCTCTCTGGAAGTAATAGAGTTTTCCATATAGTATCACACTTGATCTAATAAACTTTTGCAAACTAAGTTGTGTCTGCAAATCTAACACTGTCTACAAGGTAGATAATCTCACTGCTGTTAATTAAGAGTTAATAATGCTGAAAGCCTTTAAGAGGCTGATTATGCTTACATTGGATTTTAGAACTGCCAAAATGCCTTAGGAGCATAAGCCTCACTGATCATTTAGCTCCCTGTTTTTGTAGCAGTTTTTGACTGGTATGTGTGGGCGTAGCAGATCAAACCCCCACTGTTATGTCAGAAAAGAAAGCACTAACTGACATCAGTGCAGGCACGAGGAGAGAATATCACAGCAGAGACGAGTGTACTGCTTCTCCTCTTAACATCAAACTTACACTGGCTTCATACTGACTACACTGAAGCTCTTCCAGTTGCACACCAATATGAATAATACAGTCATCTGGAACCACACAAATGATGCAAATTAAGGGAAAATATAACATGGAGAAAAAAATGCAATTTGAAGACAGCAGTAGACCCTGTATTTTCATTTCATGAGTGTCTTAAGTAGGGCAGGTCATCTACTTCTTTGATAGCTAGTTACTTAGGTCCTCTTATAGCTGGCAGCTGCACTGCAGCTTTTGCACAGACTCTGAAACCTTCGTGATATTTTAGCCATCTAGCAAATTCACATTTTCAATAATAAATAATGAACCCCTATAAAGTCACCTGAACGCCCTGAGAGAATTATAGCCTTTATTATGTACAATTGGGGGTATATTAATCCTTACATTGAAAGATTTTTTTAGTGACCTGTCGGAAAGTTAGATAAATTATCAGAAATAGCAAAGTAAAATTACACTAAATGTCCTTTAGTAGAACCACTGAAATGCCCTCTGCAAAATATGGGATTGTTTAGTTAAAGGAAGAGAATCCAGGGACAGACATGATCATTTTTTGTGGCATAGCTCTGAGGCTGATTACTTGAGTCAAGTGACCAATCTGGGAACTGTGAACCTCTGGACAGTCATTTTCTTGCTATTACTAGTGGCTGTTTTAACCTACTCACCTATTAATCTACCATGTATTTTCACTTGATTTATGGAACTTTCCTTATAAGTAACATTTAGTAAAATGGTACCTTTACTCATTCAAAACAAGTTCTTTGCCTAAATCAATCCGAAAACATGGGAAATGGCTTCCCAGCAATAGAAATAAAATGGGAGAAGAGGAGGAAGCTTGTTTAACACAAATATTGCAATTTAATTGAAATTATATTAAAAAATTTAAATGACTTTTTGTGAACTTGTTTAAAAGGGTCAGAAATGTGTTTGAGCTGTACAAGATTAACCTTTATTCATTTGGGAAAATGCAGACTTCAACAGCAATCCTCTGCAGTGGTTGCACTTGCTAAAAGTTTAAAACAGTAATTTTTTTCCAAGAAAGGTCATCTTGAGCTAAAATGTCAAATAAATTATTTAGATTACTGAATTAGAAAAGTGAGCATCTGACAGGCTGAATTTTTTATGCACATTAGCCACAGTCAGGGTCTCTATATGCTCTTTCTATTAAGTGCACCCCCTGTTCCCTTATTAAAAATCTCTCCATTTATTTCAATGTATTCTCCTTAAGATGTATCTTAGAATCTAAATAGCTGGTCCAATTTGCCTCTTACTTGTACAAAACAGGAAGCACTTTATTTGACTGTTGCTCAGCATTTTTCCAGTATAAAACGAATGTAGGGAAGAGAATCTCACCACTAGCTGGTTGGGGAAATTAACTGACCAAAAATTAATCTTTAAAGCCTCCATGTAGCTATTAAATTCTAGATCCTAGCAGAAGAAATATTTTAAGGGGAAGGATATTCTGAAGGATGGAAAATTAAAAGGATTGAAATGGAAAGGGAATAACTTTTAAGTAGGTGCTACTCTCATGGTTATGTCCTAGAGTTTTTGTAGGGCAAAATACAGATGTAAGTAATTACTAGAAAATCAAAGAAGGTCATCTTCATATGTAGCTGCTCACACAGTTTTACCCCATAGCTTCACATCTGCATTTCCCATTCTTCCTCACATTCATAAATACTACTGATAATTATATGAGGCAGCACAAGAGCCTCTGTCCAAACATGATGCCATACAATTCAGTCAAATGACAACAGTAGTAAAACTTCCCACTTCATTTTCCAAAATCAATATTTGCTCAGCACTGGAGAGGTCATTCTATAACACAATTCTACACTGATAATAAGCCCCTCCTAATTTGACTTCTACTGTGATTTTTTTCCCCACAGACTATGTGCACTGTGGAGCAAATTAAGTTCTCAGCCTGAGTAGCCAGTCCAAATGCTGGAGGTGCTGGGCTTGACAAAAGGGGAGATATTTTCAACTTACCAGCAAAAATAGCCTCCCTCCATCCTTTCAAAGTCCAGCACATAAGGTGCCTAACCTCAGCCCTCACTTTGCTAATATCTAAATATTCCTCAGTAGTATAGTGTCATAACATGTTTCCTTGTAAGCCTTATAGTGGGTGCAAGTAAGGTATATAACTGTGTGTAAATGAGGAGGTGGTGCAGCTGCATGGGAACCCATGAGGCAATGGGCCTCGGCAGTGATTTACTAAAGGGTCTAATCTTATTCCTTTCCTAGGACCCAGGCCCATCTTGAATCACTGCATAGGGAAGAACACTAGCAAAGCACAGCTGCACATCCTGGAAGGAACAGAAAGAACAGTGCTCATGCTAGTGTACTTCAGAAGTACAGGTAATACAAGTGTGTGTGTGTGAGTAATTTTGTTGTGTACAATAATACGTACTCAAACCCCTTAAACAAGATGATGGTGGGAAGAGCTGCCCTCATGCACTTATCCTTACATGCTTTTTTTTTTTTTAAACACCTGAGATTTTTGTGTTTCTTTTGCATATAAAATGTCTGGCATGTGCAGGACAAACTTTCTATCACCCTAACCTGAGACTGACCTGTTTTAACTTTCTGTCTTGCAGTGGCACCAAAAATACTTAGTCATTTGTGCATCACTGAGAAGAGGGATTTAGTGAATAAGGCAACTGTAGACCTTACTCCTTGGTGATTCCTTCTTTGACAGGGTAAATCCCATAGAAAAACAGCGTTAATAGAGCATGACGATTTGAAGAATAGAGCCCTAACTGTTGACATTTCTGTTGTCACGCCAGGTATTATGCTACGATAAAGAAAAAGAAATATTAAAAGAATTGTGGAAAGCTCTCTGGAATTAAGTTTCTTGATGCTGCATTACTGTAAAGGCCATTAGTACTTCTCCCACTCAGGGGTCTTTCATCTTTCCTCCTATGAATTCTTCTTTTCTGGACCTGATCATAATTTACCTTTGTCATGTCAACGAAGTTGAAGCTGTAGTTTGTTATATAGTGTAAAATACTCAAGGGTCCTTTTAAGGTCTAAATTTAGGCAGGAACAGTTTCTTTTTGAAAATGTTTCTACAATCTACTCACCTCTGATTGCAGTATTTGCAATGTGAAGTAACACACTGGGGAGAAGTGGTAAGAATATATTGGCTCTGATCTTCAATTTGCAAATTAACAAATAGAAGCAAGTTCTTTAAAAGTTCTTAAAAAGGTAGACCAAGTTGGAAAATTGCATCTTGAAAATATGAGATAGGCCAGTAAGTAACCTTCCCAATGGTTTTCACAAGCAGCTTGGACAGATCTTGACATCCTAGCTTTTGATCATCTTTGCTGTGTGAAATATGCAAGATTTGCACAGCTTAATTTCTCAGCTGTTTTGTAAGGTAAAATGCTTCAATGGCAAAGTGTTCATCATATATGATACAAATGGTTTTGGACCATGACCATTAGCACAATCAGAATAAAGATACTGTTTTTTCACTGCCTTTTGCTGCCTTTTATTTTTTTTTCTTCATTAATAACATGATTGTGGATATGCCCTGATCTACAATATTTGAGAAGATTTCTTCCCTTCCTCCTTTCAGTGATTTATGTGGGTTTTTTATGCTAACATTGTTGGACTAAATTGATTCTGCAGTCTTTGAGAGGTCATACTGACAGAAGTTCTGTGATAGAAATGTATTTTCCCCTATATTACAGTGCAGTACAACACTGGCAAAGCAGTTCACTGGTTGTTTTCAGGAGAAGCTTTTTGTCCAAAATGTGTCTCAATTTCATATGTGTAACAAGGCTGTTTCCAAAGAGACTGCATAGCCCAAACTGTGACCTGGTTTAATTACTCTTACCAAGATGCTCATTTTTGCTCTAAGGAAAAATCTGCCTAAGAGAACCATCTTGATAAATTGCTATTTTAGTTTGCTTCAAAAATTTAAATTAAACTACTACCAAAGTTCTATGTGTCAGTCCTCTGAATTCCTTTTCAAATTAACACTGAAAAGAAAATCCATCCATCCATATGTATGTAAATACGCAAAGCCAGCTGCCAAACAGTGACATTATCCACGGGTTTCTGTGGCCTTGCCACAGAAATGAATAGGAAATTCTAATATTGCCAGCCTTGTATGATATTTCTGAAATAGGTGAGAGAAAGCAGCATCATTCCAGGAAAAAAAGGAAGAGCATTTACCAATCGCAATACGGGCAGATGTCACTGAGAGCAGATGGTTTTAAAACTCGCATTTTAAGACAGCAGCTGCCTGACTGTGTTATACTTAAAAGGGCTACCCTTGATTGGAATATTGGATGAAACGCTTTTGTAAGAGAGCAGCTTTAACTACAAAAAGACCAAAAAGACTGGACAGATATAAAATCAGATATTGCTTCTATTGGATCCCTTCCAAAGTTTTATTAGATAAAATATCAAAAAGATAGAGAGACCACTTCTGTCAAAGTTTGTGGAAAGAGGAGATGTACTTGCTTTGAATATTTTTAGGTGCCAAGTCCATGTGGCTCTGTAATGCTATCTTAATTCAAGGATATTCTAGGACTGTTTAGAGAAAAAAGATGGGAATATTAAGGAGGAAGTCCTCACTGAAGCCTTTTCCAGTCATATAAAGAAGAGGAAGACAAATGCAAAATCCTTCCTGGGATGGAGTAATCCCATCCAACAGTATAGGCTGTGGACTGACTAGCAATGCAGCAGGTCTGCAGTCTGGGGGTTCTGGTGGACAGCAACCTGGATGTGAGACAGGGATGTGCCATTGAGGTGATGACACCAGCCACCCACAGGTTTTTATTGGCAAGAATGTAGTCAGTGGGCCAAAGGAAATGGTATTTCCCTTCTGCCTGGCACCCGTAAGGCTACACCTGGAGTGCAGTGTCCTCTTTTGTTCCCCTGAGAGTGAGAAACTGGAAAGAGTCCAGTAGAAAGCCACCAAGATGGGTACGGGACTGGAATACATGATATACACACACATATATATGATTTGTATAGATATACATAGAAGCTGAGGGAACTTGGTTTGTTCAGCTTGCAGGCAGGAGGGCTGATAGGGTTCTGTTTGCAGTCTTTTGTACCTAAAGGGGGGTTATGGAGAAGAGGGAGCAAAACTCTTCTCAGAGGTATGCATGGAAAGAAAAACCACAACAACTGGAAGCACCAGCAAGAGGAATTCAGAATGGGTATCAAGAGGGAAAATAGAGCAAACCCTGAATGAGAGAAATTAAGCACTGGAACAGGTTGTATAGAGAGGCTCAGCAGCCCCCATCCTTGGGGCTGTTCAAAACCTGATGACAAAAGGCCGTGAACAATCTCATCTAACTTTGAAGTTAGCCCTGCTTTGAGTAGGAGGTTAGACTAGGTGACTTCCAAAATTCCTTCCAGCCAGGTTTAAAAAGACAGAAATATCTTTGCTGACCTAATGATTGAGATACTAGCCTAGTGACTAGAGTAGCCTGGGAGAATTGTAAAAGTTATGATTTATCAAAACCAAACCTGCTTTTCTTAGTCCCAGTATGGAATTACCTTTCCAGATCACAAGGACCTACCATTAGAAAAGTCCTATTAAAATACCTGGGTCTTCAGTATACCAGCTGATGATTTTAACCTTTAGCTGGGCCTTCTGTTTCTTACTGGCCTTCTGTGCTTGTCTAATTTCTCCCCCCGTCCTTTTTTTTTTTTTCAAGTATTCGAAAAAAAAAAATCACCAGATCACAAAACAGAATTCCTACATACTTGACTTTGACATTTGATTATCATGAACTATGGTTAGTAAGCATAATAAACCTTGAACTCAGACAGAGAGCTTTGGGTATCTGAAGCAAATCTTCCACACAGCTCCAGCCAAACCCCTTTGCAGAGTATACAGGAAAAAAGAAAAGGTACCTGAGTTTCTGAACCATCAGAAATGGAAATAAGTGTTTATGCATAACTGCAGTAAAATTAACAAGTGCTTCAGTGTTGTCCTACAAAACAATGACATTTCAATGAAAAAAACAGTAGTGAATTGGTGCTCCTATTGCAATTCAGAATATTTTCTTCATTTCAGTGCTTGTAGTCTATTGTATTTTCAGAATGAAATTTCAAATTTTTTTGAAATCTGTACTTAGAAGCCTAAAATTTTGTAAACTCAGCTGCATATGTCAGAATTCCTTATGTTGTACTCTGTGTGGCCAGATTACCCAAACACCTGTAGATCAGCAAGGAAAGTCAATGCTTGTTCAGCTTGTGATTTCAACATTTTAGTGCCTAAAAATGCATGTCATTTAGCAAAAGAAAAAGCATTTTTATGGTTATTTGCTTTATGCCCTCATAGGCTACTAACAAAAATTAAAATGCATGAAAGTATCTGGCTTTGATTTCCTAGGATCTGGCATGGTATATCAGTCAACAACTTGTTTTGGATTTGTATTCTTTAGTAGAGAATGGACCTTATTTTAAGAACATCAAAATCTTATTTTAGTAAAATGCTCACATGCATTGATGCAGGCATATTTAACATATGATACAGACACTTGTTCTTCATCTCTGAAAAAATCCCTATAGTCCTTTCAAAGTTTGCTCTGGAGATAAAAATTTGGCCTCTGTTTTTGTCTCTGTTTCTCAGTTACAATTATAATCATAATTAAATCACTACCTACATAGATATCCTGTAAGTGAACATATCCCTTACATTTTTCCATTAAATGCTTAGTCCATTTCTGAACACAGACATGAGTCCCTAATGTCCAGTTAGCTGTATAAACCTCTTACACAGCTTGGCTGGCATATGACTTGAACAATGGATTTTGAATTCTACATAATTCTTTTATTTCCAAAGGCTAATTAAAATCAATTCCATGGCATTTCTCTGCTGTTAGAAAAGATGCCGCGGGTAGATGTTTCAATCATTAGCAATATGGTGCTGCTGGATTAAAAACAAATTTCCAAATAACATAGCAATGACAGCTAGTCTATGATAATCCATGCAACTGTTAATGAACAAAACCTGTTCTGCCTCTATACCTGATTATTTTTTGATGGCATCTGAAAATGGAGATATAAAAAAGCAGGTTTTTTGTTATAATTTAAAACTATGTCCATTTATTTTAGCTATGCAAATATAATAATTTTCTGAATTTCATAAGATCCAGACTTTATAAATATGGGCTTTCATAATTATTATAAACATAAAATATTTTAGAATTTAATTCTAGAGGTAAAATACTCTCATTCACTCTGGTTACATTTAGAGTCACACAACCTTTGTTTATATGTAGCTCCCATGTTTACTCCTTAAGCATTTTAAGTTAGGCTAACTGTTCCAAATTCTACTCTTACTTTACAGAATGTAAGCCTAGTTTGAGATCAGCATCAAAACATTCCTGAAAGCTTGTAGAGTCCAATTTAAAATCATTGGACCCAATGGAGCTGAAATCCTTTCTTAACTGAAGGTGAACGAGTTTATAGGTGAAGAGAGGATTTTACTTTCAGGAGTTGGAGAAATGGTGATGTAAATGAAAAGAAAGCAAGAAAGAAGATTTTAATAAGTATTTGGGAGAGAAGAATCATGATCAGTAGAAATGAGTAGTTGTAATTGTGTAAGAGTCAGTGCAGCACAGACATCACAGCCTAAACTCTTTTTCCCTTTGTGTCTTTTTTCACAGTAGGCTTGCTGTTCGCCTAGCCTTTGAAAAGGGGTTATCATTACCTTTCATGTGAAATTGTAGTTAGAAGCACACAGCTGAAACAGAATCTTATTATTTCTGAGTTAAACAACTGTAAATGTAATTGATGTACACCACATAGAAGTCAAAGTCCTTGTTCTGACTGATTTGGCACAAGAACTTGCACCTGAGTACCTTACTTCTCAGATTACTGGATTATTGGTTATTATGGGGTTGTTGCATTTTATCCCCATCTATTGGACAGAAGAATCCTTCCCAGACAAATCATGATTAAATCTGATGGATTCCCATCAGGTCTACTTTAGATACATCAATATTTTTTGTTAAAAAGAAAAATATTATCAGGTGATTATTAATTAGCTCTTTTGATAAAAACAATCAAAAATATCTACCACTCTTCCCCCCAACCTTTTTTTTGCTGGCTATTGAATTTTGTAGTATCTATATTCATGAATAGCATGAAAATTCCACAGCTTTTCATTAAAAAAAAAAGAAAAATTTTAGAAAAATTTATCAAATTATTTAGGTACATGTAATATATCAGTGATTGCATATCTGAGACAAACCCATGTATTTTACTGTCCTGCTTTCTTCAATGGTTGCTGCCATTCTCTCTTGTCTGATAGATGTGGTCCTTATAGTGTAATTTCCTAAATGAATTATGGGAAACTGTGTCAAATGTGTTGCTAAAATGAAGTCAGATGACAACCACTGAGCAAATTGTTTCATCAGAGATGGCAATCAGTTGGTCAAGTGTTTACCACTGGTAAATCCATGTTGGCTCTTCCCAATCCCCTTGTTGTCTTTCATGTTCATGGCAACAGCTTCCATGAGGGCCCGTTTCATGAAGTGTTCAAGGACTGACTTGAGGCTAACCGGTCTGTTGTTTCCCAGATCTTCTCTTTGGGAGACAGGTATATATTTGAGCTTTTCCAGTCATTGAGAGCTTGCCCTGATCTCCATGACCTTTCAGAGATGAAACAGAGTGTCGTGGTTTAACCCCAGCAGGCAACTAAGCACCACACAGTGCACCACATAGTGGGATGGGGGAGAAAATCAGGAAAAAAGAAGTAAAACTCATGAGTTGAGATAAGAATGGTTTAATAGAACAGAAAAGAGGAAACTAATAATGATAATGATATCACTAATAAAATGACAGCAGTAATGATAAAAGGATTGGAATGTACAAATGATGCACAGTGCAATTGCTCACCACCTGCTGATTGACACCCAGTTAATCCCCAAGCAATGATCTCCTGCCACCACTGCCCTCAGTTTGTATACTGGGCACGACATCCCATGGTATGGAATACCTCATTGGCCAGTTTGGGTCAGCTGTCCTGGCTGTGTCCTGTGCCAGCTTCTTGTGCCCCTCCAGCTTCCTCACTGGCTGGGTATGAGAAGCTGAAAAATCCTTGACTTTAGACTAACCATGACTTAGCAACAGCTGAAAACATCAGAGTGCTATCAACATTCTTCTCACACTGAACCCAAAACATAGCACTGTACCAGGAAGACACTTAACTCTATTCCAGCTGAAACCAGGACACAGAGTGACTTTGCAGTGCTGCCTGTCAACTCTTTCAGCACCCTCAGATCCATCCCACCAGGTCCTATAGACTTGCATATGTCCAAAATGTACAGATGGCTCTTGACTTTCCACTCAGTGGTTCACTGTTTGCTTTGATGTTGCTTCTTGGCATTGAGACTTGGGGCTAACTTTACCCTTGAACACCAAGGCACAGAAAGCATTTAGTATCTCAGCTTTTTCTGTATCATATTTAATTAACCTGTCAGCTTGTACTAACTTGTTCGGCAGCGGACTTGCACCTTGTACTTCTGTTTGCTGCTCACATACTCATGACTTTCTTGTTATTCCTGGCATCTTTTCCCAGTTCGAGCTCCAGCTGAGCTTTTGCTTCCTCTGCACCTCCAAGCAATATTTCTATGTTCCCCTCTGGGATTCTGTCCCACAGTCACCTTATGCTGGTATGGTTACCTGTCTTTGATTCCTCATTTTCAAAAAACGTTAATGGTGAGTAAAATTCACAGTAGCATTCTCAGTGAGCAAAATTCAAAACAGTAGTAAGTGAGTTACTGCTGTGTCACCTGATCTGCTAGGTTCTTTCCTGAGCATTTGCAAAACTATTTATGAGTTATTTTGACACTGTCAGTGAAGTTAAAAGGGAATACCTTGTATCATTACAAAGGTGTGTTACAAAGTTTTACACAGAAAATTTTACCATCAGTTCATGGCTAATCAAGCTGCTGCTACAGAAGACTCCATATGCACATAATGAATGCTACAAGGACTATGTGTGCTTGTGTGTAGAAAATGAATATATCTATGTATAGTACAGACTATAGGCATAATGCAAGGAGAGAATTTTTATATAGGCATCTTTGAAGAGACAGCATGAGAAGAAGCAAATAGAGGCATTTGATGTGGGCTGGCGAGGAATACAGGAAAGTGTGCTCTGCGAAATGTGCACGTGCACATGGAAAACATGCATTTGTTAGGGACAAAAGTGCATATGCCTGAAGACATTTATAGAGAAGAGTATTTGTACAGTGTGTGCATCTGTGTGAGGAAATTTAGGCATGGAGTTATAAGCCTGTTTATGTTATAGGTAAAAGAAGAATATTTGGATTTGTGTATAAGCTAGGGTACTGGATATAAGTGAGGTGATATCAATGTTCACTCCACATACATATTTTATGTATTATTTATTTTAATTGGAAGGATATGTCTGTAAGAAGCTTGGATTGGTGGAAAGGTGGGAAAACAAAGTAGAAAGAAGGGAATGGAAATGAAATAAAAATAATAAACTACACACTAAGATACAATAAGCAATTCCTTATGCTGCCTTGTTAAAAATTTTTACGCTTTCAGTATATCACTTGGAAAAGCATCATTATTGTCTCTATCAATACCAACTAAGTTTAGTCAGTATTTATAAACATAGTGGTTATGTTATTTTTCCTGTTGTTTACTTTAAATATTTTGAAACAGTATCCCCACTTTGCCAAACAATTATTTTCCAAAGATTTCCCTGTTCCTAAGAAATTTTTCAGGGCTGGAAGAATGGGAATATTTTTCTTTTTGTGTATTTCTTTGTAAAAAACTTACTCTGTAATTGACCCAGACTATTAAATAGCTTGCTGCACTGATTATGACTTCTGCTTTGAGTGGCACTTCCCACCCTACCAATCACTATCAAAACAGACTTTGCTGCTAATTTCCTGGAAGATTCAAATGCTCCTATTTCAAGGTCATCTCAAAGGATAGTTTAAAGAGCTTTTTCTGTAAAATATGTATATTTACAAGAGCATGCATAAATGGTCACCAGGGAAGATAAGCTATCAGAGAGTAAAGAGATGTCTTTCCTTATACAGTTCACACACCACTGAAGCAGATAAAATTGGTTTTGTACCCAGCCTATGAATACACTGTTAGGAACTCTGTCCTGAAAATTGATCTACTGAGATAAAATTCAATGCGTCTCTTTTCATAAATATCTAACTGTGGCATCAAAATTCTACTGCTCTTGCCTGAATAACCATCTACTGTAGTTCCAGCAGGTAGCAGAGTGACTTCACTCTTGTGCTCAAGAGACATGGGAACAGGCTGCATCCATAGGTGATTAGAACATTAGTTTTAGTGCACAAAGATCTGAGTCCAAGTTTACAGTTATCAAAGTCAGATGCATGACTGACTACGAAATGTTATGATTAAATTGGTGTTTATTTTTAATAACAAAGGCAACCAGTATTCATTAACTTGTCTTTTTTCAAGTGCCTGTATGCAGCTTTGTGTTCCTGGTCTTGTCTTCCCTGTCTCTAGTGCATAATACTGGCACACTACTCTGCTTTAGAAACAAGCAGGACTGTAACATTACTGAGGCTTAGTTTTGCTCTGCTAGTTCACTCTGTGGCCATGATCTACCCGCACAAGCTTAACTTCAGCATTGTATCAAATTTTTATATGGGCATAAAGGTGCATATGGGCTTTAGTGTTCTTAAAATATATGGTCAGCTCAGTAACATGCAAAATCAATTGTGGGCATAAGCAAGCACATAAGGACTATTCACAGCTGGAAAGTGCTCAGAACCTTATTAACTAGCACACAGTTAGCAGCAATTTTAATGTATTATTTGAAAAAATGAAATCACATTGCAGTGGCTGTCATGTAGCAGCTCCTACAATTTTCGCTTAGAGCTACCATTCACTTCTCTTCACATTATGCTTTATGCAATACATAAACTCCTAAAGTAAAAACCAAATATGCGGGAAACTGGAAAATATATTAGGCTTAATCCACTTGCTGCTAGAGTCAATAGCTAAAAGTCCTGATGACTTCAACAGGCAATGAATCCAGGCCCTTTATTTCACAAGAGAACATACTTAGATGTGATCTATGTGATGAAGGACATGAAAAATCTCCGTTTACATGGAGCCTATTATCCTATAAACAGCCAAGGTGCAACACATTGCTTTAGAAGAAACTCTAACTATTTCACTTTTACTCTATTTTTTACAGTATGTTGCAAGAAAAAGATAAATTAAAATATATTTTAAATTCTATTTTAATTTTAGCTGTTGGCTAAACATCTGTTGGCAAAACAAAAGTTAAGTGAAAGTGCCTGAGACTAGAGCAAAGAAGATGATGTGCTGTAATGATTTAAAAAAAAAAAACAACCACCAAAAATAAGCCATTTCTTTTCTTCTGCTGCTAGTTAGCAATTTGCTGGAAAAAATTCTATGGAAAACTCGCTCCAGCTTTTGTGATAATAATGGACAAAAACAGCTTAGCCAATCCTCGGCTCAAAGCACCTGAAGAATCATCTTACTGGAAAACCTGCAGAAGAACAGAGCTTTAAGAACACACATCTACTTTGATGCTTGGGAAGGACCAATTAGTCCTCTACACATCTGAGGGAACCTGTGTGGGAAATGAAAAGGTGGTCCCATAGTCCTCTTATTTATGGTGTAGTGGATTTGAGATGAGTGGTATACAAGCATTTATAATTGCTTTTCTGTTGTGTAAAACATTAGAAGCCTGCAGGCATAGAGGCGGAAGCCATACAGATATACAGCTCCTACTTTCTTCTTCACAGACATGGGGAGTGCTACTACAAAACTGCTCAAAAATGGAATGGCAGAGGAGATGGCTCACACTGGTTCTAGCCTTCCCACTCCTATGGGAAGGATAACTCCACTTATTTTATCTTTTCACCCTCATTATTTTGTTTCGATATTTGCAATTAATGAAAGCTAGTGCTTGATATGGAGTCTTATTTATGTAGATTTCAAGGGCAAAGGATTTCAGTAGGTATAGAACATTGTCAAACCCACTTTGCACGTGGGTGTATTCTGCATTCTTCAACTTATAGTTAGGAAGCATTCCACTTCCTTCACTACCATACCAATTAAAATTTCTGCCTAAATGCAGCAGAACTCAAAGTATGGCATTCTATTGTATCATGCTTAAAAAATAAGTATTTGGAAAGTGCTGTCTGTAATCCTGATGAAAGTGCATGATAGTCACAGAGCTTTTTTCAGAGAGTGATTTGTCTGTTAATAAGATGCTAAAAACACCTATTTTGACCATCATCTCATTCTCACTATGAAACATCTCAGTGTCAACTTTCCAAATATCATTCCTTCATTTGACTGATTTTGAAAGATGATTCCTTTACAATGCTGATTTCAGCTTCTAAATTACTTGCCTGCATTACTATTCCATTTAAAGCTATGCATTAAAGGCCATTCTCTTTTCAAAAGGTCAATTCAAAAGTATGACAGAATCAGGTTCTTACTTACTTAGCACATGCATAGAAAGATTTGTGTCCTTATGAAAGCAAAAGAGAAATCAGTCCTTGAAAGAGTAGATATTTTTCTCTTTGATCAGTGTTTCAATGGTAGTTTGAAATGCGTATTGGGAAAGATAATAAAATTCTAGCTTTTTAAAATCTGAACAATTACAATAATTTTAGTACCTTTTAAAAACACTTGCCTCCTTGTAAGAAGTTGTTTAGGCATATCCATTCAGTGCTTTGTCGAACAGAGGTACTGTAAAACAATTTATGTCTGATTCCTCTTGTGTGTTGCTGATTCACTTCAGCACAGGAAGGAATTTAAAAGTGATGCAAGCAATTGAGCTACAGAAGGGAAAGGCAGAAGGAGAAGAAACCTTAACTATCTTATCTCATTCAGATATCCACTAACTCTTTTATCTAGATTCGCTTACTCAAACCTAAAGCCTGTGGTCTTGTTTAATATCAGCCAGTAATAAAGAGCTCTTCAGCTAAATACAGCTATATTCCACTATTAACTGCAGCTCTTGAAGCAGTCATTGTGGAAAAAGGAGTCTAAACCCTTCAATGTCAAGGCATTTAGAGGCACTCTAACATCAATCAAGGTCTACGTCCAGTAAGTGCCTGCTTACATTTACATGAAATATTCATACAGCATTCAGTTTTGCTTTTCTCTCTCCTAATCATCACTTTTAGGAAGAAGCTACAATCATCACAGTTAAGGGAGGGCGTTATGGGATGTGCGGTACCTTTCAATGTCAGGCTTCCTGCAGATAGCTAGCTCTGTAATGAGGCAGCACACTGTATAGACTACCAAAGGTCTTCCTCACACAGTCTAGCCTTGTTATCATGCGTTATTCATCTTCAAGTATACAACTTAAAGCAAATGAAAGTAATTAATTAACCATAATAGATCTGTCAAAAAGTGATTTCAAATATCAAAAAATATTTTACTTCACCTTTAAGTGAACAAGGTCGTCCCCGTCCCCGTCCCCCGTGTCGTGTCCCCCCC
>JANZLQ010000032.1:11832347-11851673 GCA_026212715.1 Elanus axillaris | reverse complement strand
CCCCCCCCCCCCCCCCGCATGTATTCTCCAAATCCAGCATTCAGGTCTAGGGCTACATTCTTTTAATTGTAGAAGCACACAGGATCTTTTTAGACTGAGAGTGATTTATTCTTTTCATAGTTTTCTGATATTTTTCATATGATTACGCAGAGCTTTTAAAATGTAAAACACTATAGACTGTGAACTATTATTATCTAGTGTTGGCTAGAGACCATCACTAGTCTTTTTCCCCCCTTGAATATAGCATCAACAAGTCTGTGTAGTCATTTATCTACTATCCTCCACAGTTCAGAATACATTAACCTCAGTGTTGGGGTTTTATAAGCAAAATCATAACATTTGTAGGGAGTCACTTAGGAGTTTGGGCCAAATAGAAACATTTTGCAGTGCCTTCTAAATGAAGTATAAAAAGCATTTCTCATTATCCTATATTTAGCCTTAGAGCAAATTCAGTTACTCCATCACTGGTAGTAGCAGTATCTACAATCTTCTTTATTATCAGACTATTAATATCAGAATTTAGGTCTTATAAAAATTACTAAAAAATAATGGCTTTTGTTATTATGATTTTGCTGCAGAAATAATGACAAATCATGATAATACTAATCTTATAAAAGCAGAAAAATATAAAAGGTTATCTAGTGGAGCTGATGCTGGAATTAAAGATGCAAAATTATATTCAGCCATTTAACTTTCAGTGTATACAATTCTGTTTTTAAAAAACTTGGGATTTCTGGCATTATACAGTTTTACATGTATTAAAAATCTAAGATTCCCAAGAATACGAATAGTAAAGTTTGTACAGTTAGCACATTACCTACTTAAGTATTCTTTTTTTTTTCAGTAGCACCTTCCTCTTCCCTCCGTTTAAACATTCATAAAGCAAAGTAACAGCATTTGCATTATACTCTCATGTGGAGCCTGCTGGCATCATCAGTTTTGATTTTTCTCAAAGGAATCCGGGTTCTCTAATAAATTACTATGCCAAAATTGAAGCTGATTGCCTAAAAACTGAATATAAATGGCAAAGTACTGAAACCTAGGAAGACATCCAAAAATGTCAATGTATTTGTTATTTTTAAAAAGCTCAACATATTTGTTTACTTTTAAAACAGTTAAAATTGAAGCCATCTTCTTTTATTATATTCCCACAGTAATAATAAAAATAGAAAACCATGATCACATTGTGCACATGGGAAAAGGAAAAGGCAGTTCTGAGTGTCTGTTCATCTAAAGATTGGAGCATAGGTAATCAAAAACAATTTGAAACAATTTGGGCCAATAATCTTCAGTTACCTCAAATAATGACACTCATACTTAAAAACAAAGATTATAACTGTACCATAGTTGAATGTAAAAATGCTTACTATACAAACCCACAAAACATTCTTGTTCATTCTCTTGCATCTCCCCTTGGGAGAACCCATATTATAAGAACAAACTAGCCCTTGGAAAACAGGCATTCTTTCATTTTCCCCTGATTTTGAATGAAATATGCTTCAATTTCTGTTCCTTTTTTAAAAAAGAGGAAAGACAGAACCTAGTGACATGAACCTGTGTAGGCAAGATATATTTGAAACTAATTTATAACAGTGAGTAAAGATTGCACAATATCTGACTCAGAACAGGAATGGAAAAATCTTCCCTGAGGAGGCCTCACTGAGTTTGAAGAAGTAATTCATGGAAGGCTTATGGAACATATCGTGCAGCAGTAGAAACAGCCCTGCTTTATAATATGCTTTCCTAAGTTCCTACAATGTTTCTGGCTTAGGATCAGATACTGTGGGGTGCAGAGGTCCTTCTGGGTTTCACTGAGAGCCCTTGATTACTACCAAATTTAGTGAAATCAAAGGTATTTGTCACATTGCCATTTTCAAGCTGCTAATTTATGAAGCATTCTTTTTCTTGTATTTTCTTATCAGCATTGCAATTTATTAGTTATGATAGTAATCTAAACCGTATTCTCGTATTTACACACTTGCAATAAAATCTTGTCATTAAATCCTGCATTTTTTGCTTTCTAATTCTGCCTTATGTCAATAGTATTTCCAAATGTTCAAGATCTTGTTTGATAAGATCATAAAAAATATGTCTATGTTGAGTAGTATTAATAGAACATAGACAAATGAAAACTATCCAGAGGCTATCTGGGATTCAAACAGTTTTTAAACAGAATTTAGTGTTAAAGTGCAATTTCTAGTAAACTTAAAAAGAACCAAAACAAACCCCTGATTTTGATATAAACTTCTTACAAACCCAGCCATATTCATCTCTAGTACCACCCATCTTGAATAAATCAAATCATCAGGATGAAAACATAGTATTTCTTTAAGTCTGACTCATAAAGTCACATAATCCATTATTCACCTCCTCGCATGTAAGCTAGGGTAGATGTTTAAAGATGACTTCTGTTTTTTGGTCTGACATTATCTATCATATTCATATTTGAACATTTCAAATGACTAATACAAAATAGACCTCTTCTGCTTTTGGGGTTTTTTGGGGGTTCTTTGAGGCAATTTCAGAATGGCATGCAATCACTTGTGGTTTGACTCATATTTCAAGCTATGCTGAAACCTGCTGAAATTTGAAGAGTTTGAATCAGTTGTAACCCATCATACCTGTGGGATATCTTTAATCCCACAGGTTATGGGAACTTATGTATACTGTTAGCTTTTGATCTTACTACAGTGATTCTGAACATAACTGGCAAAAGCAATGCTAGTCAGACATAAAAGAATTGACTCTCCCTTGTTCTGCTTCCTAAAGTGTTCTCAGAGCACTGAATAACATTAGGCTTTGCTTTGTGTGCATGTGCAATACAATGATTTCCACTGCAGACTCCCACCAGATTCAGAATACAGAAAGGCTACCAAACACAGAATTCTTTTGAACAGTTACCTCTACAACAAACATGGTTTTTGAAAATGTAAATATTATATATTAGCAATATTCTCGTGCTGTATTTACTCTTAAAACTAGTATATAGTGTTATGCACTAGCACAGTACACACAGCTGAAATATACATGTATTTTATCCAATACTTTTAGTTTACATCCATGCATTCCAGATATTTCTTTTAATAACCTTGTATTTTTGCACTCTCATTACTTGTATGAAAAATATCCAAGATCCAACTTTGTGCTTTGTATTATTTGCAGATGCCTTGAACATCCTTTAGAAGGCTATCTGACTTCATCAATGACTGTTTGTCTATGTGATGTTGCAGGTGTCAATGACATATGAGCACAAGGCTGCAAGTCCAGCTTGATAGATATGTGCAGCCTATGTATTATCAAAAATGGATTACAGAAATTCAAATGTGTTTTTAATGTCACTTCAAATTCATTTTTAACTTTTTTTTTTTCCTTTGCAGTATAATCCAGTATGATCCACATTACTGTATTTTAAAATGATGGATAGGTTACCATCCAAATTATTTGTAAGACATAAATGACCATTGTATGTCTCTTTGAAGTCGGAGGATGTATTCTGTATGACTCAATCATTAAATCATCTTACAAATGTCTAACAAAGCACCTGCATTTAACCATACTTCCTATATTTACATTTTTGGCCTCTTTCTAAGATCAGGCATAAATCCATCAGGCCACTTTAGAACTTCAGAACTTCCTTCTTTTACATATCTAGTGCTCATTATCCAGAAGTTATTCTGTCCCCTGTGTTAAATTACTTTATGCTGCAGCTTAAACGAACATGTCTTGCTTTCATCTAGCATTTCAAATAGGGCAAAGACTGCTGTACAATTTCCAAACACAACTGTGCTAACAGAGATGAATTACTACAGTTTATATAATTTATATTAGGAATTCATAGACCTAGCAAAAGGGATTAGTACATTTTATTTCAGGGTAGGAGATGATCCTGTCATTAATGGTCGATACTTTCATCATCTTTTAAACCTAAGGAATTTCCTGGGTGACAAGACTGTAAGGACATATCAGGGATTCACAGCTGTGAGCTTTATCTGGCCGTGTACTGCTTTACTCTCAGTATGTGGACTACGTTCCATCAAAACTGGATTAGACTGTCAATCATGTCCTGCAATGTATATTGTATTATGATTTTTTGAAAATGTCACTGAGATCAGAGTAATTTCTTGGCTAATTGCATCTCGTCTCTTCTTAATACTGTGCATTTAATGGTTTCATTACCTTACATGACAATCACAGAGTCTAGTCCAGCATTAAGGGCAGTTTTACTTTTCTTTAAAAAAAAAACGGAAAAAAAGAGAAAATCTAAGGAATCCTCAATCCTTTTAATAACATGGAAAAAATATTTAAGACACTTCTATATTTGATTAAACGAAATAAAAATGTGTTTGTGGTGTGCATAGTGTTCCCTATGGTCTGAGATATACATACTAGTGGAGATTGTTTCTCTAATCCCAAAAGCACACCTTATGCTTAGCACAGTATTTTCTTCTCTTCTCCTGTTATGGAAATAGATTAAAGAAAATATTAACCTTTAAGAAACTGTCACTCATTACTTACACAGCTTCCATTTTATGCATGCTTGTCTCAAGGGAAACTCTCCCAAACACAAAAATATTTGTGTTTCAATATTACCCATTTAGGCATGAGAGATTCATTTAGATGAATGTTATAGTATGTTTCCTGATGTTTCATTAAATGATAGTTTGCCAACAGCAAAAGGTTCCGATGATATGTGTCAAAAGTAGTGAAATTGTTGGAGTGGTTACAAAAGTACTGAAGTCAAACTTGTTTTGGTTGAAAATAAGGATCCTCTCAGAACCCAAACAATTATAGGGAAACATATCAGCTATTAAGGCAGTCATACATACCATCAGAATCCTATGACTATAAAAAAACAGCGATAGGCCTAATTTAGATGTTATTCTTCAAGCTGTTGTAACGGCTACTTACAGTAGGAAGAAAATGCTGCCTAATCAGAACAGCTGCATGAAGTGCAAAGTGGTGTAGGTGAAGGTGGTGGTTAAGGACGGGACTGACAAAAAACATATTTTTGATCACTGTACTGCATTACCTCTTCCACACCAAAATACAAACTGTTAGTCATCACTGTAGTCTATTACAAAATTACATGCCCAAAGCTGAACATGTACGTGCTCTCCTGGTCTTTTTTTATTCCTTTAAGCAAGGGAGGGGTTCTCTCCATTCTTGACATCCAACTTGCCTCTAAAGACCCTCATACTCCACCAGGCAAGGCAAAGCATCAGCACTTCTATCATTCTGCAGTCCTTTCTTTTCTACTCTATCAACTAATTGCAAGCTACAGGGCAGAGAATACACAGTGAAGATGGGCATATATTGCCAAGGATTCCTGGTAGGGGTGCTCATGATGAAGGACATTCTTGGTTTTGGATCTGACAGCAGCTGGAATACCTAGTTCAAATTTGCTGTGGCAGGTAGAAAGAATGCGAATGTTAAAATATCCAAGGCGTTTGTAAATACTCTAACTTGCTAGCCAACTGCATCCAGTTTAAGTGGACTGCTCCTATCAGTAGCAGAAACGTAAGCTGACACTTTTTTAAACACGCTTCCACTGATGATTTGAATGCCTTTAACTTAAACATTACAACACATTTTATTGATATTCTTGCAAAACAGGGGTGATGGTTAAACACTGCATAAAACTACAGTGTATTTCATTGGAGAAAACTGGTTGATCTTATCAGCAGTTGCACATGCACATCTATGAATTGCTAAACCCTTGGTAAGTTTCAACATTAACAAAAAGATGATTAGTGTTTCACGAAGGGACTACTTATACTGTTCTGAAACAGCACTAACAATTTTGGTGAAGTGGGGAGCTGAGGGAGAAGGAAAAAACATGACAAACCCAGGACTTCCTTAAGCTAACAATGAAACATAGTCCTGGCACCTTGTTTTTAATTCCATTTTCTATTACTGTAATATTTGGTCTCCATATATACCTACGAAGAAAACCAGTTAGTGATGTTATTAAGATAGGCAAGTCATTGCTTAAAAACATATGTACATTAAAATATTATGTCTAAGGACACTAGGCAAACCTAGCAGCATGAATGAATTTAACAAGCAATGGACCTGTAAGGGAAGCCGGCCTTTCTCCTACAAAAGAGAATGGGTGGGGAGAGCATGAAAAGGAGGGAGTTTTACATTCCCATAAGTTGCTAAAAATAGCTGATTTACATGCTATCTAAAACATATGGATAGAGAAACGATTAGTTTTAACCAATTAAAGGGAACCCCTGTGCATGATTTTTGTCATGAATATCTGGCAAACAGCATGCTTTGTTAAAAAGCTGTTAGTTAGGAAAGCAAGAAGAAGAAATTCTCATGACAATTTTTTGATACTCCCTTTTCTTTGAAAGCACAGCACATGTCAGAAAACTGTTCCTAGGTTAGAAACTTTGTCTGCAAGGCACACATACAACAACATTCTGTGAATCTGGTTCACAGCATTGGCTGTGTGACATCCTGTTGGTCAATTCCTCTAACAAATCAGTTGAATATAAAAGAAATTAAACTTTGTTTTAAAAACCACAATTTATTCATAGTAGAATAGACTAATCTTTTGTTTACCATGTTTTAACTTGTGGTGACAGTAAGTGTGGCCTTTCTTCACATGGACGTAAGAGGGCCACTATTGCCAGAGAGAAAGGACATTGCCATCCTGGTTGACCTGGAATGTCTTGGGGCTTCCTGTTATCCACTTGAATATGATTAAGTCTACTTTCCACTACAGGGCCTAAAGTGAAGTCTGGTAGCACTATGATCACACCAGCAGAGATAAGTCTGTTTGCCGTGAAGTAAAATAGCCCTTTGACAAGATTCTACATCTGTGAAAATGGTTCTTGACTTAGAAATCACACTCTATCCATAATTAAAATCAATGACACATTTAAGAAGTAAATAGCGTCTTCTGTCTACTGTGGTAAATTAATCAAAATACGCAGGTATATTGCAAGAATTGAAGTAAATAAAAGTATCCCAGAGGATGAATTAATGATGAGTATACATTCTTTACAGGTTTTCAGAGATCACTCAAGAAAGAATCATAAAGATGGGTTAATCTAAAAGCTTGGTAATATTGTTAAAAAATCCCTTGATCACAATTTACTCATATGGCCATCCTTGAATAAACTGGGACAGTCGAGTAAGAATAGGTGGAAGAGAGGACACTAAATGATTATTTCACCTGCAGCTGGTTGAATCATCAAGGAATCTGAGGACAGATGGGTGAGGAGATGTTGAGAATTATAGCAATACTTGCACCTGTAATACTTCAAGCTGCTTACCATATTTTCATGATCAGTGAAGGTCTGGTTAGTTTGATAATGATGTGGGATAGGAACATTCCCACTCCTCCCCCCAAAGTAATAAATGACATGACTAACAGCATTCCTGTTCAATGGACTACCCCCTATTTATGGACAAGCTAAACTTTTTGTTGCCTTTCCTTGTGCCATACAAATTATGTAGACAGAAATAATACATATCTGAAAAATAATAATGGTCTATACAGCACCGGTCACTTAACTAGTGAAGAAAAGTCACTACGATCTATAAAGTAAAAGGTTTCAGTGAAGATCTTTAGTAAGCTTCAAACCTGACGACCTGGAATTTGGGTCAACGAGTCTTCATATATTTCACATGAAGTTTAATCTACATTGATCTTAGGCCTCTTTACACTCTTGTGGTTGCAAGTACTTGAATAACTTCTGTTTTATCGAAATACAGAAATTTAAGTGGAAGCTCAATAAAATGACTGGAAGCTAGAAAATGCAGTCTGCTTTGAAATTAAACACAGAAAACCCCCTAGGCTCCCTTTTTCTCTAATGCTGATCCCAAATTCTAGAAAGATATGGATTTGACATCATCATCGGTTGGAGTTTTCGATTAATAATTCTTCTTTTTCCTTATGTCTACTAAGGTCAGCCAGTTGTTTTGATGATATTTGATGATATTCAAGATGGGCTTGAAGAAGACAAGGGGCTTCTCCTACTCCCTGTCTTTTTTCAGAGTGGGGGGGAAAGAATCCTATACTAACTCCATGGTATCAAAATATTTTCCCTCTACTTTCCAGGGCTAAAACTACCACCAGTACACTCATTATATACGGATAATGGGATACTTGTTGCTTGAAGGGCAGAAGCCACTCATCCTTTTTCTTACAGGAGCAGAAGCAGAACAGGAAATACGTCTTCTGTTTTAGAAAAGGAAAAGCCATGAATTGAACATGAAAAGATGATATAAAGTTGACCTTCAAATACCTCCAAAGTTGGAGCTGTGCAGATATTGGTCCAGTCCAAACTGCAAATTAAAGCAATCTAAAAGCTGTTCTGCGTTATGCTGGCTACAATAGTCTGAATGTGCTTTTCTGTTGCCTGGTCTGCCTGGCAGATGGTCATCTTGGCTGCGCTGCTTATAGTGGCATTTAGGCAAAGCGGTAACACAAAGGCTCAGAGTTAACTCTAGTTAAATATAACTTTAGCCTGAAAGTGACCTTGGGGTTATCCTGAGCCAACTTTTGAGGAGTTTTATGCTGTCTAGCAGTGCAAACTTGCTTCTAAGTACTACAGCATCTTGACTGTATGGAGGGATCTCTAAATCCCTTCTGCACTCTTGACATGAAAGGACCAGGACAGATAGGAGTACAGTGTAGTACTATCTACTGTCCAAAGGAGACACATTAAAAAAGGTCTAGCTGGCTAGCCTTTCCTCCCTGCACAGGAATATACCATGTAGAAAGGTAGAAAATTAAGATTTCTCCTCATTTTAGGTTTTGGAAAAAATATTTCACATTATTTGACTTGGTAATATGCAATGCTCCTTCAATGCTCCACCATAGAGCATTTGTGTTATTTTGAAAGGAATATTGATAGAAGGTTGATAGATTAATCAATAATTTAGATAAAAATAGCTTAATTAATAAGAATTCATCAAAATATTGCTGTCTAGCAAAAACATATTTTATCTGCTTTTTAAAGATATAGCCCATTTTTTTTTTTAAAGGTAAGTACAAAGATTAATGTGTTCTTCCTCCAGATACCTCTAAAAATTTCACTCCCTTTGGCTAAAGCTGACAGAACACACACGTAGCAACCTCTAGGGCACTACTGAAAGCACATTCCTTTTGTCTTTTCTTGTTCATGTGACTGACTTTTCAAATACATTTACACTATTTACTGTACAGGTTTTAAACTGTGTGTCTCTGTACCTGGAGTGGAAGCCATGTCTACCTGTTCCATTCTAACTGTGCTTCAGTGTGTTTCCCAGCCACCTTTGTTTCCTCCAGTAGAATTCTGTTTCACTGCAAATCCATTCAATAATTTGGACTGCAAGCATCCCTGTCCATTCTTGCCTTACCTTAACATACTGCCACTTTTCAATTGGGCTTATCTGTAATTTAATTTACAAGGTTCTGGATACTGGTGGGCTATCATGGTATCTATACTGTACTGCATCTTATTATAAAACACTACAAACATGAAAAATAATTTAATTCAATTGTTTGTTAGGGGCTCTGAACAGTTTCTTCATTCTCATGCTAGGATTACACTCGATACAGGAGATCCTGAGCTGTTTTAGGTGCTATTGTGAAACAAAATGTGAACCACAATGAAGATATCTGTTTAATGTAGTTTTAGTGATTCCCATGGAAAAAAGCCCTTGAATCAACATAAATTTTGCTTACAATTCACTTGAAATATTTAGGCATGGGTGTCCGAGTTCTACGTTGCCAGCAGATGTGAAACCAATGTGGTTTATACAAATTAAAATTTGCATGGATATGCATCCTTAATAAGACTCACTGTTTCAAATAAGGCCTTCAAACCATAATTCTCTGTGGTCCAGCATAGTGTGAAAAACATTTGGATAGAGCAGGTAAATAAAAAGAATTACTGCTAAAAAACAAATTTGGAAAGTACCAGTTAAAAATCCTGCATAGCCTCTGTTCCAAAAACCTATAAGCAGTCTATTCAGGTCTGGTGCTCCAACACTGTGAATAAGATTAGCAGGAGAAAAATTACAAGTGGTTAACTGATTATACAGTCAGAATTTTGCATGGGTGGATATTTTTATTTCGTGATGTTTTCAGTTTAACCTGTTTAGTTTTTATAGTTGGCCAATCCTTTGGGAAAAAAAAAAAATAGAGTTTGATAGTTTGATGTGGTTCCTTTTGGAGTTACACTGACTTTAATAAGTACAGATTCATGCCTCTTGCCCTCCTTTAATTCACTGGCCAGTCTGGATATTTGCAAACATGTTTATTAGGAGGAAATACTTTATAATATTCTAAAACAACTTCACGGTATTTCACATACATAATAATTCATGCTAAAGTGTGCTAAACATTGGGGGTTATAAACATGATTGCTAATACACAGCACTTACCCAAATATGCATAAATAATGTTATGTCCTCATAAATCATAACCACGTGAATTTAGTAATTTTGCTTGCAGAACTGTTCATTGGCTGGACCTAAAGAATTTCCTAAATCTTAGATGGACCCAAGTAGCAAAATACAGAGGTGAAATGTGGTAGAATTCCTCCTCCCCATCCACATGACACACACACAATCATCAGATTTTGGGATTTAGATTTAGTGAATTAAGAATGTGGATCACATTTATGCAATTCTGATTTGGATGCAGATACTGCTTATACTCTGAAATGCTTAGAATGGGATTTTGCTTTGTGCTTGCCTGCAGAAAATCTCTTCATTTGCCCTTCTAGTAGTAATACTTAGCTTTTATTTATTCACTCTAAGATGTGACTTTACTTGCTGCTAAGCAGCTGGATTTTGTTTTCCCAGTGAAGAGCTAGCCTGTTTAGATGAGAGGACAGACTTAGAAAAATAGAAGAGATTCTCCTTGCAGCAGTGATTCTGTGGCACTGCCCAGTGGCAGTACCATGGTGTCACAATAATTTATCATATGCAGAACAGGGCAGTATGAATCTGACTTGTTTAAGTGCTTCAGTGGCCTTATTTCACAGACAGAATGTGGGACAGGGTGCAATAACCACAAACAGCCTTATAAACCCCTGGTTATACAATTCACCAAATAAATTTTCTGAAGTTCCTGAATGAACATGAGACAGAAAAATGGGGCTCTGTCACAGAAAAATGGGTGTGATAACACTTCTCCAGTGGCAATGGGGCAAATGTCTTCCTCTTCTTGAGGCACATTTGAGCTTGTCTCCCTCAAACCTCTATTTGTACACTTTCTTATCTAAAATGAGAAATGGAGCACTGATTCAAGGCTCAATCATTTATCTAAATAGCATGAGCCAAAATTTACATTTTAATTAAATATTAATTGTCCTCAAGCAAACAATATTAAAATATAATATTATTTTGTTCTTCTATGTCCAGCTGAAGGGTTGTTCCATTATTTGTTGGTTTTAGCTGGGGTTTTTGTTTTCTTTTTTTGTTTGGGGTTTTGGTTTGTTTTTTTTTTTTGAACCTGCTGCTCCATTTTGAATATTCATAATGTAATTCTTATGTCGGTCTTCCCATAAAATATAACAATTCAATCATTTATTATATGTTAAAGTACAATTTTAGACCAGAAATATATATTCAATTTTTTTAAATACTCTGCAGTCCTAAAGATTTTTTACCTTAGGATCTTGAAGTGTTACAAAAGCATCAAGAGCTAGGATGTGACATTGGATATTACTATACTGCCTTTACATCAAGTGTATTACAGTAGTGCCTATAGGCTTGGGATCAGTTGTGCTTAGGACCAGTAAAAACACTGAATAGTCTATGACTTGAAGAGATTATAGTTTAACACCATAGACTGACTCTAAACAATCTGCTGCAGGTCCCTAACAGACATGACCAATGCAAGGCCCAGAGGAGCACTGATAGCTGTAAGATTTATGGCAGTACAGTGAAAACTATCTTTCCATACAGCTGAAAAGCACACCTCCTTTGTAAATGCACCCATCATCCCACAGTCTGAGGGAGTGATGACACCATTTTACACGTCCTTGCTATTCTTCAAGTAGTCTAAGGAACAAATGCACTGCCATGAAGTATAAATGCCTTTGCATACTGCTCCCATTCCCTATCCCAGGGCTGGGGGCCTGGGAGGGTTACTTCCTACCGATGCTGTCTCTGGGGAAGAACCATAATATAATCTAGATTTTATGAATCTAACCCCAGGCAGCATTGAATGGCCAGAAATTATACAATTGCAAAGTATATTTTATATCTGTATAAAAGAAGATAATTTCATTTCACAGCAAAGTGTGAGGGACCAGTGCTTGGCTCTGGTAAGCACAGGTCCATAGCAGGTAAGCACAGCTATAGCTTTTCCACGACAGCTAGAAAAGCTGCACTGAGCAATGTAGAACTGGTTGAATGCCCTCCTTAGGGTTTATTTTCTCTTATTTTTATCCTCATTTGTAATTAAATGTAATAAAGCAAAATTTTACTTTTTGCATTGCTAAGCCTCAGAAAAGGGAGGGGGGGGAAATATGTGAATGTTTTCTTGTCCATGCCAAACACTTTCTCCCTTTTAAAGCATAAAAAAGAAAAAGGAGAAAAAAGACAATATTGTTTAAACACCTTTGTAGCACCATAAAGAACACCTTTGTTCATCATGTGTAAAGAACATAGTGGTGCTGGATGACGACTGCCTTTATAACAGACCTGATAACCACTCTGCATATGTGTTATGGCTACGTTATGCCTCCATCTGACTGTATTCACAGATGAGGAGAGAAAGGAAAGTGCACATTGGGAAATAAATGCCTGTAGGATGAAGTTTTCTTTAATGTTACCCAGGTGAAATCATCCTGTTGATATCAACAGCACAAACGAGATGAGTAAAGTTCAGCATGTGCACTAGCATTTGAGACATATAGCCTTAATTTGCGATTCAAAGCCCAAGCCTACTGCCACTGAATCAATAAAAGTTTTTCCATTAGCTACAGTGGTGTAGGACTTGCCTCTGCTCCTGCTTTCTGAAGACACTTTACTGACATTATAAAGCACTTTGCTTTGTAGCACAGACACCATGAAGAGAAGAAGACACACCATTTGTTCCCTAGCTTTTGGATGTGTTTATGGTTTTACTATAGGCAAGAGTTGTCTAAATGGGTTATCATGCCTAAATGAATTAGATTTCTAGGAGTATTCTATATATAAGATTTATATATTGTCTGACAGAAATGTATAGTAAAAAGCAGCATTTAATTGCCATACCTCTAGAGCCAATTAGAACTCATTAAAGAGTTCATAGCAGGAGCACGTGTTTTAAAAATCACTACTTCGGTCTCTGAAGGTATCATAAAACGTACTTTCATCATGCGCACGACATCTACAAATTCTGATTGGCATTTCCTCCTTCCCTGAAAGGAGAGTATGGCTCAGTTTGCAGCAAATATGACAATAGGCTGTACAAATGTACATCTGAAACAGCCCTTTCAGGGTTAAGCATTCAAGCTTATATGAAAGATCATCAGTTTCGGGTCAAAGTGCTGTTCTTAAATGATCAGTGCAGAACAGAAAAAAAAGGCATTGAAGTGACCTTGCTGAGGGTCTAAAACTGTGCTAAAGCCTTTTCTGCATGATTAAGTGAGCAGAATCTTAGATTAGCTAAAAGCAGTGCAGAAACATAATGAGTTCACTTATTTTGGAGCATTTAATAACAGTTATAGACAGTTATGTGATCAGGCGGAGTTATGACTTATTCATTCTTTCATTGCTATTAAAATTACTGCATTTGAGGTTTTTAAAGTCATTGAAATAAAAAAGTCTGATTTATGTTAGGAGAATTTAGCTTGCCCTTTGGTCTCTCCGTTTTTAAATGATATAATTAGACTTTTTAAAGACCATTCTAAAAGCATTATTAGCATTTTCTATAGCTGAAAGTAAATGCATGTTTTGTGGGTAGTTTAATTTTAAAAAGGATAATAATACTACTTGATTCAGACAGCGATAGATTGTTACAAGAAGTATTGCATAAAATTGTCTTAAAGGTGACTCTGTGCATTTGTATGTATGTATACACACTGAGATACACACACATAAACACATGCATAAATGTGAGCACACATATATTTTTTGTACATATGAACAGGAGTTCCACATATACAGAAGAATAAAGCGATTCCCTTCACCCATTTGCAAAATGAAGGCAAGAAGAAGAGTAAGTTCCATAGGACATATTAACTCATGACCTTTAACATATTACCTCACAAATTACAAAGCTATCCATCAGTCTCAAGGGAGAAAAAGTGCTTTGATCAAAACAAAGGGATTTGCAGGTGTTTTGAATTAACAGTAAGCAATAATCATTAAAAATCACTGGGATGAATATGTTAGTGTCATGAATGTATGCACATTTTAACATATTCTCTATTCCTAAGTCTTAGCATACACATTACTTTCAAATTATATTTTATATTAATTATTAATAACTACATGCATGCCCATTGTTTTCAGTAGCAAGAATACAGATTTTATAGATCTCCTTTTAAGCTTGTGCACAACATTCACAAATACACAGACACACAGCTGAATACTTTCACACAAGACTCTATGTATGTTGCTGCAAAGGCCAAACAGTTAAGCCAAAACACTTTCCTTTCACATTTAAATAACAGTTTTTTCCTACATTGTTTTGGCTTAGAAAATAAAATTTCCCATAAGATTAAGAAATTCGGCTTTTAGTTGGATCCCAAGGGAACATATCTTTGCTTATAAAAATTACGCTTACAACAGCTTCCTTTACTGAAAGCTTTTTTTATATGTGTGCCTTGTATGTTTATTCAGCAGACAGTTTGGGTTGCTCCTTTTGCTGCTCAGAATGCAGTGGGCTTTTCTATTAAAACATATTATTAAAACTAAATCAGAAAGAAGCTTATTTAATAGTCATTTCATGCACATGACTGATGGGAATACATAAATTATCAGACTAATATCTGATTAAAACTTGATTAACATGCTAATAAATTATGCTAGAAATGTTGGGTTTTTTTAATTTCCCCACTTTTACTTAAACTTCCTAATTGACACTTCAATTATTTTGTTCTCTGAAATTTTGCCTTCCTTATGAATAACAGCTGAGATAAATTATTTCTTTCCCTGAACTTGATATGAAAAATGATCAATTATAATTATTAAAGCTCCCTAGTAATCTGTTAATTACTATGAAAAAAGCCACCTCATTTTTGTTTGTTAAATGGAGACCATTATATTTATTGCTGACAAAAGGCTGTAAGGTGTTCTGGAAGCTTGTCCCCCTAATCTGTGCATGGCATGGACACAGCACAGAGAGCTGCAAGCTGTAACATCCTCACGCTTTGCTCAGGGTGACACTAACTTTGGTCTGTCAGCCTGACTGCTTAGGGAGATGATCAAGTAGTCTGTATCAGTCTCACGTGCTGCTACCGCCTGTATGGAAAAATACATCCATGAATCTTGTAATACAGACTCCTGCCCACTAGAGACTGATCTCAGCCCAATAAAGCATGTAACTCGGTACCCTCACAGTTTTAGACTTGAACTATGGTCAGAAAGGTGAGAGGCCAAGGCTTCATCCACTAAGCCATTTACCCTTTTCCTTTGTAAGGAAGATTGATTTTAAAAAAGCTATTAACCTTCAGCAATTTATCTCATCAGATCACCTTCATTTTGTGCTGCCTATAATAAGGCTGTATTATACAGTTTAATTCTTTGCTTAATTCAGCTAGACTATCTAAAAAGAAATACGGGGCAGGGGGAATCAAAAAAGGGAGAGAGAAAAATCATAAAAAACTTTGCAATGAAAATATTATCAGGAAAAAAAAGAAATTGCAAATGTTACCACATCTTGTAGACACAACAATGAAAGACGTAAGTGTGTGTATACAGATATCCCTGTTGGACAAAAACTTTCAATATTTCTCAGTATTTCATAATGAAGGGATGCTATGCCATGCTTACAATAAGCCTTATCTAAGCTATTCAAGAGACAAAAGGAGAGTATTCTTTTCATTTATTGAGCCAATTCACAGCATCAAGACAACCCATATTCATTCATTTGTATATGTTCAAATAGAGATGCTCCTCAGGCAGAAAAGAGCAGCTCCAAAGAAATCTGGTCTTGAAATTTAATGTTCTGCTGGTTTTCGGGGAAATGCCTTGGAGAAGTAGGCAAAACAGTGGACTGTTTTGGGAGCAGTGTATATAACTAATTTTCTTTGAGATGAAGCAAGTAGGGGTTGCTTGCTAGGAACTAAATTATTTCTGGTTTAATGATTGATTTGGGGAAGGAAAAAAAATCCTGTTTTATGAAAAATGTGTTTGTTTTAATGACTTTAATTCATCTGGCTGAATTTTGTGGCAGGTACCAATTTAAATTTTGCTGGAATATGTAATGATAAAAGCAGTTCTAAGCCTTTCAGGTGGAACTGGGTACTGAGTTCACTCATATTAAAAGTTCAAAATTACTCAGAAACTGAGATCCCACTGACTTTTAATGAGATCTTGATTTTTAAGTCCCTTAGGTTCATCTTTGGAAACATGCCTTCCTTTTGTGTCTTTATAAAATGCAGAGCATGGACCAAATCCTCAAAATAAAACATCTTTCTGCTATCTTCAACAGGCTTTGGATCAGAACAAAATTTTTTACTCCTTTTTTAAGTAGCTCTGAATGACTTCAATGGCTGTTTTGCTAGAGTGAGGACTGCAGGATAAGTCCAGAAGTGAACTAAAACCAGCAGGTCATACTTCCCTATTGCTTTCTCTCCTTCTCCACCAACACATTCGTAAGTATATGCATCTTACAGCACCTGCTTTTTTTCTTCTGGTACTTGGATATTTAGATGGTAAACTGAAGTGAATGCTTACAACACCTCAGTATTTGATCAAACCATGTAACAGCAGAAGACTTTCTTAGTTTTGCCTGTGCTTATTTAACACTCCTGAGCTAAAAGTTTTTTATTTCAAGATCATATGAGTAAGCTGACATTTGGGCAGTTGAAGAAAACTTGAAAAGGGTGATACTAAAAGTTACTTTGAGAGCCCTACTAAGATGTGCAAAGAGTCAATAAACTACTTTTTTGGCAAGTGATTCTTTGTCAACAGAAGACAGGGGACAGGCAAGCAAACTCTGGAAGCAAAACACAGGGAAAAAGTCTGCTGCAAAATAGTTTGACTATTTTTCTTTACAAATGAAACCGATGATAAAGTAACTCTTCAGGAACTGGTTATAAATCCTCTTCATACATATTTAACAGTATACAGTGAATAGGATTAGTAATATCTTTTGTCTAATTTGTCAATCTAGTTCTTAGTTCCCCACAGTGCTTCAGTCAAATACAAAGACAGTCTCAGTTACTTTTCCATAGATTAAATAGCTATTGAATTGATATTTGCTGTATGGTTTGGGCCTTTGACTGGTAAACACTGTGACTGATGTTGAAGGCCAAAAAAGGCAGTAATAAGGAATTAAAGCAATAGACTTTTGGTTGACTTGAAGGGCAAATCCTCTCTCCACGTTTTGCTGTAAAAGCAGAGCCATTCTCTTAACAGAAAAGATACCTAAAGGTATTAGTAGAACAATCAGTGATTGTTTTAATTTCTTATTTCTTTTCATTGGCCTAATTTATTTTGATGTGTAAAGCTGAATTTTGTGCCGTTTCAAAACAGGAAAATACAAAAGCCTATGGCCAGCCTAGCTGTGCCTACTCACGCTGCTTTTGAGCCCCCTTTAAAAGTCAGTTCCAGGGGCATGAACTGTGGAATTAACTGACAGTATGTTTTATCAGAATCCTCTTCTATGCAGCTGGAGAAGACTGCCACAATGATGGTGCTGCCCTCTAGCCTGTCTAGTCCATTTTGGAGCAGGAATTTCAAGTATATTCTTCAGAACCAGCAGATAACTTGTATTCAGCTGCAGTGACACAGACATATAGACAGGTATATTAACAAGTACATAGTCCATTACCAGTCTAGGTGGACTGGCAGAACATTTCAAAGCTCATATGGGTATTCCTGTCTGGACCTCTGCAATAGCCCTTCCTCTTTGTCATTATTCTATTGATGAGCCACTGTGTGAGCAGATATGTCTATTTGCCTTATACTGATGGTAACAGAGGTGCATGAATAACCAACGGAATAACGTGAAACTTACTGGAAGAAAGAAGAAAATATATTTTTAAATATTATTGGATTGCATTATAATACTAAAGTCACCGTTCCAGACATATCGGTAACAATTATTTTTTCCTAATCCCTATTTTAGTTCCTTTTGTCTTAATATAAGAATGCATCTGCAGAAAGAAGAAAAGTTGAAAAATATGAACAGTGTTTTTAGACTTCATAATATTTAACTACGTAGCCATTCAAGCTAACTACATATGTTCACTGGCCTGCCCTACACTTGTTCTTATTTCAGTTAACTGATTCGACCTGGTAACTGTTAAAGGTAGTTGTCACTGGATTTAACTCATTACACTATTTTTTTGGGATAGCCTCATATTCACATTGGGACAGTCAAACACATTCATTGTTAACAAGTGATTATTGGACTGTTTGGGGAAGCTTGTGAACCTTTATGAATGTAGGAAAATATCTATTGTATGACTACCTGTGTCCTTTTCATAGAAATTCAATCATAGAATGGTTTGGATTGGAAGGGACCTTAAAGATTACCTAGTTCCAACCACCCTGCCATGGGCAGGGACACCTTCCACTAGACCAGGTTGTTCAAAGCCCCATCCAGCCTGGCCTTGAACATATCCAGGGATGGGGCATCCACAACTTCTCTGGGCAACCTGTCCCAGTGCCTCACCATCCTTATAGTGAAGAATTTCTTCCTTACATCTAATCTAAATCTACCTTCTTTCAGTTTAAAACCATTACCACTTGTCCTATCATTACAAGCCCTCGTAAAAAGTCCCTCTCCAGCTTTCTTTAGGCCCTGTTTAGGTACTGGAAGGCTGCTATAAGGTCTCCCAGGAGACTTCTTTTCTCTAAGCCGAACAACCCCAACTCTCTCAGCCTGTCATCATAGGAGAGGTGCTCCAGCCCTCTGATCATCTTCATGGCCCTCCTCTGGACTCACTCCAACAGGTCCATGTCCTTCTTATATCGGGGGCCCTACAGCTGAAGGCAGTGCTCCAAGTGGAGTCTCACCAGAGCAGAGCAGAGGGGGAGAATCGCCTCCCTTGACATCCTGGTCATACTTCTTTTGATGCAGCCCAGGACACAGTTGGCTTTCTGGGCTACAAAGACACATTGCTGGTTCATGTTAAGCTTCCCATCAACCAACACTCCCAAATCCTTCTCCTCTAGCCTGCTCTCAATCCACTCATTGCCCAGCCTGTATTT
>JANZLQ010000032.1:11802315-11831908 GCA_026212715.1 Elanus axillaris | reverse complement strand
CTGTAACCCCATCATAGAAGGCCACCAAATTTGTCAGGCATGATTTGCCCTTAGTGAAGCCATGTTGGCTGTCACCAGTGACCTCCTTATTTTCCATGTGCCGTCACCAGTGACCTCCTTATTTTCCATGTGCCTTGGCATAGTTTCCAAGAGGATCTGCTCCATGATCTTGCCGGGCACAGAGGTGAGACTGACTGGCCTGTAGTTCCTGGGGTCTTTCTTTTTCCCCTTTTTAAAAATTTTCATTGACTTGGAAACATTTTTTTAGAGAAGGACTTTTTGCGCTTCCTTCTAGTCTGAGATCCAAGAACATGGCAGCAGCTATATGTCAAGGGAATGCTCAGTGATCATACAGAAAAAAGTAAGAAGTTGGAAATAATGATAGGACACTAGATACATATTTCTTGTGTTAAAGCTACAGGTCAAAAAAGAAAAAAAAAAGGCAAAACAAAGTATACTCAGCTTTTTCTAACTTAATTCCTAACTTTACATATCTGGCATTCGACTGCCAATAAAGGCAATTAAAAGACCCACGAGAAATTCAGTGAAATTGATCATGGAAGATCAAGACACTTTATAAGCCTATTCTGTTCAACATATTTATTCCAAAGACATATTTCAAACTGTTAATATAACATGACCATGTTTGTGTTTAAAAATACCCTTACCTGTTCTTAACACAAGTGTGATAGAGAGACAGGTGCAAATATCTCTATCTGAAGATGAAAGACAAAGCCTCCTTTACCCATTCTGATGGAACAATGTTTGTAATTCAGGATTATGGATACAGTTGTACTTATGTTCTGCCATAGAACATTGCCCACACACCTCAATTTCCAGTTTAGTATTGGTTTTCCATGCAACTTTGTACTTCTTAGATTAAATCTCTTCAGACAGATGTAAGTTGTTCTGTCTTAAGCTACTGCATGGCAGCACACTGCAGAGAGATGGTGCCTCCAAGGTTTGCATATATACTGGTAACGCATCCAAACATGCATGTAACACATACCATACACCCAAAGATGTGCAGGTCTGGTGCTGAACTCACAAATCCAACTGAGTCAACTCTAGTGAGCTCACTGGCTTGAATGCAATGTTAGGCTAATGCAGCTGGACTCTACCTGGGATTGAACTTATGCATCCTCACAGCATTGCAGTGTTCAAAGCGAGATTACTCGCCACAGTGGTGGGTAACAATGCGCCACGCTCCATTTCTGAGTGCAGCCATTCCCTCATCACCTGATGCCATCGTTCTTCATGTGAGGACAGTGCTGCTGCCACTTGGTAAATACATAGGGAAGAAAGCTATGTGTGGGCAGTCATCTGGCAGCATAAGAAATCCTGAACACGGAACAAAAGAAATGAGCCAAACTGCCAGTTGGTATTTGAACCAAGGACTGCTTATTAACTGGGTGGGTTTGGACAGTGAATACTAAATTGTTCCTAAAATATTTCAATTAGTCAAATCTGGTACCAAACACCTTTAAGAGTTAATAGCCAAAACTCAGTTACCTAAACCCCTACGCACATAAGTTTTACCCATGTTTTATTTATGGAAATCCTGATTACACTGAGCAAATTCTTATATTTATGCAAAAAAAATCAGGCATGTGGTAGCATGCATGTAAAAAGATCAATGCCTGAATGTTTTACTCAAAAAAAATGGCTAAAGGATAAAGTAAGAGGAAAGATTTGGCAAAATTTTGGAGTCATATGCAGCAGGTAAACTCCCAAAGAACAACAAAACCTCCCTATAATAGAAACAAAGGAAAAGGTAGCATTAAAACTACTTAACCTGCAGCAATATTGTCAGGGATGTCACCCACAAGTACTGATTAGGCTGTGACAAACAAAGTTGTCTTTACATTCACATTCTGCTACCAACAATGTCTATTTGTTTTAAGTGCACAGAGGCAGACACCTTTGCTCGTGACAGGGCTGTAATACTTTTCTTAATTTAACATGCCTGAAGACAAATCTTCAGGCTAAGACTAACCTTTGGTACCTTTAAAACAACTACACCTCCACTGACTATAAATAAGTAGGAAAAAGCCCTATTTGCAATTGTATTTATTACAAAGCAAAACAAAACAAGCACAAAGTTAAAAAACAAACACACCATAAATAGCAACACCATTCTCAACCCTAACTCTAGGAGCTAACAGTGGGGACAGAAAGCCTTCAAGATACTTCCACAGGAGACAGAGATGTAAGCTTATTGCTCAGCAGGTCCTTAATGGCGACCTGACTCCGTAGCTGCTTTCCTGCTCTCCAATCTCCCAATTTTATGGGGTGCAAAACCAGTCTGAAAGTCTTAATTTTCTCTAACATTTTTTCTCCTTGCCTCTTACCAGCAAAAAAAATCCAATCTAGCTTCTTGATTTTATGAGAGCACTTTAACTGAGCCTAAGAGATGTGATAGTTCCACTGAAGCATGGTAAGATTTAGCAAATGATCAATAAATACTTACATATCTACAGAGTGTTTGCAACAATATACTGCTTTTTGAGTGTGAATTTAAACCTCTTTTCCAAGCTCTAAAGATGGACCACATAACAGAGGAACCAAGCAAGCCTCTCTTTCAGTCCTTTTTAGTATGACAAATCCTCTAAAGAATGAGTTCTTTCTTGAATCAGCAGAGATTCGCAGACAATTCTCTTTCTTCCTGGGCTTCAATATTTCCAACCTAACCTATGCTTTTCACCAATTTTCTGTGTTTAAAATAAATCTTTAGCAGCCCTAGTCTGGCAAAGATAGAGGGGAAAGGAAAACCCTAGGTAATAATAACTCTTAATTTCTTATCTGACAGATTTTGCAATTAGTCCAAACCAGTTGCAAGACTTCTGAAGAGATGAGCACTAATTCCCTTCACAGGCCAGCAAAAAGGTCTGCTTGTTCCATTAAGTCATTAAGGTTGCATGCAAAAGGACAGATATAGGCAAAGCAGAGAATATGATTTGTAATCCACAGAAATACTCAGGAGTAAGAGCTCAAACAACTGCAAAATGGACTATTACTTTCTAAGTGCCCTCTGGGATTCTCCAAGTTACTCTCTCCAGAGAATAATAGAGTTCTTCTGTCCTTCCTCTATCCTTCAGAGTTTGTCTGATGATCTAGGTACACTTCCAGGCTTCTTCAATACTGCACGTGTTACGTCACTCTTCTTACTCGTAAAATATACTGACCACAATAAAGGTGACTTAATGGATTTCTAAGTCTGGTAATATAAAACAAGTGATACTTGTTTTGCACACTAATTCCCTAAAAAAATCTGATTCTGCTCAGAATCTTTACAAAACATCTCCTGTGGCCAAAGTTTGGTGATTATTTAAATATCTTGGGACATATCTTCATGACTCTACACTGCAAGTGAACAAGACTCATGAGATTGCTTTGAACAACCTAGTACATTAGATGTCACAGTGCCAGTAGGCCAGCTCCCAAAACCTAAACAGCAGCTTTAATGTAGCACTGCTCTCAGGCTAATCCATCTTATCCATCACTGTACTACTCCAGGTAAAAAACTGTGCTCAAATGGCTACGTTTCTTTAAGTTCTGGAGCTGACATGATCTGCAGGAGCTTAGGGGTCTCTGGATAATGCCTCACTGAGTTGAGCAGTTGTTCTCTGGATGAGTGCAAGCAAGTTAAACTTGAATTGTACAAGGGAGCATGGAAAATAGATAGAAGACAAGGTGCAAATGAACGTCCTCAAAGCTGAAAACCAGAGTAAAAGGAAAAAAGGGAAATGTGGACCTAAGAAGAGGAGAGAGGAGAACAAACATGACCTCAACAGTATCCAGATACATCAGATTTGTTTCAACAGGGAAAACGGTAGTACACAGGGCATGATTGTCCCTGTTCCTGTGCCTGTTCTACTGGAAGACCCACATACAAGAACTCTCAATATTCTGTGGTTGCCCTTCCTCTCTCTTCCCTTCTCTTCCTCCTCTGTTTTATTTGTAAGCTTTTTGGGCCAGGATCTAGATATTAAAAGTGACTTGCAGAATACTTGGAACCCCACCATGATGTGCCTATATGAGATCAGGACTAAAAACCTAAATAAAAAAATCTGATGCTTTTCTTTGGATAAAATTGTTATAGAACAATCATAAATGACATTTTACTGTATCCAACAAGTGATGAGTTGACCCAACAAATGTAGTTAAGTAATGTGCCTTTTTCAGATTTGAAGTGCTTGATAGTGTAAAAGAATAAAGTTCTCTTACCAATAGGTTTTACTTAACATTAGAAGTTCATACTGAGACAGTTTAAGTCGAATTTTAAAGGCCAATATACTCTCAGCTTCCTGCATGTTTCTCAATTACAAAAAACTTCAATGCTACATAATTTTGTGAAGATTTATTGAAGAAATAGCTCAGAGCATGTAACAATTCTTAAAATGTCTCACATAATACACATAGGGCTAGCATTGCCTCGTACAGTATTTCCTGCCCCATGCACACCAAGGACAGAACGGCATAAAAGGGAAGCAGAGGTGGGATGTGAGGACTGGTTAACGAGTCTAGGCAGTGCTTCTGCCACTCAACGACAAAAAAGGACTGTCCGATCAGGAAGCCTGGCATTCCCTGAGTCCATCAGCTGGTCCAAATTGTTCATTCTCTGGAGAAGCCATGCCCTGTTGCCTGGCCACCTTTCTGAAATCTACAGTTTGCATGCCCAGATATTAATTTTAGCCCAATATTGGTGAATTACTGGATTTGCTATTGTAATGACCCAGATAATTGTACTACTGATCTGTATTTGTTGCTGTACTGTTATTTAGAGATAAACTGTTTATTCCTAAAGCTCATCTGGTGTCTCTTACTGTATCTCAAACTTATAAAAACTTGGCAAGGCCACCTTAAGCTCTTATAGTACAATACATATGGTGCTCGATATAGGCTGTGATTTTGGTCCATTTATTTATGGTCCTATATTCTTGCTTTGAAAGGTCAGTGTACAGTCAGTAGTGCCAGTGGTCACATCACAGGGAAAAAACTGCACAGGTTTCTGTGCACAGAGCTGGTCCCACCTCAACTGTGTAAATGTGACTGATGCATTAATTTATCCCTTTGTGAAAGAATTAATCAGTTTAACAGCACACAGATGAATCCAGTAGGGTATACATGCAAAAACCCCACCCTTACACTCCTGCTTCTGTCACATATTAATACACTCTATCCCTATATATGAACAAATAAACTGATAAAGTCTAAACCAGATTATAATACAGCAGCTTTGAAAGTGGAATCGAATATGTTTTTTCTCCACAGTGAACAACTTAGATCTTCTTCTCTGAAACTTTATATTGCTTTGGTATTTTATTTGGATAACAGTAACCTTAATACATTTTATATGAGTGAGTTCATAACCTGAAGGTTAATTTCCATTTGCCAGAAATGGGAACAGTGTTGTTCAGATAGTTCTATAACTCTCTCTATAGCAATAACCTAAAGAGACACTACAGAAAAATGGTATTGCAAATGCAAATGGTGTTGTCTTTCTCCAAACATCAGGAAAATGCTTAACCTGCTTTTAAAAAGAAAAAAACCCAACAATATTTTATGGGGGAAATGTGATTCCTATTAATAGAAACTGGATGTAATATTTGAAGATCTCTATTATTTTTGTATCACCTGTAAATGCATTCAGATATATTCATTATGCTTGGAGGAGTCCAGCTCTCCATCACAAAGTTAATTTGAATTTTTAAAAAGTAACAGCAGACATGAATTTAGGCCCCAACACTTAAGGCTGTGTCTCAGAATAGAGTTCTAAATCACTAGTGCTACATCTATAGTAGTAATCTCACCAGAGGTGGGCATGAACTTGAGTACACACCCATACTCCTTTTCATGATTTCAGCCCATGTCAATTTGCATTCCCACACAAATGCCTCGACACAGCTCAGGAGACTTGAAAGACCAGGACTGTTCCCCATGGGAAATAAAAATTACAATACACGTGTGTTGTGTCCCTTGCCTTCAGGGCTGAAAAATGGTCCCAGGCTGGGATTCCACCCAGGGCCCACCTACTCAGTTTTCAATACAGAGAAGCAGCATAAAGTGTTAAGACCAGAGGAATAAACAAAACCTGAAACAAATTTAAAATGTAATATTACAGTAACACAATTAAATTTTCACAAATTTTTGAGTCATGTTCTTCATCAACTTCCTAATGACCAAACAACTTTCTAAACCGAATCTCCCCAAGGCTGCTGCCTGGTGTTACACCATCTGCCACTACTACAAGGAGTTTGATGCTGTCATGTTTGTAACTCCACTTTAAGCAGTCATAGAGTGCTGTTAGACTGTCCCTCTTCACCAACAGGCTCAGCTCCCTCTACCACTCCTGAGGACGTATTCTCTAGGCCCCTGACCATCTTGGTAGCACTCTCCTGGACTCACTACAGTTTCTCAGTCCAGAGATGCTGTGGAAGTTATCCAGATTCACTAGACGAAGTCATGGTTTACCCAATTTATTGCTGGCATCAGTCCTGCTTTGAGTGAAAGTTTTAACCAAATGACTTCTCAACAACACTTCCATCACCACATGGCTCACAATAGATCCAATAATTTACCACTGCAAGCCAAAATGACTTCCCGGATTTTTAGACAAAGTCAATTATGTAGGTTATAGTAAGAAAACCAGATTTCCACTGTGTGTACAGATTGCATAAACATTTGGGTACAGTGCAGCAACATTTTATATCTTTAGTGTTGGTACAAAAATGTATTGGAGAAGAATTGCAAGCTGATTTAGTTGATACTTGAGTATTATCAAACATCTGAAACTTTTGCATCTTTTTAACAACAGTTAATGTATTTATTAATGAAAAGCCAAACATGTGCCTTGTATCTCTTCAAAATACTGCTTTTAATTTAATCTGAAGTGTTCAGAGAATTGAACCAAATAAAGCTATTTTTACTGATTTTAAGAGAATGAAAATTTCATACTCACTTCTAATATTAGTTTAAGCAATAAGTACCTTGTATTATGCAAAAGCAGACAGTTATATTTCATGGGCCTTCCTTACTGGGAGACAAAAAAGAGACTAATTCTCCCCCTAAATGTTCTTGCTGATGGAAGTTTGATCATAAAAATGCTATTCAAAGTGCACAAAAAAGAAACAAAACTTACTAATACTTTCAGTAACTTCATGAATATTAAATACCAATATGTATTAAATTCTTCTAAAAGTTTCCTATACTTAATTAATAAACCATATTCTCATAGAAGCAACGCTCACATATCTAGAGTTCAGGCTACACCAGCATATCTATTGTAAATATTATATCAGATATTATATTATTATATATAACTATTTATAGAAGTGCACTACTCAAGTGAAAATCTCTTCTAGGTTAAAATCTTAAGAAATTGCACTTGAGCCCCAAAAAGGATTTTCATTTCTGTATATGTTTATATATTATTAATTAATATTATATATAAATAATATAGATCATTAATTTATTTATAATTAATTAATAAATTAACATATTATTAATGTTTGTAGATTATAATGAAATATTAATGTAAGTAAAACTTCATCCGTGGTTTAGGAGTATTTCTTCTGTAAGGTTTTAAATAAATAAATAAATAGTCATTTGTAAGCCAAAGATCCACCTACAACAGTGGAGGAAGCAACAGAAATATTTACATAGCTGAGTCAGTAAAACACATTTGAAAAATTGCACAGGTGTAAAAGAACAAGTTTGTTTATTATACAGACCTTTCTGTTATAGAGCAGCAACGACTGCTTTTCAAAAAAAAAATGCACACCCTAATTTTTCATGTGTAACATTTACATTAAAGAGTCTTTATATAAAACCCATAGAGCAGATTTGTATCTGAGAAGTCAAGATAAAGTCACCCTGGAGCTAAATATTCACACGGTAGGGTATCAGAGAACTTCTGCTTCATAGGCAAAAATTTGTAATGTCACTACTATCTTGTCTTACTAATCTCATTTTCTTGTTTACATCTTGTTTGTTCATCTTAAATCACAAGCTAGCATGCTAGAAACTGGAGTGGTTTTTTGCTTTTGTTATCTGCAGGTTCTGTAGCTTGCAAAAAGGAGTTTCTGATTCCTGATTTAGAACTGTAAGTGTTATTTTAGTACCAGAAAAATTTGTCATATTTAACTGTATTGTGTCAACATCCACAGAGTAATAATAGGGGACTGAAGGGGTGAAACAGAGGACAGAAACCTTCTGAGCAGGGAGAAAAGTCTGAAATTGTGAAGAAGGATGGAAGATGTGAGGAAGTTACGTAGTGGAGATGCAGAAATGGCAAGTCAGAAGGTGTATAAGTACGATCATTTGAAGACAAGGGTAAGGAGGAGCACAATGGATGGCTTAGATTAAAACATAACTACAGTGAAAGATGTTTTTTCTCAGTGCCTGACAGGAAGGAAAGATGGGCTCTACCACAGGAGTGAAGAGGAGATGCTGATAAGCAGTCATGATCTGATCCTCTTTTAACCTTAAAAGTCTATGGAAAAGCAAAAAGAAGTGGAAAAAATCAACTGACAACTTAGAATCATAAAATTGTTTAGGTTGGAAATGACTGTCAAGACCATCAAGTCCAACCATCATCCATGCCCACTAAACCGTGTCCTGGAGTCCTTTGCCTATGCGCTTTTTTAATACCTAGGGATGGTGACTCAACCACTTCCCTGAGCAGCCTATTCCAATGTCTGACAAGCCCCTCAATAAAGACATTTTTCCTAATATCCAACCTAAACCTCTCTTGCCGCAACTTGAGGCCATTTCCTCTCATCCTATCACCAGACAGAAGAGACCAGCCCCCACCTCACTACAACCCCCTTTCAGGCAGCTGTAGAGAGCGATAAGGTCTCCCCTCGGCCTCCTTTTCTCCAGACTGAACAGCCCCAGTTCCCTCAGCCGCTCCTCACAGGACTTGTGCTCCAGGCCCCTCACCAGCTTGGTTGCCCTTCTCTGGACACGCTCCAGCACCTCAGTGTCTTTCCTGTAGTGAGGGGCCCAGAACTGAACCCAGCACTCGAGGTGCGGCCTCACCAGTGTCAAGTACAGGGGGATGATCCCTTCCCTGATTCCTTCCCTGCTCCTGCTGGCCACACTTCCTTTGAAGTTCTGGCAAGACCACTTGCTTTCAGATAGAGGTATACTGCCATCAAAAACACACCTTTTCACAAATAGGTTTTCTGTTTTTTCACATTACCTCATTAAAAATGCATGGCCATTAGACAATTCACATCAAATAAAATTGTGATGAATAACACATTGGAGTCTTCCTTTTCTTGGCTGAAAGAAATAAGGAAGATGAAATTTCCTGAAAAAATGGAAACCTATAATGAAATAAAACCTCGGTAATGTTTAGGTGTCTTAATTTGAAAGTAGGTATGAGTGTTGCCCTTTAATAATGTAGAACAAGATCCTTGAAATCACTGAGACTCCTTTTAGAGGAGCATACTGTGACCCTTTTTTCTAATGTGACGAGGTCCTTGTGTAAGTAATCCTAATGAAGTCAAAAGAAGTAAAATTAATTTAACTTTTTCAAGTATCTTTAGAGGTTTTAGGGACCTATGGTACAGCACCAAAGCTTTATGTAGAAAAAGAAATGAGAGAACAGATCACACATTGTAAATTCTTACTGAATACTAAAGCATACATAGCATATATTTGTTTAATTTGGAATGAAAATATTACATAAAGGTTGCTGAATGCTTATTCACTCCAAGTGCAGAAACATGGTATGAGCCTTTGTGAACAGTGACAGTTTCAAATAAATACCTTTTCACAATACTACACTATTCAGAGAAAACACCCTAATAAAAAAAGTCATCATGAACTATTGATTCTGATTTATTTGCTAATTTGCAGAGATGCTGTCTTTCTAATTTCATACATTTCTAGTGCGCAGATACAGACAAATATCTTGCTTCACACACTGCACTTCTTTTTTTCTTGATATATATGCAAAGCTCAAGGACCATGCAATAAAGAGCATCCTTTGATGGCCTTTATCAAGGGTAATAAAGGTCACGAAAGGCTGTCCTTTACACAGACTGCATCTGAATTTTTTCTAGAATATTAAGGCACATATCAATATGAGCTGTCATTCAACCTTGAGGTGCAGTTAAAATAGAAAAATGATGAGAGGTACTTAGGAGCTACTTATTTTACTAAACTGGTGTGTTTAAAACAGAGCATTGAGTTTCAGTGCAATTAAGGGTCATGTGGTGAAGTGGTATCTCTTAAACTCCATCAGTGGAAGATAATGTCAGACTAGCCACAGTGAACACAAGCTTTATTTTAATTTCTCATAGCACAGAGATCTTGTGGTTGTAAGACTTAGGATAAAAAAGGACTCTGCAGAAAAAACAGAATTTAATCTTTCAAGCCTAGCAACCAATAATCTCTCCCTTAGGAATCACTGCTTACAGTCATTCAAAGGTTTTGTACATAACGTTGGTATGCGTCTCACTTGGAAACTTGCAAAAATACACTGAAAAAAATTATCAAATTATATAAACCCCACCTGACCAGGTAAAAGTCTCAAGCCTATGCAAATAATACTATTGTTCAGGTCCAGTGAGGTTATAATAGGAATGTCTGGAAGTACCACATGATTAAACAAAGCAGAAAAGAAGGTATTTATTCACTTTTTTAACTAAAATGCAGTCACCATTTGTAACTGTCAGAGTCAGTTTCTTCCTGAATACCACTTGTCACAGTCTGTACAGTGCTTTAGAAATTTGATGTGAACTAATAGATCTGCAAATCCACTGTTCAACATAGTGTAATCCAGACACACATCTACGAGCTAAGCTCAAGATGCATTATATCTCTAAAGGATGCATGGTGCTTATACTGAAATCTGCTTGTGACTGCACGGCTGGGAAGCTTTTACCTTTACCCACTTGTGATCAGGACTGTATCTTTTTATTTATAACATGATTGCTTTGCCCCCAAATCTCAAGTACTGCATACAGACCAGATTGGTTCCTTATAGATCAGAGCTCATCGTCCTGCTCTATACAGCCTAAAGCTGGCTTCAAAACTCAGAAGATCTGAAGATAAGATTTACTTGTTGACAAGCTATCAGTGGAGACCAGTGTAATTTTACCAGGGATCTTAGAACAACGTTTGGTAAATTTCATCCTCGCTATGCCAGAAGCTATGTTATTCAGCATCCTGACCATAGTCTTAAGATCAAAATTTAGTGAAATATGAATAGCACAATGATACGCAAACAACCCTCTTTTTGAGCATATCAGGAGGTAATGATGGCTCAGAAGAGGGTTCTCAAGGACCCTCAAGGTATATGGTTCTCACTTCAACTGTTCATCAGCAAGGACTTATCTAGCAGATCACTTGAGCACCTTCCCTGTCATCAACAAAAAGAGCAGCACCTTGATGCCACACAACTAAATGATGAAAACATTTGTTCACATCAGGAAGCATTGCAGTTAGCTCTTATCTCTGTACAATGCTTTCACTAAAGGCAGGACAGTGAATGCTATTTGTATTGTTGAAGATATGACCCATTTTGCCTTGCAACTTGCCAGCATTACAAACCTCTCAGCATCCTATCCTATGAACATGTTCTTCAGCTGGACATGAAGTAGATATTTGTTTACTTTATGATTTGGTTTACAGCCAGATTTTCATTCAGTTGATTAATAGGTGGTGCAGTCTGACCCCAGGAGCCAGGAATGCCAGAGTTCTCCTCTTGGCCTTGAAACACTTACTGTAAATACATACATTTCTCTGTATTTTTATCTCTCTTGAAGAAGTGTTGTGAAGAGTAATTACAATTTGTAAAATACCTCACAAATTTGAACATAGAAAGAAAACAATCTAGTGAATAAGACATGAGAATAGGGACTAACTGGGGATGAAGATACTCAGTCACCTATCAGAGCCATGAACTTTACCTTAAAGAGAAAACAGAGCTAGTTAAAAATGGATAAAAGAGATAATTAACAGATTAAATAGATTTAATTCAACAGATGTATTTAATGGATGCAATCACAAATTAATGAGTATACATATGTCCACAAATTGGTGTTTGTAATTCCCAGAGACAAAGCCTCTGAGCTCCTAACAGCTTCTCTCTGAGTCTCAATTTTGGCTCTAAGCACTCAAGCAACATTTTTTCAGCAGGAGGACTTGCTTTTCACTAAACATGCTGAATTAGTCATTTCATGTTAATCTTGACTCTCCTTCCTGCAATTTTTTAGCTAATAAAGACTGCAGTGGCTCTCACCATCCATCCATCCATCCATCCATCCATCCATCCATCCATCCATCCATCCATCCATCCATCCATCCATCCATCCATCCATTTTTCCAAGGAGCATATTTTCTCCAACAATAGAGAAACTCTATCCCTGATCCCAAGGCAAGCACAGCTGAAGCATGGGGAGGGCTAGCAGGCGTGCAGCTATTTTCCTCTTACTATGTCCAGAAAAAGCACAAAGAAGATAGATATTCTTATCTACCCACCACAGAAGACTCTTTTCATTACCCTTTCTATAAACTTCTCTGTATCTGCAGAATAGCTGAACCTCTCTACTCACCCCTTTAAGTGATCAATTGTATCATCTGATCTTTATAACATACTTTCTTAGGTTATTTAGTGACTGTTTAGTGAGCATGCTGCATTTTACCAGCACCTTTAGTGGTTTCTGCTCAAAGTTTAAGAGCTTCAAAGAAACAAGGATGCAAGCAGGACTGATGTGTATATGACTGTCATGATGCCTCAAAGCCCTGCTCAGCTAATGAAAAAGTCCACAGTATCAAAGATGTTGTGGTTAGGATCCTAAAATTGGGACCTGGGTGTCAGATTCACATCTGTACATTTAGGCAGTTTTGAATCATATTTTTATTCATGCAAGCCCAGCTTGGATCCAGAAATGACTGCTTCTCTGACCAAGCTCCCCAAAGGATTTTATTCCTAAGTTTTCTTACAGCTTGACTTAGCCTGACTTGCTTTTACACATCTAATTCTCTTAATATATGCACAACAAATAAGGCAGCAACACCTCATTTTTAAGATCTTGGTGGCCGGAGGCTGGGAAGTAGGAGACCTAGATTTCATTCCCTCTTCTCAGGAGAATGGGATGAATGCTTTTCCCTGGGAAGGGACCTGGATTCTGATTGCTCTCAAAGGACTCATGGTTTTGACATAAAATACTAATTAGATGGAATACATTTACTGATCTGAAATTGGTAATAGTATGGGAACTGCACATGCTTAGTAACTCTTCAAATAAAATGGCAGAAGATTTTCAGAAACTCTCTCTAATTTTTCATGTCCAGTTTCAAAAATGGGATTTGTGTTCACTTAGCAGTTCCTAATAACCTTGAGCTGAATTGGATAAATTCCTACGAAAAAATCAGGCATAGGATATCTCTGTTTAGATGTTTTCTCAACTCAATATCCAACTTACAGGCTATGTTTGGAAATACCATCCTTCACTTTTCCTCAGTTCTTCTGTGCGCTGAGAAATGAAGCAAAATGTTTTGAACTCATAAGAAAGACTGTCAGATGTCCCCAAATAAGAAATGAAAACAAAACTAATAAACATAAAAGCCAAAAGCTAGCAGTCTCTTACAAACTAATAGAAAGGAAAATAGAACAAGCAGCACTAAGCCTAAAAAAAGCCACCACAGGGCTCCAGTTCCTTGGTTTTGTGGAATTTAGAGGTCCAGGCTCCTGAATGTAAGCAGGAGAAAATTATTACGGGGGAAGGATAGACATGGCCTTCAATATGTTAAAAAAAACCCTTTCCTATTTGAAGGAAGGCTGTTTCTCTATGCTGTACGCATCCAGGATGCCTCACCACTGTAAAAACTGAATTTTAGAAACATGTTAATTCAAATGTTAAACTAGTCTGTTGTTAAAGTTTTGAGGACTTTGAAGTATTATTTTTTCTTAATAGATTGTCTTAATATATGCATATTGTCTCAAGCTTCCATGCTGAATGCAGTACTTGGAAAACTAATTTGATTTTAGTCTACATATCCTTCTTAGTATTTGTCCTTCATCCACGTTGTGATATTTATTGCTAAGCCATACACTGTAATACTGTAGAAATCTTATTATTGTTATTAGGTAGGGCTGCCTAAGAAGGAAATGTACAAAAAATATATCAAAGATTATTGACTCATGTTTAAATTATATTTTCACTTACTAATAATTAATGTAACAGAGTGAGCAGTTGAGTAAAAGGTTATATCTATAAAATTATTAAAAAGGATTAAATTATGCCTAGCAGCTACTAGTGAAAATGTACCCAGCCATGGCTATCTATAGGGCAGTTGCACTGGCTCAGGTGGAGATGGCATATTAATGTGTCCCATTTACTTTATGCTATAGACTTCTCTGAAGGAGGAACAGTGAGGGAACTAAGATAAAATACTAATGGAACATAATAAAATGTGGATGTTGATACCGAGGAACTAATGGCAATTTTGTACTTCTGCTGCAAGTGAACTATTATTAATTACTACTAACTTTTATTTCTTCAATTTAGTATTTTAGCACTGTTGAATAATTCGTGCCTGAAAGTGAAAAGGTAAAATGACGTTCCACTTAGTAAACACACACTTACACATACATAACACAAAACACACATACTCTTTTTGTTGTATATTGTATATCTTATCAAAGCATCTAAGGACCTGCTGAAGCACAGAGGCCATAGTTCCACTATTCAAAACTATATATTAAAAGGTAATAGTTTATACATCTGATTTTTAATCACATTTGAGTATCTCTTTTCTGATGAATGAGGTTTTGTTACTGACTGAACCTTAAATCTTTGCCGTAGTCCAGGACTGCAGTATTCTTATTCCAGAGCTTGCTTCAGGGCTGCAGTATACATGGTAATAACAATGGAAATACTTAAAAAGAATCTATTCTACACATCCACTTACCAAGAAATGTTTTGATTATTCTTAATATAGAAACACAGAGAAATTTAACAACTAAAAATACAAGATTTAATTCAAGAATTGCCTGTAAATCTTTCAATTATCACACTTCACTTCCTCATTTCTTATCAACCCAAAGCTTTATCCATACAGTAATTAAAAATCATTTTCCCCACTCTGTTGACAAATCTTCAATTTTGGTACGACAACTCTTGTTTTATAATGAGTGAAAAGGGTATTACTGGTAAAGAAAATGGACTTCCCTGCTTGCTAACAACTGTCAAATATTATACTCCTCTGAACATACTGTCTTATTGGGAAGAAAATAGTTCTACAAGGTTCCAAATGTATACTGGCATGTTTGTTTTTATAATACAAACAACCATGAATTTAAGGTGACTTTATTAAAAATTAAAAAGAAAAGACTCCTTCTTGTCTCCAATGCTGGCTATTTCTTCCACTAACTTTAGAGGTTTATAAGGAGCCATGAACAAAAATCACAAACATGGAATTATCTTTTTGGCATCTTTGCTGCCCAGTTAGGAAAAGGAGGATAAGGTCTGATGAAAGTTATGTCCTCTGTTTTGAAGGATAAACCTCTAGACTGGAGGTTAAGTGTCATTTACAAAGTACATATGTAAAGCTGGATTGCTTATTTTAAACAGTATTTTCTTGGCTGTAACTGGTGTTAATTTTCTGTTGCTTTCTTCTCCATTTGGTATGTAAAATCATCACAATTGTTACCTCAAGGCAGCAACTCCTTTAGATGACCTGGCTTTATTTCTGCAATATATTTAGACCAGTTGCTCACAATGGCTTTTGTAGCATCTCTACGTGGCTTAAAAGTATTTTAGGTGGTTCCTAAAGTAAAAGGAGGAAGGCCAGTTTATAGAATCGCTGTGCTACTCGATCTTCTTAGTGATACCTTCCACTATGGAAAGACTTACCATCCTCTGGCCTTTGGAAATGCCTAGCTTTAGTTAGATGCTGATTCATTTCCTGAAGCTCTTTAAACACAGCCAGCTGTGTGCTGCTGAGGGTTGGTATTATTTAAGCATTGTTTCAGAGACTTCCTGTCCCTGAATTCTGTAAGAGGGAAAAAGTCCTGTTTTGTTGTTTGGGGTTTGGTTTTGTGTTTTTTGTTTTTTTTTTTTCTTAGGGGTGTACATTTCTCGCTGAGCAAAAACAAGTCCTTGGGGAAAAATCTTCTGTACATGACTGATAAGGAGTAGAAAAGGAAATACAAACTCAAAGCACCTAGTTTTTCAGCCAGTTAAATCCCCCCAAGTCCAGGGCATCAAAGAATCCAAACTCTAGATATAAGAAGAAAGGGAAAATTAAATGTATCTTTTGCATAGTTTCATAAGGAAAAAGATGTTCTTATAAGCAACATAAGAGATTATCTGATTCTGTGAGCCTTAATTTATCAGCTGTTTCATTGCAACAGAATATGCAGTGACAATGACAGCAATAAAAGAAAAATCCAAGAGCTTTGAGACCTTGTTCCTCTATTTGCTCTCAATAATAATTCAGGCTTCATGTCAAAATAATGATAAGTATTCCCACAAAGATGAACTATTAGCAATGGGCCTTTGTTTCTTAGTTTCTTACCACATCAAAAAGGGTAAGTCTTTAATTGTTTTATTAAATATTTATTATGGTGGCTGTGAAAATATTAGAAACAAAAATATATTACATAAATTGGTTTATATCTTACTCTGTCTCAAGGCGAATCCAGCCATAAACCACATTCCCTCTTGATTAATATCTCAGTAGTGTTTACTAGTCTTCAACTGCTAGTACAGTGTTTATTCTGTTCATTGTACTGTTTCCTGTATCACTGTGGTGTTTATTGTTCTTCTGTGTATTTTTGACCTCTAATGTTTTATCTACAGCTCTGCTATTAAATTCACTCTTTCATTAAATATGGATTCCATCCTGCTTGTATATTGCTGAATTTTTCAAACCTTTAACATAAAACTATCCTAATGTTGATTGACAGCATGAAGTCAGAAGAGTTAAGTGGCCTTGGAACAGCCTTTGCTCTCCAGCTACTGGGACTTAACTGGACAAACTGTTTCTGCTGCCAACTTTTCCAAGCTATTCTGCTGTCTCAGAATAGCAGTATGACTCAGCTGTTGGTGGCAAAATTAATCTTTTCTTGTTCCTTTTCTTGGAGGATACTTACCTTCTTTCCCCAGGTAATAAGGATGCTGTCTCTAGAAAGACCCAGTTATGGACAGATTATGGCTCTGTATAATCCATACAGTTACTTGGACAAGAATATGTTAAGGGGATATGCTATTTGCAAATGCTCTCATTTCCTCTGATGAAGAAGCTCCATAAATGCATTCTGAAGATGAAGTTAGCTATGGGGCAGACATACTCCCTGCTGATTCTCCTGGACGTGTTTCGTGGCCTGAGGCAGAAAACTGTTCAATGCCTCTGCTGAGTGTACCAGAAACGGTAAAGTCTCCACATAAGTAATGTATGAATGTATGGTATGTTGAATGTAAACAAGTCACACCAACGAGGTGGAGAAAACTGAAGAGTGTCTTGAAGATCACTGAAGAGAAGTCCATTGCTTAGTCCTGACTAGATTAGAGTGTGGGATACCTCAAAATGCAGACTGAAGCTTTTAGAGACCTATGTTAATACTTGTCAGTTGAACAGATGCAGGTAGACATGAAAAAAGAAACAGGGAGTATGACGTTTTCAAAGGTAGAAAGAAGAATAATTTATATGCAGAACATGTATACTAGTATATTAGTGGTAAAGGGAGTAACTATACTTTCTTAACTTCAGATTGTACTTAAATAGGCAGCCTAACTCTGCTCTTTACTTTAACCTCTTAGAGAGTTCAGGCATAGAAATTACACATCTATGACAAGGATAAATGGCAATTCTTCCACATGAATGACAAAATTTGAATTAAAAAATAGTATCAGGAAAGAAGAAAAGAAATGGAAGCAAACAATATTTTGTGTGCAATTCAAGAATTACATCCACATTGTAGGTATCCTTTTCAAATAATTCTGAAAGTCAGGTTATTGCCAGAAGTACCCAGAAAAAAACCCAAACAACAAAATATGAAAAGCAGGACTTCAGATTTGTAGGATATTTAATATTTATTTTTCTTCTGAACTGATCTATAACCAGGTATTAAATTTCCTATAAGCCTGTAAATTACTGATATTTAAACTTCTGCTTATTTAAATACCTGAATCATCTCCATTCATCACATGCAAGTTTTCTTCACAGGGTGATTTTGCTGACCTAGAATTCTGTTGCAGGAAACTAAAGCAGCAGCTCTACTACAATAGCACCTCAGGCAGGCTCCACGTCAGGAATGTGGGCTGCACCACTACAGGCTCTCCCTGGTGAACACAATGGTTTTTCCTTTCAGAGAGATTCAGTCCATGTGTGTACCAAAGACAGTATGTCTGGTAATGAGACAAATTGTCATCTGATGTAAATTCCTCAAAACACATATAATGGAGATAGGAAGGACCTCAGCACCAACAGTATCAACCTGCTGATTAAATGGTATTGTGCTGAGTTGCTTGCTAATGTAGAAACAGTCTGCTCCAGATCTGAGAGGAATTCCCAGGTATCGATGCACACTTCATTTAAGCCCTTCCTTGGGTTAAGTGGTACTGTGTTGAACCCAAAATATTTCACATGAAGCAAACCAGCTCTTGCGGATTAACTGTATTCCCAAATCAGTCAAATCAATGTAACTGCATTTTAGATTGCATCACTATACCTTTAAATTCAGCACAGACTTTTTTTTTTTTAATGTCTTATGATTTTAAATATAACTTTTAAAATACATTTTAGGTAGTTCTATTTTATACTATTTTCACCTACTTATCTATCTGCTGTAAATACACGTTTAGGTGATAACTGGTAAAAATTCAAACATACGTTTATCCAGATTGTATTTCAAGTTCTCTCTCAGTTGCTAACACCTTTTTACTAGTGACCTCTTCCAGCAGATGTCATTATGTTGTAAGCAGCAAACAGAAACCAGGCAAAGCCTGTATTGCAAAACAGGAGCACCAGAAAATGTTTAGTGCTCCTACTAATTGAATGTGTGTGTATGGAGGGAGTTGCATAGTAAACAAAAACATTGTGTAATCTCTTATTTTTCACACCTTTTCTCAAAATATATTCAAACCACATTTTCAAACCTTGCAAGAGCAAAGTGAAGAATCTTAAAATTCAAAACTACCTCTACATTAAAAGTGTGTATTTAAGCTCCCATTATGTATCTCATTATTTTCTTATGTTATCTATATGGGATTGACTTCAGTATTGCCAAAATTTGACACTGCTGAGATGGAGCACAGCTTATGCTTTCGAATAAATAAAAATCTATTAAACTTTTTCAAACAGGAAGACAATATATCCTGAATTTCAAGACTATGGGAATTACTCAGATTTAGCTAGAACAGCAAGTTTGACAAATTCTATTATTTCTGAAGTATGCTAGGATACTCAACAAGTGCAAATATTGTGGGCCATATCGTCAGGTGCCGTAGCACCGGAAAACCAATGGTCTGAGTTCTCTTGTATTCAATGAGTGAGGTGGTTCTAATCCACAGACATGTCCAGATTCAGGAGTGGGAATTGTTTATCCTGGGAGTTGTGTAAATTTTCCCGCACCTCTGTTAGTAGAACTCATAGATGACTATATGATTTCACCTCAGAGATTACTATGCTCCCACTGAGCATCCACAATTGCCAAACAAATCCCAGAATATTAAAGTATCCCAAATCAGGACTGATGCACTTTGACACATAAATATTTGAACTGCAGTGGTACAACCGTGCTGTGAGCAGATGTGTGTCTTTCACAGTGGAGGTAGGAACATCTAAGAGAGGAGAAACATTAACATGAGGGAAAGGGAAGCACCACAGTCATCCCAAATTAAGCCATTGCTGCTTGTGAATATACACCCAGACACTGCCTAACCATTACAAGCAGTTGTTATACTGTAGTAGCACTCTTGGATGCCAGTCAGAGATTAGGATCCCATGGTCAAGGCATACGAAAAGAGAACCTGGAGGAAGCTGTGGTTCAAGTGAGTAGCAGCTGTACCAAATACCAACTTTACAGAATGCCACAGGCTTTCCCTGCAGCAGTTCTTGGTTCTCCAAACCCCAGAATGAAGAGGGTTATTTCAGTCACTTAAACAATTACAAAGAATTTCTCCATGCCACAGGTACATACAACACTCTTCACATATCATAAAGCAACCTATGGAAGTACCAACACCATTTTCTGCAGTACTCTTAAACACATTATTGTAAAGATCAGAAAATTAATTTTATCCTCAAAAGGTAGGTTCTGTGATTTTTAGAATATATGGTATTCTTTGATCCCCTTCTCAAGTGAAAAATGGCATACACCATTAATTATGCACCTTTGCCTAATGATAGCCTTTTTGTTTCCTTATGCTCTATTTTGGAGTCCTGCTGGCTTTTAATGCCTGCAGGATATATATATATGTCAGCACCTTTTTTATATTCTTATTGTAAAATATCAAAAAGTCTTAATAGAGCTATATCTACACACTTAATTGCAGTGATGTTCAATCTGTCCTAGAAGTGCCCCTGGAAATCACCTGAATATCAAACACTCATAGTAGTGGTTAAGCTGAGCGAGAGTTAAGTAACACAACAGAAGGAAGAACGTGGACTCTGCTCTTGACTTTCACTATCTGTGACATGATACCTGAATCTCAGCACTTCTTGTCCTTTCCCATGTGAAGACAAACATGTTGGCTTAAACCACACTTCTTGACTCAGAAATGGTTTAAAGTAACCTGCTTGGCTTCTGCTGAAACAGCCTAGCAGTGCTCATGTAAGCAGGCAGCATGGCTTAGATCAACTGTGATACCTAAGAGCTGAGAAAGAGTGAATTCCTGAAAATTCCTCCCAGTTATAAACGAACTAGATCTAGATAGAGATATTAAACATGGAAATACAGGCTACAGGCAAATGAGGAGATGCAGGGACTGAACCAGCACATGCTGACATACCTGGTGAGAATGTGGTAACGTGTTGGTCAGCACGCTGTTCAGACTGAAGAAGAGATCTCAGCTGACAAAGACACAGCCATACAATCTCTGATCACTATTTATAACACTTAGTTTTTGTAAGGCTCAGGAGGATGATACATTGTACCATCATTCCACACCCCTTTTACTAAAATCCTGTTATCAGACATACTCTGTAAGTAGAGAATAAAAAAAACTTTTCATAAGCAGATGACTCTTCTGGTGTTAGACAAAAATGTGGAAGTGTTAGATCACTTTCTCTATGAAAAGGGAAGGTTAGAAACAATTACCAATATGAGGACTCAACTGAAATCAAGTTATATCCAAACACCTAGCAGTTCTCAGAGCAGAAAATATCAGATAAAGATTACTATAATTCACCACAGGTTTGGAAACCTTTTCTTATGAAAAGAAATTTGTTTATATGCAATTAAGATCTTCAGACACATGAACAGAACTGGAAAATTTTGTTCCAGAAGGTCAGCAACACCATGAATTCAATTAATCCTCTCAAACTATTCCTACATTATTAGAAAACTATTCTTGACAACGAGGAAAGTGTGATACCACCAGAGTCAATGATAGAAAATATTAGCTTTCTGGTGAGGTTTTTTCATTGTTTCTACATAATATAAAAAATTTCTACAAATTTTTTCTGCAGCCTTGAAATTATTGCCTCAAGTCCTTTCTTCCACTTCCATCTTAAGCTAAGGTATAAATTTTAAAGTAGTTACACTTATCAATACTAAATTTCACTAAAATGCATCTGTCTATTCCCTTTTCTCGCAGTTTGCTTTTAAGGTATGGCTTTATCCCTAGCACAGGAAAATGGCTAAGAGAATATGCATTAACTCACTTAACCTTTAGGTGACTGAATTTATTGTACTCATACAGAACCTGTACTGGAGTGTTTTCAAGCTTTGAGCTCATAGGGTTTCTTTCTGCTTGTGTGCGTATTTCACCCACACACCTTAAACATTCTTCCCCCACTAAGAGAAATCATGTACCACACTTCATAGCCAGCACTAAAGGGAGTACTCAGAATAACATAAAAGTAATTTCACAGCATAGATTTTAAGTCTTATTTGAAATGGAGGCAGTGCATACTTAATACTCCCAGAGACTTATAACAAAATGTCTCTCAAAAAATCCTCCACTCTTAATTTTTAGCTGGTATGCATTAGTAAATAAATCAGAATGCTTGTGCCTTTTCTTCACCAAGATGTATACAAAATGCATACCCTGTCTGCCAATACTGTAAAGTGATTTTCATTGTGTGTTTTATGGAACTGTTAGATATGTTGGATGAAATCAGTGTCTCCTTTGAAGTTAAGGAGAGCATTACTGTTGACTTAATGAGACCGAGATTTCTTTTATGTTCAAAGTTAGGCAATGTTTTTCTCTTTCTTTTTTATTAAAACATACCTCAGAAAGTTAAAAAGTAAACCAGTACTTTCCGTGTTGTATCCACAACATCTAAAAGCCTAAAAATGTCAGTAATTCAAAAATCCACATAAATGGATTCAAATGCCAGACTCAAAGTTAGAATTTGCATGAAGTCAGAAATATATTAAACAAAGTGCTACTTTTTGGCACCAAGTCTGAGTTGTATTAACAAACCCTTATAAAAAAGTTCTACAGAATTTATTTTAAATTACAATCTATCTTTTTATAACCTGCTTATGGGCATGAAATTAAAAATGAAACATGATTTGTGATAAAACATTATGCCAAAGGATTAAAAAAAGAAATAGACAAAAAGGTCCAGTTCTTTACTAAAGACTATCAGCTTTTAGAATAATTTCAAGGAAGTCAGTTCAATGTCCATAGACTCCTACTGGCTGCATCTGTTATTTATTCTGTATGGCATTCCCATAGAGTATATGAGATCATATATACGAGCTATAAGAAATATCCCATACTGAGTTACAGCTGCTGAGAACTAGAATTTATAAATACCTCACATATATGGGTAGCACTTTTGAAGAAATTACTTCACATTTCAGGATATTTTAGTGAGTCTTTGTGCTATGAACATGTTTAGACACATTCAGAAGTCATTCTTCAACAGCTCTTTTCTTGAATGGAAGTTGAAAACCATTTCTTTTTGTAGAAGTTTATCTATTTTTAACAGATAAGAGTATGTGGACACCATCAGTTCAGACCTAGACCCTAAAAAAAATCAGTTAAGCATTTTTTGATGGAAAACCAGGATTAAGTAGGTTAATGTCCTTTACATTTCTTATTTTTAGTATCTGGAAGACAAGGTCGTGGCTGATGTTAAAATAATTGCAAGAGGCTAGAAGATGGTAGAACAAATACTTGAGACTTCGATACAATGCTTTTCCTCAATATTAAATGGGTATTAGAAAGCAAGTAGAAATCTAGCAATCTGATGATCAGTGAGAAAAATCAAAAATAGCTAATCTGAGAGCCCTAAATACTTAAAATGTCTACTGACATCTAGCAAACACATCACCATAGTAAAATTCGCAACTTTCAGGACGCCTTAGTCAATTGTTTCTCTAGAGGCAGACTTTCCTGAGTGGATGGCTGCTTATAACCAGTTGATAACCAGCCACTACTTGGATGGAGAATTTGTGCTTGAGTGCTTTTGGAGCTCTTTCTGTCAGATATTCCATGTTCAAAGGATCAGCCAGTATTGTCAGTTCAGATTAATTTTGGATAAAACATAGTAAACAGGGAATGTCTCCAAGAAAAAGGAGAAATGTGAGTCTAAATCCCTCAAGCCTCCATCTTGTATCACCTCAGAGCACTACAAACAGAATAATATTTAAGTTTTTGTGTTAACCCAGAATCAAAATGCAAAAAAGCTTGAGATTACATTATATTGTAATACATGAAAAATAAATCTAAAATGTTAATTAAACATGCACCTAACACAGATATTCAGCCTTTGCTTATACTTTACGTCACATCACTTTCTGCCATCTTTAATCTGTTTTGTGACTGTGAATTTCACAGAACAGAAATGTAGAAGTGCTCACCTATATACATCACTTATGGAAAGCGAATTAAATGGAATCCTACACTGAGCTTAGAGCTACAGCTTATGGACAAGCAAAAAAAAGGGGTGATAGACTTCTTCAGCTTTCCTTCCACATAGGTTTTGGCACCCAGGATTAATGCCTACCCACAGTGATCTCTACTACAGGCCTGTATAGGGTCTCCAATATACAGCCACTGCACTAGTGGACTTAAAGAATTCTACTTAATTTTTTGGACCTTACAAACTAATACATATGTTTCCTTTCTTTTTCCTTTTCCTTCCCCTTCCCTGAAACCAAGTCTTTCCAGTTTAATTTTTTTTAGTCATCTCACAAATTTTGTTTCCATATTTAAAATAAGACTTGGACATTTTTGACAGTTTGTTTTCTTAAGTAAGTATCTGTGAGAACACTGGAGCCATGTACTGTATTGTAGGTAACCAGAATAATAAAGTAATGACTTCCAAACAGCATTCAAGTTGCTTTACTTATTCTAATAAGAAAGAACAAATGATTTTTAAAAGCAGGATGTGTCTGACATTATCAAGATCCCTTACATGGAGTTGAAGAGAATGGGAATAGGTACAATCAATTTATCATGAAAGAATCTTGCTCTGCAGTATACAGAGTATGGAGAATTTGTTCAGTACGCAGCAGTATAATGAAGCAGTGAGAGATAGAGATTATGCTTTCAGTTTTATTCATATTATGCATAAGAATTCAGAATTCGTTCTTTGGAGGATAAGCATCCTAAATCACCTGTAAAACATTTTTCTTATCTTTCAACATTAAAGCAGTAGTAGTACTGCTGAGTTCTAAGAAAAAATTAACAGGTTTAGGAAATCAGTTTAACGTGCTTCAACTCTTCCAGGGAAATGTTAACTTTTTATACACAGAAGTGCTTGTGAGCACTTAGGCCTAGAAAAGCAAACCCATCTCCCCCTCCTTACACCAAATTTTTTTTATTATTTTTTTGAACTGAGTAGAAAATATGTAGAAGAAAATGCAACTATATATACTTCTGACAGCTCAAATGATACATAAATATAAGGGCTGACAAGGGTTGGTTTGTCATTGTAGTTCACTTCGATCAACTCTACATGGTTCTGTAGGACAATGAAATTCAATGCACTTATAATTTCCAAAAAAGTGAGCTCAGATTCTTTTAAAAGCATTTCTATGTGAAAACGGATCATTTACATGCCAAAAGCACTTTTAATGTGACATATTTAGCACATGTATTATTGAGAACGAAAGCTGCTTGAACTTAGTGAATTTTAAAGTCTATAAAATGGCACCCTGCTGAGCAGAAAGGTAGCTGTTCAGTGAATTTCCCAGTTATGTGATTATTTTGAATAATAGACTTGTACATAACTTTTTACGAAATTAAAGGTATGACATTTGCTTTAGTTCAGTCCTGTAAATTGCACTTTAGAACATAAAGAATGGGCTGATGTATGAATTTGTTGTTCCTCCAAGCAATTTTGCTGATTTTTTAAAGAGCAGTTTTATGTTTCATCTATTGAGTAACACATCAAACAGTTATCCTAGATTTAATGAGCATTCATGTATAACTTAACATATATGAGGAACAGTCAGAAACCTCAAAAATAAAAGTATTGTGTATTACCTAGGTTGTCTGGGATCCATCCAGACCCTGATGCAAGATGAGGACTAGTTTGATGAAAGGTCCTAACAATTATGAAGCTTAATTAAGAGAAGCATCTCAGAGTATAGAGACATAACAAATTCATTTAATTTGGCTCATGTTCTGTTTGACTTGATCAAATATACCGTACACTTCCCTGTCATGGAATTATGCAGTGCTACCTGCTCCCAGACAAAGAGGGACCAGGAACCAGCAGGAGAATAAGCCATATCCTGGATTTTTAATTTTTATTTTTTTTTGCTATCAGGAACAACATAAAGTATTTAAAAATATAAAATACACAACAGAAAGCTTCCATGTGCAATACATATATAAATATATGCACATATAAATAAGCATTATTTTTTTTCTGATTAGTCTTTGGACAAAGGGCAAAGGTTGCAATTTTTGCATGCAAGCTACCTTCAGTTGAAAAACACCCTCCATAACAATGGTGCTGTATCTGCTTGCATTGCTGTCATGTTGGCCACTGGTAAGAATTCACCTGGCACCAAGGAGTTACATTACTTTTATCACCAGACCCCAAAAATGTTCATCATGACCACCTCTAGCATGGCACAGCACGTGGCTCCAGTTAAAGCTAAAGAGTGAGCGGACCATTTGCAGTTAAGCGTAAGCTTAAGTACTTTGTGAAATTTGGATCTACGAAACAGAACTCAGAGGATGAAATGAGGATCTGGGAAAGATATTCAGGACACTTTCTCATTGTAACTTGTTTGTTCACACTATGTATATAGCAATCCATAAATAAGGTGCTTGCAAAGAGTACGAGATAATCCTTTCTTTCAGGGATCACTGTTCTTTTAACCTAAACACCAATACCAAACAAACACACACCATAAATTGACTCCACTTTGAGAGATTAAGGCAGAGAGCAAGTCTCCTGTGATTTGTAAAAACCCCTGCCCTCAATATCAAAAAAACTCCTCTACCAACACAAACACAAGCATGCAAATATTTTGTAGCACTTTTAAACAACTCATGAGCTAGGAAAAAGAACAGTAAGACTAGCCTGAAAAAGAACCTTCAGATAGTCATGTCTTCCCCCCCCCGCGCCTTTTTTTATCAAACAGGATGCTTTCAGAAAAGATATTCAGAGGTATAAGATCAAAATGACAACATTTGATATTACACATGACACATGATCCTTAACTTGATCACTTCCTGCTCTTATACATTTCATTCCCTCATTGATGGGACTGAGAAATTATATTTCCTTTGACTTCAAATCTGATGTAAAACCAGAATGTTATGACAAACACAACAGAAAACTATAAATGAAGATTCAGGGGGCAAATGAACCCAATGGTTTATCACAAAGGGAATGAAACTCTCTGCTAGATATGGAAACTGCCTGAAAATCAGGGCTCCTGATGATAGACTGCAGTCTGTTGGTTAATGTGCCCCTAGAAAAGGCAAAGGGCTTACACAGTGGATGGTATAAGTCACTTCCTGAATATGTATCGACAGGAGTGTAGGCACTTTGCCAAATGTATGCATATCTTCCCTTAGTTCATAGCCTGGCATGATGCATTATAAATTAAAAAAATACATTAATTGCAAAAAATCTTACTTCCTTGACTTATTTTCAAATGTGTGATTAAAAAGAAAAAATTAGTAGATTTTCAAAATGTAGGAAATGTGGCAGTCAAACAACAGTAAGAGCTTAAAACTGTTCCCTGTTCACTTCTGAAATGTAATGTTTTGAAGGCTTGCTCAGATCACTCCCTATTCTTCATACCCTGTAGTAATCCAACAGTTACTAATCTAGACAAATGTATGTTAGTGGGGGGAAAAAAAGGTTGCTTTTAGCAGACATGCGGTGAGGTTTTAATTTGTAGCTGATAATTTGCTACTGGAAGCTTACCCTGATTAGTCTTCTTATGGCACTAACAGTTTTTGAGGTAGTGTGAATTACCTACTGTGTATGTTTTTACCACCCATTCAGGGACGAAAATGAGTTACAACCTAGGCCTCAATTAAAGCTTGAAATAAGAAAACCTAAAACTTCTTTTATGTCCTCACTTCTAAAGAATAGAATTAGTTGCTTCTGATATTATTGGAATTGTAATTCACACTCCTGGAAATCCAGCAATGGATCTTTCAACCCTTTTCAGTGAAGCACATTTCAGCTGTTACCCAATTATGCTGCCTTTGCTCCAAGTCAAATCATCCTCCAACAGCTGAGAATTGAAACAGACTCTATTTGTGAAAATGAATGGTGTATTTATCTGGTAATGCAGAATGTTTTTAAGTGTTACTCTAGCTGTCGTGTAGAAATTAGGATGTTATTGCTTGTTCTATTAATTCTCATTTCTGGGAAACTGATTTGTGGGTTGGTTTCATCAGAGTGATATGGTAGGCTTTTCTATCAGCATTATAAGCAAACCATGCCATAGGCATTACATTGAGCAATGTATTGCCCATAATCTCAGCATCTGGCTTAAAATAAAGAACTCATCATGGAAATCATTATTTCTCAAAGGGGAATCCATATTACCCTTTTTGTACACTGGTGCTTAATAGTCCACTAATCTTAACTGATCACCTTCCCACAGAATGATAGAAACATTAATACATACATTATACAATAATAATACAATGAATAAATACAAATAACAGAACAAAATATTCCCCTTATCTAGGTTTCCCCATTTTCTCTTAACCATGTGCAAATATTGTTAAGCTATTGTTTGGGGTGTATTGTAATAAATAGTCAGATACAAAGCATCCTTCACTACTACCCAGCAACCTAATATGGCAATTTTCTCAGTTTGCCACAATAGCATGGAATCTTATTTTAGGTTTCATTAATAATATTTTTAAGGAAGGGAAAAGTGAGAGAAATTATAATGGTAAATATAATTATTTTACTCTGTCACTATTTACAGGCTCCCATAGATGATACAAGACAGTGTAACAATAAACAATAACACAACTGGTGAGTGTTGAGGATAGCAGCTAGGAGACAGGACATTCCTCATTAAAAAGAAAATAAAGTGACAATCAAGGGGTGCAGGAGTCAGGGGGAACATTCTGGCATGCCAAAAATACAACATATTTATTTAGGTGGCTACCCTGTGAAACAAAGTGCAGTCAACTGCTTCTTAGCTAACGTCAGCCACTCTAGTGAGATTAAAGCTAGCTGAAGAAGCTTATCTGTACTGAAGTAAGTTCTCCTACCACTTCTGTGAACATACGGTTAAGAGTGGGGGAACAGAAGCAACATGCAAGTGAAGCAAAGCAAAACTACCACACTGATGAGTGGCAACTGTCAACCTATGTTCTTTAGGTTAAGGTGGTTTTTTTCCTGCTACAATAATTTTAAAGAACCCTACACACATTACATAGAAACCTATTGGGTTTAATCCTTGTTAAATTAAATAAGTCTTTCCCAAGCAGAAAAAATGTCCAATATAGAGTTTTCTCTTTCCTCCACGTACATTATAATTTCTGCTTATTCTTCTCTGGTTTTGTAGTAAATGGACTTATTTAGACTTCCTTTGTCTTTTACCTCTTGTTATCCTTTCATAGCAGGTTTTGTCATGCAGTCACTCTCAAGTTCTTTTTTTTTATTGTAAAAGTGACATTTAGAATAATGAAGTTAATCTAATTCCATTTTTATCATACAAAGGGCCAGATTCTCAGCTGCTATGAACTTACGTATCCCCTCTGAGGTCCGTACATCTGATTTGTACAACCTGAGTTTGACTTTAAGAAAGCCTACCAGGTGCAAACAGTTCTTCCAAAATGTTTAAATTCTATGTGGTTTTTGTCCTAGATTTATCTGATCTCACTTTGGGCATCTAATTTAGGTGCACACATGTCCTGTGTTTCCTCTAGCACCTAGCCATCAGTCTGTGGAGATGCATGCACTCCCTTTCTCTCCCTCTCCCCCCCAGCCCTGTTCCCCCTGCTCCCTC
>JANZLQ010000032.1:11742099-11802215 GCA_026212715.1 Elanus axillaris | reverse complement strand
CCCTGCTCCCTCCCCCCTGAAAGAAATAATGCTTCCAGCAAGGAGGGAACCTCCATGAATTGCGTAACACCAGACATAAATTCACACCTTTTCTGTTTGTTTTTCAAAGTTGAGGTCAGAGTATTGTAGCCACCAAGCTTCTCCAAGAGTGTATGGTGTTAAAAATCCCAACTAACTAGTAAGCACACTGCCTTTGTCTGCCCATTACTACAGAAATATTATGATAACACATCATCACCACTCATCGCATGACATAGCTACCTTATGAAATTGTCTGCACCTGAAAGCATTAAAGTGGTGTAAAAATGAGACTTAAGTTGAACTATTCACTTGTATAATCAGTGCAACGTAATCTAGCCCTAAAGAAGCTGGTTTCTGCTACCCACTTCCTCATCTGTAGATATTTTTTAATTTAAATTAATATCTGGTTGAAGATGATTTGTGATATACTAGTTTTGACTCTTTGCAGTGTATTCTTCAGTGTGACTGGTCACCCAAGACACCTTTTTTTTTTTTCTGCAGCTCCTTTTGATGATTCAAATATTTTTGACATAAAACTTGCAAGTTATGAACAGTGAACACCCAACAACACGTATGCTTATTCTTACATGCATTTTCCCCATACAAATGCAGTTATTCATGACATTATCTCCCGTTCTGTGTTTCCTGTTATACTGTATTCACCACAGTAGTCCCTGAATGTGTGTTAAGTGGTATATTAAGATACATGACTAACATTTGTTCCATGTTTGTTTTGCACTGCTTAGAAGTGAGGAAAATAAAGTATTTTTTTAAAGCAATAAAGTGTTTTGCTACTTTTTCCATTTCCCAAAAATTGCAAATAAGAGGCCATAGTACAAGTGAATTTAACAATTTCTTAAGTTTTAGACTTTAATTACATCTTCAGACTCATTCAATATTCAGCCAGTTCTAATAAAAATATAAAAATAATGATGATGTATATACTTTCCAACAGCAACAAAGTCTGGAAGGTTCAAAAATCATTTTCTATTCTACAAGTAGACCTTTCCTTTTTCTATGAGGGTATAGGTAGAGATGTTTCTATAGACTTGGAAATAGAAAGTGTTGGAGAATATGCTACATCTGAAAGGAAAGAACCTGCTACTTGTATTAAAAAATATATTCTCTGGATTGATTAAAAAGTATAGATCTGCTTGAGAAGAAACCACTACTAGAATAAATAAAATTATAGAATATTTCTTTTATAAAGTCCTATTAATAGAAAGCCAGAATGCTGTAGCTTATGATGCCTGTTTGCAAGACCATACGGAGCATACCTGCATGTGCCTTACACCACTCACTCAAGAGATTAAGTGTCAGGCTAAGTCTATAATTTTTTCTAAGTACTGCACATTGGGTCCTGCCACACATAAACTTGGTAAGTACAATAATAGGCAACTATCTTGTGCGACACAAAATTCAGTTTGTACAATGCTTTGAAACATCAAGACATTTCAAGGTAATTTACCAGAGATATACAATAATTGAATAATACAGTCTGCAGCTCCAAGCTAATGACGGTAAGCAAAGGGAAAACAAGTGAGTCTTCTCTACTATCAAGGTAGGGAATCTTGCTGTTCCTTAATCTTTTCCTCTCCTGGGGCTGACAATTGTGCAAAATGGCTTGAAATTATGGATTTTTTTTCTCATGGACTACAATTTGCTCAGGGACTATTCAAGTAAACAAAGTCATTCTATTTATGATCTAGTTGCCTCTTTTCCTACTATATTTACAATGCATTTTCTGTAATTGTTACAATATTGATCAAGGAGTGTTTTGTAACTATTCTATAGAGTGATGGCATGGTCTATGTGTGAAAAAAGTCAGATTATGTCAGTCCACCTTTATTTTACACACAAAAAGATCTGCACAACTTTTTTACTTTGATCAAATCATACTTTTGTTCCATTTTGCATATTCTGAAAAAAAAAAACCCAACAAAGCCTACAACCTGACAAACACCACAAGATAAATAAAACTGGAGTTGTGGCATTATTGAAGCAAATGAGAGATCTACTATTTACTTCAGTGTTGCATGCATTGTATTTTGAAAGTTATAATATACATAGTTCCCAATTAGTATAAAAGAAATTTCTGTTGTAATAGAAGCTAAACCAGAGTAGACTCTTTTAAAGGCCATGTTCTTTTCTACTATATTTACACAGAAAAAAAGAGCAAAAATCAGTACCCAACACACATGGTGTTTGCTTTACGCATTTAGTACTCTACAGGTTATTGGTATGGATATGATTTCCTGTGTGCATTTCCCTTGATACTCCCGACCAAAACTCTCTACTCTAGCTATTTCAGCTAAAACCACTGTTAACTTCATGTCTCTACTAGTCCCTTACAAAGCAGCTCTGAAGAGAACATTTAAATTACAGCATGGCTTCCTTGATAGACATGTTAGCGTTTGGAAGAGGTCCCCAAAGCAGCATGGTAGGGTGAGCACTGTGTCATCTACTGCTACAGTTCCAGGTCTGCCTGCAGGTTTGGGGGCTTCACATGTGTTTCATTACTGCCCTAAGTGACATGGTAAGCAAGCACCACAGCTTTATTAGACATGCTCAGGAGCCTGTACTCTGTGCTGTGGCTCTGCTGCCTGTCCCTCAGCAGCAGATTCACCACTTTGCATTCCCCATTCAGTCCTGTCTCCTCTTGAAACCTGAGGCTTTCTCTCACTCCAGTGTGTTAGTTACTCCACAGTGGTGTTTTGGTGTTTTTGCATAACCGTGGTCTTCCACAGCCCAGAAGTAGGCTTTTTAACTTTCTAACATGCCAAGGCATAAGACCCTATATCACATGAGTAGGGGTAAATATGAACCCCAGCCACATGGGGAAGGACATAAGGGAGGCAACCCATCCATTCATGTAGTTATAGAAGGCCTACTACATACAAATATATGGGAGACAGTGGCTCCTAATGCTGCTTCAGCCCAGGGCATGACTAAGAAACACAGCCCTGGGTACAACACGGGCCTTTTGCTCCCTCCTGTCCAGCACCATATCCTGCACCAGCCACATGGAACAGGCAAAGAGACTCTAGAGTCCTGTTTACAGTCTGTGCAATATAAGATGAAGAAGAAAGTATGAAGGAGAGAGACCTGGCATATCCAGTAGTAACTATCAAGTAGAACATATAACATACTGGTGTGTCAGTATGTGGCGGGTTTTTGCACTTTACGCAGTCCTGTATATAGAATAATAGGTGCAGACTAAGCAGTGAAAGATGAGGATTTTGTTCACTGGTTGACTCCGTTAACTACAAAGCCCCTACAGCACAACCACTGTGTAACACTCACCATTCTCCTGCTTTCCAACTGTAATGCACAGAATGAGAATTCATGGTTGCACATAATAACCAGAAAAAATATTTATATTTCTTATCACATGCAATGTCTATGCATTGACAGGGTCTGTCAACATGGAAGGTTGCATATCCAGCCTCAAAATTGAGAGGGGGGGAATGGACAAGCTCAGAGTAATGGCACTTACTCCAGCTCTGACCTGTCACTGACCTCAACTTCAATCAGAGCACACTACACTAAACAAGGAGCAACGGGGGTGAAGCAAAAGCAGTTCAGCTCCTCTGCTGCTACAGGTCAAGTCTGAGAAAACTCTTTTGAGGAAAGACTGCCAGTTTAGGAGAATTATGTGTGGTGGCTTTGTGATGCAGATTACTGTCCATGAAGGACTGGGTTGAAAACACTAAATTCATTGTGTATGCACATATAGAATATATGATAAATTTAACTATAAATTAAGAGATCTATACTGTCATAAAAAACTGTCTCAGTAAGATCATTAAAACAGTATAGTAGCTGCATTTTAGATTACTGGACTCTGAGTCTGAGTTTGTAGTTACTTCTTATACTGAAACCCTAAATTCCATTTCTGACTGTTACAGTGTTTTGTAGATACAGTCAGAAGCTAAGAAACAGCACTCTAAAATGAAGCAGAGTTTTCTTTCCCATTTAGCCAGCTGGGCCTCTTTAGCCAAGATTATTAATCAATTCTTAATGTTTTTTTTCCTCAAATGTCAGAAGGATCCAAAACATGGGAGAAGGAAGCCAGCTGTGTGGTTAGGCCTGATAAGAAGTGGATTTGAACACCATTAAATATTTCTAGGTTCTCTTTTGGGTGAAAATAAAATTTTTAGTAATTTCTCTTTGGTGTAACAAAATTTATCACCTCAAGTTCTGGTACTTTATTCCATTTAGATATTATGTGGTAGTTTATTATCATAAAAATAAAAGATAATGCTGAAAAAGGCAGAATCAATGTTGAAAATAATCCCTTCAAAATTTATGGACATATGTTCTAAAAAACAAAAAAAGATGGACTCAAAAAAAACCAAACAAAAAAAGATGGACTCTGGAAAAGTTACAATGACATGAGACTCCGGTACTGCATCCTGTGACCCTGATTGGTCTTGTGCTCAACCAACCTTTGGCAATTTCAGGAAAATTTTGAAAAGTTATTTTAAAATTCTCTGCAGTATGCAGCTTATGTCCAGTCCAAATTGGAAAACCACGGAATAAGAGCTACTATGAGCAATTTTATAGATAACATAGATATTCACACAGCCTAGTGCAGGTATTTCGAAAGCTGTGTTCCCCTTTCTTTCTGTAACAGGTTCTATGTTGAATTGCTCTGTGGGACTTCTCGGTACTTGTCCTTACTCCTTCAGGGGACAGATGAGAAAGCTCCTCTGCATCAACACTACCTAGTGGAAAATTCAGTTGCCAGATGAGAATTCAGAAAGCCAGAGAAATGGCAACAAGGCCAGCATGCAGTGGATCTTTGTACACCCCACACGTGATCCAAGCTAAGGTAAGCAACAACCTGCTTTGTAACTTCACGTTTATTTTAAACAGTTCTTGTAGAAACAAACAGCAGCCATAAGAATCAGAACATCGAAATCTCCAAACACATTCTCCCAAGCACCTTAAGACACCATAGAAAGAACTGGGTAGATAGAACACCACATATAAACCCAGCCATTCTTCCTTTAGTCCGCCTGATCTGGTTTTTGGGCAACAAACTTTTCTGCCTGTTCTGAAATCTGCAGTTTCTTCTTATGTTTCTGCCTTTATAACTCTCAGGCTTATACTGCACTACAGAAGCATCCTATGTGCAACCTCAACCACAGAAGATACAAACTATATTAGCAGAATGTGGCTATGTTTGCTATAGATAAGATTCTCCCCTTCTCTATGGATCCACCCGTATCTCTGCCAAAAAATCTGTCAAGTCTGTCAAGTGTGGGCCAAGTGTGGGCAAACTGTCTGTGCTTCACAGACTGATTTGAAAAGATATTTTCAGCAGAACCCTACATTCCCATCAATGTTTGTTTCACCCTCTGTCTGGGGCATTCCAAAGAAAAATTTATGGAGTGTATTTATTTTTGTATTTGTGAAGAGTGGTAAAAATCCCTATAATCTATTCATCATCTGAACCAATGAAACTCACTTTCCCATGGATTTCTCTAGTGTTGACTCTGCTATCAAAGAAAGTGCAGACCCCAACTGCATTGGGACCACCATATGAGAATCTCTTCCAGATGTGTTTTCTGGTGTCTTCTAAGGTGTGAAAGATCAGAGCAGCCTTCTTCTTCACTTAGGACGTCAAATACATTTTTTACTTTATTTGGTATCCTATCCAATACCTACTGTCTATGAAATTCAGTGGAAATTAGCAATTGGTTTCAGAAGTGATTAGCAGAGGACATAGATAGAAAGACAGAAAAATGGAGACAAGTACATCTGTTTTCAAAAGGAAACCAGGCTTGAGAAGTTTTCACAATTGTTACAAACATGAAGAACAGATATTAGACCACTGACATATACCAAGGAATCCAAATAAGCCTTGCCCACTAAACTTGGTTTAGGGTAGGGTAAGCTTTGCAGTTAAGTGTACTAAGAACTGGCCAGCTGACAGGTCCCACAGGTGGTTATCAGTCAAGGATTACCACCGAATTAGGGTGTTTGTATTGTATGAAACTGGCAGTGGGCTTGACCCGATTTGAAATTTGCATCTGCCATATGGTAGTAAATAAACAATCAAGGCTGATAAAATTGGCAGGTAACACAGAGATCAGGAAGATCACGGTTAGCAGTCAAGATGGGAATAGTATGCTGTGTCCCTCCATGCAAAATATCAACATAACTAAATGCAAAGCTACACATTGAAGAACAAGAAATGAATATTCAGAACAGGAAACTGACTGCATGCTAGAAAATAGTGGCTGACCAGGACTGGACGTTTCAACAGAAACATAATGTAAGGTGAGCTTTGTGGGTATGTGGGAGGGTTTCCAAGGTGAGTGGTTGGTCAGGTCCTTAGCGCTCCCAGGGACTCAACTTCAACAGGCCATATCACCACCTGTGATGGTGGAGCATGTGTTGTACCCGGAATGGTTCAGGCTGTCAGCTCAACTCAGCCACCTACACAGAGGCTGATAAAGGAAATGGTACCATAACTGAATTCCTGTGCAGAATTTTACACGAGGGAATAAGCAAAGGGACTTCGTGGCAGAATAAATACAGTATCCATTCATTGTTTAAGAAATACTGCAATACAAATCATTGCTCAGGTCACATTGAAACTGAGTTTAGATGTCTCTTCTTAGTTCTTATTTTTCCATATGAAAGGCCCAGGATACAAACAGCAATGGTATCACGGGTCACAAGCTACATATTTTTCAGGGACCCATCTTCTTGCAATGCCTGTCTATAACCAATCCTACAATTTTCATAAACAGCACATTGAGATGTAGTATTTTTTAAACAATAGTGAAGAAAAGTCTGAACAGGGAAACCTGAGGGAAATATGTCATGCTAATGGCAAGCATATTTTTCATCACTCCATGGAACAAAAAATTAAAAAGAAAAAAAAGTGTCCTTTTCAAATGTATTTTCTTCCCTAGATAATATGAAAACTATAACATGACAGTGTACCAATGTGCAAACTAAGCATATTCTTAAGAAACCAGGGTCAGCTCCTAGAGCCAGGAAGCATGGTGCCCCACAGGACTGTCCATCCATGCCTGGTAACTTCTAGTCAGAAGCATTTTGGTATCTTTGAAGTATTTTAGAGCTCTACAGCGGCTGGGAGCAGAGTAAGCACTACTGAGTGCTGTCTGCCGTGGTGCTGAGTAGACAGCTCAGGAGTGGGAGTATTAGACTGGATGAAAAACATTAAGTGCACTGACTGGAAAACAGAAAGGTAAGTTTATCTGCTGCCCAGGGAACCAGGCAGGTGGCGCAGAGATATCTGGTCTGCTTCTAGTCTGGATTCTAGCTGGGATTAACATCTAAAAGGAGGCTTTCCAGCAGGTCCACATTTTGTAAAACATACAGTGAATCACATTCCCTGTTGAACAGTGCTTGAGCAGATGCAGGACCAGATCCACTTGAATAGAAAATTGTAGGAGTAAGAAAGTTGATAAATGTGTGATTTTTTAACTTAGGTTTTTTTACATACAAGCATAAGCACCCATCTATTTAATGTACTTTTTAAAGCTCATAGAAACATACTCAAAATTATGAAGAATTTTTTCTGCCATATACCTGTGCTATAGCCATGACCAACACTTCTCTTGACGTAACTGTTATTTTTACAGTAGCAGTATGAGTCTATTTTAAATGTGAAAGGTTTTCACATTTTAAAAAAGGAAGTTGGTTATGTTGTGGTAAGTATATCATTTTAGATTTAGAGATTTGTATTGGATATTCAACATATACAGTACTCAAAAAGGAGCTAAGGCTGTGTTTTGAAATAAAGCTAAGAAGGGAAAGAGGGAATATAATAAACCAGAAACTTGTAACATGCTTCTCTGAAAGGGAAATTGGTTTTATGTATTAAGACAGGCTTATAAATATGATAAAATTAAATTTAGCATAAACATGTATCATTTATCCAAAATACTGTAACATAATTGTAAAAATATAGAAAAAAATAAATGGAAAAACATCAATTTAACTTGGTCTCCTTCTTTATAGGTTGATATTAATGACTTAAAGCACACAAATAGGAAATTTATACAATAATCACCACATTTCCATATCTATTCTTTCAAAGGCAATTTCATTTTTAGATGTAATTGTTTTAAACAGCTTTTATAGCAGCACTACCACAGACTACTGCCACTTGTCTGATGGAAACAGTCCGCTTTCACAACTCTCTGAACCATAAGGCCAAAGACACATGAGCATTGTAATTTCAGAGTAGCAGGCCAGGCATACGCTTTTATACAATCAGAGCGTAACGGGTTCTGTGTGACCTGAGACACTGCCAGGTTAGTTGAAAACAGTACCTAAAAGCTTGGAGATACTGAACATAGAAATACATTGTGCTAGAGATTGGAAAACTATATATATATCTGTATGTAAATTTTTTTGCTACTTTTCTCCTGACAATAACAGCAACCACATGCCTGTTGCAAATAAAAATAAACACTGAAAAATACAGAATCTGTGTGTTCGTTTTCTTTCCTCAAGACAAGTTATATCATAAGGGAGTACTGCGGCCTCCAAAAGAAAGGAAATAGTTCAGAGGCTAAATTCAACTGAAAGGGAGGCTAAAGGTCTATGCACAATTGCTCCCTGACATTTCCTCATGTAATTACCATCTGTCTATTTTAGATGGACACCTATCTCAGTGGTTTTGCATTCAGTCACCCCATTTGCATGCACACTTATGGTAATTGCAAGTGTAAATATAGTGGGGAAATTGACCTCAGGCCTTGATTATTTTTTTAAAATGTGGTCCACATTTATAAAAGCACAGTTAAATTTACCACTCCAAAATTCTGCTCCTCATAAATATCAGTATATATCAGGGTTATTATTTGGTTTCCAAATATTCAGAAGTGAAGGAAAGGAGAAGGGGAGAACAGCTGTAAGTAAGAATAAAGATATGTTTGAAATAGCAGGCAGAGCTTAGGATAAGAAATATAGTGACAATATTGTGATTTACAGATCAAACATTCCAGCCAGAAGCTGTGTAGGAAAGCAAGATACAGCACTGTTCCAAATAACAAGATAGCTCTTCAGCTGATGCAATTCAGCAAAGCTCTACTGGAAACAATGAAGCTACACTGATATACACTGGCTTGAGATCTTGCTCAATATGTTTATAGCTTAATGCCTCAATATTAATCTAAAAATCAGAAAAATAACAACTTGTCATTTATTTAACCCCAGCATGATGGAAGGTTAAACTAAATACAGAAAGCCCATAACAAATAGCAGGGACATTCTAAGGTCACCAAATGAAGGCTGTCGTTTTTGTATTCAGGCCAATGATAAAATAGTTTTTAAATGTTTGGACATTCAATCTATGTAGTGCCACAACCTGAACATACCCCTTTGCCAAACACAGGCTCACTAAATCCTCTTGGAATGTTGTTTACCTCTGAATAAATCAAATTTGACAGAGTAGGTTAACTTTACAGATTCATTTTTCAATCACAAGTGATTGATATTTTTTACAGAAAGCAAGCTACAAAATTCTTACTGCATTACTGACTATTGGAAGTCATATTGTTCTTGGGTGTCATATGGAAATCCAAGCCATTTTTCAAGTACTTTGTTTCAACAGTCATCCACCCTCTCTGTGAGAACACAGCAGTGAGTGTACCTCAAACAAGGATCACCCAGCAGAGATAGCAGAGATAGTTTATCAATTATTTTAAGTTGTTGTCTGTCTCCCAGAAGCTGAACATGCTGTACTGTGCATTTTTCAGCACTGGTCCAGTGCTAAAATCCTAAATCCATTATCTAGGCTTATGTCACACAACAATAAAGAACAGGCTACTGAAAGAAACTGAATGAAAGCTGAGATATAGGAAGGTTTATTGTTAGTTTATCAAAAACAAATTGTAACAGAAAATAGGAAGGGGAGCTAGAAGCAATTTCTATCATTTGATTAAAAAAATCTTTTGTGGAAAGGCCAGAAAAAAAAAACCACCTTCATTTTAAAATTTGTATGTATTTCTTATTCCCTTAATTAAAAAATAAATATGCATGTAAAATCTTCTGATGCCAGCAACAATATTCATACATTGCATTACTTGTTTGTCCAAGTGAATATGCTATTTTGGTTAGTATCTGTTTAATTATTACATTTAATACTGCTTGAGGCTATCTGATATGGATGTCTACAGAAAAATGACTGTAATTCACTTTTATTATTATAATGACCTTGGTGTATGACAGGACTGAATTAAATATCAGTGAGAATTTACACAATTCACTGTGCTCAGGTTTATGCCACTTAACATTCAGTGTTTAACTGAAGCACCTCAGTTAGGTGGATGGATTTAGATGCACATTTGTCTTGAGGCTCTCTATACTGTCAATGAAGACTGATAGACACTGCCAAAAGGCAATTCAGATCTCAGATGAATGGAATTACCCTTTAGGGTGCCTGCTGCCTCCATTTTCCATAGAGGGAGCCTAGGCTAAGTGTGTTCCTACACTCAGTGCTTCAACTGAGTGCTTAACAGTTATCTTGGGGTGTATACTATACATACATTCTGGGGAAACATGTATCCTTGAATTGTTAATACTTAATATTATAATATTATGTTAGAAAACTAGTATTTCTTGACTACAGAGTCAACAACCAGTTGACAAAAAAAAAAAATAAAAATCCACTGTCCAAATCACAGCTTTGCACTGAGTTTTCTAGGTGTTTCATTACAATACAGTCTATAAGTGCTTGAAAATCTACTGTTTATCAGGCAACATCAGCTAATTTCTACAGTCTTACATATCCAGGCATTCATCAATTTAATTTTTATTCTTTTTCAATGTAGTCTAAAGGTATTGTCATAATAGTCCCAGATACCTTCATTACAGATGGACAAATCGCTTATTTGAGAACCTTACTTTACTTTTGCTATTCATATATTACAAAAAGGCTATTAAGGATCTTATTTTCAGGATCTGCTTTGGTGGGGTGGGCAGGACTGATAAATATTGAGCACTCAGAATTTGTTCTTCATTCAGTACAGCCCGGGTATGCATTTGCTTCTTTAGATTCTAGGTATAAATCCCACTGATGCCAACTAAAGTGTCTCCCCTGACTGACCGAGTAACCCTCCCTCCCTGAGTAACCTATTGGTTGCTGGTTAAACAGTCTCATATTAAGAAACTGAACCAAGACATTCACCGCTCCCTGTGTGCATGTTGTAACCACTGCACTACTGCATTAAGGAGTGTCATCTCCTCCATTCGTGCCATTTTTAATGGAAAAACAACCCCTGTTCAGGTTTTTTGGGTTGTTTGTTTTTTTGGGGTTTTTTTTTTGAAAGTGGAGGCCTGGGAACCTAGCTACAGAAAGGGGTACAGTTATGCAGGTCTCAAAGGAAGTGCTATTCTTAGCCTTGAAAAGGTGGTCTGAGGAGTGTGACTTCAGCCTAGCCCCAGCCACTGCTGGACTGAGTATGCTTGTTCAAGGTTTTTGTCCATTCTGGCTGCATGTTTTTTTTGACTCTCATCTGAGATCTCTTGCAGCACCTCTTAGGCACCTCAATTCCATAATCTTCTAGGTTAAGCACTTGAACAAAGAACCTGGGATTTGCATCACAGCTCCTAAATTCTCTTTTTTGTACAGAGCATGAATGAGACTATCAGGATGAGGATTAGAAAATCAGTGGAACATTGACTGTTGGTGACTGGGAGAGCACACTACAGAAGCACCACTATGTTCATCTTTCTCTTAGCATCTCCTCTGGACACCTCTGCTGCTGGCTACCAACAGAGAAAATGTTGTGCACCCAGTGTCTGTGCCTGTGTTAGCAAGTAGAGTGATCAAGTAATAATGGATCTTTGGAGCAGAAAAGTCTGTGCCAAGGATCTACTGTATGCACTAAACATGTTTCAAGTGAGTTCACATCAGCTAGCCTGCTCCCTTGGACTTACTGCTCATTAGTAATCTGAGTGCACTGGGAGCACTTAGGGAGGGAGCACATCTTTTTTTAGCGTTCACCTTAAAAGAGTCCAGCCGGCACACTCAGAAAGCACACCAAGATGTAAGCCAAAGCATGGTAAGTGGAGACTACTGGGATATTCTCATGCTTTTTATCAAAAAATCCTCCACTAACACAGACACCTCTAGCGTGACCACATTTGTTTTCTGAGTCTGGTGTTCTACAACATATAGCTAACTTTGCCTTTCTACTTTCAATATTGGAATTGCTGTTGTACTAGGAGATTACCAATTAATGTATTTTTAATAGATGGAATACAAAGTTTAAAAGATCTGACAATATCCAGGACATTATTTTTTTTAATACTTGTAAAAAAGAACAAAAATGAAGATAATCTTCTTGTGAGAGTTTTTTTTTAAACCATTATGGTTACTACTTTATGCAGTAAATTTATGAACCTATAGTTCAATAGCTCTTTCTCCATTTCAAATACCATATACATTCCTATATCCTATTGATACAGAAAGACTATTTAGTACTCTCTTGCTTTTCCAGAAAGATTGCCTGTAGAGTTCTCCCTGAGGAATGGTCTAAAAGGAGGAGCTAGGGGGGTCCTAGACAGGGAGTGTAAAATGAAAACAGAGTAAGATGTTTTAAACACAGTATATATATTTAGTGATAAAAGAAAAACAAATAACTAAAAATGTTCTTTTCCACTCTGGAATCCAAAATGGTCAACCTGTATTATCATTCAACCAGTGCTACAAAAACAAATTCATTCCAGCACAGTGAATTTTAATGGCCAGGCAAAGAACTTTGAAAAATGAGCAGTTTCTGATAAGACCACCTTAATCAAAGCATAAAGGACATTGCTGCTGAACAATTGGGCCTCAAAGAGGAATTGGGCCTCAAACAGGAATTTTGTTCCATTTAACCCTGACATGTCCTACAATAGCATGCTTACCATGAGCAGAGAAGAATGCAACTGCAAAACAATCAGATATTGTTTTAAAATTCGGATTTCAAAATCTACCATGAAATATTTTAGGGCACACAATTCACATCTGACACTTTGGAGGTCAATTGTTGCTAGCCAAAACTATTTTCTTCTTGAACATTCAATTAGGATTTTCAGTTCTGCTGTTCTAGACACATTAATCCAGTGTTCCACCAAGGCTGAAAAGAAAAGCTTTCTCTTTGGTTTTATTTTTATGGAAGGGTAAGGCAAAAAATAATCAAGCAGAGCACAACTCTCAAAATTGCCTACTAGTTCTAGCCCCCATGGTTCTTAACTGGATCTATAATCGGATAGGTATTTTTTCCTGATTTTAACAGTCTCTCTCCACAGCAGGAAGAATCCAATACTTTGAAAAGGGAAGAGGGAGGGAAAGGGAAAAAAGAAAGGAAAACAAGGAGGAAAAGACCACTGAGTTCCAAATATCAGTAAGACAATAACCATTATACCCATGTAGGGTGTGAGAGTTGCTGGTTCAAGCTCTTGATTAACCTTTGGCTCCCATTTTCTAGATGAGTTCTTTAACTATTCAGCTGTATATCTGAGTAGGACAAAGCTTTTCCAATTAGCTGAATTTTGTAAAAAATTAAAGATTCATTATACTGTTGTACCTACATAGAATGTAGGTGACCTAGTCAGACTAATTAAGAAGAAAGTCTTTAATTTAGGTCTTCTGTCTACTGGAGGTATCACACAACAAGCAGGCAAGTGTTTGCTACATTGTGGGTTGTTCTAACCTTGCACATTTTCTTTTTTTGAAAGGCTATTGTAAAGGTCTAGCATTAGCAGCTATCAGTTTCTACCTAGCAGCCTTACTTTTCCCATATAATTTTTTTAGTAAAAGTTGCCATCATCTATTAACTCCCTTAATTTAATAACCAGGGCTTTACTGTGCAAGCAACTGCAGAAATTATTATACTTCATAGAAATGTTCCTCCATCTGAGCTGCTTTCAGTACAGAGGTGCTGCAGAAAATTATTACATTTGACAACTGGAGTTACTAATGAACAGAAGAGTTAGCTGTTACGACCCATCCATGAATACACAGTAAACAGGAACCCTTAGTGCAAAGTTCAGAGTTTAACAGACACACAGTCATTAAGACCAGCCTGCTCCGACTTCTACCTAGCATAGGCCACACAACCACATCCAGTAATTCATACAACACCTGGTAAGGAATCCGCCCTTATTTTTGCTCAAGATTCCTGACATGGTTATTTAATTGTCTGTCCATCTATTCATCCAGCTTTCTGCCTATTTAATGGTAACTTTCTTTCTCACTCTCTCCTCTTCCCTCACCCTAAACAGCTGCAGTATGTAACATACACTATCATTTTCATATTAAATTTTTCCTACAAATGATCATAATGAAAATACTGTTATCTATTTTATCTTCTATTTACAATTGTCATACAAAATAATGATTGTCTTTTGCTCTACTAGAAGGACTTTAAATATTTGGATACATTCAAAATTTAATCTAGCGTCACAATATCCTCATTCCTGTGAGGAAGTCAGATGTTGTTGAGCAAATGATAAGCAGGACTGATCTGGTGATACAAAGCTTTTTCTGAAGCTTTGGCAACACAGTACCCTCAATGTCAATGTAGCCAGGATTTCACCCCTGATGTTAATCCGAAGTTTCCTTCAACAGTTGAATCATACTGTGAAACAAAAAGGAATTCATAATAAAGTAACTTGTCTTTGAAGATTTCCCATACTTACTGTTTCTAGGCCGAAAGCAAACACCAATGAGATAATAATGACAAAAGATAACAACTGAGTGGTGCCCAGTGACAGGACCAGAGGCAATGGGCACAAAGTGAAACACAAGAGAGTCCGTCTGAATATCAGGAAACACTTTTTTATTGTGAGGGCGACTGAGCGCTGGCACAGGCTTCCCAGAGAGGTTGTGGATGTATCTCCACCCTTGGAGATATTCAAAAGCTGCCTGGACATGGTCCTGGGTTACCAGATCCAGGTGGCCCAGCTTGAGCAAGAGGGGTTGGTTGGACCAAATGACCCTGAGAGGTCCCTTCCAACCACAACCACTCTGTGGTTCTGTAACACTTGCCCACTGGATTTAGACTACTTGGCCCAAGTAAATGCTGTTATTACTTTCTTAGCAACTATTGCCAATCAAATTTTCACCTTGACCTTGTAAAGAAAAGGTGCTTGCAATGCCTCTACAGAAGTAGATTAATAAAGCAGAGTAGTCACAACCCTCCTGCAGTACCTCCTAAGATGTCAGCCAGCAATGGCTATTGCTCTCAAATCCAATTCATAAAAGAATATTTCCAAAAGATATCATGATTCCATGCATTTGCACAAGTTTCCTGTAGGACAGATTTCCAGCGACCTTAGCCAGAGGCTGTAATTATTCATTACATAAAGGCGCCTTTTCAGTGCTCAAAAAAGTGAGGAACAGCTTTGTACCATCTAGATGACAGTTCAAGATGAGCAATATTAACTTTAAATAGCAAATTAATCTTTTTATAGACCATGCTTAATTCTTGGGCAGAACCTTACAGTTATTAGCACCACCTGGTGCAATACGCATACAATTTGCTGCCACTGTTGAGGCAGACCAAAGCTTATGCTAGATTTCAATTCCACTTAAGGTTTCAAATAAGGATTTAAATCGGATTTTGGGATGTGGAGTGAAAGGGGTGGCTAAGCTTGTCATTTGCCAGGGTGGTACACTTGCTGTGAACATTTTGTGTGTGGTTTCTAGACCTAAATATGCAAAGTAATAGAATATGCCTTTTATTAATAATATAAATAAATTTTGACTTTACATATAATTTTAAATATAACTTTAGTGTAGATGATAAAATATATTTTAAAAAAACAATAAAAAGAATGTCTTATCATGTCATCTGTTTTATATGCCTTCGCTGAACCGCATGAAACTCAACGAAAAATACTTCAACATTTTTTTGCCAGACTACAAAGATGAGAATAAAAAAAATAATAAAAAGAGCAAAGCTTTTTCTCAGTGATTTTTCCAGATCTGAGACACCCATAAACATGCAAAACTGAAAAAAAATGAGATTCTTTTTCTTATTGATCTGGTCAGTTGGTAAAAAGGGTATGACAGTAAGGGGAATGTACAGTACCTGTGTTTTGATCTTTCTTAAGGTTGTAATAGAGAGGTTATACATTTCATCTGAGCTGACAGCAGTTTGAAATGTTATAGATAGGCTTCCTGAGCACAACCATTATTTACTGTTTGACTGTAATGTCAGTCTTTTTCTGCTTTTTCAATATTGTTTGCACTTTGCCTTTGTGAAAAGGGTCTTGATTGAACCATACAAGGGGAGATATTTCTATCTTTCTATGGGATCAATGAAGATGTGTTTACAGGTCCAGGACACAGTGTACACACCACAATAATGGATTTTAGTCTGTTTGTTGACTGAAAGCTCCTTTTCTTTGTAACTTGTCAATCTTGCATCTATTACTTGATTGCAACATAAAAGGCTATTTGGACAAGCTCTGAAACAACAACTGTATCAATCTAACTGAAGTGGTTACCTGCACTAAGTATGCAGCCTTTAGCAAGATAAATCACTTAAAACTTGAAATCATGCAGGACTTTATTTGCCTCTCCATCATCTCTACTGTGTGCACAGTTTTCTTTAAAACATTTTTATTGAAATGGTACTATCAACATGTGATTGCAATGAAATTATGAAAATTAAAAACATACAGTTAACTTTTGTAATTCTGAACATAAGCAGAAACTGCATGAACAAATCAGTGCTTCAGCATGTATCTTTTCCATCACTGAGCTCCTGTGATGGAAATGACCAATGCATATTTAGTCAAGAATGACTGTCCTTAGCTTCTAGTCCTCACATTTTTAATGTTGTTCATTGGAGGAACATACTCCTTCCTTACCCCTCTAGGTAGTAACAAACATATATCCTGAAGCATCTCATATCATTACTCTTATTGAGTCTTGAAAAACACATGCATTCATAATCCAAGGAAAAGTATTCATCCCCTAAAACAAAATACAGCTAAAACGTTTGATTCAATGACCTCCAAGAGCAAGCAAACTCCACAGCGTGACAGCATGCAGCATAAACTCTGTCAGAGAGCTCATATTGTTGTACAGGGGGGAAAAAATAAGACAAAAGGCTCTGGTTTGTGAATGTCATAATGAGTCCAAGAGGAGTGACACCTCAGGGAGTGCAAGCCAACAGGGGAAGTTTGCCCTAGACTACCAGTGAGGTAACTGTGCTGAGCCAGAAAGGTTGCAGGGGCAAACACTGTAATCACAGCAGCAGGGATAGCAGAGACAGGGACTATGAGTTCAACAATAGCTGTAATCAGCACTGAATTTTCTTGGTTTTCCTCTCTCTGCTTTGTGCTAACTAGAGCCAGCAGTGGGAGCACCTGATCCTCCTGACTCAACAGCTCTCCAGCTCCAAAGGTCCATGTGTATACAGCCTGTCTGCCACACACAGCAGGATGGCAGAGAAGAAAAACTATCACTTTCCTTTCACAGCTGACTTCTAAGACATGCCTCAATTTGGTTCCAGCACACTCCTAGCAGACCACTGCAACTCTACAGAACTGAATATGCTTTGCTAGAAAGCCAAACGCAATGCCAAAGGTGATACTGAAAGAAGTACGAATACAAAAGTTGATTCAGCTCTGAAAATCACCCAACAAAAGTGATGTCCTCTTAACAAGGTTCAGTGGTTTGAAAAGTATTCACAAACTGCAGAATACCAATGCATTTTTTCTTACTACAGTGGTCATTTCTAAAATTACCATTGCTAGAAGCAGCTATTTCTCATTCAGAATAGAAGAACAATAGTTGGCTTGACCTGTACTCTGTTATTCCCTGGTAGCAAGCACAGCAACAAGAAAAGGACAGCAAACACCTGTTTCAAAAATAATTTTCTATCCGGCAGTGATTAGACTGCTATCAAGAGAAAATGTTGCAATGTCAGTGCTATCATACTGGAAAGCTTCACTGGCAGTAACATTTTTAGTTACACAGCTTTTCAAACTAAAATGTAGAAATGTTTTTTCTAAATTGCATAAGTCTGTGCCTGTTCTATACTCCTTTGTTCATACTTGCTCACAAAAGTCACAAGTAATTAACTCCTATCTGAATGAGTCATGGTTCTAAAAGCTTGTGCTTTTAAAAAAGACCATGGCAATGAGTTCAAAATGAACTGAGGGAGATGAGCATATAACAAATTCAGAAATATTATTTTTATACATTTCACACGCTGTTTCCAAGATGCTTTTGCTCCTTGGCCTTTACCTTTCTGAGGTTCAGTAAAATAAGCTCCATAATAATTTCAGAAAACATTTGTGTGGTTAGTCAGTAATGATAGTCCTCTTGCCTTTGCAGAAGTCAAGCAGAAAACTAATGGCAGCAAATGCTATTGGGAACAGTGAGTGGCATTATGTATAACAAAAGACTCTTGGGCCATCTTACGCTATTTTGTGTATTAACTTACCATAGTCATATAAAAAAACCTGTTCTGTACATACATGGAGTTCCAAGTATTTCCCTGTGGTTTAAAGCAATCACAGAAACAGTGACGTGGTTCAGCAGGTTCCCATACACACATAGTAGACAGGCCGAAGAGGTTACTCTTAATTTGGTTTGTAATCATGTGGCAAATAAGCCAGCCACACCCCACATGACTCTGAACAAAGATGCATTAACTGGAGTCTGCTGAATCCTAAGACCCTTCAAGAAGTTTTATAGAACTATTAGTTTAAAAGGTAATGGAAAATTATTTGTAGAGCTGTATTTCCAATTCCTGTAAGTACCTTTGTTTCAGTCTCAAAGCCATATAATTTATCATATTAGTCATTGTAATGCAGGGCATATGATGCAGCCTGAAGAAAGAGAATGAATAAACTAAGTACATTTCTCTCTTTTTATCCTGTTTTCATAATCTGAAAATGAAGTTTCTAAAGATAGAAGAGCAGCAGGAGCACTAGTAAGGGATGGAAGCTGCAACAAATCGGTATTCCATTTACAAAGCCAGCCAGCAAACAGCTTTCTGTAAAGCACAGTATGCAAAGAAACAGTTAAGAAACTTAGTTTTGTTTTAGAAAGAGAGGGGAGACAAATAAAATAATCACTAAATATCTATAACAAAATATATATTACAATGTCTCACAATATCTTATACTGTGATAGCTAAAAATCCCTAAACAGAATGAGCTGCTGCTAGTTACTTTATATAAGCATCAGGAAGATCCAAGTCATGGAAAGCCAGCAATACAAGCCAGTGGCAGCCCCTCAGTGCCAGTAGTTTAGCTTCTACATACAGGTTTATGCTGCCACACAGAATGATGTTGGTGGACTCAACATTTTTAATAAGAAAAAGTCTGTCTAAATAAGAAGAGCACAGCAGAATGGTACAAGGGAAGAAGACTAAACTTGACAGAGCTGACTTCTCACAGATCTGCCCTAAGAGCCATCAGTTGCAGGATGCTAAACTTAGATAAATCAGAGGCACGGCAAGCATAGGTATAACAAAGATAACATAAATTTCAGACAAATTAAAAGGACACAAAACTTTCTGCTATTTTCTTTTAAAACTGTTAGAAATTTGACATCCGGAGCAACTTGAAAGCACTTTCTACCCCTGAATTAGTTTGTAAACACTGGGGACATAGCACACTTTTTCTTCTTAAAGTTACAGTGTGCACTGCAGTCAAGTCAATAGAAACTGCCCTGTTATTTGTTTTAAACTGACTTCCCACTTGACAGCCTCATGTCACCTCAATGTCACTACCTCTGTCAATCCCAGCCAGATTTTTGTCAGCCATAAATAGAAATTAAAAAAAAAAAAAGTCCACATATGTTCTTTTCGAAGCCTGATACACAGACTACTTTTGTAGTTAGTGTACAAATTCTAAAGCTTTAGCTGGATAACTTCTGGTTATCTACTCGATCACATCAGACCAACAAGCCTTGATTAAGCTTACTACATGCAATATGTACAAGTGAGAAAATAAACAGCATTTTTCTGTATCTATATATGTGTATCAGTGTCATGCACTGCTAAGACTGTTTATGCAAACCTCTGACCTAGAGAATGATTTTAAAGTCTAACTAGTGACAGTAAATTTTAAACACATATAGAGAGCACTAGTAACACAGTAATTAAAAAAACAGTAATTAAAAAAAGGAGCAGAAATAAGAAAGTTTATGAGTCCAGGTATTTTTCCTCAGAAAGAAATGGTTGCATAAGAAATCCTGGGGCATGAGATCATACAGCTTTTCCAATTTTTCCACTGAAGAAAGAGACTTGTCCTTAAAATTTTTCAAAGACATTACAATGTAACTTGAAGTGTGTTTGTGTAGCAGTCTTCCAAGTCTGTAAAATGTGGCAAAAACCAGTTGTGCTTGTCACCTAATTCATACAGTCTTAAATTCTGATCTTCCCCCAAATTTCATAAAAGACAGAAGAAAATGTTTAAGTTCGATCTGATCAGTAGGTTCAGAATAATCTTCAGTATAAACTGGGTGGCAATCACTTTGGGAAGTTAGTTTCCTTATTTTTTAGCAGTTGCAAAGATAGTCAGGTGCTTCTAAACAGTGTTGGTTAAAAAGGAAAACACTACATGATAACTGAATTTCTGCCACTTTTTATAGTATATGTGCAAAATTTACTATACTGGGATACAAAAATTTCTTCTAAAATTGTCATGGTTTAACTCCAGCTGGCAACTAAGCCCCACACAGCTGCTCGCTCACTCCGCCCCGGTGTGATGGGGGAGGGAATCAAAAGGGTAAAGGTGATAAAACTTGTGGGCTGAGATAAAGACAGTTTAATAAGTAAAGCAAAAGCCGCACACACAAGCCAAGCAAAACAAGGAATTCATTCACCACTTCCCATGGGCAGGCAGGTGTTCAGCCATCTCCAGGCAAGCAGGGCTCCATCACACATAACTGTCACTTGGGAAGACAAACGCCATCACACCAAACGTCCCTCCCCTTCTTCACCTAGGTTTTATTGCTGAGCATGATGTCCCATGGTCTGGAATACCTCTGTGGTCAGCTGGGGTCAGCTGTCCCGGCTGTGCCCCCTCCCAGCTCCTTGTGCCCCCCCAGCCTCCTCGCTGGTGGGGTGGGGTGAGGAGCAGAAAAACCCTTGGCTCTGGGTAAGCACTGCTCAGCGGTAACCAAAACATCCCTCTGTTATCAACACTGTTTCCAGCACAAATCCAGACCATAGCCCCATACTAGCTACTATGAAGAAAATTAACTCTACTTCAGCCAAAACCAGCATATAAATACACGATTTATTAAATAAACATGACTAATTCGGTGGCAAGGGCACCCACTTCATTCTTGGCTCAAAAGACTCTCTGTGCAAATCACATAAAACAATTATTAGATAAAATACATAAAACAGGGAAGAATGAAACAAGGACAAGTTCTGGGCCCCCCCGCCCCAAGTTCCAAATAATTTCAGCATGCTCATATGCTCATCATTTCTTTCAGCTCAGTGATTCTAATTTTTTTTTTTCAGCCCAGTGGAAAACTTTCAATAGAAGAATAACAACGTAGACATCTCAAAACACCCTCGAAGTCAGAGCAATCTCAGGACAACTGAGAAGGGTTGAAAGCAAATTGTATCAAGGAATTCAAAACCTGACTGGTGATGCCCAGCTAATTATTACCATGCTTCACAGGCAACATACCCATCCAATCTCTCATCTCGGGAGGTGGGGGACACAACACATGACAAAAAGCCTGCTCTATTTCTATAAACCAGAGCATCCAAGTCTACCTTCAGGAAAGGACCTTCAGCTGTTGACTCACAAAAAGCATCTTTCTTCAAGCCTGATTAAGTCCTGGAAAGATGTGATATTTAAAATAGTTTCTGGTTTTAGGGCTTTATTCCATATATTTCAGATCCTACTTTGTGTAATCTAAGTTTTTGTATTAATTGTATTACTTAGCTCTGTACTAATTATATTAATTAACTTTGGTAGCCTTCACATCTAACACTGTTCTGCTTTTTACATGACATGCAGGTGTCCAAGGTTGAGCTGTTGCAAACTGAGAACTGCCATGCCTAACTACTTTTCTGGTTTCTCACTTTACCTGGGAGAGGAAACATACCAAAAATCTTTCTCTTTTCCATGCAGAATAAGAAAGTTTCTGATGTAATGCTTTACAATTACTGTTTAACAGAGAGATGACTGACTTCCTTAAGTGGTCTTATCATTTATGAAGTTGGTAAATTTGACCAAAATAATATTCTTGGAAATATCTTTTTGATCAAGGAATTTTCAAACATCATAATTTTGTTACAATGCTGTACCATCATGTATGTTTATTGGTATTGTAGGCATTTGTAAAATCAGATCATACACTTATGTGTATTAAATGTCTGCATAAATAAACATATGTGCTTAAACGTTATCTTAGTGGGAAGCCATAATGAAATACTACAGCTGATTAAATCAACCAGGTAAATTCTCCCTACAGATATAGAAGGAGGTACTGCAAATGTTTCCCAGGTTTCCTTTTCCTGAAAAGTTGGTTATCTTGTTAATTCAGGAAGGTATTAACTATCCAATAAATTCAGCATATCCCTAGTTGTAAGCTGTCAGGATGTGACATAACATCCTATAACATGATGCTACATGGTACATAATGCCTTAAATTAAAAAGAAAAAGAAAGCAAGACATTTCTTTCAGAGAAATAGTAGGTAGCTAATCTGAATATTTGGGGTAATTGGCTCTAGGAAGAGAAAGAGATCATTATTTCAGGTTCCCTAGTGAGTGTTAATTAGTCATATTGCTTCATTGTTTGACAAAGAGAACATCGCTCGTACTGCTAAATCTATAATGACACATAGGCTTTTGCAGCACAGGTATTTTAAACTACCTTGACTGACTGACAGGTGGGTATTTCTATTCATAGTTGAGTGTGCTCACAGAGTCTAAGTTATGTTGTCTCAAAGGCATGAGAGTTTTCTCATCCTGATCATGAGAAGCTTTATTTTTAAACAGCAGGGAACAAATTGCACTCTGACCATTAAAATGGGAGTCCTCTACTTGTAAGCATAAAGGGTACACACTTTCCTTTAAGAACACAGCCTCAGCACTGCACTTAGCCAGCCAGTAGTCAACAGCTATAGATAAATTATAAGTACCTTGCTGTTATCTTAGGCATCCAAGTCCAACCCTGAGGTGCAAGAGTAGCAGTATCACACCTGTAAAACTTTTGTTGTCTGCTTTTGACAGCCAAATCTTTAGCACTAAAAACTTAGTTAAGTAAGAAATAGTATCACAAAGATAGCTGTATTGCTCTCTGTGTACTTGGCATGACTATATTGTCCCAAATGAGAGGAGAAATATTGTCTCTACTGCCTATGTGAACCTCAGATTAAGGTTCTTATTCCAAATAACATTAATGTATTGAAGTCAAACAGTTCAATAGAAAGGACTTAGAGAAAACAACTAGAAAATTATGTGATGGTCTGACATTCCCAGACATGTGAAATGTTTTCAAATTGTTCTTCTGCATCCTCAAATCTGAAGTCTTTTCCCTCTTAACAGGATTACTGATTGCAACAAGACATGTGGGAATTGTGTGTGTGTGTGGTTATTGGATTTCCACCCCGCCCCCTCCTTTTTTTAAAATGAGAAACAGATGACATAGCTTAGGCACTCAGCTACCTGTTAAGTAACCCATTTTGTCTTCCTCAGTGTATCTTGCTCATTAGCAGGGTAGAGCCTCATTCAGTTCATTTGCTTCTGCATGCATTTGTGTGAGGACTCAACAGATAAGCAGTGACAAATTAAAGCTGGACAGATGAAAAGGTTCTTGCTGCTAGTTTTGTGCTCTGACTTTCTTAATCTACTGACCTAAAACTTACAATGCTTTGAGAGCCAACTAATGAACTGTTCAGACTTCCCTGCCTTGGAAAGGTTTTTGGAGGGCAGAGCAATGGCTAAGAATGGGAACAACTTCACTCATTAAGTCATCATTGCACATCTGGCAGAATAACTGGATGCCTGTCTCTTCCCGTGAACAATCCTGATAACATGTAGTGCAGAAGATAAACCACAATAGTATCTGAATCCCAAAATAGAATTACAGCTTTGTCAAGAACAACCCTGTCCCAGAAAAGACAGTATTACTTTTTATACGTTACAATGTTTCCCTTGCAGTCCAGATCTAACTGCAGTTACTGGCTACTTTTATCTGAAAAAATTATACGTAGACTTCCACAAAATATAAGATATTCAGAATTTCATATGACAAGACTGTAAAAAAGAACAACACTCAAATGTAAATAGAAAGGGCTACACTTACTGCGTTGGTGTAACTTTACTGACTTCGTTGGACAGTGCTCAGTGACTGGAGTGCTAGACAACACTCAGACCTACTTTCTTTTTGGGTGGAACTTCTGACCTCTGTTATCTCATCTATTTCACAAATATAATGGTGATTTGTCTTCATAAAATATCATGAGGCCTACAGTACTGTGTAACTGCTAAGAATTAACCTGACCACCATTACTCAGTATGAAAACGTATGCGTCTCATAATGAGATTCTGTCAACATCTACAACAGGAGCACCTTTTATCAGAGGCGATTACACTATATATGACATTGAAGAGTACAAAAACTCCACCCATAGTGTGAGGACATACAGCAATGAAAAAAGTTACTACTCATTCATAATGGCATTTTAAACAGGCATTAGGTATGGTAATTGATATGATAATAGTCAACTGTATCCAATCTTGTCCACTTAAACTTCAAACTTTGTCATAAGAACTTTAGATAGCAAGGCCCAGATAACCTGTGACTAAATTTTTAGTTCATTCTTCCATAATAAGAGAATTGGTCCCACAGTGTTTAAGCCCCTATAGATTATTCCCCTCTTGGGGCACATGAGAAGTCCCTATTATCAACAGAGGCCTGTATACAACTAGAGAAAAGAAGATCTCTAAAATGGTCTTTTTAAACCATTCTAATGATACCTTGCTTTGCAGGATGTGGCATTCAACATTTTCAAGGCACCACACAGGCATTAACTAATAAATTCTGACAACATCCCTGTGAGGTAAGTGTCCATAATCATCACCACTTACAGTTGGTGAAACTGACACAGAAGGCCAACTTCGTACATGAGTTACAGTAGGGATACATTTAGCCAGATTAGTTAAGTGTCATAAAGAATTTTAAACAAGTCCTTTCTGCATGTTCACAGCAGAGCTAGAACTGGAACCTGGGGTTTCCTCTCTTCAGTCCTCAGATCCAGTACACCATTATGTTACCTAATGATTTTAAGCAATTCTGGGCCACATCTTCAGCTGCCATCAGCAGCTGCAATTTTTCTGAATCTGGCATAGTTGTAACTGCTTACATGAACACAGAACTTAGTCCAAAGGCTTTCTGAACAGTTTTACACAAAACCTTTTTATGTCTGATTAAAAAGAAATGAAATGTCTTTTTTTCGGCAGCACCTGGTCTCTTTAGGAACACATGTTTACATTTTGCTGAATTACACAAACACACTATGCTTTTTGGATAGCTGCAGACATATTAATATTGAACTGCAGACAACCACATGTTGGTAATGAGCCCATTTTGTGTCTTGGCTCATGGAAAAGAATGTGGAAATACCTTGTTCTGTGGTATTTTTCCTCTGACAGTACTGACACAGTGCCGCAGGCACTCTGAAAATAATAGCATAAGGTTAACTGACAATTGCATGTGTATTTACACCGATAGCCTGATATTATCATATTGTTAAAGAAAGAAAAAATCTGGGGCTAGAATATGCAACTAAATAAATTTCTAGCTGGTGAAAGCAAGTGAAGCTAGAAGAGAGATTATCCTCAAACTGCTTGCATAGCTCACACATTCTGTATACACGTGTCATGGTTTAACCCCAGCCAGCAACTAAGCACCACACAGCTGCTCACTCACTCCTCCCCTGCCCCAGTGGGATGGGGAGGAGAATTAAAACCAAATAAAACTCACGGGTTGAGATCAGAACAGTTTAACAATTTAAATAAAAAAAAAATAATAATAGCAATGAAAAGGAAGATAACCAAAAGAGAGTGAAACATAGCCCAAGAAAGACAAGTGATACACAATGCAATTGTTTACCACCCACTGACCAATGCCCAGCCAGTCCCCAAGCAGCAGTTCACCCCTCCTGGCCAACTCCCCCCCGTTTATATACTGAGCATGACATCCTATGGTATGGAATATCCCTTTGACTAGTTTGGGTCAGCTGTCCTGGCTATGCTCACTCCCAGCTTCTTCTGCACCTGCTTGCTGGCAGAGCATGGGAAACTGAACAGTCTTTAACTTAAGATAAGCGCTACTTTAGCAGCAGCTAAAACCAGTGTCTTATCAACATTGTTCTCACACTAAATCCAAAACACAGCACTATACCAGCTACTAGGAAGAAAATGGACTCTATCCCAGCCAAAACCAGGACAACACGACATTTCAGAAACCTCTGAGAATCCTAGAGGAGGGGCAAAGACACAAGAAAAGCTTTAAAAAGTGCTAAAGCATCAGCCCAGCAGTACTTGCATACCCACTGCTCCCATGGAAGTTAATAAAAGTTTTAAGCTTTTCATAAAAGCACTATCAGACCCCATAAAGCAAGTAAACTAAGCAATGAAGGATTCATCTAAAAATGGAGTGGTTTTGACAGCTGGAATTATCTACAAAGTTTTCTTCAAAACAATAAGATACTTTTTTCAGGAACTAGGAGAGAATCTGCAGGCCCCAAGTTGCAAGGTCTCAAGGAATTGCACAATTAAAAGTTACTATCATTATGTAACACAGATGTATTTTTTGTATGTAGCGTGGCCCACAAAATTCACTAATGAGACATCCTAACTGAAACTATCCTGCTGGCTTCCTGAAGGCTCCCATCTTTACTTTCTGTACTAAGCAGGGAGAGAACTGTTGGAATCAATGCAAAGAGCCTGAATAAACAGACTGTCTATGCCTCTCACTTGTGCCGTGCCTTGCAAATCAACTCCTCTCCCCTTGTATCACCTCTGCTCCTTTTATGTCTCTTCCTAGTCATACAAGTTCTCATTAAGCTGTACAATTTACCCTAAAACCACTGCTCCATAACTTAACACTTTTCATACCTACAGTTAAAGCAGGTCCCTTAACTGTGCTTAGAAAACAGGTCTTTTTGCTTTGTTCTGTGTAAGGTCTTTGTTAGGAGTATTATTCTGAGTGTTTATTTAGTCCCTTTACTAAGTACACTTTTTCACTTAAAATTTGCTGACCTGCTACATAAAATAAGTCTTGCATTTTACCTGTAAATTAATTATCATGGGGTTTTTCATTTTCCTTTAGCTTAGAAGGTTGTATGTTTCACATCATTTTAATTTAGTAAGAAGTTTTATTTATTGGTTTCTTTTCTGTACAACCAAAATTGAGTCTCTTAAAGCATATATTCTGCAGCTAGAGATGATTACCTGGAAGTTTAGGTGGTATCGTGCTTTTAGTGTTGATCACTGAAGAATTTAAGGGGCTATTTCTGGGAAAGTACACTATACCTAACCTTTTCACCAGTTGTCTCACTGCCTGACTTTAAATATATTTTTTACTCAATCAATAATTTCTTAGCTGACAAAAACAATTTTCTAAAAGCTGTGGTAGTATGTAGAATTTGTTATACAGCAGTAATTCAACTTGTCATGTTGTCCAATAGAAATATTACCAGAAGGCAATCCACCAGTTTCAGTCACTGTCACTGGAGTTTAAACAACAGCACGGCATTTGAGAAACAGGGGTTTGCTATAAAATCTACATCAGCTAGTGGTGGCAACTTTCCATATCATGTCACCTTAGGTGGTGGACTCAGTCAGTATCTTTTGAATTGTTTCTTACCCAGAGTAAAAGAAATTGTGCAACGCAGAGGACTGAAAAAACTTCTACACCACTGAGCTGGCATGTTGAACATGATACAATATTGCTACCAGAATACCCATCAGAGCAATGCCCTTAACAATTACTAGAGCCCTTAATAAATTAGAGCAGAGCCCTTAACAGATACATACACATGTTTCCACTGAGACAACTTTGCAAGGAGAGGGAAAATAATAGGGAATGCAAGAAGCTCAGATCCTCTGTTTGCCTGCCTCCATCCCAATCTGTGAAGCCATCCCCACTGCCCCCAGTACCTGGGAATGAAGGGCAGGAGAAGAAAATACAAAGCAGGGCTACAGCTACACAACAGTGTGCCTGGGGAGATGCTCCATGTTGCTGAAGGGAGCAGGCAGGGGCTAGCACAGCTCCTCTGATGCTACCAAGGAGCCAGTGCTTTCTTCAATCATTAGCAAATGTCTGGTCTGTGACATGGGTCAAGACAGCTCACCCTCAGCTAAGATGCTGGATGCTACTCCCAAGTCTTGCACTTCCAAATCTTCTTTGGGGGGCTCAGGTCCGAAAGCTAATACAGCTAACAAGAGAGATGTTTTTTAACACAAAATATTGTTTTCAGTGTTAATATCACACAAAGACCAACATAAAAGAAACCAGAGTTTAAGAAAAGTGGCTTGAAAAGCAGATTTCTCTCTTCTGTCCCTACAGAAGCACCAATATGTGTTCATCTGCTTTGCATGACAACAACCTCCCAGTCCCAAAAGCACATTTACATGCTTATTTTGATCTTGTGGTATCTAGCACTGACAAAAGAAGTTGTATAGTGCTGATATGATCCTCAGAATAACACCTTAGTAGCTAAAAGCTAGGACACAGATTTTTACTAATTCTTGCTATATTTAGCACTGTGCTGCCTTACATTTTTGCCAATAAGCTTCTATTAACTTAAATGTCAGCTGCCTAATTAAAACATGCCAAAGCCCAACAGTACTGAAAGAAAATATCCCAGCAGCAAGGTCATTTGATTCATAAATCACTGCAACTGATGTCAAATTTTCACAGGAACTCTAAATTCAGGGCTTGAACAGGGAGACAGAAGACTCAAACGGAGAGAATTCATCCTCTTTCTTTCCCTGGAAATACAGTTTATGATGCTCAAATCTGTAGCACAGTATCTCTAAACAAAAATTAAGTTTCAGAAAATTTTCAAGAAACTCATTTATGTATTAAATCTAATTAAAATTTGTTCCTTTAGTGTGTGCTCAGTGAACTGCGGCTTTTCTCATGTTCTCTTTAGAACCTGGTTCTTGCCTAACTTCATAAAGCCCAGGTGTATTTGCAAAGATTAGAAAATAACTAAACTGTGGAGCAGCGCTGAGTATTACAACACCAGTCATATAAGTAGCTCATGTTAATCTAAATAAATGAGACAAGAAGCAGCACATATGATCCTCATTGTTATTTTCCAAAGTATGTGCATTGCCTTACAATCTATTAAAATCACATCACCAGCCTTTTGTAAGCAGTTCTACAACAGGAAAATTCAGGCAACTTCAAAATGAAATTGTTTTGCTTTCCCGCTACTAAGATTAGCTTTATCCTTTAAAGTATATTCAAGTAATTTTTTAAATTTTTTTAAATTTTTTTCCGCTTTTTTCCCAGACAAGGATTATTTTTTTTATTATTTTCAGAATTTTAGTGTTTTATGAAATTACACTAATTTGTCAATAGTGGTAGCTAGCTCAAATCTCCACTTCCAAGTGATTCAAATATGCTACTGAAAAACTGAGCCTAGTTCTACATGTATTTTCTTGGTTTTGCAGTTGTGGCCAGGATTCAGGCAGGGTCTGCTGCAGCAGGGAGGGCAGCAGCTCTGGTGTTGGCTCCCCTGACTGGCACTGCTTCCTGTTGTGCAGAGGAGCAGCACGCCTGGCTCTCCTGACTCGCTGCTGACTGCATACAGAAGAGAGAACCCAGAGAGAGCAAACGTTGCTGTCAAACTCAAAATAGCAGTACGCTCCATTAGGATGGCTTTACCTCCTGCATTGGTGGGAGATCTGGAGGGGATTTTAGCCTTTGGCAGGAATTTACACCTGCTCTGTTTCATTTCTTAGGTAGGAAATTACCATCATTTGGTATTTTCAAAGAAGCAAACAAACTTTATGCTTTATGGATATGTGTAATGCTCACAGGCCATAGTTGTAACAAAACCTGTCAGATTTTACCTGTCTCTTAAGGAGGTCTATCAGCATGAACCTGAGGTAATTCCTCTTTGTCTAGGCCTCTCAGACTACAGCTTGTTTCCTCTTTTAGCAACAAGGTCAAGTCCCAAATTAAAAGTTATATTAACATACTTCTAAACTGTTTTAAATTAATTCTTTAAATATCTGAGTTGATTATTTTTCCCCTATTACCCATACAAAAATTTTATCTATTTCACCTTTCTATACTTCTGAGCTGGATCTGACTGTTTCTTGCTTTACAATGGCAATCACTTGTTTCTCATCTCTTAACTCTTTTTGACCACATGAAGAAATAACAACACTGACAAAATTTTAATCCTAATCATAACATATATTGGCATGGCTAAGAAAAACATAAAGGGGTACATGTGCCATGCAGGATTTGATCAGTAAATTTCTTAAGACCCATCTCATATTCATAATGTTTATTTCTTTTAGAGGAAGGAATACAGAGAGTTATATGCAACCAAAGGTACAATACCATTAAGCATTTTTCTTGGGGCAGCCTTGTGTATAGATATATATACCTCAGCACCAGCTATATTTCCAAAGTACTCTATCCCAGCTCCTTGTTCATCAACACTTCTCTTCAGCTACATTTTCTCCTTATCAGATTCTTCAGGAACTTAGAAAGTCCCCTTCTTTTTCAAACTGGCATAGTTAGATCACTTATATTTTCTTTATATTCCAGACTGTCTCGACAAACACATACAAATAAGAGTAATCCTACCTTCTTAATATTGGTCAGATTCAACACACCAGCAAAGACAGGTGAAAATTTTTGCTTTTTAACAAATGAATACAATTTTTTTTAAACAGAAAATATTTTAATGAAAATAAAGATTCCCTATTATTGAAGAAATTAAAACATTAGAAATAATTCCCCATTTACTTTAAATTTGAAGAATTTATTTGTGCTTTTTTCCCCTCACAGTCTCTATTCATATACCTAAACTCAACATTCACTCTTGATTAAATATTTGCTCTACTGATAGCTCTTTGATGTCACAATCCAAAACACAGAATTGTAAGGGCATGTTTAGGATGCAATATTTTTAGGATAACATAACAGTGTGGATTTAAAGACAGCCAAAAGCTGCTGAAGAGCTTCAAATCTAATGAGGCATAATTTATAAGGAGAGGTAATTTCTTCCACCAGAGTCACTGAATAGAGCCACAGAAAGCAAATGAAGCTTCAGCTGCACAAGACATTCTTCAGATTCTTCTCTGCCTTAAAACCTTTTTTTCCAACTATGTTTACTAAATATTTTACTTTTCTCTATAATTTTTACTCTCCTCTTTGTAACATCATGGCTAAACCAATACTACTGATTCTAGCTAATCAAAATTGCTACAGTGGAAGTGCAATACTTGGAAATTGCATTCCAGATTTTTCAGATAGTGCATGCACATCGTTATTATTTCAGTCTTTGGGGTTGCTGGTTGTTATATATAAGGAATATGACACTTAATAACTTGGTATTGGAGAAGAAAAATTAATTGGAAAAGATATATTAGACCCCATTCTTCTTCCACCAATATTGGGGAAGGTGTTCAGAGCACAAAGTGATGATAACCTTGGGTTTTTTTGAGAGTACACTCTTTGGATTCCTTTGGAATTGTGGCTTACTCTCTCCCACTTTGCTGGGACACACCGACATACCACTTGGGAAAAATGTGATGTACTAAAAGAGCAGCATTTATTTACCTGTCCCCCTAGGCGCCAGCAATTTCCATGGCAGTTCTGACAGCACAGCATCATACCTGCTGGGATGAGGTGGAATGTTGTCATAGAGCTGAAAGAGAGCTGGCAACTAGTAACAGCTAGGCAGACCAAATAGATATATTTTAAAATTGAACTAAGAATACTTAGCCAACTGGTACATTTTGCAAACAAACCTTAACTGATGGTACTCTCTCAAAAATATATGGGCCGGTTTTATCAGTTATTTGTTGGCCGGCACAGATTTGAACTATCTTGCTAACAACTTGTCTCTTATTAAATTTACTTTGTTTTAAAAACAGAGATAACTGCCAGCTGCAACATTTGATTCTCACCTCTCAAATAAACCATGAGCAATGCTTTAATCAAGGCTTTTGATCTGGACCATTATAAAGCAAGGGCAATTTTTTTTCATGGCCCAGTTCAGTTTCTGAATCTGGTCCTCAGCAAAGTACAGAAACACATGAATTAAAGGTTTCAGACTAAACTAATTTCTCACTGTTATTTTTTGAGGTTAGAAATTTATTCATTTTTCTGGGACTAGCGATACTTGATCATATCCTCTAGGACTGTAAATTATAACAGCCTGACTGAATTCAGTGGACCGCTGACAGCTGATATTAAAAGTGCATCCATCTAATCATGTGTAATCTACCAGTATTTAGCCACTTTACAGAGAAGCACAGAGAGACTGGACTGAAATGACACAAAAAAGTGAAAATCAATAATTAGGTTTTCTCACCAAAATTAAAATTAAATTCTGAGTTTAAAAAAAAAACAGTTTCCGTTCAACTTGAAAGTGAGCAAAGGGAGAAATCCACAAAAGCCACCTTAGGTGGAGCAGGTGGCCACTTGCCTTCCCCTGACAGGAGGGGCCCCACGGGTGGGAGAAGGTGCTTCCCCTCCTCCTCCGGCCCAGGAGGGGCAGGCCGCGGCACAGTCTGGCTCTCCCTCTGCCACCTCGCTCCCGGTAAAGTTTGCTATTGTTGCTTGAAACCACCCACAAGCCATGCAAGAAAACCCACCCCAATATGTATATGACTGCATGGAGGCCAAAGGAAACTTCAGCTTCACCCTACCTTTCAGAAGCTCCTCAGACTCCCCCAGCACACCCTGTCTCCTCGGGTCTCGCCTGCACCTGACACAGGGCAGTAGGCCCGTCCGGGACTGTCCTGGCGGGCAAAGGAGGATGGTGCCGGGGCCCTCTCTGCTTCTGCTCGGTTTAAAATACGAAGTGCTGGTGTTGACACCCTGATGGGGAGGGAGATCTGAGCTTGAAAGCCATCTCATCGCCCCTGATGAGGTCCTGGCTCAGAGAAGGCAGAGGCAGCTCCTCTGCCAGACTGCGGTCCCGCCACGGAGGGGTTTCACCAGCCTTCCCTCGTTTACCTGCTGTCTGCAAGGTGGAAAATAGGTATTGAAGCTGTGAGCCTGATAACAGTTTGCATGTTTGGAACACATAAGTATGAAAGGCTTGAGAGTAACTGCCACAGCAGTGTGGTTGGGGACTGACCTATGCATGGGAAAAGGCAGGGGGTGGTTAGAAGAATAAAGGCAATGGACGCAGGTGCTCCTGCACCTAAGGAGGGTGTTTGTACCACCCTGGTTATGGACAGTGTTAGGGTTCTGCTACCTTCCCTCTGAATGTGTCCCAGAACATGTTTTTTGTATCCAAACCCATTCTGGGCATACAGGCTAAATGTGCTGTGAAACTGTGGTTTTTGATAAGTAAATCATCCATCAGTTAAACTGGTTTCAACTTTACCAGGGAGTAGGGTAGCCATTTTAAAATCAAGACTACACTTTGTCTGCTTGGCAGATACCAGGGGTGCTATTACTATTCCAAAAACACTGTTTCTTTAGTCTTGTGTTCCAGGATTAACTACTCAGTGCTAGAAATGGCTGTTTCTTGCAGCTGAAGTGATATTCCAACTGATCAGTAGCATAGTAGATAAAATGAAGGAAAGGGTGTATTTATACAGCAACTCGATGGCCTCTTTGTTAATCAACCCCTGGGATGCCTTTCAGGGTCAGGCTGCTCTAGGCTAGATACATTGCCTTTTTCCATCTTTGACACCGTTTACATACTTTTTCTTTAATTAACTGAGTTACGCATGTGTATTTTCCCCATGGGGCAGGTGTGCTGGCTAGATGCCATTCATCTGAAAGAACATTCAAAATGCTTGCGTATAAACTAACATCTGGACAGGTTTTCACTGACCACATACTTGAGGAGGTATTTTTAAACAAGGACTGATACAGTTTCTCTTTTCATTTTTCTCTACCATGTAATGGAATAGCATGTTTTAAGTAACTGAATACTTTTTACTACATTCAGCAAGGAGCAGTTGGCATCACTTTACAGGAAATGGAGAAAGTGGACGGTTTAATAGCATGGTCTTGGAGAATTACCTCAGCATCATTTCAGCTAGTTCCTTTGCTTTAAAAATTGCTGCATTATATTGTCTGCTAAAGATGTTGTTTTGTTCAAAAGGACTACTCCTGCACAAGAATCAAACACAAAATCATGGTTGTACAGAATCACACAGTCTCATAGGAGGGAACGTGAATTAAAAAGGTAGTTATCATTACCAGTCTTAACTGCAATGTATAGAGACTCTCACAAGAGAAGCTTGAAATTTATAACTTCAGGTTTATGTTTATCATACTTTTCTTAATTTATAAAAAGGGCACGTGCACTTACAGATAGGCATTAAAATTTGTTTTCTTAAAAACACTTGCACAAAAACTGTAAAATCACAGTGTATATTGACATAAATGAGGTCCTCAACTCTTCTATCAGCTACATACTCATGCTTTTACACAAGGGTTCAAGGAAGTAGCTTTTTCATTAACTCCATGGCATTTTGAATAGTCTTTTCTTCTTTTTAGCACTATATTATAGCAAAATTAAGCCCTGAAGATTTGACCCCATCCTCAGTCCTCATTTTTGATCCATTCTGTTCCATTTCTGCTCACTCTGTTTCCTCTTAAAACTTCTCACTACTGCAATAGTCTTGGACTCATTTAATGACTATGAGCAAGGAGTTTTAAAGCAAGACATCTTTGTAACAATCCCCATTTTTTCTATTAAAGGTCGGGGGATCCCTTGATTAATTAAAATTAACTCTTTGTCAGAGGAGATATTGTTACTTATCATAGTAATTCTTGTTGACAGAGGAAGAACAGTTCAGTAATAATATGATTAATCTTCAGACGAATTTGGATGAATAAGGGAGCTTTAAAGTCTGATTGTGAGATAAAGCAAACAACATATTTGTCTTGCATACACTAGAAACTCTATAAAAGTATGAGCAAAGTCCTTGAAGCAAACCCCATCAAAATGAGTCAAAAGACACCTCAGTGACTTTGAAAGGCTTTACATAAGCCCCCAGTATAAACAATAAATTAATACATATATGGTCTAGTGGAAGTAAGACAATAGCAAAAGAAAGGTTTCACTGTTCTCAATAATACTGTGATGTGCTACTGTGGCCAGTTAAACTCTATGGTTGGTAATATAATTGTGATATAATACGATCCAGAGTGTGACATCTCATCCCAGCAAAGTGTTGTCCTGTATTCCCCCCTCAGTGACGTGATGTTTGCCAACTGAGAAGCTTATGTGGCCTTACACATAAACTTCAAGTGGTATCTGGAACAACTCCTTCATCTAACTGGGGTTATTTCTGACCCACTTCATTTTTGTTTTTCTCATCTGGATCGCAGCCAATACCATTGACCACACCTGATGTTTTGGGGTAGCAGGATTCAAGTACATCAAGTTTTGAAATGAAATTTTTCCTCAACTTCAACAGTTTTCATATCTGCCTTTGCTGCTCTGGTTAGTTGCTCCCAGCTTATGAAGATGTGCCATTGCCTACAATGTAAAAAGTAAAAGCGAGTGAAGTTCTGGGTCTATTCCTTTTTTGTAACCTTCCATGCAATAAATGATATCATGTTCCTGATAACTCCTTTCACATAACTTCATGAGTAAAGAACATTAAGCAGACTGATAACTCTATCTGATAACTATAAAGCAACCAGGACAAGTATTTGCAGTTGAATATAAAAGACAGCAGGTAAGCTTCTGACTTACCAGGTTTTTCATTAAGTGGTAATGTATTGTCTGTATGATATTCATTGTTTCAATTTTTAAAAAAAAGTTGTTCTCTTATGCCTTCCAACAGCAATATTGTGGGTTTTAGATCTGAATGTGGATAACATTTAGAAGCTTGAGTAAGTTGCTGTGTGGTAAGAGGTGCAGCACTAAACTTACACCTGAGGGAAACAGGATTAAAGTTGTGGTAAAAAACTTCCTTGCTCTCTGTTTTTTTTGTTGGCTTTAGGAGCTGAATAGTTTAACTATAAAAGCTTGTCACCAGCTGCCTGGGGAAGTATGACTGTGCAGAATCCTCTAGTAAAACTTCACACCTTCCCAGCTTGTTAACACACCTTGTTTCCTGGGCATTGGCCATGGCATGCCCCCACTCCAGAAGCTCCTGAGAAGATAGTCTGTAGGTATCTTCTTTAATACCTTCAGCAAAAATAAGAGGGCTTTATATTCCCTTTAGGCCTTCTTGCCCTCTGCATGTAATCAGTCAGATCTGTTTATCAGTGAAAGGATTTTATAAGAGCAGATGTTTGACTCATATACCAGAAAAACATTTAGTAATCCACTGAGGGAAAACTCCAATATTATCACTTAAAAACTAACCGATATTAGAAATATTTAGAAACAGAGGACAATAAAAATCCATAAAATAAAAAAAATGTGTCTGATTCACTGAACTCACCAACATTTGGAGAAAAAAAAGCTACAAAAAGTAACTGCAAAAATCTTTTACAACCTCTATAGGGTATTTCTTGTAAGTCCATGATTTGTTTGATAAATTTCAGATCCCACTTCAGTTTAATCACATCAACAGAAAGATACTTAAGTGAAGTTGCAGGAAGATAGCAATTTGCATTGTCTATAATTTCTTAAGCTGCTATGCTCTTGGCATGTCAATTAATAGGACATGATGTCTGGTTACTTGAAGTTCATCATATATCATTTAGTACTGTCACACCATATCCTCAACAGGGCAACGTATAATAGGTGAATTCAGTCATATGGCTAGGAAAATGGATAGAAACCTATTCCTTTATAGTGCCATATGCATATAATTAATAGCATGATAAATAATTAGAATAAAAATATACTGCACCCCATACATTTTCCTGTAATTATGTCATTTTCTTCACTCATTTAGAAAACAGCTCATTTTTTTCAATTGTTACAAGTGAGTTACTGCCAATAAACAAAGATAAAATGTGAATCTTTTTAGTGTTAACAGATACATCTTTGTTGTCTGATCTAACTTTTCAAAAGCTACCACCATAATGATACTGAGACAATGCCATAGATCCTTTATAGGCAAGTAGAGGAAGAACAGTAGCCAAGGATATGGATCTACCATTCTTTTAATTCAGTTTCTGGTACATCTTGACAGGTTACACTATGTTAGAGTGAAATGTCTGGAAGTTAGGAGTGTACATTGAGGAAATACCACAGTATGCTTGCACTTGTGTTGTACTCTCTCCTAAATTAGCCACCATTTTAAGAGACCTGTTGTTTTCAGTGATGAAAGGTGTTAGCTCAAGAACCAAACAGGATAGTACGTTATTCCAAGTTAGCAGGTTGGAGTGGTGGAGGAGAGGGGGGAGCAGGTTGTTCCCAACTCCCTTGGCACACTAGAATTCACATTGTACCTACTTCCCATAATGTGAAAACTATGACTGCAAAGGTTCTCAGGCTGGGGACATACCATCCATGAAATGTATCTCTAAGGGCATCTGAAAGTAATCCAAACAGTAAGAAGGAGGCAACTTGGTTAAAAAGGTGACTAAGAAAAGCAACAGCTTTGAGAAGGCTCCAGCTTGCTAGAAGAGAAAAGAGAGTAAGAGGGAGCCCTTGCTAACTGGCAGCCATACTGTCTTCCTCTTGGATAGGCACCAGGATGAAAGACAGTCACAATGCTGAGACACTTTCTATGATATTTTCTGACTCACTCAAATCCTGCTTTCTACCCAACAGGCTGGCACCTTTTTATTGCTACTCCATCCTCCCTGCCACCTCTTACTATCTACATGCATTGAATCGTTCTCAGCAGCTTCTGCACTTAGCTGTTTCCTTCTCTCCCTCATGTCCTTCTCCCCATGATACAATCTTCATCATCAGGGAAGGCATACCCTCTCAGTTTTTGCTAACCTAATTTGCCTCAAAGGTGGCAAATCAGGAAGGAAAAAAGTAGTTGAAAGCAAGAATGTGCAATTTTTGCAAGAATATAAATAGAAATGTTGAGCAGATCTATGCCATGTTCATATCAAGTCGTCAGATCATATGGGGTTCCTGCCCTCCTGCAAAGACCATTCTGAGGATCTCTGTCTTGTTTAATATAGTCAGTAGCTCAGCACATATGGGTACCTGGGATAGTATCCCAGGGATGCTAGATATTGAATTCCTATGTAAAACAGTTACTTTTCTCAGTGAAATTGCAGTTTCCAGATCCATTTTACTAGCTTTATATGAAGGCATAGATTCTCATGCACTGTCTCATTCAGCAGCCCTAGTTTGCTGACCACAGGGGAAAGAATAAGCATTTGAGAGGCCACGGCATTAGAACATACAACTTTGGAGGTTAGACAAGGCAGAGCCCTTTCAGCAACTTCCCTGAACTGATACTGAGGCAGAAGAACCAGGAACAGTCTGAAATGACGAGAAAACACTATGAAGTCTCTGGCTTATCTGTAACTTTCTGGTATGCTGCCAAGCGGTGAGTAACAATGAAGTGACTGGGTCAGAAACGTTAGCTTGCCATGCTGATTTGAAAGCATAAGTTTCTCCAAGGTCTCCACCCTAGTGCCTCTAAAAGTGGTAGACTTTGTCATGCATCCTTGAAGTCACCAGCTCATCAGTATATTGAATAGTGCAGTGATGTCAAAGCACAGGCCTCTCTGGAGAACTGACTCAGGCCTTCTGTCTTGCTGGACTGGTGTCAAAACTTCTGTAGGATCAAGCTGGATGAAAGCCAAGGAATAGGCTCTTGTAGAATTACTGGCACATCCCCTCGAATTTTCTGGGTTTATGTCAAGATACTGACAAGGCCATTCTGTTTCCCTTAGCTTCTGTGGAGGAGAGTATGTAGTAGGGTATCCATTTTATTATGCAGAAATTGAAACACTGCAAGCAAAAGATTCTTATGATTTTTCTCCTCTCCAGAGGATCTCACACAAGGCAGAAATGGAACAGGCACTAGATTTTCAGTATTGACCTGGGTAACTCTCTTTATATCCAGGACTGATCTGTTACATCTGTTAGCATGGAAGGAGAGGGAGATCAGGATCCTCTCATCCCTACTCTTTGAGACCACCTCTAATTGCTGCTTCTACCTGACAAGTCTCTCATTTCCACTGCTTGAAATGAATTGGTAGGAAATAACTACATTTACACTCATGAATAAGGAAACAATGCCCCACCCAAGGTATTAAAATAAGATGAAGGTAATCTCAGAGTTCTAATGAGAAATGTATCTCTGTCTAACATGTGCCCTATGAAAATTTTGTTTAATATAAATTCCTCTTCACGTCCTGTGAAATCTGTAGGTTGTAATTAAGAAAGCAGAATGTTCTTATCACATCAGATCATCATTACATGGAAGAGAAGACTATTATAAGCTTTTTATATAACAGAAGTGTGTTTTGAGTTCTGAGCTTTTGCAAAGGAATAATATTTTAGGATATGAAAGACTTGGAATATAGAGAATGACAAATATCTATATTGCAAAAAATAATTTGAAGTGATGCAACAATGCCAGTTTCCTGACAGCAATGAGTCCAACATTAACTTGTGTTGAGGAATAAAAGAATCATAGATAGTCCCTTTGATGAGAGTACTTAAAGAAGCTGATAACGATGCAAAGTGGTGCTTGAGTCAAAAGACTGGCTACTACTGGAACTAGGGCTAATATTTCAGAAGTTCCCAGAAGTGACCTGAGACTCTCTGTGCCATTGTCTGAAGTGACAACAGTGAGTGACAGAAGCCTCACTGAAAGCTGGTAAATTTATGCACTTATCTATATTACAGGTTTTTAAAAGCATTTAAGCACCCATGACAAAGGACATATGGGCTTCATACTTTTAAAAATCCAGTCCTAAGTCACTTCTGAAATTAGAACTTAGGTTCTTAAGTGATTTTGATGCTTCTGAAAAAAATTTCCCTTGATATTCCCTATAGGTTATACACATTATTGGCACAGTGCAATATATTTCTAAGTAATCTTCAGTATCTTTGCCCCATTTCAGTTGAAAAGAATTAAAAATTGTAATGCAGATTGATTTATTGTGGTTTAGTTTTTAACTAAATAGGACGCTTGATTTATATTGTTTAAAATCAAATTTAAAAGGATAACAGCTTAACTATATTTAGAAAAATATAGTGCAGTGTTAACAAAGCTAGCCTCTAGAGCTGATACTTCATCAGTCTGACATATCACTATTAATTTGAATATGAAACTTTGAGGAAATAAATAATCCATTAATTTTTTTTTATATGTTCATGTTTTATCCATCAATTGTTTTAAACACCATTGCTGAGCAGGGCATTTAATAGCTCTTTCTGTGTTTACTGGAGCCATCTGAAGTAAGTTTAGCTTGTCTAAAGCATAAAATAGGAAAGAATCAGTCTCATTTTTGATTCTGTAGTTCTGTAGCCAACCTTGTTATATTTAAAATGCTACTTTTATGAGTTGTAAACCGTATTTCCTAATAATTACTATAGAGAGAAACATAATTTAGTATATTTTTACAGACTTAGTACATTTTGTTCTATTGTAAACCATATTTCCTGATAATTACTATAGCTAGACAAATAATTTAGTATATTTTTATAGGGTTAGTACATTTTTATAGTATGGTAAACCATATTTCCTTATAATTACCAGAGAGAGAAAAATAATTTATATTTTTATAGGTTAGTACATTTTTATTACTGTACAATTTCTGCAGATTAAGTACTTTGTACTTTTTCTTTTTAAAGCAGTCACATTTCCTCAGTAACCACTTTTTTATTATTTATATAATTTACAGATGATGGTTTCTTAAACTTGTTTTCCCTATTTTGCATTTCGAAGTTTCTATATAAATGTATGTGCTGCTAATTTTGAAGGAGAACAAAGAATCTGTGAGACACTGTAGAAGTTAATGACATTGTTAAAATGATGACAGATTGCTTTAATGGTAGATATGCACTTAATTGGTGGAAGTATAACAAAATGTGCTATTTCATATTACTAAAAAGAGTCAGTCATGAGCCATCACCCATTTACAGTCTTGTCTTCATCCAAATCACAATGCATGTACAGTATGATAACTGATAGACATTGCTAGGCATGTATTCATGTACTGTACATTCATTCCGACAATCCATTAAATACTGTTTGTTAACCTTTAATTCAGATGTCTGCAATAAGATAATACAATGTAAAACACAAGTCAATGGAGGGTCGTAAAGCTGTTTCTGCTACAGTTTTTATTAGCCTGTTATTCAGTGCTGAATACAGCTACACCCTGAAGCAAGCCTTGTATAAAAGTACAATGTCAATATATTATGATACAAACTCAACCTATAAAATCAATGACAAGTATTATGTCTGTTGCTATCACCTACTAAAATATAGATACTGTTTTTAATGGATGCAATGGTGCTGGACTCAACATCGTTGTGCTATTAAGCTTAACCCCTTAGGCACGAAGCACACTTACAGGTCTCCTGGACAAAGACTACTCATTGTAGGGTGCTGTGACAATCAAGACGGTATAACTGATCACAGAATATGTAAAGTGTTAAATCCCTTTTAAAAGGATGTTAAAGCAAAACAGAATTCTGATCCACACCATGGTGTGATTCTCCATCGCATTCCACTTAATAAGGTTAATCTGTAGCAGAAGGGGACCATCTATCCCATTATCCAGGTGTTTGTATTTTGATTAACAACTTGGGTGACTGAGTGGAAAGTTTAATTGTAAAATTTGAAAATGGCACCAAGGCAAGGAAAATGTTGAGTATTCTGGAGAACATGGTTAGAATTCAAAGAGATCTTGATAAATTGCAAGAAGGATCTGAAATCAATAGGGTATAATTCAGTACGAATAACTGCAAAGTACCAAGGGGAAATCTTCCCCCTACCCCAACCTGGTTGCATAAATAAAAATGCGGAGAAATCTAGAAGCAATAATGAAACTGAATTAGAGCTAAAAACCAAATAAGACTATTTAAAAAAAAGACAAATGTCATCCTGTAATGTACCAGTAAGATTGTTGCATGTAAGACTAGGAATAATTATTATTCTCTGCTAACCACCAGAGAGTTTGCAACTGGAATTCTGTGTCCAGTTCCGAGTAGCACAGGGTTAAGGATAGGGAACAAAATTGAAAGTGGGGTAGAAACTCTAGAAAACAGCAAGAAAATTCAAGGGACACCTTGTGGAATATAAGACCTGTAGAGATGTATTGCATGAGGGAAAAAAGAGCTAATTAGCAACTGCAGAGTTTTAGGTTAAATATGTAAGGAAAACCATTTTGGCATAAAGGACAATTTAATTTGGATAGGTTAACTAGAGATTTTGGAAAAAATAAGGTAGACAAACAGTTCTATACACATACTTGCTCACAGCAGAGGAAAGGTTCCTTTATTGCTAAATGTACATGTCAACCCATCATTTCTATGATTCTGTGAAAACATCCCTAAATTGCTTCTAACTCAGAAATGTTAAACAAAAACACTTGTAGGGCAAAAAGAATCAGAGCTCTGTAAAAGTAATTTTGCCAATTTATGTTCTATTAAATTACTATTTACTGTACCTAAAGCAATGAAATAACTACTAGCAATACAAGATTTAGAAGGATTTGATTCAGAAGAGGCAAATACCTGTGGAATCCAGTGATATTGCATTCTATACCTTTTTGATTTGTCATGTTCCTGTACAATACACTACACAGTATTTGTGTTGGTGGAAGAAAATGTGTCATTTCTCACAATGATGTAACTATTGGCAGTGCATTCATAGATGTCACAGCTGCTGACTGCTCTGCTGTTTCAATTTCATTTTCATATTTAGTTGATGGCAGGGTTGTTTGCTATAGAGTCTGTTTTGAACGGTGTGGAAAGTCCATATCATTATCACATGATATGAGAATAGTTCTGCAATAATTGATGGATGAAGTAATTCATTATGAATATGATGTAATGGAATAGGCACCATGATTTAATCATCAGAAAGGGGGTTTGTGGAGCCCACATAAAGGTATCAAAGTCATTCCCATGATAAATAGCATGTGATAAGCTGTTTAGAAAACAATAATGCAAGCCACAGAAAAATATACAGAAAGGAGACATACAAATTCCTTGGATGGAAAGCCATCAGTTGATTGAAGAACCAAAGAAGAGGTAGTCTAATAAGGAATAAGGAAACAGCAATGTCCATGGATCCATCACTCCTTTAAAAATGATCGTGCTTGATAGGCATATTTGTTAGGATTAAAACTTATTTGCCTGACCATTGTTCACAAAGCATTTCACATGCTATTTATATTTACTGGGGATCTAAGTCTAACAAAATACTTTTAGGATTATTTAGACTGCAGTGTGACCTTTCTTTGTTTTCTTTTGGTATTTTCTTGCATGGAGAATTTTTCTCAAGATTTTTTTTTTTCAAAAGTGGTTGTAAACCAGTTTTAGTTTAGCCAAGAGTTGCACCTTAATTTCAGCTGCAGTGTCTTCTCCTAGCAGAGATATTATGATCCTAGATGGTCTATTTTTGTTAGAGGAGATATCCTTAGTGCAAATCAAAATTCTGTATATGCAATGTATAATGGAAAAGATAACTGAAAAATTAGTACAGGGAGGGGAATGGTACTTCTTGCTTTGTAATAGACTTGTCACAGTTCACTGCTACTGTGTCATTAGTTATCAAACACCAGCACTGCTACTATTACTCCTCCAGATCTTTGCATGCCATCAAGCAAGAGGTGAACAACTGGGACTGAATGAAGACAAAGTGACTAGGTTATCCTGATATAAGAGGTTCCAATGAGAAAATCACCAGAGGTTTCTAGAAACAAATATTGCCCAAGTCATGAAGGAGACTAGAGAAGAGTAAACGAGTTTACTCTTGGTCTGTTGCCATTTTCATTGCAGAGAATATAGTCATCCAAAGGAGGAGAGTCATATCCTTTTCAAGCAGAAAATATGTTCTCAGTGTTCTTTTCAGATTTCACTTACAGTACCTGCTGGTCAACGTAAATCCTGCTCTCAGAGAAACGGTGTGGGGAGCATTGTATCCAATCCAAAATATGAAAATTCAAATTGCTTCACTTACTTTCCCTGTATATACCCTGAGGTGGTCCACGAACAGCAATAGTTGAAATTATCAGCTCCAGAGTACCTTTTACCCTGCTGCCACAAACCCTATCACAAAACAAAGTCTGCTTCTGTGCCAGAATGTGACAAAAAACAATGGCAATTCAAATATCTTAATTACCTCAAAATGCCCAGCAATAAGCAGTCAACATGTGCAGGATCTCATAAACTCTTTGTTGGGAAAGGGAGAGAAACATTACATACTGAGATACATGCTGCTCACTGTGCATCGTTTCAGCCAGTGCCTAGATATGACTGTTTGCTTTATTATGTGTATTTTCAGGACCTTGTTAAACTCACAGCATAAAGTTTGTACTGATGTGAATTAAAAATAGCCACATGAGATCCTTTTCCCCTGAGTCTGATAGTATAAATAAAATAGCTTATTTTGAAACTGCTGACCCAATGGCATCATCTCCTCGACCTCCACTCAGGTTTGGAGTTGCTAGAGAGGGGATGACTGGATGCCAGGAGCTACAAGGCACTATTCTTGATGTACTAGGCTTGTCAGCCAGGTCTGTGAAAAGAGAGAGAGAGAGATCAGTACTCCAGAGGACACATGGAGCTCCACCTGGCAAGGTGCAGATATATGCTGTCAGAGGATATGGATGTTCAATGTATTCCTATAGAGCAGCCAGGCATCATTTGCTCCGGATAATCAAATGCATTCTTCACTAGGAAACTGCAAGGCTGGAGCTTACAACTCCAAGAGATGAAAAGGGGAAGAGAGATTGTTTGGGTAGCAAATATAAAAGCTTTTTCTTATGTCACTGAAGCGTTCAGGTCCAGGAGGCAACTCAGCTGCCTCCTGTAAGAAAAATTGCTACATTTACAATTCAGATAGACATGTAAACCCTGAATAAACACATATATTTGGGGGACTCAGCTAAAGCAGACAAGAACCACAACATCTTTTGATGTAGGCCCATCACTGATAATTACAAATGTGAGATTAGCTACCGTCATTTATTCTTGTAAATAGTGTCATCTCTTCCAATTAAGATCAACTACTTGTATCTTCTCAATTGCTTTATTAGCATTGTTGTCAAGTTCTGCAGAAGCCTTAATTAAACAGTCATCATAATTATGGCTAGTTTCCCAAATGATCGAAGTAAATAATTTATATATGGGTTATAAGAAAAGTTTTTACTTACTGAAGTACTGTATTCCAAAAATTTTCCAAGTGCCTAATTACAAAATACTTTAAAACCATCCTTTAAACAAGTTATGCATTACAAAATAAACACTAAAACTGAACTGAAATTTTCCTGCTTCAGGCATTTATATTTCTCCCAGTGACATGTTAAGTAAAATTAAAAACTGAATGCAGAAAATTTCATAGCTGAGGCATTGAGCAAGCAGTTAAGCATTTAATACAAACTGAATTATTAAAAATATTTTTATGGTTTTAATCTTACTAATTAATTATATTAATGAATACTGGTTCATACAAAGATGAAAAATAATAAATTGTGAAATCCAAGATACTGGGACTGAATAAGCTGTAACAATACATCTGTATCAATAAGTAGCATACTGAGATATCTTTTACTTTATAAAAATAATTTTTCCAAGAGGAAATAGCAGTAAAGCTCTTTTCTAACATTTATCTGTGGACTAAATGTACTTTTTGCCATCCTACCTTCTCACTACTATTAAAATGGTTCAGAGATATATTTTTTTAAATTTATGTTAAAAAGTACTATTAGAAAAAGTTCTCAAAATGACCTAGTTCTTTTAAATTGAGGCTATATTCCTTAATAATTGGCATTATTACTAACAAATATTTTAATGAAATTTTACATTTCCCTCTTAGTAGAGACATGTCATTCCCATTGCCCTTAATTATTATTATATGTGCTCTTTGAGAGAGGAATAGTCCCTTTAGCTACAAGTTCTTACTTTTGAAACAAAAAAGTCATAACCTTTTTGTGTTTCTGGTAGAAGTAACTGCAATCTAATTTTGTTTAACAATTGTGGTAGATCAAAATCAAATGATGGAATGAGAAACATTGAAATTATGAACATGTTGTTGACTGATTTTTTAACATTATAACTCAAGATTGAACTAAAATAAACATTATTAATCATATTATGGTGGGGTAGGGTTTTTTCTGTCTCTGTGTACCTCATGTTAAGCACTTGCCTTTTTTGGAATATACTACTGTATGCTGCCAAAGGACACTTGCTTTGCTGGTGTACATACATTTGTACTATTTCTCAAGTTATCATTGATCTTTGTTGAATGTAAGCGGAGGCCAACAGTATGCACCTATTTACATTTAGTGTATCTATTTATATAGCATAATAATCTGAATATTGTGGCTCTTATAAAATTTTATTAGAGCATTCCAATTCCCATCTACCAATTCTCATTAGAGGCTTGACCTATGAAATTTAAAAAGACCTCCAAGATATTTCTTCTTGCAGTGTAAATTTTTTAATTTAGATGCTTTGTTTTTTTACAGAATTAATTTTCTTTGAAGAGTAGGGACTTGTGTGTGTGTGTGAACATATACTTAAAATTTGTTTTATAGAAATTTCTGGCAGTATTGCAGAGTAAAGGCACTGAAAAAGATATTCTGAAATTATAAATAAAAATGTTTTATTTTCTGCATCTTGACTGCCTAGTAGGTGTTATCAAACCAAAAGCAGGGTTTAAAATGGCTTTTACTGAGAAGTTTCTGACTGAAAAAAAAGTCATTAGTTTTGACTGATCTATGAGACTATAATTTTGTCAAATTTTGTATCCAACTTTTTGTTTTTCTGAGCCCTTGCCCAGTTAGTATGTCATGTGGCTATATAACACAATGTAGGCATCGAACAATATTCTCATGCACATAATGTCTAGTGCATGAATACACAGAAGCTGACCTTGTTTCATAAGAATTGTTTTCAGTCAAAATTTACAATCTGGCATGTTAAATAGGGTTGTCCACGTTACATAGAAGGGACTGTGGAGGAAACTACATTCTTAACATGAAAGATAAGGGAAAGGTATGTTCAAAAAGAACTCTAGCTATAGAAGAGTAGGGAAACCAAGTTCATAATCTAGGGGAAATTTTTATGCTAGCTTGAAAGCAATAAAGTGACATGTGCATGTTATGTTAAATATTACAGGATTTTTTCTGCTGAACAGGTTAATCAGCAAGACAACTGAGAGTAAAGCAAGTAGTATAATTCAGTGTATTATGCAAGATGGATGCTTAATTTTGTCTCTACCAAGCATACACAGAAAGTTTTCAGAGCCACAATACAAATATTGGAAAGGACTCTTGTGTATTTCTCTCATAAGGATCATAGCACTTGAATTATAATCATACATTTTAGGAGACTAGATATACACAAATCAATGTAAGTTGAGGCAATCTGATCACTTTTAATCTCAGAATTCTCTGAAAAAAAATTCTGAAATGAAGTTCTGTAGCTGGTACTGAAAGAAGTTTAGTCAAGCCAGTAATGGAGGGAGTGTCTGTGCATTAATCTGGGAGTATAGGAATTCATGTGGTGACCCTAAAATGGATGATGTCAAAGAAAAAAAACTCATCAAAGCTAGAAAATCAGAAAAGCATCTGCACTATTTCCCCCCACACCTAATTTGCTACTCAGAAGGCTAAAATATGCAAGTACATTAAACATTGCCCAGTGCAACTGATCATATTTCTGAGAAGTGTTTATATATGATTATGAAAAACTAAGATTCAGCATTGCCCTACTGCTCTTTGTGCCAGATATAGCTGGCCAAAAAGGTCATAGTATAGATATAATGTCTTCCATGTGTCTCAATGACTCTTCACTGTTACATGCCTTCTGGAACTGTGGCAGGGAATAGGAAGTAGATATTATAGCAGTTCCCAGAGCTGTCCTAATGTGTCCCAGGGACTTGACTCTCCTAAAGAGTCTAAGAGTAACACAGGTACAAAATGATCCCTATATGATTCTAACTTAATCTTCTGGAAACCATTAGTCCAATGATATTTCAATTAGAGATAGGCAAACATTTGTGATCATATATTGTATTCAATAGATTAAAAAAAAAGATTTATATCAGTAAAAATGCTTGTAAAAATTATGCCAAATTTGGTGAATGGTTTCAGCCAGCAAGAAAATGGAAACAATAGAAGAGACAAATTCTTCATTTGAAGCTTCTTTAAAGAAATATTTCATATTTTCATTTAAGTTAATATTTATAAGTTTAAAATAAAGCACACAACCTAAAATAAGCATTAAACCAGAAGCAGGTTTTTTTCCTGATTGTTCTGTGGGTAAGCAGAACCAAATCCAAACAATCCTTCCTAGTAATTCTAAAATGATCATTCCCTCCCCCCACTTCCAATTTTTCAGTTATGTCAGTGAACCAAAACATCCAATTATTTGTTCAGCTCTAATTTCAAATATCTACCAGCTGGTACCAGTGATAATAATAGTAGAATGAAGAAATAATGGATCAGGATCAACACTACAAAAAAATCTACCTATTTATATCATTTCTAGCTGAACACTATCTAAAACATGTTGAGCAGATATATATTTTTTTTTACATGTAGGCCTGGTTGAAACAAATCCTGCTAGTCATTTTGGTTTTAGGCAATTCTGAGAATTTGTAGCAATATTTCTTTAGTTGTGAGGATCTTTCTACATCTGGGTTTAGTCTGAATTTCTAATCTGTTTTATTTAGTCTCTCTAGCTTTTAAATAATTAGTAAAATCAGTGAACATATGCTTAAACAAAAATGTCACAGATGCCCTCTTTGGTGTTTCTGATTTCCTGCATACTGCTCTTTGCCAGTTTGATCTTCATTGATTTACTGTGATGTGGTAGATTGTGGCAGCGTAATATAATCCATGGACATTTTGTTTCTTGTTGACTTGCTGCTGAAAGACTGCATCTTACCACTAAACTCCACTATCACAGTCTCATCGCAACTGTAAACGTAGTTTAGAAAACCTTTGTTTTCTTATCAGAAGCTGCACATTTTTAGACAGCAGTGCAATGTAATTCCAGAATGCACTGGAAGATGCATGCAGTAATAGTACTACATATACCCACCAGTAACAGGAGCTCTCTGAGCTCCATACTATCCTACCTGTAGCACCAGGGATGTATGACCACCTTATGGCACCACAGAAAATATGTTAATAAAATAATCCTACATGCCACATGTTCAGAATAAAAATGGCCATAAGTAATAGCTTATCAGCCCTAATTAAGACTCATCAAAATTTATCTCTAAACAATTTCAATACACCGTTTTATGGATGCTATAGAAATGTGGCCAGACTGGATTGGAATATCTAGCCCATCTAGCCTGATAAAAGACCAGAAGAAGATAAGGAGAGAGTAAAAGTAATTATATGTATGAAGTTTATCTTCTGGGAACATATCTTCCAAGCATCTGGCTGTTGCTGGAGCAGGGGGCTTGTGAGTCAAAGGTGAGTATTTCACCTTTACCATTATATTTAGTAGTCAGCAATGGATTTTGTACTAGCATAATCTCTTCTTCTCCTCTCCTGTTTTTCTTTGACCTCTACATTATTCACTCGAAATTAAAGACAAGGAAGTGAAGCTGGTGACAAAAGGGACTTTCTTTACTTTGTTCCCTGTCAGTTTCTAGCACGTATTTTTACTTTATTGTTTTGGTTTGTTATGTTCCATTCAATAGAATCTCTTGGTTCTTTAAAAGCATACATTTTTATCATTCTTCACTGGACCTCATCACACACACATGATGATCTGAAATGCAGGTTTTTGCATTTCTTTTTTTTTTAAATTTTGTTTCTTTTTTACAGAGGTCTTACAAGGTGGGCTAGAATTGTCAAAAGTCTTTAAAACAGCAGCTGTTCATCATCTAAGAAGATGTAAAATCAATCTGACTGCTACACATTTAGGGAGAAGTTGAAAATTGTCATAAAGTAATGTTAAAGAAATTATTGCTCTCTAAGTAAATAGTAATAGGAAAAGAATGCCAGGGACACCTATGCTGAAGAAAAACATTGTGATTACCTTAGTATTGCTCCTTTGTAATTAACTGAATAATAAAACACAAAAGGAAAAAATAAATTTTCACCATATTTGAAGCAGGATGTGCATCCTAGTCTCTTGTGATGTCTGTGAAGTAGTCAGGTCACTCTATAAACTCGTCTTTCTTGTGGAATTAGCAAGCTTGGTTTTAATACATTTACCTCTCAATTTATTAAAAAAAGGTAAATGTCTGTGCCTTTTTTGTTCTCTGTAAATGTTAAGTGCTAACCCTACTGCTGTTTCAATCCTAGTAAATATTAAATATCTGAAATAGGGCAGGAGTTTGCTGTATGATTCCTCTCTCCTATGTATTTAAATAAATAACAAGATATTAAAAGTGAAAAAAAATTCTGCCCACCTCATGCTTAAATCAGCCCTTTGTTATAGGTAGCACTAAATGTCTGATGTAGTTCTGAAGAATCCTCCTGTATGTTCTATGCTCAGAACTATTAGCAGAACTCATATCCAGAAAACCTGGCTCAGTTGGAGATCCTACACCTCATGCAAATTTTTCAGAGGAAAATTTGCTTGAATAAGGAGTGAGGGAATGAGAATCCAAACCACTTCCTTTGCCCCAAATGAATATGCTCTTTAGAAATTGAACATAAAAGGTGATTATATGCAATCGTGCTAAATGCAAGGAAAAAAAATTACTTAAAAAGACCTAATATAATCCTTTTAGAATTTTTCAAAATCTTTTCTCTAGGAAAACACTTATTTCTGTAGCCAAAGTGTATTGTTACATTAGCTTATCTATAATAAATCTTCATTATTTCTTCAACACAAGGTAATCAAAATATGTTTTTATGCAAAAAGACAGACTTTCATTACAGAAGTGTTATGCACAGCCTATAGAGTGGGTCTTATAACTCAGCAAAATGACTTCTCATTTTTTCTATAGTATATCAAAAAAGTTCATAAGCAAAGAGCATGTATATTTTGATCATGGTTTATCTTTTGTGTTAAGAGAACTGCAATCTGCCTAGGATGGCTGCAGGTTATAGCCAAATTTAATCTTCTTAAAATATCACTATCAAGCAAATATGCTAAAATATAAAAACATCATTCATCGCTCTCTGTTGAAAAGATATGATTATTCAATGACTTGATGCTAAAAAAAACCATAGCTGAATCTTAAGAACATGCTGGAAAAAGTAAATGAAATAGCAGCAGTAGGTTTACTTTTACAACTGAAAAAAATGTCACATGTATTAATGTCAACAACTGGAATTTTACCTCATTAAGCAATTTCTGATCTAAGGCTCTGATGATTATTCTAAACAGAAAAAATATGCTAATTATCCGCTCTGAGTGTAGAAGGAAAAAAGGTGTAAAATCTTCCTTTAGCCGTGTGACCATGTACTAATTGCATGTCATGTGTCAAAATAATGCAACCCACTTTGCCTAAAGCAATTAGACATACAGAACTCTATTAATGAAGCACTGTCTGTCACTAAAAATGTTTTCAGAGCTATAGTTGAAGATTAAAATATTAACTTCTCAAATATTTATGATAGTTACTGACAGCATTTCAAAATGTTACTTTTAACAAAAGTATTTTATTCAGCTGCAGTTTTTAATTTGGATTTTATATTCAGAGATATTATTAATATATGGGAGTTGTGAAATTTCTATGATCTCCACTGAGACTTCTTTAGAGAAGGTACATGAGCTTCTTGAAGTTTACAGCACTTTTTTCTATTGTAATATAAACTCTTTTCAGGAAAAAAAAAAGTTAAAAACTTGTCTTTTCTTCAAAAGTAATTTAAAAAAAAAGAAAGAGAAGGAGGAGGTTCTTATTGACCTCTACCTATTTTCCGTGTGTGAAAGAAAATGGCCCATCTTGTCATTATATCATTGGTGCTCTCCTTCATTTTAGGGTCATTGGTCATCTATGTTCATGAGCACAGAGATTATCCTTTCGCATACCCTTATGCAGTAGGAAGGCAGGAATGTATGTTGCCAAGCTCTTTATCAAATCTATCAGACATCCTAAGGAGGAGCAGACTATTATATTAAAAAATGTAATGCCTGCTCTTTATTACCACTGCTCACCAAGCTGCTTGGGAAATGGTTTTGCACAATTCGTCCGTGAGCAATACAAATATACAGCTTTCTTAGTACAGGAGAGGACTGTAAAGCATAACTGAGGTTCTTCTTTTTCCTATAGTTTAAAGTATATTGAACGCTGTTTAAATTACTGTTGCATTATAATTTGTGGTACCATTTTTAAAGTTAACTAGCTTTTTGGCTTTTATTCTGCATCCCTAATTTACAAGAAAAAAAACCCAAACTTACTAATGCACTTGGCCCAGTAAACTGTACCAGAATATTTGTATGCATAGAAGTTGAATGGACAAGCCCTTAATTTACATTCCATATGGAGACTGAGATGACTACTGTGATACTTGAGGATTTATAGCTTTACCAGGACTATGCAGGAACGTTACCACTGTAATACCATGGAATTATTGCCCTTCTATTGTGCCAAAAAATCAGCAAATAAAAAAGCCATGTTGTTAGCACTGCATCATTCTCTAGTACCATGGTGGTAAAAACTGACTGCTATTATGTATTAGTCCTGCCACTGCTTTTATGTTTGGTAAGGGTATTGCCTTGGTTTTGGAGCTATTACAGTCTATGGGAATCAATTATATGTACTTGAACTAAGAAGGATTTACTTGGTAACTGTAATGGCTCTGAAAGAGCCATTATGATCTGTCATGTCAAAAATGCACATGTGCCTACAGTAGATACAGAGCTGTGCAAAAAGTTTCCTACATAAAGCAAGCCATTTTTGTTAGCTTGCCTGACAAAACAAAACGAGCATTTGCTGCTGATGTACTCTCACAACTTTTCATAATAAATGAAAAGGAGTTCCTGCCATTCCTCTGTCTTGTGCTTTACTAAAGGAAAGCTTGTGTGTTTCATGAGAAGGAATCAGGGGACACATTACTGAAGAGCAAAGCTCAATGAATCACAATGTTTTGGGGATAGATGAAACCAGTTTAAAGGAAAAAAAAAAGTGAAATAAATAGAAGGAAAGACTTTTTCAAGTAAAAGGAGCAAATGTGAGCTTGCTATTTTTATATACACCCATGAAAGGGATGCAATAGCTTTTTGGTAAGAATGAGCAAATAGGTTAAACTCTGACAACTTTAGTCATTTTAGAGATGCATGTACAGAACATCAGAACATCTTGGAGCCAGACAGAAGTATAAACGGGGTCAATGAGAATAAGGTTTCCTGCCTATGCTGTAGGATAGATGCAGTCCCTAGTCTTAGTTTCCTCATCATCCAGATTGCTGAACCTTACTGCAGAGCATTGCAGCTCCCTCTATACTTGTCTATCAAGGTGTCGACTGAGACTGAAGCACATGGAGGGATCGCACTCGCATTTCTATTTCTGACCTGGAGTCAGGACACAACCAGGGAATTAAAGCCACGTGGCCCACCCCACGCATACCTGCCCAGCAGGCAGATGTGGCTCACACGAGGTTCAGGATGAAGCCATGCTGGGGTGGATGACAAGAGCGAGGGGGACGGACAGACCAGGCAGCCCAGTGTGACCCCAGCCTGTGCTCAGCCTGTGCCCAAGACAGTTACAGCAGGGGGTGAGATGCAAGGGCAGCAATCACCTGTACAGCTGAAAGAAAAGCTCATGTAACATCTGGATCAAGGAGAGCAAGATTTTGTGATGGGAGCATTTTATCACACAGTGCTCACTAAACTATTTCTAGCCACATTATTAATTTCTGCCTGTAAAATTTCCTGCATGGGCAAATGAAGGCAAGATGGCTGTGTAACAATGTTCAGTTTGTAGGTTGGGGGGAGTGGCAATAAGAGGGGAATGGTCATCTGTTATAATTTTTTAGCGATGACCCTCTTCAAAGAAATGTTTAGATGATCAGATCTTTTAAATTAATACAGGCAATGCCATATTCTTGCATTAAAGTGTGGACATCGTTAGTGTATTTTCTTTTAAATAAAAAAAAAGGCCGTAAAAATGGGTCTATAATTTATGATGCCCACTGATGTTTACTATTGTTTTCCAATACAAAACTTTATTACCGTTTTTGCATATTTTTTTTTTACGTATGTACATTGCGTTAAATAATTGTGCCAAAGTTGATTAAAGCACTTTCCCCAAAATACTGTTTGTCAGGTACAGGTTGAAGAATTGTCTACGGCAGTATAGCTGTGTGGTTTGAAGTTGCTTGTTTGTTTATTGGTCTAATTTTCAGTAATGGAGGAATGCTATTTAGAATGCAGCAAAAACCTTTCAATCCCAAATGAGCATGTCCAAAAAAAGAAACAGAGATTTTACTTTTAGCTCATCTTCAGATTCACAAGGGACAATAAGGGAGATTCATTAGGCCATTTGTTACTGTCATCTGCCATGATTCAAAATGAAATACTAAATGTTTCATGGATGCAGAAAAAGAGCAGTATTTGTCTTTGTGTTGGCTATGCAAAGACTGTATGGCTTTCAGCCTCCATACAAGAGGTCTGATGGATGAAAGGGGGAAGGGTGGTGCCATCTGAATGATGATGGGCTAATATCATCATCCTCTTGTCAGCTGTAATAGGCTTTTCCTCACAGAAATAATTCATAAAACCGCTACATTATATTCTATCCCTGACAGGTCCTATCTATCCTGCAACCCAGCAGGCTCACAACTAATAAGAAAATATGTGGTTCAGGAACCCTGAAAAATTAAACAGGTAGTTTATGAACAATTTGTTTCATGGGGATGTTTATTATGTTTATTAAATATTGAGCCTTTAATGTTTTCCCAGTACAGATGATATCATAAAAATGCTGACTTAAGCCTCAGTTGTATTCTTAGAAAGTGGCATTTTATAGCTCTTGTAGTACCCAGTAAATAACTAAATTGCAGCAGTTTATATGTGTACACAGAATAGAATTTATAGGGAGTGACTATATTTTTATTGTGCACACGCAGTGTATTTAATATATTTATAATAGACACATGCAAAATACCAAAATATTGATCACGTTCTTTGGTTTAAATGAAGTTTTGAGATGACCAGTATTTCAGAGCCTTGAGCAGGGAAGGTCAGGCATTTGTTTTATTGCTTGTACTAAAGGAGAAACACTGAACTTGGTGTTTGAAGTGTCAAGCAAAAACTCTGTAGGCTGTAATGATGAACTTAACCAAGAATACTGATTTGTAAGTATAATTTTTATAGAAATTCTTTAGACAGGTTCTTATTACAGGAAAACCAGGATAAAGCTAATCTGCTTCTATGCCTTTCTGTGAAACAAGTGAGGGGTGCCAGAGTTTGGTCTCCTCACACAGGGCACATTTCCCATAGCTCAATGGAGTGCAGGATTGGGTTCTGGAGAAGACCTGGAGTGCATGGAGGAAGCATAATGCACAACCATACTCTTTGCATGTCCATACCTTTTTATCCCAACTCCTTCCTTCAGACTTTATTGAATAATTGATAATTCTGCAGCAGGGTATGAAAACTGGCAAGTAGAAAACCCATTCTTAATGAATTTGTAATAATAAATAATGCTTATGATATTAAAAATCTGTATTCCACAGACATATAGCAAAGAGCATGTGCATGACATGATTTACAAAAAAATTGTACAGATCTGTCATTCAGCCTTTCAGGAATCATGAGCTCTTCTCATACCCTTCTATTCCTGGTAAGAGGGTAGACTCTGTAATAAAGAGTAAGAACACACAAAAGCACACAAAAACTGTCTAGAATTAGCATGACTTCTACAACAGGAAATTCTGCCCCTCTAACCTGTGGAGTCCTGTGGTTTCAGTAAGCACATGGATTAAGAGGATACAGAGGATGCAATATATTTGGATTTTCAAAAAGCCTTCGACTGGTAAAGAAACCCAGCTACCACAGGTGTTGAGAAAATGTCTTTTATGGATTGCAAACTAGTTAAAGAATAGGAAGGAAAGAGTAGGACGTTTTGCTTGTTTTACAGGATGGATAGTTCATTTTCAGCAGCAAGGTCCTTGGGGGATGGACACTGACACTGGTTTTATTAAATATTTTCATCAATGATCTGGACATGAGAGTGTGCAGTGAAATCTCCAAGTTTGAGGATGATATCAAGTTATTGTCTGTAGTCAAATGTCATTGCCAACTGGCTGAAGGAACTTCGGAGCTGAGAAAAAAAGTGGCAAAACTGAGCAAAGAAGGAAGGTGGCAAATGACCTCTAGTGTAGATAAATCTAAGGCAATGCATCGGGGAAGAATAATCTGAGCTCTTCTCCGTGATGCTGAACTCAAAATAACCTTTCAGCACTCAGGAAAGGCATCCTGGAGTCATCCCTGGCAAGTCTCTGAGGTCATGAGCTCAGCATGTAGTAGCAGTCAAAATCAACAAAATGCAGCACATTGTCAGAAAAGGTTTTTAGAACAAGACAGAAGACATGATTTTGATGCTATATAAAAACATGGGTGTGCCCAGTTTTAGTACTGTGTACAGTTCCAGTCTCCATGTCTCAAGGGAGATGCCACAAAATTGGAGGAGGAACAGAGGAGGCAATTAAAATAGTCAAGAAGATGGATCAGCTGCATATGAGGAGCTTAGGAAGTCTGGGATTAGAGAGATGGCTGAGGAGAACTGTGGTCCAGATTTATTACTATCTGGATAATCTGGTTGTGGAACTGTTCAACAAGTTCCACACAATATGAGAGCAAGGACCACTCATTAAAACTTATAAGAAGGCATAAAACAAACAAACAAACAAAAAAAACAAAACAAACAAAAGAAAGCACTTCTTTGTGGAGAGAGCAGATAACTTCAGAAACTTGCTTCCTTAGAAGGCTGTGGAGGACAGACAGTATGAGCAGGTTCAGAAAGGAATCAGAAAAGCAACAGGTCCATGAATGGCTCTTACAAAGCCTAGGCAGGTATCTACCCTCTAATATCCCTAATGGAGCTGTTCCAGACACTGGGGGAATATGAGGGGAATTGACTGTAGAAAGCTGTGGGCTTGTGTATTGTCCCTAGTAGTGTACCTGCGCTGCTGTCAGAGAATACTGGGCTACTTTGACCACAGGTCTGAACCAGCAGGGCTCTTCTAGTGTTCTTAACGTCTTAATTTTATTCCACATGTCTAATTTGCTTCTCATTTATTCAAGTTTTAATTTTGTGCAGTTGCAAAGACTGGTGTTTTCTCTCCTGCTTCCTATCATTGTACATAAAAGGTAGATCAGGTCTCCTCTCCTCTCTTTCACATACATACAGTTCTAAAAGTTGTACTCATATCTGTACATACAGAGCACAAAACCTGAAAATTCAAATAAAGAAAAACATGTCAGAATAAAGAGACTAAAAGCTTTAACTCGATGGCTTAAGCCTGAAAAAACAATGTACCTTTTTAAAAACCCTTGCAATTTCTTTCATTTTTCACTGAAAAATGTTTGTTTATTCTTTGCTTTTACAAAGGCTTGGCACACACACTACTTCTTTTGAACTTCAAGAGTAAACAATAAAAGCTGTTTCCGTGGGCCACCCGCCCCCCCGCCCCCCCTGCAACTCAAACATCTTTCATTTTTCCCTAATGGAGCTGGAAAAAATGTCTTGTTACATGAAATCTTTATAATGAATTTTTCAAACAGAAAAAAGAATAAAAATGTCATTTATTATTAACTATGAGCCACATGGCTACCTTGCTGTCTCTGGATCACATAAACACATTTCTGTAACAACTGAGACCAGACACAATCCAGTTATAGCAGTAGGCTTTCAGGCTGTACATCCTTTTCTGAAAAATCATTTACCTTATCCATTGAGGGGGCAAAAGATTGATAAGGCACATTTGGCACACTAACTCCACTCTCCGTTTCACAATTCACCCCAATTTTTTATGGAACTTCAACTATTGCTAAAAGTTGGTAAAACCTGTATTGGTCCTTCTCCGATGGCAAGTCACTTGTCTGAAGCAATGGCTACCCGGTGATTCCAGGCGGTTGTGCTTGGCAGCAGGGGCACCATGGAAGGGCACCGTACATCTTACCGGCTCAGCTTGGTGGTGCAAAACATGGCATCTGCTGTCCATCTCTGTGGGGTGCCCTATAGGCAGTCTGTGTGCTGAGCCCCCATGGTGTCAATGGTCATTCTCCAGCAGACACCCCAGCTCTAGGGCATAGACAGCAGAAACGTGAGCTGCTCTTCAGCCATACATGCTGAAACATATGCCTCACAGTATGCCACACATGTTGCGTGATCTGATGTGTTCTGACGTACTTACAGGCCTGTGTTGTGCTGTGTCACCAATTTAAAGAAATACCACTTTCATTGACAGGCAGTTGGAAGCAATTAATTACCCATGGATGGCATGTACAGCTGTTGCTTATGTATGGAAACAGAAGAGAAATGAGATTTAATTGGTTTAGTATAATGAAGAAAGTGGCATTTATTTTATTACCGCTTTTGTAATCTGAGCCACTTGATTTTCATTTTCATCATTTTTTGGAAATAGTTGGGCAAAATTCTCTTGACAGATGAAAAAATCCGAGAGGAACAAAAACTGAGGATGTTCAATTGCCTCGTTAATGAATTTGTAGGATCAGAGGAGGAACAGATATATTAGACTAATAAATGATTAAATATTTTGCTATGTATGACTATTGCTGCAGTTTGGGCTAACTCTCAATTATGCATCATACAGTAGCTGTATATCTTTTTTTGAAGAAATTCAAAGTCCAGATTTCAACAGGAAAAACTGGTGTAAATTATTAAATCATTCTGAATAGATATTTGTGTTGTTGATTATATTAGACCTACAGACAAAAAGTGACAGTGAAGAGAAAAACAATTACAACTGCATGTGAAATGTAAACATATTCTATAAGTACAAACCAAATTCTACTGCAACATATCTGCAAAGCATTGATATTAAACAGCTCATGTTTGACTGGATTCTGCTCCCAATTTTCCTGAAGTAACTATGAGGTTAAATACATCTACTTCCTTAGCTTAGGCCAGCATAATAAGGAGAAAAATTTAGTTCTGTGTGTCCCTAACATTTAGCTCATTAATGTTTTTGAAAATACTTGTTAAGAGGTGCTGTCCATGTACAAAGTACTGGTATGGTGTTGTAGCTATTAAGCCTTATAAATAAACATCTTTCTACATTACTGTCAATTTAATGTTCACTTTCTAATTATTTAATGTGAATAATGCAATATAAACTACATTCATGCAGTGCTCTTTTTGAAGGCATGTTCTGTAGCCCTGTAAAAATTACTGCAAACTAATGTTTGTGATGTAACGCTAAGCTTATTTTTCACATTCACAATTAAAGAAAAAAAATCCAGGTGCATACTGGGCATGCCGTGCTGCATGCAGGGACACTGATGTTAAAACACTGGGGAAAAATAGTTTCAAATTTTTCTGAATAGAAACAATTCCCAACTGATTAAAGAGAGGAGTTGTGTTTTACCTTCATGTTATATCCCCTTTCAGAAAGCCAAATATTTAATTTTTTTTCTTTTTTTTTTAAGAACAGCATGTTATAAATGATTATAATGAGACCTCATGGAACTGTTGAGCTGAATGTAGCAATCTACAAATGTTTAAAAGAAACATAAAAAAATCTAGAAAGCCAATGAGAGTTTCAAAATCAGGCAGCTCAGTTGAGAGTACCTTCCAATTTCCAATTTAGTCTTCCACAAAAGAGAACGGAGTATTTTGCTAAATAACAGCCATAAACCATTTAATTATTACTATGAGGGAGAGAGAGATGGAGGGAAGGAAGGCAGGAAGGACGAGAGGGAGGGAGGGAGGGAGGGAGGGA
>JANZLQ010000032.1:11696739-11742037 GCA_026212715.1 Elanus axillaris | reverse complement strand
GGAAGGCAGGAAGAAAAAGAAAGAAAGAAAGAGAGGAAGGAAGAAAGAGAAAGGAAGAAAGAAAGAGAAAGAAAGAAAGAAAGACTTCGGGTTTTTTTCTTTTTTTTTATTAAGGTTTGTTTAAAAATTTCCACCTGACATTTTTCACAGACAGGGTGATCCCTCTAAATTCAGGAAAAAAAAGAAAATCAAATCTAGGTATGATTTTCTTTCTCTCAAAAATAGCCCTGGAAAGGAAACCCTGAACCTCTGGAAAAGACCAGAACCAGACTGTTCTTTTGACTGTGGCTAAAATTGTTCATGTAGTTCACTCCACTACCCAGTGAGACAGAGAAATGTCAGCTGCTGCATGTACCAATATAGAAGTCAAAGGGGTGTCGAGTGTAGAGCAAATATATCAGAGTGGAAAACGGTTTTGGGTGGATGCTGTAAATGATTTACTGAATTAGAAAATAAGCAAAATTTTAATAAAAGCCTAAGTTCTGCACACATAGATTCAGTATTTGATCAGTTGATTTTGGCAGCATTTTAAAATTACTTGTATTGAGAGACAAGTATATTCTGTAAAATAAAAATGACCTCTGGATGATAAACAGTATGTTATACAGAAAGTTTGTATAAACACAATTAATGTAGGATTGCTTACTGAAACCATAAACTGATGACAGATATTTTCATTGCGAGCATTTCTGTGTATCAGTGTTGTGAAAAAAAGATACCATCTAATGCTATTAATTTGCTTTATTTACCTTTTTTAAAAAAATCTCAGATGCACTTAGTAAAAGCAGCATGTACCTGTCTGTCAGCAGAGCAGCCTTTAGCATTTATTCACCTCCTATTCTGCAGAACACATGCCTGGAGCAGCTGGCAGACACATTCAGGGAAACAACTGGTCCCTGTCAACACCACCCAACCTTCTGAGGCCAAGCAGGCACTTAGAAAGTCACAAATAAAGACCAGTGTTTTGTTTTGCCAATAGCCTGGTGTGTTTTCCCCTCCTCTTTTGTTCAGAATGTGCAACACCATTAAAGGGACCTGATTAGAACAAAGGAACAGGGATCACTGTAACAATTATGATAGAAATGAAAATGCATAATAAAAAACAAACCCCAAAATCAGGAAAATAATGCCAGGTGAAGATGAATACACATCCGCTGGGAACAATTACATAGCAGATGCATCCAAAAATTCATTATCAACGTATAATTTGACATGTTCCTAGTAATGTTATTCATTGCATTTACAAATAATTCATCACAGGTGTTGTGAACTAAAATGGCATACGAGATCTCTATGTTATTCGCTGGGACAAGAGGAAATGTCCACTTTGTAAACACACATTGCATCCAGTTTTATAAAATGTTTTTGTCTTTTGTTGTATAAATCCTTCTGCCATGCTGGATAAATTAGATACAGAGAAACTGCTTTCTTTCCAAAACATATTTATTCTCACTAAAGGAGTGGTAAATATAATTTCCTTTTTCTATTTTTTCTTCTTTTTCTCTAAAACAAAGCACCCAATTTTGCAAGCTTTTGTTTATGTTGTTAGTTTCATTGATTGCAGTTACTTCTGGTGTACTTCTAATGTTGGAGATCTTGTTCCTTTGAGCTCATTTTTAATAATCAGATCCTCTGGCAGGGGCAAGTCCTGTTCATTCAAGTATAGCACCATTATTTTAAATAGAAATGTATATGCATGAATGAATGGAGCAGGGGTTGATGCAGGATATTTTTTTTCTATAATCCATCTCAAGCCAAATCTCTTATTTTTGTTTATTGGTTCAGGGTTAATTCTGCAATGAAGCTATGGGGAATTTTACTTGTGTAGAATAGTACAAAATCCAGTTCTCAGTAGCAACTAACAAAAGGCAGCATTTCATTTCAGGTCAGATTTCATAAATAATGACAAAACAAATACAGTTACATTTCTCTTGTAGTCTGAAATTCATCAAACAGATTCACTGTTGCTTTATTGCAATAGTATAGCAATAATTGTTTAGGCCTTGATACTAGCAAGGGGCCCAGCAGCACTGTGTTTTCAATCCTAGTATGCTGTGTCAAATAGAGCCTTCAAGTACATATACAAAGATGAACAGACCTTTGAAAAAGAATTAATTAATAATTTGTCCTAGCCTGGGTAATATGTGATGCATTCCAATAATTTTTTTGCCAGGAATTTCAGATCACTGGTGTAAACACCATTGAAGTTTTTTTTAGGTAATTTTTTAGTTAGACACTAGTTGTTTCCTATTGAGCCAATTATTATTCCTTGTTAGGACTTCTCATTATGTTTGACCACTACAACAGATGCAGGGCATTGCCATACAGCAATGCAACAGCACTGCACAGTTTTGCATCTGACCTGATCATAGTTCACTGGGATCCACCATGGCACACACAATGTATGCCACCCAGGCAGCTGAAGACGACTCCCAGTACCTTTTTAGCATCGTGAATTGCAGTTGGTAAGAACTATTCATTAGGCCAGAGAGAGACAATGTGAAATCAAATGAGACTAACTCACAGACTGGAAGCTTCTGCTGAGGAAACCAGTCAAACTAATTAGCAAAAGAACTGAATTCCAGTCTTCCCACTGCCAGGTAAGTGTTGTAATTGTGAGGCTTAAAGAATGACATTCAGTCTCTGGGTAACAAGTGTTGCAGGAAAAGTGGAGAAGATTCAGCTGGAGTGAAATCCCCACCTCCTTTCAGAAGAATACATGGTTTGAGGGATAAGGCACCTGTTGAGGTGCCGGGGCACTGAAAACTATTGTCTGCCCTGCATGATTACACAAACTGTCAAACTACTTGTTTGGTAGAAGTGAGACACCATGACTGATGTTTCTTTGGGTGGGTGTGTTTTGATTGTGGGGAATGATTTGCCTTCACCTCCCACCCTTACTCTTTTAAAGAGGGTTACAAATCTACTTTGAGGTACATACTTTAAGCTAAGACTCTTCAGTGGAAGAAGATACATACGTCATTGTGAGGCACCAAAATTTTGATTGAAAAAGGGCTGATTTTCAGGTGAATTACCCTCAGTGATGAGGGATATGTATTGGCATACAAGTCAGAAAGCCCAAGTGCCTGCTTCAGGCTTGTGGACTCTGCTATTAAGTAGCTGTACAATGTTGTTACATCCTGGCAGTAGGTTCTTCAGGTAAGAACTTGAAAAAATTGATGAAAGAGCAGGTGACAGCTGAAAATTGTCTTCAGAATTTCTCCTCTGTTCCCTGGGGCTGCTGGTTACTGGTTTACGTTCCTCAACTAAATTACATTCAAATGCTGAACTACCAACCCTACCTCTGTTACGATTAGTCAGGGTATGACACCACCTCCTTGTGATGGTGTCACAAGTTTTCTACAGCTGAGGGCAGGAGACAATGACTTGAAATTAGCAATGCTGGCTCTCCAGTAGCCTGATGAGTCTTATGGATCAGGAAGTTGTTGAGAGCAGCTTTAAAATTTTTCTACCTCCCTTAAGGAACAGAGTGCTGCTACAATATGATCCTGTTTTTTTCAAAGGAGGAATGGTTGCTATCTACAAACATCACTTCTTCTTTAGAGTCTTAGTTTTAAAAGAGAACCATCAGACAGTGAGAACATGTTAACATAAACAATTTTATGGACAAAACACTATAAATTAATACTTTGATGCTGCAAGGATGGACCAAATAGAAGTACGATAGTATTTTAAAAAAAAAAAAGATGCAGTGGTTAACCAAAAGCTTGTAAATAATATACTGCAGTAAAGTGGGGAAATGAAATTTCGGTCATGAAAGCTCTGACAGGTTTCCCTCTTCTGTAGGATATTCTTCTTTAACATAGCATGCTATTCTCCTTCAACTAGACTCTGTAAGAAGCCAGTATTTTTGCTTGCTGAACTCAACCAGAGTCCAGAAACATACTGTCTGACTGCAGGACAAAGATCCAGTTTTAAGATATTAAATCATGAAGAACTTTTATGCCAGTCCCCAAGGACATTTATGTAATTCTCCAGGGACATTTATGCAGGACTCCCTCTCTACTGAAACCTGCCATGAAATAAAGGGAGTGTGCTATCTCTTATAGGAACTGTACAGTGTCATTCTATTGTCTCTATTTACAGGGGAAAGAAAAACCAGCCTGTGCTAGAACACATTGAAAGATAGCTACAGACTAATTTAAGGAAAGGAAGAGGAAAAAGGAAAATGGAAAAAGGAAAAAGGCAGGGAGGGCAGGGCAGAGTAGGGAAGAAAAAAAAAAAAAAAAGCAGAAGCTGGACCAGATTTCTCTTTGTGAACATACTTGCGTTCACAGTCTCCCTTTACATTACTTGTCTATTTCCTCTTATATGAAGATATGCAGAGTGACCATGCACCAAAGTTTCACAATAGCAAACATATTTGCTATTGACTATCCACCATCTAGTATAGGTAATATTTTTTGTTTATTTGCTACAAATGGTTTAGTCAATTAAATAAATGCCAATGGACAACCTATGAAGATTGTCTGAAATCTACTTTTGCGATTTGTTTGTGAATACTTGCAAATATGGACATTTGTAGAAGTCAAGTTTGGTCCAAGAACATAAAAAAGGTGATATACACTGGATAATGTATCTAAGGAATAATCTGGCCAGTTCCAGTGGTATGTCAAAGGAACTCCATTAGGGGTCACACAATAACTCTTTTATTCCATGTGTTGTGCTCTACCGTAATGTAACTCAGAAAATTATGCACATTGCCATTCCGTATACTTGTCTGGAAGCAGAAAAAAACATTCATTAAAACTCTCTTGCTTTCAGTCTTTTTCTTTGGTATATTTCAAATAAATAAATTAATGAAATGGAAGGAGGAATGGGGAATAAACTAACATTATGGTTTCATTATAGGTATTGCAATTATTACAAAACTCTTTTTCCCTCTAACTCATCATCTATAACAAAGCTATCATTACATTTGCATGTTTTATACTGTAACAACTTGAGGGCAATATGTCAGTAAGCATCAGTTTCTAAGTGACTAGAGTTAAAATCATTCTCAAGAAATCTTCCATTGCATCTTTTAACAGCAGTGCTAATAATGCTGTATAAAGTGTCATCTTTTATGTTTTTTAAAAAACTAATCAACGTACAATTAAAGATTTGGTGAACTTACACCATTACTTGGAACAAATAAATACAGCCAAAGGACAGTGGCATTTATGCTTACATTTTCCTAAATAATGTAAATAAAGAAGGTAAAAATAAAGTGACTGTTTATACAAATGGCTGAAGTGTATGAAGACAATTAATTTGTTTTATGTTTTTATCATTCTCGTATGGAAACCAGTTCATTTTTCAGGTATGAAAGAAGTTACAATAAAAAAAGAATGAAGGAAATTAAACAAAATTAAGGGACTTCCTATTTACACACCCTCTTCCTGCCCTCATTTGCCCAAATTATATCTGACTTCAGTCCCACATAAACATCCTGTCAGCACTTCCCCCACAGGTAGAGTGACCTCCTCCTGGATGTGAAGAATGACGTCATCTACATGTGCTGTACCATTTGGCTTAAATCCTTTTAATTTTGCAGTTGTGGACAGTAACATAATCTGTCAGTTCTTATGCCAGAAGACTTCTCTTTTTCTGTGTCCTTGTACAATAGTACAAAACTTGTCTGCAAACTCCCTGATGTTTATAAGCACTTCCTCAAATTTATTTGCTATGATTTTTGATAACCTTCTACTCTTATTTAAAACTGCGAACACAGGGTAGATAAATCATTCATGGCAATCATTTTTTGATTACAACACATTAAGCATTTTTATTGGGTTGGATATCTACAGCAAAACAAATACAGTGTGCTCATAAATGGAAAAGAAGTCAGCACTCTATTTTATGCCTCATGATACCAAATAACTGCAGATATATTGGAATCTATTTCTACCAGGCTAGTTTTAGCAGAGCTATTTTAGGTGGTATATCATGCAATACTACTAATAGGTCTCATCTGTGAGTTTCCTGTTGTTTTGCCAGAGGTGCTCTCCTAATTCAGTTTTACGTTGTTTCTCCTGAGGTAGATGATTTGAGTAAATGAGTTTCTTGGGACACATTTCTGTATCCTGGTAGTTGTGGTCACTAGAATATTTAGTGCCAGTTCAACATAAGTAATATAGTCTAAGAATACCCTCTCTCTCTAGGAAAGGACATATTTGGGTCTTCTGAATTTCTTTTTCAATAGCAGAAAATTTATTTTCATTATAAAAAAGACAGAGACTGCCTAGGCCAATGGATATATGTGAATACTAAGCATCTGACTGAACTCTAAGAGTACAAAAAACCCTTCTTCTCTTGTTCTTTTTTTTTATCCCTTTCTTCTTCCTCCACCTGAACTGTTTCAAAAGTAGAAAGAAGTCCAAATAATAATTTTCAATATAAACAAAAAAGCTCAGGCTAGAATTTTTCTTCTTCAGTCTCATCTTTACCCATGTTGTATCATGTCTGGTGCACCGTTAACTCCATTCACTGCTTTTCTTTTGTTGGCAGCCGTGTTAATATCTAGTATCCCGCAATCTTTAGCAAGCCAACTATACAAATATAGCAGTCTCCCTTATTTCCTCCAGTGTTGTCTCATATAAAGACTTAATATATTAAGACCATATATTAATATGGTTTGGTATAAAAGGTAAAGGTGATAGGGAGGGATCTGTAAGAGGAAAAAGGCAGTATAGAGTGGTGGCTATTAAGGTTAGCTGGACAGAAGGCAGCTGCAGGGAGAACCTCCTTGTACAATCTAGTGAAGAAACAAAATGTGGGGATGACCCATCCCAATGGGATTAAGGCAAATGAAATCCTAGCTAAGCACCATGTGCAAGCATAACATCTTTATTTCCAGTAAGATTAAATTTTGAAAGTTGATGGTGCTGGATTTTTTGAATTTAACTCATTATCTGGAGCCTAAGTTTGTAGTAAGGAGTTATTCAAAACTGTCTATGATATTTTATAACACTGAAAATGTTGTAAACACATAATTGAATGTGTTTTATCTTTGTTTATCTTATATGGAGGATACTGGTCTTGAAATGGACCATAAAAATGGCATATTAGCATAGATAGTTTGAAAAGATCTTGTAAATAAATATGAAATGAAGTACACAATTCTTCCTTTTATTTTCTTTTTTCCACCCTCTTGCCATTACATCTTCAAGCAGGAAAGTGCAGTTTTCATGTCAATAAAAGGACAAGACATTGTCCCCAGCTAGCAGTTAACTACCTTTATAGTCATTAATCTCTATTTGAGATATCCATAATGTCTGTTATCTGGAGAATTATCTAGGACATCAGCAGATTTCTTCTTGAGTTCAGTAGAGTTTCTAACAAAGGCTGTAGGAGTTTATACATGTGCTCTAACCTGACACATCCCTATGCTGAAAAATTAAAGAATTAGAGTGGTGTCAGGAAGCAGAATTTCTCTTGATCTACTTCTCTACTTAGAGAACTTTACAGTTGCTATACATGGTCACAATGGTATAGAGAGCGTATAGCAGTGGGAATAATCTCTTCCTAAATGCCATTGCTTGTTGTGGTCATACCCTAACAAAAGAACAGTTGTTATACTGCCTATGACCTGAGAAATGGTACTGAAGCATTATGTACATCAGTTATACCAGATAAACACAGAATTCTATGGGTGCAATAAGTTGAGTCACAAATTCTATTTGATAAGTATATAAACTCTTTATTTACTTTTCACAACTACTTTTACAAGATATTCTTTGTTTCTCAGAATCTTTATGGGTGAATGAACACCACACTTAACTTTTCAAGTCCTTCTCTTCCTCATCATATTTCAACCACGCAGACAGAAGGAAAAAATACCATGCTACTCAAGTAACAAGTAACATCAAGTGAAAAACAATAGGCAGAAATAATCAAAACTATAGTCTTAGGAGGCAACTAATGACTAAACGTAAGTCTTAAATTGTTTGCATAAAAAAGAGAAACAACTTGGAATGAAAATAATTTCAAAACCACAAAATCCCTATTTATATAAAATCTGTGAATGTAAAAGGGGCTAAATTTCTTAAAAAATTGAGCTGCTGCAGGTAGTTTACATAGATGAAGTAGTTCACCAAGCTGTAACAATGATGGAAACATCTTTCAATATCCAGAGCTTTAGCAGAATTCAGAGAAGTTCAGGTATATCTTCCCTGTTTATATTTGCCTAGTACAAAAGAAGAGATATTCCTAAAATACACATAAAACTAGAATGAAATCATTTGTAAGCAAAGCAGCTCAAAACCCAGCAAATAATATCTCAATCTTCCTATATTCTTTTTTAGTCACTACACCATAGCATGAGTAATTTTGAAACTGCAGACTTCCATTTATAGTACAATTATGTTATATTATGTTCCTATTGCCACAAAGCTTCCATGAAAACATGCTCCATATATGCCTAAGCAGTTTACCTTGTATGAATATTTGCATTAAATAAATGAAAATTCACCTCTTTCTAAAGATATCATGCCGAGACACAAAAGTGTTCCCTGCTATTAGGAATGTGCTTGTACAGATCTAAAAATTGTAAATGAATTTGTAGATGGTTGGTTCCATTTAAGTAAAATAGACTGAGCATAGATCTTTATGAAAATGTGTTTACTTAACCAGAAAACACAAATATTTCTATTAAATATGCTTTCAACTCCAAATTCCTGATTCCTCGTGGATGCATGATTTTATGAAGCTGTATTTAAAAACAGAGTTCCAATGACAGTCTATAGTGTTTTTCTCCAACAGCATCTTAGAGTGCAGGAAAAGCTTCAGAAATCCAGCGGACAGTTTAGATAAATCCATGGTATGGCATCTAGTGCAGAGTTTTAGCCATTTATTTTCCCAATACTGAGCTAAATCATTGATTTACTTATAATGGGGAGCTTAGAGCTTACATTGTAATTATGCCCACTATGGTGAATTGAAAAAGTCAAGCTGACTGTGTATTACTTCTATTAAAGGCAAAGTACATTCTATTGCACTTTATTTTTATTTAAAATTGCATTAATTTTCTGAATGGTTAATGAAGAAAAAACAACAGCAACAAAAACACTGACAGAGTGTGTGTGTGTGTATGTGTAATACACAATGCCTAGGGTTTGAAAATGGAATGAAATACCAATAGGGAAAAAATCACATGAGGAGAAATGAAGCTTCAGAACAAATGTATTTTTGTGATACTGTCTGTAATTCATGCTAGATAATCATGAACCCAGCAGTTAATGACCTCTACTCTGATACATTAAGTCCAACCAAAGATAATGGTGTCCTGCGTAAATTAACAAACCCAGTGGTAAACTTGCTTCTAGTTCAGCGGGAGACAGTGTGCAAATTAGCATTGGTTCTTAATAAGATCAGTGTCCTGCAATCTACAGTTCTGTAGTGTTCATAATGCTGTTTCTTTTCAGGTGAAAATTTTTTCTCTGGAGGACACTTGCACAATACATTCTTCTGACAGAGAATCATCCTCACCCTAATCAGTTCCCTCCTTGAAAACTTTCCCTATTTCTTGCACTTTCATGCTGTGAGTGCTGCTGTGAGTTGTTGGGAATGATTATTCATTTGTAAGCTTCTTTAATAACATTTCCTTTAGATGTTGAGGTATCCAACAGAGCAAACCAGGATTTGATTTTATAATTATAACTATTCAGCAAAAGTAATGGTCACTCTATTGGCAATCTTTGCCTAATTTGTTCATCATAGTTTATTATCTTTTTGAAAATTTCAGATAAACTACTATCTGTTACATAATTCAAAGGTAAACTATCATCAAGGACCTAATTCCAGGAACTGCACTGCATATTGCCCTTGTGTGGTTAGAGTCAAACTCTATCCACCCAATTCTGAAATCAGACTGCTCAAGAGCTGCCCTGAGGTGAACTGTGCACCCTTTGGGAACCGGCCCCAATACCTAGCTCTCCACATCACAGATCATAGTATACACAAAGCTACGTTCAGGAGAAATTTGACATTTTCTGCCAAAGAACAATGATACATTGGAGATTTAGCAACACGATCCACATGTTTTAAAATAATTTGTTGGAGTTTCCCCTTCTAGGCTACAAAGTAACAATTAATTTTTTGAAAGCCAGATATCTTGGGTTTTTTAAAATACCTTCTAAACTGGTAAGTGGGATTATAGGGACAATTTATGGACTAGTATTCACTAGTTTATTTGATTAATTTTTTCTATCACTTGTCAAGAAAAATATTTGCAGGCACTCTTTCTATTATTCAGCTATCTCTGTAGATCATCAGACCATATGTGTCAAATAAATAAGTTATATATGTTGTCCAACAGTAGAGGAATACTTTTCCTATGAACAAAATTTTAACAATATTAGATGTGGTCTAATGAGGATATTTCAGCTATAATTTATGGGCTGAAAAAAGAGGACGTTCTCTAATTTGTCTGTGTATAGTGATGCATGATTATGAAGCTGGGGGAAGGGGGATGTTTCAGCACATACCTGATAGAGAGATGAGAATGTGGTATATTCTTCATATACTTCTAATGGGAGTTTTGTAAGAAAAAGTTTAATACACAGCCTTCGTCTGAACAAACCTCTCACTGTAAAATGTTTACCTTTAATGACATGTACTATTATTTCATGATTATTTTAAAATACACTTAAAGAGTTTTACATGTTAACCAGCTGCTAAGAATGCCTTAATAGAGAACTAATTTTTGTTAGAGGTGTCTCGACGATTTGAATTTTATATGCATGCATTATGTTTTCTTAAAATGGGGAAATTATGCATCTGAAGGAATCTGTCTAGAATAATGGGGTTCTATAGAGGTTACTTTAATCACGTTCACCAGCAGTTATAGCTGTTTTACATCTTATTTGCAACAAAAGGGAACTCTAATTATCTTCAAAAAGAGCATAAAATGATGTGCTTTGCTGCTGATGTAATGTTGATTTGTGAATGCTGCTGATAGGAACTGACAACTAAATACATGTCACACTTTTAAGAAATCAGTGGTGGTGACAGGATAACCCTCTTTTGTGACCTGGGGACCAGGAGAAGGGGTATATATTTGCTTGATAAGTAGAAACAATTTACAGTTTTCACTTTAAAATAAAAATAAAAATAAAAATGCTGTTATGGATGGGTTATCTATTATTTTTAACAACGCACCACTTCTGTTATGACTTAGAAGCTGCCTTCAGTAAATTAGATCTACTGCTTACAATTCCCGATAAAATAGTAGGACTTTTTTGCATATTATTGTCATTTGTTATAACTTACTGACTCTTTATTTTATCTCTCTATGTATTTATATAAAATATCTATAATAGATATATATTCACTGCACTTGTAATAAGGCACAATAAAGAATTTCAACATCTTGCAGCATGGTTTCAAATGCTGGCATTTCAAGCTCACATTTATCATTGCAAATGAGAAACATGCAGCCCACCAAAAAGTGCAAAACTCATCAGATAGGATTCAACTGGATGTCAACACCCATGCCACCCATGCATAGGAAAGCATTGGCTTATACTCCATTTCAAATATGGAATGAATCAATGGAGACCTGAAAGTATTAGACATAACCAATATTTGCTATATGGCACTGTTTAAGATTCACAGTGGAAAGTTACCACTTCACATCTCATGCCTGAATGCTCTGCATTTAACCCAAATATTGAGATATCTGCCCTGTATGAAAGTTTAACTAGCAGCCTTTGTTTATTTAAACTAAGGACAGTAACTAAAATGCTTATATAGGCTGAAATCAACCATATTTTATGACTGCCAATTTCCATCAGCATTAATGGATTTTAACACCTTAGTAGGTCTAATTCTGATTGTAAAGGGTTAAAATAGTCTGTATTTATTACTGTATACCTCTTCCATGGTACTTACTGAGTAATAAATATTTGTACAATATTTCTTTTCATAAATTTGTCTGCTCTACATGCCAGTGGTATTTACATGTGTGACTGTGTATTAGTATGCAGTCAGTCATTTGTGCATGGTTAAATACGGCCAAAGGTTTTCATCAATTGCAAAAAAAAAAAAAATTGGTCCACTTTTAGTTTTATTCTACCCAGACAGTGTATGGCTTAGATATGATTAAAGTTGGAAATGTATTTTATCACATGTCTTTCTCATACTAGTCTCTCCTACTTGTGCACTTTCTCTATCCCTTTGTTATAATCATTTACTCATATAACTAATGCCAAATCACCAATATAAGTACCATTATTTTGCCAGTGCTTTCACTTATAGGTCTCGTCCAGTAATTTATTTTACATCCGTTTTACAACAGGAAATACCAGATTTGATCCAAAAGCTCCTACAAGTAGCTTCAGCAAACCACTGATTTTTGAGTGCAACTGGGCGTATGTCTGACTAGAGATTAGTTTGGCAAGAGCAGGAATGGTCTAAAAAGCTTTTCTATCTAGGTTCCTAGAGATTTTAAGTAACATTTTTATTAGGTGCAGTTTATTTACTCTGATATGTTTTATTAACTTTGCCTTTGAGCAGTAGTCTTGTACACAGTCTTTAAATGGACAAGAATGGTTGTTTCCTGCAAATACCTGGGGAATGTTCTTTTTATTATATGGTCTATTTTTCTCTACTGACTAGCCAGGTATATTTTGTTGCTCAGATAGAAAGAAAATGCAGTTTTATGAGTTACTGAATGGTATCTTTCTGTTTAAAAAGCAACAAATCAAGTACAAAAAATACAAAGTTGGTTAGCTTTTCATTCCTTAATTTCCATGAAAAAAATGTCTTCTATTTTCATCACTGCTAGTTAGAAACTCTGCAAATGTGGGACAGAAGCAGTTATTTTTGAATATTTAAGATGAAAAATCTCAGTTTGTCTTATGTATATAGCACAAATCCACACTGGTATTTTTCACCTTCACTTTTCCATTAGAAATGAGAAATATATTTCACCTATAAATAAGACTATTTAGGATGATTTCACATATGATACCATTTGAAGGTAAGCTCTTTTCTTCATGAAATTCAATATCCTAAATAAAAGGGATTGCACTGCTCTAATTATGTTCTGGGGCAGTATAAATATTGGTGTCTGAAAAAAATGCTTGTCTTTAACAAAAAAGGGACCCAAGATCAACTATGAGATGGCAGGATTCATCTACTGACAACCTTTTTGACATTTTTCAGCATTTTTAAAAATAAAAGACTTCTCTGAGACCTATGGTAGTCCCACAATATGGATGGCTTCAGATGTAGGGTATTTTTAGTACCATTTCTCTCACGATCTAAATAGCACTTCCAGATGGGTAGGAGGGTCCAGTCAGCCTTGTCCAGCACCTGCTATGATGCCTCTTCCTCTTACTATACTCCTTAGAAGGCTTCTTTACATGGAGTGAGAGTTCCTGGACTGCTAATGGCTCAACCTACCCCATTTTTGAGTCAAAATAATTTTTATCTAAAAAATAATAAAAGTATAGAAGTATAAATACACATAAACATTAATCTAAAAAACCAGTGAGTCTTTGTGTTTTTCTCAGAAACAAAAGCTTGCATTAATGACAACTCCAAGAGATCCTCTAGGTCTTGATATTCCTCCTCAGAAAACAGGAAAAATGGTACTTAGATGTTGTCATGCTTTGTTTACAAAAATAAAAATAATAGTATTGGGGATTTTGACCTGTGTTTCTTTTTCCATCTTCCCTCTTTCTGGATTGTACCCTTGTAAGGGAGAAACATGGAAAATGAGTGGTGTGATTTTAAGTGTTTGGCACTACATGATCTCTCATTTCCTCTGCTGAGCATCTCAGCAAATAATTCCATTTTCAAAACTCCCTCAGCCCTGCACAAGCCTGATCCCCTCCTCCATCAGACTGGGCCCACTTGCACCCCCATGTGCCCAGTGCTCAGCCAGCCAGACCACCAGTTCTCATCCTAAGCTCTGCCCTCAGCTCACTTTTGTCTCAAATTTTCTCTGTCTCCTGTTCCCAACCTCCTGTCAATTCTTGCCAGCACACCAGGCCTATTTTGCTCCTCACAGACTCCTTTTTCTCCATTTGTTTTATCAGCTCCTGTGGACTAGGCCTGAGCATCCCAGAATGATCCTTCTTTGCCAGCAGACATAGCAAGGAGCAAACGACCTGTCCCACTGCATGTGGAAAGTGGGGAAAGAAGCAAACAGACCTTAGCACAACATGCTTTTTCCAGCTCTCTTCTTTCTTCTGAGAAGTGCCAGGTTGCTAAGAGGAGAAGAAAAAGCCCTCCCACAGCAGGCCTTGCTGGCTCCTTTCCTCAGGAAGGAGGCGAGCTCAGGAGGCAGGCAATATGAAAGGCTTTCCTTGTGACGGAGCCAGAATTTTTCAGAGGCCTGGAGGTTCCCATGTCATCATGAAATCTCAGCCAAAAGCCCATTACTCATCACTAATTCATGAGAGCTGGCATTACTACGTGTTACTCATTAGCTTTGTTACAACTGTGGGTGGGAGCTCAAAGCAGACATGTTGCTCTCCAGGCCTGGCGTACGCAAGCTGGCCCCTTGTGCAAGAAGTATTATTTTAAAATGTCAACTATGTATTAAGTGATGACTCAAGGGACTAACAAATCAAAGCTCAAAACAGAGGCACTCGTCTGTCTAATAAACATGGAGTTAGATGGTAATATATCTCATTTAACTATCAAGAATCCTCTGAATTTAGCAGCCAGTCTGATAGCAGCTGCTCGATTACCCTACCTCATATCTGAATGTCATACACAATATCCTCAAACCCACACCTTCCACAAGTAGCAGGGCCAAGTGTGGGAACCTGCTACAAAGTCAAACTTCAGGTGTCAAGAGAGCTCTTGGCACCTGAAGAGCAACACGAAGAAAAAGAATACTGTTCATTGACAAGTTGTTTTTTTCTTATTACTTAAGAATCCAGGGCCCAAAATGTATGACTATAGGGCCTGATCAAAGCCCGTTAATTTCCACAGGAGTCTTGGCATTGACTTTGATAGGCTATGAATCAAGCCCATCCCCAAGTAGAACATATGGGTCTCCTGCACAGCCTATTTCTATTCATATTTTGCATCTTTTTTTTTATTTATTTCATACATTATTCACAGTTTGTGATGGCAGAAAGACAGTTTATATCCTTGACACAATGAAAACAAAGAAATACAGCATATGTGTTGTCATTATTATGAAAACTAAGGCATATTGGGCACAATGCATTTCATTTTCATTATATTACAGGATTCTAATAAGCATCATTGATAGCTAAGTCACTTGTCCTTAGCACAAGTAAAGAAGAAAGAAATGAAAACTTTTCAGGTTGTTTTTGAAAATCTTGTATACTGTCTAGGCATTTTAGGCACAAATTTAATTTCACTTCAACATCACAAGTTCCTTTGATGACAAAGTCACGTATCTTTAGTCCCAAACACAAAAGTAAATAAGACATTTAGATAGTTTTCTTTTACTTTGAAGGCAGTTTTATATTGGAAAATGTGAGTGCATAAATCAGGCATGTTGAATTTTCTGGTTCAGTCCAGCTCTGGGCTTAGTAAGGGTAATTATCTAATACCTGATGAAACACAACCGTGTCTGTCTGAAGGTCTGCAGAAACATATGAAATCTTTAAGTAAATATGGATTAGGATGGAAGGGCAGGACTGAACCACCTCTCATGACCAGGACTCTGGGCCCAGCCCTATGCAATGTGTACAGCTGTAGCCAAGCTCCCATTAATCTAAGTTATAACTTGGGGTCTCAGAAGACCTGGGGAATGTTGAGGTTTCACTGTATTTTTGTTTACCTGAATTTTAATTTAATGCAATTTGTTACATAACATCTATCAAGGTTTTTTACTCAAAACTTCCAAATATTTCCCTCATACACTGTCTGTGTTTGCTCTCCACTGAGGTTGGGTTTTGTGCAGATTACGAATTAATGTCTGATTGCCAGGAGGAAAGAGTGATTATGAAATCCACAGTAACAATATTTTAAACAAATAAATAAAAACAGCTGGGAAAAGTCAACAGGATCTCCAAGTCAATAGTATAATGTCTCTTGAAAACTATGGGCAGAATGTTTTCCCATTGAGAAGTGGCAATGGTATTTCTAACAGCACTCAGCAACTAGGAGAGAGAACACAAAATGAAAATACTCTTTTGTGAAAGTTTTTATTTTGGCAGGAAGAAAATGAATGAGTATGATTTTTCTTGTGAGTCAGTGATGAATGTTTTCCACGTATGCCACTGCTGAGCTTCCTGTAGGTCATAACAGATACAAGTGGGAGGAGAAGATAGTTGTCTGGGAGAAGATCACAGCATTAAAAAAAATATCCTCAATTCCATTTCATGGTTTCAGTGAACCAAGAGAATTCTATTTAAAACTCAAAGATACTTTCTCAGATTTTCATACTGAACTGCAATTCACCCCCCACCAGAGCAATAAGGTCATATTTGTATGCATTTTATTTTGCAGAAAAAATGCTCATTCATCAGCTCTCTCCCTGAGTTCTATTAATCTGCATGCATGTGCTCTTTAACAGATTAAAAAAATAGTTCTTGTGAAAATGATTAGACAGAGTGCTCCTATATACATAGCTTTCCACTGTGTAATACATTTGTAGAGATCTGCTACAGCCATAACCATTAAAACAGTTTAGATCACTGGCCATATGGACATGTTATTTAGTGGTTAAAGTTTCTGAAAAGCTTAGGATCTGCTGAGTTGTCATATCATAGTTTTAAAAAGCCAATCAGGAAACTCACTTCTGAACCTGAGAAAATTTTTTTAGATTTTTTTTTTTTTGCTTCCCTTTTCTGCTCTAGGGTTAGGGCTAATTTTAGATCTATGCAAAATAAGCAGTCTCCTGGCCTCTTGGTATAGCAAACCAATTCTGCTAACAGGTGCTCATAACCCTGATGACTACTTTGCTGGTGCTCGAGTAGTGTGCACCACCTAACAGTTCATATGCACTTTATTTCTCAACTGGACACAGACAGCCTTGCAAGGGAATGGCAGGAGTGGATAAGGTGATAGGTGTTGTTAAAGGAAGAACTGGTGATGGAAACATCTTGTACTGTTGTCAGAGCCCAGCCTGCTCTTGAGTGTCACCAGGCCTGGACCAGGCCCACCCAGGTGTTCTCCTCCCTTGCCCAGGTCTCCTTCTTCCCACTTCTGTGTCACTCTCTCCTTCCTCTTTGGGCACACAGGAGTTTGCACAGGGAAGGGCTATTGGGAATGTAAGGAAGGTAGGCACAGACTGATACATGAAGCATGTTGTCTTTCCATCTCTCCTTCACTTCCAACAGCCCTCCCAAATCTTCCTGACCTTCCAAGATCTATTATCCATTCTCTCCTCACTTTACCTTCCTCCCAAACACCTTTGCTGATTCTTCGTTCTCACTCCTAAGCACCTGTGAACCTCTCTTGCTACAGCAATTTTGAATTTTCTGATTCCAAGCATGAGAATCGTGCAAAGCATTTTGTCCTCATCCTCAGACAGAGCAGATTTCCAGTGTCTCTTCTGCTGAGGAGCCCTGAGCCTGCTCTAAATCAGAAAAAAAGTAGTTTCCAAAGTTTTTCTAAAAGAGAAGCAAAAAATGTGACAATGAGATGAAACATAATAGTCAGAGGAATATGAGAAATTCCTAGAGTCAATCTCTTTCTAGCTGTGACCCAAAAATCCATCTAGGGTTTGGACACTCTTACAATATGAAAATTTGTGTCAATAGATATTACTTAGATAAATGTTCTGTTTCCAATAAACCTGGAAGGAAATTTCAATATACTCAAAGTGGAGAGTAACTGTAGAGCTTCCACCCAGCTTTCACGTGCTTTGCTTTACTTTGCTATGCTTTTTAAGAGCAGCCAGTCTATCCTATATGGTCCTTCAACTATATTTCAAATATGACTTTTTATTAACGTCACTGTGATTACTTGCTTTCCGGACTCCATGTAAGGAACAGGATTTGTTTAATCTCCTTTTTTTCCAAGCCTACTTGTCATACAGAGTTCCAACTTAAAAACAAAAAATCTTAATCTGGCTAGCTGTCTAATCTTCTTCTAGATTAGGGTGAGGTTTGTGTCTTTAATAAAAGGAAGACATTTTAAGGGTAACTCAATGCTGACTGCCAATATGAAAAAAATTTAATATTTCTGACTTAAGGACTGTTATTATAGATAAGATATATTTTGATCTACTCAGCAATGTAAAAATATTATATTTGCAACAAAGAAATATTTAACCCAACCAAAACCAGCAAAGAGAAAATTCAAGAACTCAAAAACCTATGAACAAATCTTTAAAGTATATAGGCCTGTCTCTTATAGTCTGAAATCAATATCCAAGGAAAAATTTTCAGTTTGAAAATTTGTACAGATACAGATGAGACTAATTTTTTGTTCAACAGCTTTCATTACTTAATAGTATAAAGGAAATTTTAAATATTGTCACATCCAGAACTGGATTCTTAGTTTTATTTTCTTTTAATGACATTTTGTGTGACTGAGACTCCTGAAACTCATAATTATGGTTTACATGTTCAAAAGAGGAAAGGAATCAGTTCTTTAATTTGAAAAGAAAACCTAAAAAATAAAAATGAATTTTTTAAAACTGCTATATCAGGAGTCTGAAGGTAAGCATCAGTTTAAAAACCAAATAATGAAGTGGCTGAATTTATCTACAAGACAAATATAAAACTGAAATTTAAAAGTACTGCTTGTTTAACACAGTGCCTGTATGCCTCAGTCATAAACTGGAGCATTGGGATTAGCATGAAACACTAAGCAGACACATAAGATGCTTCATATACCGAAGATAAGACAATTATTCCAGCAAGAGGGGGTTTCTTTGTTACCAACAACTTCTAAGGTTATAGGCAGAAGCAGGTTTGTAAAAAAAGGTATAATAATGCATTAGCCCAAATACAACAGCCAGAGATTGTAAACCTTTTCAGTCATGCAAGTCCTTCTTCAGGTCATCCCTTCAAAGTACTACAGATATTCCATGATTATGTCAAAGCCAGTTTTGCAAATATTTAGAATCAAAGTAAATGAGGTCAGTATTCTGTGGAAAAGACCAGTCAATTATCCTATAATTAAAGCCTGCATAATAATGCATTACACCATGGAATATAATTCACATTCAGTGTGCAGCTGTACAACTGGTATTTCCTAACACCGGGATAATAGACTCTGCAATCTCAGTAATTGTTAGCACTGACTTGAAAATCTTGAAGATGCAGAAGATGTAAAAGGCATTCTCCCCAGAAAGGGTTGTTGGTTTGTTTTTTCTTTGATAAGCACAATGACATTGTTTCTGTTCTTCATTCAAAACTGTGGTGAGCAAGTTGATTTTGTGCCTTGCATTGTTAAAATTTTGTAATAGTTTTGCAAGACTGACATACATGGATAAGACTAATATAGCCACACCTTTTTAACACATACTCTTCTTGTTCTGGGCTGCAACTGCTTACTTTATTGTGTCTACTGTACATGCTGCCCCAAGGAGGAAATATGCTCACATTCTGCATTAAATATCTTAGTAGAGCAGAAAAGCACATGCCCGTATAAGATGAGTAAACTGGCCCTCTCTGAGCTATAGAATCAGACTGTGGATGATTGATTTATCAATTAAAACCAAGTATTTACATGCTTTCAGCTGTATCTTGCATACAGGTGAGTCTTCTTGATTCATTTGCTACAGTGTCTTGGCATCAGTGAGGTACTGATGTAGATGGCAGTGTTATTCATGCTTAAATCCATCTATTTGATGAAAGCAGAAGCTGCTAGTTAAATTAATCTTTAAAAGCTTCAAAAGGTAGTATATTGTCTCAAATATCAGGCAAGAAATCAGCTGATTTACATACATGTATAATGACAGTCTTTTAGAGAAGTCTCAACAAGAGTAAAATATTAGAACATGGTTTTAAACAGACCCTGTTCCACATGGCCAGCAAAATCAAAAGGTTTTAAATGTCTCCCAAAAGATGTAGCTGGCTGCTGAAATACCCAGGTTATCAGAAACCCCAGGTATTCTGTGTGTTTCTTGCAATTTCAGTGGTGTATCCTCAAGATTTCTTCCACTGAAAAAGGGAATTTTTAAATAATTTAACATTATCCTGTGATTCATAAATAGAGGTAATGGCCTTAATTCGGCTTGTGAGCTGTCCATCAGGGCACTTATTCACTTCAGTGTTTCTCAATATACAGTATTGCCAACTGGAGAGGTGAGTAAATCAATTATTGCTCATGACTGTGGTTTTATGAGGTTGCAAACAGTGGATCTGAGTCAATCAAACTCAAATTTTTATTCAAAGGAATAACCAACTGTTTGTGCCATTAGACATGAATTGCTGCTTCATTAACTATTAGCTAGCCACTATGTCCAAGAATGGTGACAAAAGAATATCGCATACACATATCTTCATGCAACGTACACCAGAGCTGGAGCATTATCATTAAAATAACGCTTGTTGTCAGTCATTAGGGCTTTTATCCAAGTTCTGTTCATGCTTACATACTCATCATGCCTCTTCTTGTTTTTGTAACTCAGCGATGCACAGTGAGTTCTAAATACTGATTGCTTGTTCGAGGCCTGGATTGTTGGCTCCTTCCCTTACAGTGCTCTGAGCAAAATCAACATTTTTCTCATTCATTCTACTCCTTTGCTTTTCAGGGGCAGAGCTATCACTGAAGATGATTTGCAGTTTTGGTAGCACATCAAACCACAAGATAGATCAACACAGTTCTGCAAGCAAAAGCTGTCTTGCATGAATTTTAAGCATACAGCTCGAGGAAAGCACACTTGTGTATATGCAAAGTTTATAGGTAATCATCTGCATTGCCTTAGAAACTGAGCAATGTTCTGCGCCAAAGGTACAAGACTATGCAGTTGCTAAATAAACATTTGTTGCATTTGGTAAAAGTAAGGTGCGTATTTTTCACTTCAAATAGAGGCATATAAAAAAAGAGCTATGTGTAGTTGCATTTAAATTGTCTGGCATTTTAAGATGGAAAATTGTAACAGAAAACACCTGGATCCTTTGTGTAATTGTTCTCTGTCATCATAAACAGAATCTTCATTTGGAATTGTATTGCATATCATTTCTCTAAGCATATTAGGGCTTTTTAGTGCAGATTTTCTTAAGTTGAATGGATACAACAAGCAAACTTGCAATGGAAAACAAGAATGAGACCTGGCTTTCTCTCCCTCTTGTAACAGCTCTACCATGTCAGCAGAAGCAATGACACTGTAAACTCATTTGGGCACTGTTAAAATATCTTCAGGAATTTGTCAGTTATGATGTTCTATTGATGTTCTATTTATTCCTTATTATTGGCCCTTGCAAATGTGCTTTCACACAACTTTTGACAGTTTTTAAAAAGACTTAAAATGCTTATATACCTCTGCCTTCAAGCAGCTCTTACCTTCATGCCCTTACCCTCAAGCAACTCAGTTTCTGAGCAAGGGCCTCGTCAGCTCTCTGTACCAAAATATAAGCTCATAAATTCATGATCAGCCTGATTTACCAGAGTAATAATAATAGCTTCCAACTTGAATCAATAATAGATGTGAGTTACCACAATGTTTTGAGACACCTCAAAAGGCAAATCTACGTAGTTAATCAGCTACTGTCCCAGGTTTTCTAGAAATCTCAAAAATCACAGAATGACAATAGTTAAGGTCACAAGGGACCTCTGGAGGTCAACTGGACCAACCACTTCCTACTCAAGCATGGTCACCTAGAGCAGGTTTCCCATGAGTATGTCCAGATATCTTTTGAATATCTCCAGGGATGGAAACTACACAACCCATCATTTCTGCCACTGTTCAGTCACCTTCACATTAAAAACTGTTTTTCCTTTAAGAAAAATAGGAGTGATTAACAAGTGGTGATGAGGAGAAGCGGAAACTAAGAATGATATCTGTCCAGTTCTCTGCGATTCCTTCTTTACAATTTCCACAGTGAGACACTGTAAAGTTTAACTTTAATTTTTATGGCAATAGAAGTGTGTCAAGTCCTAGAGCAATGAAAAATCCTTAATAAAAATTAATGATGGAATAACCCCTTGCCTGAAGTCACCAGCACCTAATGAATGGCTCAATGATAACATATGCACAGATACTCTTCTTTCCTGTTCTAAATGTGGGAGGCAATACCACTATCAAACCTTATCAAACTTAAGCCATGGTGACTCTACTGCTGCTTCCTAATGTAAGGGGTTTTATCCTACACATGACACTGGAAAATTGATTACAGAGAGGACAACAAAGGAAATAGCAGTGATAGTAAAAGATACCATCCTCAAATGTTTCACCTGCGAGGTCCTTCATCCCAACCAGGGAAGCATTGAACCTGATGTGGAATGGTAAGGCTAGTTGTGGTTGCTAGAGAAGTTTCCAGTGATTTCTTTTGTCAAGACAAACTTTTTTATTCCCACTCTCAGAAATCTTTTCCTATATGTTTATCTAATTCATCACATCCAATACGTATATTTTCATTCCTACAGAAATGCTCAGTTTGGCTTTCCAATACAGCTAGAGGAAAAGTAAACAAGCAAACAGACATTCCTTTTGCTTAGCCGTGTCTGCAGCGGCATTGGCCAGCCCTTTCCAGAGTGAAGTTTTGTCTTCTTTTCCAGTCTGAGCCAACAATTACTAGTGATCATACCAAAAAAGGACAGCAGACTAGACTGACTTTTACCTTTGTCCTCTTATCATCTACAGTGGTTGACAGCTTAATTTGGGTTTGCCATAAGTAAAAAGAGCAAACTATTGGCAAGTGTCCTGAGATGACTCCACCATCTCCACTGCTTCATAAATTTGTCAGTTAGGTTTCAGTTATTCATTTGTGGAGCTTCAGTGAAGATCAACAGCAGAATTTACATGTCAGCTTTTTCAGGTGTGGAGGTGTCCTCTCATGGTAAGTAGCTTTTACGTTTTATCACATTTAGGGTAATAATATCATTACTATGGTAATGACATAATATGTGTCACTTTTGGGAATGAGAAATTACGCATAATTTCTATTTGCTTCAGTCCTGTTTCTATAGTAACAAGCCTAGTAATTCTCATTAATGACTGGTTGTTAGCATTGTTATTTTTGGTAATTTCAGGTTATTAATGTCCTTAGTTTTTCTGCATCTTATTGATGACTTAATCTGAGTGACTGTTAAATGAAAAAATAGGTCCACTTTACTAAAACTATCTTTCACAAAAATCAGAGAGTATCCTGTGAAGCTAGTTTTAAAATTAGTGCAGAATTAAGTTGAGAGAATAAAATCATTAAATTGTTTAGACTAGAGGCAAAATTCAGACTGGCTGGTAAACACAATTATTAACACAAACCACACAAGTCTGATGAAAGCGCTGACATTATCATTTAACATTTCAGTTTGCCAAGTTCATCTTTCCACTAGAAAAGACATTTTGGCCCTAAAGTAACATGGCTATAAGAGCAGCAAAGCAGTTTCAGGCAGAGTGGTTATCATGAGCTCATTTACCATTGGGATTCAAGGTTAAAAGTTGTACCTAGATGCCACAAGGTCATTATTATCTCATGTTGGTAGCTACATATTCTGTTACAGTTTATTATCCTTAAGGGCAAACAGCAGACTAAATGCTTATGTGCTAAAGAATTACAAATATAGTCTTCTAATTATGTTTCGTATCAAGACTGCATTTACAATGTTTCTCTTTTAAAAAGTTGTACAGATGCAATGAATTCCCAAATCATTTAACCCACCTTATTTTCTTAATGGAACTTTATACTATGCTCGGTTCCTTTTCCCTATAAATGCTTATGCATGTCCATACTTTTACCCACTGACTGTTTATTCGAGTAGTCACATGCTCATGCTGGGGTGTCTACATAATCCTAGTTTATCTTGCTTGTTTTAACTCATTTTTCTTAAGGCCTTAAAAATTTCTTGAAAATGCTTTGGTAGTACAGTTTATAATGTCTTTTATGAAGCACTATTAAAGTACATAGCAACACTTTGCAATCATTTAGTAAATATTAATGAAACATTTATAATCTCTTTCAATTTAGAAAGCTACCATTATCTTCCTAGCCAATATTAACCAATAGAAATCAGTTACTTACTTCTGCAGTTGGTGATTAATTTATTATGAGTTTTGGATTTAAATATCTGAGTTACAGATGGACTTTAGGAGAAAAACAGATCACAGAAGAAAATGAGACAACAAATGAAAGTAAAATATTCTTATCCCTTATTATTCCCAATCTTAGAGTTTACCTGGACCAGACCTGTGATCAGCATACACAAAACATCAGACTGTATTTTACATCTGTGAAGATAAAACCTGGTTAATTCTCCTGCAATGAGGCAGGCAAGAACCACTATGTGGACCATGAGAATTGTCTTTCAGGTGCTTCTCTAACTGGACAATATAGCTGTCGTGGTTTAACCCCAGCCAGCAACTAAGCACCATGCAGCCACTCACTCCCCCCCTGCCCAGTGGGCTGGGGAAGAGAACTGGGGGAAAAAAAGTAAGACTCATGGGTTGAAATAAGAACAGTTTAATAGAACAGAAAAGAAGAAACTAATAATGAGAATTATAACACTAATAAAATGACAGCAGTAATGATAAAAGGATTGGAATATACGAGTGATGCACAGTCCAATTGCTTGCCACTCACCGACTGACATTGTTAGTCCCTGAGAGGCGATTCCCCCTGCCCTGGCCTCACTCCCCCCAGTTTACATACCGGGCACGACATCCCATGGTATGGAATACCCCATTGGCCAGTTTGGGTCAGCTGCCCTGGCTGTGTCCTGTGCCAGCTTCTTGTGCCCCTCCAGCCTTCTCGCTGGCTGGGCATGAGAAGATGAAAAATACTTGACTTTAGACTAAACATGACTTAGCAGCAACTGAAAATATTAGTGTGTTATCAACATTCTTCTCATACTGAACTCACCAGCTACTAGGAAGACAACTATATCCCAGCTGAAACCAGGGCAATAACATATCCTACTTCTCCTCATACTCTTTAGTAGCATATCTGCAACTTACACTTTTGTGCAAACTTTTGATAGTATCTGCCAGTTCTGATACATATATTTACATACACAAAGAAAAAAAAATTTTCTTTCAATACCTACTACATGAAGAAATTCACTTAATTGCTTCCATACATTACAAATCAACTCAGAGCTTATTTTTACTGCAGGCTACTGTACTGAATTTATGGAGCTGAAAAGGATAATTTATTTCAATTAATCATTTCCTATCCTAAATATTATTCATGTTAAACATCTTTTCTTCTTGCACTAAAATACAAGTTTTAATATTTAAAATTACTATTTAAAATAATGCTTTAAACTCCTGAGAATGTGTTCTTAGGCCTCCTGTCCCTTTTCGGGACAAACTAGTCAACTCACCCTATCACCCTAGAAAGAGGAGTTGTTGGAGACAGAAAAGATTGTGGCAGAATGCACAATGCTAGCTGCCAAATGACACTGTGGGTCAACAGCAATTTAGCATATATTAAAGCAGTGCGTAGGCTGCTGCAGTCTATGCCAAGACCAATGAATAACTCTTGCTTGGATGAGGATGCCTGGCTCATTTGCAGCTCTTTTCAACCTCCTGTGCTTATGGCTTCCTATCACATCTAAGAATATAGTAAGCATTCAGGTTCTTTACCGTAAAAAGATGATCAGCTTCAAGGAACCATTTAAGAGATGGATCTGTGAAAACTGAAGTTAAATCAAACATCAGCATTAGTTTTAACAGCTATAAATTTTTACATACAAACTCGGATAAAAAAAGGCTAATGAAGAAAAATCCATTTGTTTGGAAGTATCTAATGTTTTAATGGAAAATTCCTTCAGATACATTTTTGCCTGTAGAGCATAAGAAATTTCAAATCACATTTTGGCAAATTTTAAGCATCTGACACTGAGGAATATGATGGGAATATTCAACACTAACAGCTTCCCTTCAATGTAGCCTAAGAAATGAACATTAGTGCTAGTCAGACATTTTCTGACAAGACAGATTCTAACCAGGTTTTGACAAAACTGAGACTTTTGGTAGGAGGTTTTGCAGCAAGATGAAAGTTCTGATAAAAACTAGAGGCGGAATCTGATCTCAAAAGAGGCCAATGATTACAGGGGGTTAAAGAAAATTCACCTTCATTATTAACACCACCAAATGCCATGTACTTGTTTGAAATTTTCAGGAGACAGACAACTTAGTGAGAGAGGTAGCTCAAGGTGACTTTGATTTTCCTAAACAAATGACTACTCTAAATTTAACAGTTTAACTGTACCTCATATAAACAGGATTGGAATCAGTTTCTGATGGTTTGGACTCAGAACATGTTCTCTGTGATACATGCAACCTCATGTTTGCCCAGATTTACTGACATGCTTATGGGAAGCGCTCCTAAAGTATACAATCCACTTGACCGCCTTTACATTCAGCTGTACCTGTCTCAGTACTGCAGCAAATTACTCCATCCTTAGAACATTTAATGGTCATGCAGAAACAGATATTCATGTTTCTGTCCTGCCAGATTTTGAAATTGAACCCCTTCTGATGGGAACAATATAACCAACAGACTGTCTGCTATTCTGTGCCAAAGCTGATTAATCTTAAACTAGTAGTTCCTCTGCAGGGGAAGAACCTCTTCCTCTAAAAGTAATAGTTTTTCCAAAGATGGAACTAATTTAGAAATTCTTGAAAGATTTTTATTTAATTGAAAAATTACTTTTTCACCATCTTTAGGTCTGCTTTTTTTTTAATCTTATCTGCATTAGTATATAAAATTGACAATCTTCTGAATTTGCAAGATCAACTCAAATAGTGGGAAGAACAAATTTATTTTTATTCTCTTTCAACAGGTTACAATCACCATTGCATTCAGTGATAAAACCTCAAAAACTCCACTAGTTGCCCTAACAACAAAAGCCATATGCAAATAACTTCACATTATTCTAGTAAATAAAGTGTAGCCTGTATAATTTTCTGGAGTTTTCAGTTGTGCCTTCTGGTTTTTTTGAGCTTTCAATTCATTTTCCAGTTTGAAATAAAAGGTGAAAAACCTTTCTGTCAAAATATTTTCCATGGTAATCTGTTCCCCCTTACTTTACCAAACACTGTCTTAAGACTTTAACCATCTTCTAAGATTCCCTTATGATATCATAGTATTTTAAATATATCCATATATATATATATATATATATATATGCATTGGAGATTCAGCTAATAGGAATGGACACACACTACACAAGCTACATTTTGCACTTCTAATATTTTCTGTGGGTTTTGGATTATGTTCTGTTCAAATAATTTAAGTAACAGTATTACAGCTTTGCAGTGGCTCTTAACTTTAACCTTTGTACTACTGATGTTAAAACATGCTTCATTTTGAATCTAGCCTTTTGTGCTGGGGTTTAAATACTTCAGTGAGAACATCCAGGTACATTTTAAGAGTTCTTGCCAGTATTGTTAGTTTGGTTGCTATGCCTGATTTCTATGCACTCATGTGGGTAAAAAGATATATTTAGGCCTTTTTTTTTTGTTAAAAAAAGTGCTAGTGGGGGAGGTATTACATTCCTTCAAGATGAACACAGCACTTGCTAATTTTTGGCACACAACATTCATCTCCTAGCATTATGTCACTTGTCAAGCCTTGAGATCTTCCATGGCCAGAACTGACATAATATGTCAAACATTTACAAAACTTCATTTTCCAAGTGCATTTAGAATGAATGATGTAGCACCATTCACGTAGTAACAGCAGATAACCTGAAATATCCTACACAAAAAGGTTTTCCAAAATGTAGCAGTTATTGGAAATCTGTCACAGTATGTAAATTTTTTTAATGGACTTTCAGTAAATTTTTGAAATACTGTTTAAAGTTTCTACTGGTTTTAGTCTCATAAAGTGATAGCACTAATATTGCTGGAAAGTGCTGTCCTCTGTTTTTTTCTCAGTGAACTAGTTATTAGATTTCCATTTCTATAAGAAGCAAAATACTGAACATTAGTTGTTTTCATGTGTAGTCACTTTATGTTAGCTACTGACATTGAATTCTCTATTTTTTTAATTTATATAGTGCTGTACCTGATATGTTTACCATCTGTGAAGTCCTGCCCATGCTTGGACATAAGTACTGTAGTAAGAGAAATCAAGGATGAATTTCAGAACACTGTTTCTGATGTTTTGATCTACTATGTATGTGGTTTTGTCAGTAAAATGATTTTAATACAATTCTCCATTTTTTAAATGATAGTTGCTATCTTCTTAAGTATTTTAATACATACGATTAGTATGTGTAGAAATAGTAGACTATAGGGTGTGAGATGATGTATATTTTCCATCACATTAATTCTTTTTCTAGTAAGGGATCAATATTGTAGAATCTTCATAACAGATAATTTACTTTAAAGCTTGACTCAGGAACTATGCAATTTCATAGCAAAAGCTGTTCTCAAGAAACACAGACTGTCTGAATAGGTTTTGTAGAAGGCAAGCTCAAATCCCTGAATATCAGACACTGTTCTTTTTCTAAAATGTGTTCTTTGTAAAATATAAAGGATTTCAAACTATGGATGTCCTGAATATTTTATTTCATTTCCAAGTGACTTATTGTGAATTGTACATTACCAACTGGTCTTTGTCACTAAACACACAACAGCCTGGTTTGCTTCCCGTATTCTGAAATATCACATTACATTGTGTTCAGTAAATAGATTCTGTTTGTGCATTAAATTATATTTATTTCTTTTTTTGTTTACTGACCATCTTTTAAAATCACAGAATGATAGAAAAGTAGGGCTGGAAGGCACTTCAAGTAGTCATCTAATTTACCCACTGCCTAAACCAAGACCAAATATACCTGTATTATTCCTGACAGTTGTTTGTCAAACCCACTCTTAAAAACTCTCAGATGGAAATTCTTGTAACATCCCCAGGCAATCTTCCCCAGACCTTCACTGTCTCTACTATTAGAAAGCTTTCCCCACAGCCTGTTTTGAATTTTTTTCTCATTAATTTAAGCCCTTTACTTCTTATCCTTTCTGCAAAAGACATTGTGAACAGATAGATCTTCTACTCCTGCAGCAACCTTCTAGGTGCTTGTAGCTGGTTTCCTTCCTGCATGAAGAAAGCTCATTCCTTCAGTCATGGTCATGTTCCCATGACTTACAGGCATTACTCTTTTTGTTCTCTAGATTGTCTCCAGCAGTGTGAATCTTCAGGTGCCATCCTTAGCATGCTGAGGCCATAGCAGTGCTGAGCAGACACATTTTTTTTAAAAGTGCAAGAGCTCTTATCAGTTGGCTGAGAATGTAGTTGAACTCCTGGAACAGAGATTGGCAAGGTAGAGGGAAAGTCCAGAACGTGGAGACCTAAGAAGGTACTCTGAGGTCTCAGTTCTGCAACCTAGGACTGGGGCTCTGGAAGCAGAGTTGACATGTCCAACTGGTCTGTGACTAAATCAACTCATCTGCCACTTCCCCACACTGCCATGCAGTGCACTAGTTTGAAGAAATGGCTGTAGCATCAGTGCAGTGAAGCTGACTTCGTGCTGCACTGCACAGAGGGGAAGGTTCCTCCACCTCTAATTCTCATGTAGTGATGCCCTGTGTAGCCTGGCTGCATCAGCTGTGTGTCCTAGGGTTTGGCTCCCAAAGGGTACGAGAAAGCATAAATACCAGATTAGCTTCTTCAGAAGTCAGCTCTTCAGAATTATGCAAAAAGAGGACATGGTTCGTGGGAGTGCTTGCAGGAAAAATGTCAACAGACTGTACTCCACAGTTCTCAATCTGTTCAGGTGTAAATGCAGAGGCAGTGCTATTTACCACTGGGTCAAACAGCTGTAAAAAATTCCAGTGTTTCATACTGTGTGAGAGAAAAGATAGTTTATGTTAAGCCTTCATTCAAATGGAAGACATACTGAGCAAATTCCTGACCCTATTGAGGTCCACAGGAAATCTTCCAAGGTGCCAGAATTGCTCATTGATTTGTTATACATTAGGCGCTTAAGCTATGCCTACCTATGTTGGAACATAAAGGTGAATTCATATTCAAGATCATATGGATAGTTAATATATACCTTTCACATACAGAATTCAGTGAATATCTGACTGAATGACTTAAGTAATTTTTTCAAAGGACTGTATTCTGTGCTTGTAAGTGCATCTATTTATCACATATTTCTTGCCATCAATTTCTTACTAGTGGAACATGCCCTGTACTTAAGTTACATTACTGTTGTTTTTCTGTCCTTGCTCCTTTCTCTCCTAAAATCATATAGTGCTGAAAAGACAATAAGTATGTGCTGTTTGCATAACAGAAGCTGAGGCATTCATTGAGATGTGCTCTGCATGTATTCTTTTTGTTACCGAATGTGATAATAGAAGTAGAGTGTGTTAAGGAGCCAATTCTTTAATACAAGACAACCTGTCATATAGACTGTCCGTCTTCAGTGGGTGATATTACAACTAATCAAGTGTTTAGGCTTCTTCTAATGCTCTGCTTTCTGCCCACAGGTAATCTTGTGCAACTAGCAATGAGACTACATTGCATGATATGAAAACATTAGTAAGAACGTCTCAGGAACAGTCTTCATTACACATCACCATGACTCTTAGAACAAATTATATGTATTTTATGTAGTTCAGGTTACCATGGTAAATATTTTCTTCTTTAATAGGCAATAAAATGAAATAGAGAAACGGATACATGTAAAACTTGTTTTTAAGGAAAGCAACACTATTTTAAGCAGCACTATCTTAAGCTATGATGTGTGGCAGTGTTTCAAAGTTTTTCAGTAAATAAACCCCAATACTTCACTCCATTAAACCAGAACAACAAAAAAATGTGATAGATTTCCTTGCAAATTCCTCAAGTGCAATATAGTTGAAATGGCCAAAAGACAGCTATGCTAGGAGCACAGAAGAAAGCATATAAAATGTCATACAAGTACTAGCTTGTTTCAGCTAACACAGAGGCCAGAAGTTCAGTGCTCACCCTTTAAAATGGAAATTGCTGAGTTCCATACTATGGAACCATGGGGTTCCATACTTTTCCTTTCAATATTCACACTTACACTCTTACAATTGACATCTGCAGTCAGGCTAGGAACTCAACTTAGGATCTGAACATCCTCATTTTATTCCTTGCAGAGGTATTGCTACTGGCAAGAATGAATCTGTAAGTCAGCCTCTGCCTCGCTATGGCACCTGAAGGTAGTGCTGCAAACTTGACACAAATATAATCTCAGAGAACTGGATATTAATCTCACAGTTCAGCCTGAACAAACTACAGCTCCAGAAAAAAGATGAAAGCAACACTAAAACTTTTCTTTAAAGAAGAGTTACTCTGTTTCAGCCCACTCTGATGTGGACCTGTTTCTGAGCCCAAAGTCTGAAAGGATTGACTGGCACAATGGAAGGCAGAACTTTTTCTCTCTCTTTTCTGTGCAGACTGAGATAAATGCTGCCTACCTCATTTGCTTCCAGTAAAGCAGGGAGCTTAGATACATGCAAAAAGAAGCCATTCCATACCCACCCTCTTCTCCTGCCCAGATATACCATGGGGCCTTTCCTCACAATTTCACCAAAGACAATGGCCTTGCAAACATTACTTGGGTAGAGGATAGCCTGCAATCCAAATGTGCTAATTACTGCACAAGATTCTTGCCAACACAATCTCTCCTGATCAGAAAGGTAACAGGGAGCAACTGTATGTTTTCAGGGCATTGCATCCAAATGTTTCAGGAAATAGCATCAGCTACTAAGGATTTTGCACTAGTATTAGCCAGTGGTACCAGCTTCTGGTCCAGGCAAGTACAGCACCCTTCAGGGATACCATCAATTGCTTTCACTTCAGGAAAGCATCACTTGCTTTGTATCAGGACTAAAACCTATTTGCTGGCTTTGAGTAAAATGCAGAACAAAGGTCCCAACTGCAGTTTTCTACAGTCCATCACTCAAATGTCCCTGGAAATTTTTCATGTTTATTTTATTGCTTACATGAGAGTCTAATTTGTATATTGTTATTATGAATCCACTTAAAGCTGCTTCTGTAATTTCATATGACTAATACTCTTTTTTTCCTGTTGTTAAGTGTTGTGGAGAGCTGTTTTGTATTGCTGGCAGAAACCATTCTTAACCCATGAACATAGCTGGACTTCAGCAACAGATATAGCTATACCTATAGAGTTTGCAAAAACAGTGCATTATTTTGGTTTTATGTCCTTTTGGATGGAAAATGTAAATTCACTATCCTCATTACCATTGTATTCAAGCCTATGTTAATGGGGTGCTAATGTCTCTACATGGTAAGAATGTTCCAGAGAGTTTATTTTCATGTATTTGATGGAAAGTAGGGAAAGCTATTTAAAGATCTTCTTTAATTTATCATCCTCAAACAAGACATTTTTGAGCTTAACCAGTTTACTTTCACTGCATTCTCTGGGCTTAAAAAAAGGAGGGGTTATCAACCGATCCACAGAATATCATGAATTATTGCAGTCTCTTAAGTCTTTCACAGTAAACTTAAAGTCTAAACAATAAAAACAGATAAATAGAGGAAATGTCAAACTGAATTCTGGGTAATGATCAGATCAGCATGCTTTTATACAATTTCCATCACTTTGAATTTTAAATCACCTTTTAAAGGGCACTAAAGCATTCTTGCAAATTAGTCTGCACTCTAATTAATGCACCCAACATGACAATAAGACCACTTTCAGCTTGGCTAAGCAGACCAGTCAACCAGGAGGATGTGACTTGAGGACTTGGAGAGCCTGTGCCTCCACCTTTTTTTCCTCTCTCTTCACAGCAGCTTAGGTCCAATTAGGCCAGTTAATCTGCCTAAAACCATTGGAAAGGAAGGATTTCTCTAATAAAGATGAAGCATAGTCTGAGAGGACATACAAATTAAGTCTACTCTTTTCAAAAGACAGAAAATTCCAAGATTTCCCTCAGCCACATATCTTAAAGAGACAATTCTTTTGGTTAAGACCAAACTGTTTTTCTCCACAGGGATTTTAACTTTAAGAGATCTTTCTGTGACATTTGTTAACATGTAAAGGATTTCTCTTTTGTCTATTTATTTTTCATACTGTGCTCATTTTTGACATCCATTAAATTTTATAAGAGTAGACTGCAAGCGGTAGTGATGAGAAATGCCAGGTCACATTACAAGAAAATGTTCATAAATAGAAATGACTTTGTGTTTTTCCATCAAGAAGTAAATAATACTTGCATGAATATATAGGTATTTGAGTAGCCTAATCGGCAATTTTGGAAAGGAAAATTGAAAGGGGCTGAAAAACAACTTATAAATACGTGCTTATACATGAAACACATTTTAACAAGTTGAAACATAAAATTCTTGCAGAATGGATAAACCATTTTACACCATGTTTAGCTCACTTACTTCAAAAAAAGGAACAGTAAACAATCTGAGTCCTCTCTATCATTATCACCGGTGCATGGGAACTACACTGTATACTCACAGTACAGTGTTAGAACTTTCTCATTTCTACTGTGGTTCACTTATGTAATTTGATTCAATCTTCTACATAAAATTCTAAGATGTCTTATTTCAACAAAATCAGATGAGAAACATCCAGTTGGAAGCAAAAAAACCCATACTGCTTTTGGAATTGCTTCCATTTCTCCTCAGAGAGCTATGCTTCTCTTGCTCCTGCTGCTGCTTTTTTGTATCTTGAACCAGGATTTGGAGTGGAAGAGAGAAACTTTAGTGCTTCTAGTTCACCAACAGCTTCTAATGCATTGCAGCAAAAGGTACTAGTTTGAGTTCCTGTGGCAAACTATTGGACTGCTCAGAAATTATTGGCAGGCTAACAAAAGAAAAAAATGTAGAAAAGTTGTGAAACATTTTTTTTAAATTAAAAAAAGTGATACAGAAGTTTAATGATACTGAAGAGAATTTTATGTTTGCTACAGCTAGAGTCAAAATTTTCCTATTTTCCTTGTCAACAAAAGGTTAAGCCACTTTTTCACAAGCCCTTTTTATTAAGAAATTTCTAATCACTTTCTTTGGAGTCCTTGGCTCTGAGATAAATTATGTTCAGAAACCTGAAAATTTTTTATCTCAGTATCAATGGTCTAAGGAAAACATTCTGTTAAAAATAAAACTGAAGATTTCCTCCTCTTTCTTTTGCCTAACACAAAAACCACTAAAGCAATGAGATTTGTAAAGGGGCATTTATTTAGTCAGCATACATATCATGTACCTTCTGTTGATATTCCATCCTACCTCTTTGTCCTGATGTCAAGAGGCAGTTCTGAGCACGATTACATGTTAGCAAATAAGCCAGCTATCTGATCAGTTGGTCAACCACTGACCACCACAATTCAACCCGATCCCTACTTCTCAGAGCCATGTTGAGAAGCCAGTTTCTCTGGCTACTCTCTGAAGCCAGTTATATACTCACCTGCCACAAACCAGATTGTTCTCTCATTTGGATCTAAGCTTAATCTAAATACTTTAACTGAAGGGAGAGATCAACGGCATTGGTAAACTATTTTTTATTAGTCAAGCTGCACTTTGACAACAGCTTCCTTCCTTCATTTAAGGTAGCCCCAGTACAGCTGATAAGAGAAGTTAGTCTAGTCCTGCTGATGTTCATAACGCTTTATGCCTACAGAGCTTATATTCTGAAAAAAAAACCAAGATAGGCCAGACCATATAAAATTTCACATAAATCTGTGTACCAAAGGCACTGATTGTTAAGCCCTGGGATTCCCCATCCTAGTGTGCCAGCTATGCCAGTTCTGCTTCTTGATTCACAGATTCAGTTGAGTGCACTCCCATTTTTTTCATTCCACTTTTTTTTCACACCTTATACAACAGCTTTGTTTGAAATAATGGCTGAGCAGCCACAACGAGGCATGAAAGTTGCAGATGAGAGAACATTGAGAAAGGACTTAGGATTTAGAACATAAATTTTGGACTTAGTAGTTGAAACATAGGAGTAAGAAAACATATTGTGAAAAGGAAAGTATCTACATAAATGAACAGAAGTGAGAATAAGAAAACACTGCAAGAAGAGCTCCATGAAAAGCTAGCAAAAAAGAATGCCATATCACAGGTACCTGAAGAGTAAATTTAAAAAAAAGGAAGTATTGATTAAGTGTGACCAATCAATAGTTTTAATTTTTGTCATTTAAATGAGATTTAAATAAATGCCATTTATCTAGGCATTCAAATATACTTCAATTCACCACACAATGTGCAAAAGAGATCAACAGCATTCTCTAGCAGGGGAGAAAGGATGGTAAGTATGGACAGGAGTGTGATATTACAGAATAAAGTCTCAATTCAACAAAATACATTTCAGTGCCCATGTGAAGCACAGTAATCTTTTATGCTTTGCAGAAAGTATTTCTATATTCTTAGTAATACCCTATGTGTCATTAATCTCTAGACTGCCAAAACATTGTTTCTCGATTTTTTAGTTCCTTCTTCCTCAAGCAGTTTTACTTCATAGGACCCCATGTGAAGTGGTCTGCTACTCAGTAGGGCAGGAATGTTACAATGTCAGCCTAAGGGTTAATCTCCGAATTATCAATTGTTTGTTTGCCTTGCATTCTCTAACAATTCTTGTTTACGAACTGATCTTCCTTTTCCAGGTTTTGTTTCAAAAAGAAGAAAAAAAAAGATAAAGGGATGATACAGCCTGCACTATATTATTGCTATTGGTTACACTGGTCTTTGTTTCCCTATTCAGAGTCAGAGATATAACAATGTTAAATAAAACCATGCATTTGTCTGTCACAAGCAGGAAGGGAATAATTAAAATAAGCAAAGGCCAATTTGCCAAAACACTTCATGGATGACTGGGGAAATCAGATATACATGTCCAGTTCCAGTATCTGAGCAAAGCACCTACTGGACAATATGTGATGGTGTAAGAGAAAATTTTCTTTAAAAATGAATGGAAGGACATGAAAGAAAAACTTAGCAACTGGCACACATATATCTAATTACAAATAGGAACTATTGCATGAAATGCAATTAAACTTTTTGATAGATCAAAGCATTCTTCTGCAACAAAAAGGAAATATTCTACTGTACGTTTAAATAGCATAACTGAATTGTACTAGGGAATAGCATGAGTACTATAAGACAAAATTGAAATAATACAAGAGGTGTTACAAGGTTTTCCTTGTGCAGCAGCTAGCACAAGCATGATGCAAAAATGCAATTGTCCAGCTCAACTAATAAAGAAAATCAAGTGCATGGCAAAAAAAAAGCTAAATATACTCTAAAAACTTTAAGTAATAACTGTCATCTAATATTTTGCATATGTGTTCACTAAGTTCTGTGTACTTTTATGAATAAAATGGCTGGCATCAAGTACCAGCTCCCATTCAGGAAGAGGCTGCTACATTTTCCAGAGGACTCCTTCTGCAGTGTTTCGTATTCGGGAGCTCGGTGGTCTGGGCATGAGCCTCTGAGCTGGGGATGACTCCTTCTAGTTCAGGCTGAGCTACTCGTTTGCTCAACATCATAGACAAATCATCTGGCCCCTCTGTTTTTCAGTTGGTTATGATGGAAAATTGCCAAAAGCAAGAAAGCCAATCAGCTCAGAGGTCCAGCTAAAAATCAAAGGTAACTCTTGAGCAAAGAGTTGCTGAACATATCCATTTTATCTTTATTTAAAAGAAAATAATTCAATTAAAGAGTACTTTCTCTTAAAATAGCTCATGGATTTTGATAGAATAGCATTTAGCACAGAAATTTATGAAGTGCAGGAATGCTGGTGCAAAGAAGGCAAGATGATACAAGTTACATGTTCAAAGAACTCCTCTAAGCATTCATTGTGTTGAATAAAACTTGTAAGAGGAAAAGTGCTAACTCACTTCAGTCTGAGAAAAGCACATCAGAATGGCTGTATAACAGCCTATAGAAATGTTTAAAAGAATGAGCTGTGCAAAAATCAAATCTATAAGCAAGAGAGTGATAACATAATACATATTTAAGCTGGAAGAGAATGTTGATGTATTTGCACGTAAATAAAAAACTTTTATACTGTGGACATTCTGTATCATATGTATATTTATATTTGCTAAATTACATGCTGCTGTAGATTTATAAAATGAAGAAATTCTGTATAACCCATCACAAAAGGATTAGTAATGTTTGAGAAAAAAACTCTTACTCTAAACAGCGCTTTTCATTTTTAACCCAAACAAACTTACGTTTCAGGTGGCCACACCAGTACTGAAAGACTATTTTGATTATGAGATTAGGAAATTACAGTAACTGCTATATCATAATGGAGTGAGACAAAATAATAAATAATTTTGGTCTTAAAGTGAAAAATACTTTGCAAGTAATTATTCTCGGCTTGTAAATGGTGTCTCTCTATAACCAACCAAGCATATAACAAGAAGATGAAGACAAGGCTTATTTTCACTTCATTTCACTTCTTTGTAATTGACAAGCTCTCACTGGGTGTCAACTTTAAAAGATGACAAATCCTAAATCTTATAGGACTCAATTCAATAGTTTACCTCTCCAAATTGTTTGCAAATTAATCTACATTTTCAAATGAATCAGGCATGAAATGTAAGATGACATCTATATTAGAAAAATATTAATTTGCTTGTCTTTTTTCACCATCCAAAGTAGCTTTAAAATATTCAGTTTGTTAAGAAAATGCATAGAAATATATAAATGCACAATATTTCCTATTTCACAAGTTTACCTTTTTGTTTTCCTGTTTTATTCCAGTATGCATTAGTTTCCTTACTCAAAAATATACCTATTTCATATTTGATATAGTGTGGTAATTATACTTCAACTTCTTCAGATGACAAAACCCAAAATACATGAAAGATATGATGATGAAAGGGCTAAACAAGCAAACAAATAAAACAATAAATTTGGGCTTACAGTTCTGTGTTGTCCCAAAATGTTAGCCTATTTCCCATTATGACCCTTCCCTTATTCAAATTTGATACTGGAACTGCTCCAAACAGGCTGTTTCTGAGACAATCAAAAGCATTAAATAAGTGAGAATAAGAACATAGCCCTCTATTTTCTAGCTGTGTTCTTTTTCTGGCACATTAGCCACTTAAGCCATCATTATGGCACACCTTTCTCTCTTAAATAACAGAAAACCTACAAAAGCAAATTTCTTCCTTAACTTAGGCTTGTTTTTTCTTCAACAACAAAAATTAAATGCAAATAAGGCTTTTCAGTCAAGATGGGGAGCAGTTGCAGAGCTGCTTAGAACTAGGTGTCCAAATTATGCATCTCAGTAAGTAGATAAAAAATTAGCTCAGCCCTGTCTTGGAGAGTTGATATACCACCATTGTGCATCTGAGCTTCACATTGTTTCTGCTTTCTGGATCCACTGCACTTCTGTTCAAAACAGGAACTGTACCTGTTGTACTGTTTCTTCAACCACAAAGGACTGTTGCTCTTTCTTACTTAGGGACCAGCTTTCTGATCAGTATTCTCTACCTCTGTTTACTGAATTAAATGATAACAATTAGACCACCATATTGAGCTAGAACATAAGCTTTTAAATGTAAAAACAAGAAAATGAAAGAATTAATTTAAAAGGTATGTTGTAAAACCTTTTCTTTTTGTTTTTAAATTTTAAAACAGTACATGAAACAAATTGTGTAAAAAATTTTGAAAAGCATTCCAAAATGTCTAGCAAAAAATCCCCAAATAACTTAGCAGTTAAGATTCAGGTCTTTTCATTAGATGCTTTTTGGTTTTGTCTATGGCTGTTCCACACCAGTAATCTATGCTTTCACTATTCACAATGGAATATTTTCACGTATGCCTGTAATGCAACATTATCTAAAAACCAAAAGGCATATAGTAACTTCATGCAGCATTCTTGAAATGAAAAATATATTATTGAATGGAAAGATCTCATAACGTGTGAAGTTTGATTATTACCTGAGTTTTTCCATATAGTAACCCACTCAAACTACAAATTTTGTCTCAAAAATAGCTTAACTAACTTTTTTGCAGCTGAAACCTACTATAGTTGGTACCAGTGTGTTAAATACTCTAGCTACTTCCCTTGGCAGATAGAAAGTGATGAAAGGCAAACACTGCTGTGCAAAATAGAATGTGAACATGTCCAGAGAAATAACTGTACAGAAAGCTTAAGTGAAGAATCCTTTACACTTCTACTTATATTCTCCATAAAAGGAACAAGAAGAAGGTATTAAGCACAGGACTGCTTAATATTTACTAATTAAAACTGTTTTAGGTAGGAATAAACCTTCAATTTTGCCCTTTTCAACAAGAAGGTCTCAGGAGCCTTGCTCCCAGCAGACATCGAGCATTTACTTAAAATCATCTGTTCCCTCCAGCAACCACCTTCTCCTGTCTTTAACAAAGTTAAGGGCAGATATAGACAGATATAGAGGGATATGTCAGTTGTCTATGCTCATTTCTTCTGCAGCGATCTTCCATAAACTAATCTTCATAGCCTTTTCTTTTTCAAAATACATGAACAGGTCAGTTCTTTTCCTCTGCCACCCCTCTGCTTTTTCTGTCTCCCTCCTTCACAAAGTTTCTGATTCATTCATCCTCTTTTTAGGGTGAAAAATCCCTACCAAATTCATTTATATCCATCACTTTTGTACATCTTCTCTCACATTTTGCTGTGGTATGTCAACAGGATTGAGTCTAAGAGATTTTAGAGATATTCTATGAGTCACTTTATCATCAGATGCTTACTAACCCTGTATCTGGTCTTCAGCATACCAGTATCAAAAGCCATCTTGATGTCCAAGCAGATTATGTTTGTTGCTTCACCCCTGTCAGCTCTCATTGTCACCTTCTCAAACAAATTAATAGCATTTGACAAGCATGGCTTCCCCTTTATAAATGTCCTGGTTGTCTTTGACCAGTCTGCACCTGTCCAAGTGTTCTCCTATTTTGTCCCTAATCAATGACCCTAGAATTTCTCCCAGTTCCCTTTAGTGTTTATACACTGAAATGTTCAGTTCACTCAGTCTCCAGCTTGAGAATCTTACTCTGAAAAATGAGGAAAAGTTAGTTACTCTGAGTATAGCATCTCTAATGTGTATGTGCATATGTATTTATAGCAACCATTGCCATAATATTCAACAATATAAAAAGTGCTTATTTCATGTGAAAGGGAGAAACATTATATACTGTCTTTTCCAGAGAAGGAAGCGAGCACCTCTGTTCTGTAAAGGAGACTGTGAATCAAATCTTTTATGTCCAAATCACTGAGCTATCTTGTCACTGTAAATCCTTGTCATTTGGATGGGGGTAAAAGGACAACTTTGAAGATGCTCTCTGATTTCTAATGCAATAGGTAGTAGATAACTTCTAGCAAACCAAATAAGCTATCTCATGTCCAAAATATAACTATTTCAAAATAGTGTCTAATGCCAAATTTATTCATGTTTGTTAGTTTCTAACGCTTTGACATGTCTTGCAGAAATGTATTTTATTGTATGTTGACAAGGCTTGAGTTCCCCATCTTTCCTGAGGGCCATCTCATTAGCAGTGTATGAAATTAATCTTTTAGGTAGAACAACAAACTTAATAGCAAGTGTCTGAACTTCAGTGTGTAGGTGGAGGATAAACCATAGTAAAGAAATTCTGCAAGTCTAAATTTCAGTATTAGCAGTGCCAGTGTCATTCCCATACTGCTACAACTCATATGAGCACAAAAACACTGATAAAGATTAAAATGTTCAACTTATTTCACTGACAACGGGCAGTTACTGTCCCCTTTTTCAGTTTTACTGCATTTCTAGTTATACAAGTAAACTTTCTGGCAAAATAACATCCAATGCTATTTGTGCCAATTTTAAATTATCAAATAACTCCTTCATTGCTACTTTTAATCTCAGCCAAAATTTCTTGTCAGTCACTCTGGAAAAAATAAAGTGGAGGTGAAGTCAGACATTTCTTTGAGGCAGTGTACAGAGGATACAAAAAGGTATATTTCTGTTCCATGCCTCTTCAGAAAGCACTGAGTCCTAAAAGATTTCTCCCTACTATGACATATCTTAAATAAAAGGTCCCATCTATTAACATTTTTTAATGTATTTCCTTTAGCCCTCTGCCTTCTCCTCCATGATCCAGAATGATCTCAAGATATTTTTTTTAAATAGCTTCTAGAGGATTTGTGCCTAGTGTCACTTAAAGAGACAGTGACTCTTGATATGCTAGAAACCCTGTCATACTGAGAAAGAGCAAAGAAAGCAACTGCACTCACTTGAAATAGCCTCCCAGAAAACAACTACTTTCCATCCCTTTTTCTAAAGAGCATTAGTTCACTTTCTGATCCTGCAGACAGGCTAGGAAGTAGGCTCTTTGACCTACAAGGACAGCTTAACAATATGTTATTCTTAAACAACACTCTCTAAATGTTATTTAGTAAGACCTATTACCACCTGTTTAGATTATTGTAGAACTCCCTAGAAGAATTTAAATGACACCCCAAGGGCTGCACTAGACCACATCTGTGATTAGCTAGCTTAGTCCATTCTTAGTGTAATAATTCACTTTCTCTTTGTGTACAGAGGCAGAGTGTGGTATATTTTGTGAGGGAAAAGGGTGCTCGTTCTTCCAAGCCGTTTTGATTGTCTTCTGTTTCTGCCACAAATCTTTTGTTTCTAAAACAAAAAGAAAAAAATTTAGTCGCATTTGGAGGATTCAAAATTAACTGTCATGGTCAGAAGGCACAGCAAACTTTACACAGAGACGCTCAACTCAGATCTTCAAGAAACAGCTTAGGCAGTAAAAACTACCTATGTAGGTTTGAGCCAGGCTTAGTGCTACCAGGAGGAGCCACAGACCTTGCAGAAGAAGCACCTCCTACAGCAGTTCCTTATAGCTTCTCTGCTGTGAACACCAGCCCAGATACCAACTTCAGTGTCAGATTCTGTTGAAGGCAATGACCAGCTGAGAAGGACTGCTCAAAGTTACAAATATCATGTGACAGGTACGTTTTGTAAAAGAAGGCATTCTGGTGGCCTATCATTCCTCTACAAGAGGAGGGGATATTTTCTTCTTTATGACATGTGCCCTTCATTACATAAATTAATAAACAACCCAAATGAGCAGATGATCTTACTCTGGGGTACAGAAAAAAAAATAAAATAAAAAGGTAATATGATAATCAGAAACTTGTAATAAGTCATCTGTAGTAAGTTTTCCTTACAGTGTGCAAAGGAATGTTTATGTCCATAGGGTAGGATCATATTTGATTAGACCATCTCGTTCTCTGACACTGTACAACAGTGGATCGCTCTATTTCTGAACATTTTCAAGTGTTCAAAAGCTCTGTAAGATCTACATAACTTTTATTCAGGAATGCTAAAGTAAATACTATGTTTTATGTTCTTGGCAACGCATAACTGAATGCATAGTGACATAATAGGACATTATATTTTACACGATTCAGAGTCTTTCAAAAACAAAATTATGTGTGTTCAAAATTAGTCATACATGTTTTGTGGTACTAAAGATCACATTTTCTAAGGAATTTGTTAACTCTTACATTTCTTGCTATATACTGTAATCTCTCATTTGTGATTTGAGACTGCAGTGTATAGGTAGCAATGTGCCACTTCAACAAACATTTTTGTGTTCCCACTTTCTTGACCAATTTCCCTTCCCTTAGTAGCATTACTGTTCCAGCAACAATTCATTTTCGGAATAATCAATACAGAAATAAAGCAGGGTAGCTTTAGTGTCAATTTCCTTGACAGTTTTCTGCCCTTCCTTTTAACTCCTGAATACTTTAAACCACATCAGTAAACATTACAAAATAAAAACTGAATTTTTAAAAGTTATATTGCTCATGTAAAGAGGAAGTCTGCTTTGAGATATATTTTGCCTTCTTTTTGGGTGATATGGAAATCTAATGGCTCTATTTTGCCATTAATGATTATGAAATACCTCTCAAGGAAAGAACTGCGTTACTCTAAATATTTAAGTGCTTGTTCCAAAGAGTGAAAGAATTAGACCTGCTCAATGAAACAGCTACACAAGTCATTTGACACAGATGAAACAACAGCAAATGCTTATTCCAGTGTCATCTGTGAAGTATTTTAAATTTTTTCCAGTAAATATTTAACTGAATTAGTCAAGTAAAAAAAATCTGACACACTACCTCCTAATGTCAATTAGAAGCAGTTTGGAAAATTATTTTCTCTTTGAAGATTAGATTGACTACATGCAGTAATATTCAAGAAACCCACACATTCTAAAATATCCAGTCACAGTCATCTAAACAACTCTGAAAAATATAAACCTGATTCTAACCATTGGTGAAAATCAGAATTGCTTACAAGTCAATAAAATCAGGGGAAAAAAAAGAAATGAAAGATTAATATAAGCTAAGTATATAAAGCTTTTATGTGATCTTAGCTACAGATAAAGCACCAAGGAACTAAGTAAAATCAATATGTATGCAAGTTCAGGGCCTATCCCAGCATAAGGTGCCAATGGAGTTTACTGAGCTTTATATACATATTACAGTGCAATTACATAAAGCTCAATTACACACAAAAGGCTTATTACAATTACAGCAGTGAAACAACAGAGGAAGGAATGGATATTGCCTAATGGCTTAAATTTGAAAGTATGAATTTCAGAATTTAGATTTAGGTCCTTCATGTGTAAACAGATGTGTGTGTGATAACACATAACACTGAAAGACGAGCCATTATAAAATTTTCCTATTATTTCATCATAAAATGTTGAGTATACACCGATGCCCACCAAGGAAAAGAAAAACACTTGCAATATATGTCAGTCCAGTAACTTAAAACACAACACTAATATTCATAGTAATATGTGAAACACCTAAAATGCATTCTTTGTTCTTAGAGGAAGAGGGCTGGTAAATAATCATCATTTGTATTGTTAATAATTTAGATCTTGTTTTTGTTTTCCTCTTCACAGGAATTAATGGGGGCATACTGTGCATGATGCAATTAATGTGGCAGTGTTGAACAGTACTGTATCCAGGGCTTTCCTATTCTATAAATTCAGTTCATAAGAAGAGCTTTCAGATATTGTGGAAAGCCAATTAAAACCACCCAGGCTTTGTGTGGGATCAAGGACAAGGTAAAATTTTGCTGGTTCAGAATCTAAGCACTCCTAGTTTCTCAGTGAATTTGATGAATTTTACATTTGACTTTTACATGGAGTGTAGTAAATGTTGGGGTAGAGCTAGGGGTATGCAGCCTTTTTGTTTCAGCATAGATAATGTCTTTTTTCTTAATGTTTGACTGCACTTCACAAACAGGTATTTAATACTACAGAAGACAATCAAAACAGCTTTACTGGATGAGTAACATTATGATAGTTTCTGGGATAGCCAATTTTTAGCAGGTTTTTACAAAAGCTGATTTAAAACATGGGCTTTTCTTTCTGCTGTTCCTGTAGGTGATTTCTGCAGAACATCTACTGATTTTCTTTCAAAATGTTATTGAACCACAGGGTTATTTGTTATGTTTTCATTTACTACAGTGTCATTTTATTTCAGCGTTGTCATGTGAATAATAGGCAATCAGGGCTGAAACTTTTCAAAATTGCAGCCCTCTAGATGTTACAATTAAATCAATTACAAACCCAGAATAAACAGTTTTTAATCACATCAAACATTTCTGCTACATTATACTATTCAATTCTGTTATGATGGAAATCTAAAGTCCATAGTATACTTCAAGAAAAAATACTACCATTTGTACAAAACTCCCGCTTAGCCTGATTAATAAACTGAAGCTCAGAAAATGATGTGCATGAAAACAGCTGTTCTTGCCAATAATGACATTTTATTTTCAATTTTAGTACTAACACTGTGTCAATCTAAACAATACTTAAGTACATTATGTAAGTATAACAGCAGTGACACGACATAAAACAAAATGTACCACATTCAGGAAGAATCAAAAGTAAACAGTGCTGAGAGGAAAGCAATTGTAGCTGTGCAGCAGCTGGTGACGAACCATTGCCATCAGGAAGAGGAATGTGAGGCACAGCACAAGAGTGCTGCCCAATTATGCCATGCAGATGCACTGAAAAGTAAAACAAAAATTGAATATAATCCAATGACATGGCTTTGACGGTAGCAGCATTTTATACATGGGCAGACACAGCCAGCAGAACAGCTTTGCTAGAAAAAGGTACATTTGACAAAACCCCATTCATTGTCTATAATACGACATTCTAACAGTTTCACTTTATCAATATAGGTAACCGTGTATATGAACCACTGAATTACACAGGTCGTTTTCAAAAACATCCAGAGATGTAATGTTTAAGATTACATCTTGCTATTTTTTTTA
>JANZLQ010000032.1:11682497-11696711 GCA_026212715.1 Elanus axillaris | reverse complement strand
TGAGTGGGTGGGTTGGTTGTTTTTTTATTCCTTGGGTATCATGTATTTTTATAAAGGGACATCACAGTTTTCATTTACCACCATTTGTTGTTCTTCTTTAGGTTTATGCAGAGAACAGCTTAATCTGTGATCTGTAATAGTAACACCAATGACAGGCACTTATACTAGGCAGCGGTGAAATTGTCAAAATAATTCCTTATTTTATTTAAGGATCATGGTGAACACTGAGATTTCCAGTTTGGGAAGTATTCCAAAACATATTGGCAAACCAAAACACTTCGTGTATATATATAATGGAAGTTGTCCTTCCTTCTTCACTCTTTATAAATGTGCATGTGTGAGCAGAATTCAGGCAAACTGAATAGGATGGTTCCCTGTATCCTTTGAGTCCAAAAGCTACAAAGGTTAAAGAGACACTGGTAACTCTTAGAAACAAAGAGAAATTCACATCAGCAGGACTTTTGTAACAGGTGAATTTAGCTTCCTCCTTGTCAAATCTAAGAAGAATCCATATAGTAGAGTTGTCCACTCGCAAATACACAGAACGGTGTTCACTAAGTAGAGTCTCAAGGAAGGAGCAGTTAACTGTGGTTATACATCCAAATAATCTGTTCAGACTGTGCTGGTACAAAATAGAAGACTTCAGAGGTGCACAAAGTGTCCAGTTGGAGAAAAAAACTGTTACAGTTCATTCTTTGATTGACCACACTACGATTTAAGATATAGTTTCAATTTACCTAAACTGTGAAAAATATGAACAAATGAATACTACTATCATACACCCCTTCTCATCTCCAGACACTGAAGAGAAGGATAGCTGAGAAAGCATTCAGCTCACAAGCTGAAAAAATGATGATGTATACGAGACTTCTTCTGTTTTCTAGGATTCTAGATATTATTAACACTGATATGCCCAAGTGCTAAAACAAGGAAAAGAAAACTAATTCTGAGTCTTCTTGAACTGCATTCATTTCTTTACCAGGAAACTGTGTGAACAGATGCTAATGCGGTTTACCAAAAGAAGTATAGCCCATTATTATACCATCAAGGCAGGGATACTAAAATTTACATAGCATTTAAGCACTGCAGTGGGAACAAACCTGCTTCTGTATATCTAATTCTTCCACCCATGTTCCTGACCATCTTCTTATATGTGTATGTCATGGGGTATATCAACAACTGCTTCCCTCATTTGTCTCCACCAGGTGTAGCAATTTGTAAGGCTGTCCCAGTCGATACCTCCTCCAGACTGACTACCAGTGTCTATATATAAACTCTTGCAGCTGGCATTTATTGCTTGCCAACTTCAGCCAGTAAACCTTCTGATAGATATCTACGGCTCAGGCACCAGTACTAACACGTGCTGAGCAATGTCACCATCCTCTTGGATGGACTTCACATGAATCAATATTGTAAATTATAAAATATTTCAAGTCTGAGATTATATAAATTATTTGTGTATTTGTGAGAGACACCAATGGACTGGGGAACCAAAGCTTTCATAAGCTGGTGCTTGCAGGCATCACGCACCTTTTGTTACAGTCTATACTTCTCTTTGGGTGTGTTTTGACTTTTATTTTCACACTTTGTAAAATTTTTCCTACTTGAGATCTGGGCAAAGTTTATTTCTTACTAGATTTTTTAGGCCCATTTTATTCCATGGAGGTTTTTTCACCTATATATACTCTTCTAGAATCCTGATTTCAGAATTATTTCTGAAGAACTTTCTGGCATTTTTTCCTCTACTGGAGTTTCCAGAAAGATACAGAAAACTACTCTTCAGTATCCAAGGTATTGGTTGCCTCAAACCTTAGGATGAAAAAAAAGCCCCCAAACTCTTTAATTATTTCATTGATTTTTTTCAAATTATTTCATTCCACGTTATTACCCAAACAGATTTCTAGAGGTAATTATGCCATGTCCTAGATGGACTTTCATATACCATATTGACAAGTAAAAGAATGAGAATATTATAAAGGAGAATGTGGAGCATAAAACTGTAGATATGAATTACAGACACTACTTCATAGGCTAAGGGAAGGCGACTGCACTGTAAGTCTTAAACCTTAGAGACATACTTAGCCCATACTTCCTTAATAAGAGAGAGGGCTGAGACTGAAATATTGCTGTGTAGTTTCCAGAACAAATGGATAAACTGATCCTACTGTATGTAAGAGGTATTTAAACATGCCAATTATATTGCTGTCTGAAAAAAAACTCTCTTCCAAGTGAAAAAAGGAATTTCCAGCACTGTCATTTTCTACATTGCCCTTGGCCAAAAAATTTATTCTATTTAACAATGCCCTGCAGCTTAATATGCTTGCTCGTGCCAGGATGCCACTCTTCCCAATGAAATATACTTTCTAAAAGCTCTTTTGGCTACCTTAATCCCTTATTCTCTTATTCTTCCTATTAAAAGCAAAAGCATAAGAACAACTGTGCCCATGGTTTTAGGAGCTCTTTGGAATTGGCAGTCAATGAAAAGTGGCAGGTTCCTTTTTCCTCACATTCTACACCCATCATCCACCACCAACCACTGCAGTAAAAAAAAGTGACACACAGCTAATGTTAAAACTCCCAATAACTTATACATGTATTTTAAAAGACACAAAGTCAGCTTTGGCATTTACAGAGGTACATTACCTGGAAAAAACGATATCTTTAAAAGCGTTTCTAGTTATAGCAGCAAGACCAAAATGAAATACAACTGCCAAACAACTACTAGGTTTTGAAGAGAAAAAGAGCTTGTATGATAGTGATAAAATAAAAATACTCCTAAGTTAAATTTTCCCCTTAGATACTCTAAATCTTGTACAAAATCCAATGGGAGTGGGACCTCTATATGTGAGCAAAGAATTTACCCCCTGTGCTTGTATAGTAGAAAATTAAGATGGTTAAAAATGGCACCCAAAAGATGAATGAATTTCTAAGGAAATAAATTAGGTTTGAAATTACTGTTGGAACATATGCATTATACAAAAGATCATGAAATCCATTTCATCTGACATATTGTACAAAGAGCTACAAGAACATTTGCAACTGATAGAAGCATGTAAGATCTCATGTATTATTCTCACAATAAAGATTACACCATGGAAGCCAGCTATTATACTTCCTATTGTGCTCTACCAACCTGAAGGTCATGAACCAGCGATATGACTTGAGCATATGAGGATATGACTGGGTCACGAGTTTGAGTTATAGAGCTTACCATAGGACTTAAGAGCCTGTTTCATATCCTATGCACGTTTACTTACCTGCAGCAACTTTGTCATATGAAGTATAATGAAGAAAATGAATTAGAACACACATTTGCAACAACCGAGGGAGAAAAATACATCATATAAGGCAGAAGTCTTCTTCTAGGGGAATTTTATGACTGCAGGGATAAAATAGCCCAGATTTAAATGACTGTATGTTTTCTTAAAGATTCCAAAGGAAAGCAACATATGGATGCTCTATGTTTAACATAATGAAAAACAAACGCTCAAACCCCACAAAATTCCATTTAAAAAAGCTGAAAACTGCACTCAGAATCAAATGCAATATGTCCAAGAAAATACAGACCTGTCACAAGCATGTTCTTCTATCCAGAGTTATTAAATCTACATGATGAAACCAACCTTTAGAACATATTTTTCAAGTGGAAGGAAAAATATTATATATACGTTTTCCACATTTTTGCAGGAAGCATGAGCTTGAAAAGGCTAGTGTGATTTTCAGTCAGAAAGAGAAAATGCAGATGAAAACAAGAGGAAGGCTGCATGGGGTATAACCTCGCAATGTCTGCAATCTCTTTGTACAATCCACATTCGTAGTTTGAATTCAGGACGGAGCGAGAGCTGCCCCGTTTGTTTCTCTTCAGTTGCAGTCAATGAGAAGCCTGTAACATTAGAAAAGACATTTTCTTCAAACATGGTGAAGGCGGGAGGTATGGTTTCTGAATACAGTTGGGCAGCCACAAGGCCAAAGAGCCCGAGGAAGGTGCCGTTCCTGGTGGTGACAGTGCAGCTGTCCCAGCGGAGCAGCCTCGGCATTTTCAGTTGACACAGGAGCAGCCACTGCCTTTCCCAGCCTGGAATTTCAGATAATTGTATCCAATGCACGGTGCATTTGCTTAGCCCTTAGGAGTAAGCATTTCTGTTAGACTGAAGGGTAAACCAGCTAAAAGTAAGGAGGCTCACAGAATGTTTGGCAACATGTATCTACCACCCCAGGAAAACATCAAACTTGGGTTTAAATCCATTTCCATTCAAAACAAACTTGATTCACTGGGATTTATATGTGTATTTAAAGTTAAGTATGGAATGAGTACAAAAAGTACAAAAGATAAATAAGAAACGAATACGAAGTACAAAAGTACTTTGTAAAAGTCATTGCTACTTCTAGCTTTCACTGCTACTTTGGGACCCTAACTCCTGATGGGCTTTTCTATAGCTTAAGGCAGACCTGAGTGTAGCCACTCTACAAGTAACAATGTACAGTCTTTCACACAGAAAGGCTCCATAGCGCTGTTGGGGTTTGTACTTGAGAGCTGCCTTTAGGGCCAGGTCCTGCATCAGAAACTGTATCGATCCTTTACAAAGCTGCAGAACTACTGACACCTATCTACAATTTCTTCACATTCATAAAGGGAAAGCCTAGAAAGTGTCTTTACAAGTACTCTGTTACTCTAATGGAACAGAGGATGCATTCAAAATATCTTTGCAGCCTCCTCTGAACCAGGCACATGCAGTTGGAAAAATCTTGTTTTCTCACTGTTGAATGTCTTTGTAGAGTAAAGATTTTACTATTTAGAAAAAAATCTCACGATCCTCCAATATTAGCATATTGCTCTGCTAAAATCATAAGAAGCATGGATGTCAGACTGTCTGATTTTGGTAATATATTAATGCAAAATAATTTTCCAATTAAAAAATTGTAATTACATTTATTATGTGATATTAGCTCAATACCGGATTCTCAGGCAGCATCATAATGATGATTTTACAAATACCATAAGAAGAAATATAATGTAATATTAAAAAGGCAAATCAAGAGTACTAAAATATTTTTCTAGACTATGACTATGCAAAAGAATTTATAATATTTTTTAAGAATTCATACTGCAGTCAGATATTGCACGGAGTTCTCTGTTCAATAGAGCTGAATAGGATAAACAAAGTGTAAACAGCCGTGCATTCTGTAAATGGGGAGTGGAGGTGCCAAACATATTGAGAGGGAATGGGGACATTTCAGCTACTAATCTTGACAGAAATTTCCTGTTTGTAGGAAAAGCTAAGTAAATTTATACAAATATGAAAAAATTGTTGGTAGTCTCAGTGAAGTGCCTGATGGACACTTCAATGGAAACAGCAGCTTTTCAATTCTCAGCGTTAGGAGTACAAACAGCAACAGTGGCTTCCTGTACTGCCCAGCCCTTATAGCAGAATTTAGTCATCCCTTCTAGAGATGAGAAGTTGGTTCTCATTGCTGGCTTTACATACTTGCATCTAATATATTTAAAGTACGTCTCCGTTAGAAGATGGACTAGCATATACATTTGATATTGTTTGTATTTATAGTATTATTTATACAGAATTTATTACTGAACAGTCATCAGCTGGTAATGCCTCTCAGAGAGCACCAACTCCAGTCAGATCTCAGTAAGGTAGCTGGAGGTAAAATGTTGCATATCAACAGTACCAGTGCTGAGTTACTCAACCACTCCTACATAATAAATCTTACATCAGTAACATGCACAATTTATGGCAAACAAATGAGGGATTTCACATGCTGCTCAGATTTGTATATACACCAAGAAAGAACACGGCCCATAAATAAGATTGTTTGGAAAACATTTACTGCTGTCATACTGATAATGCATTTTAAATCCTGGGGTTATCAAAAAAGTGAAATTTTTTTTCTCCATGTTGTTTGACAGCTGAAATTAAACAAATCCTATTGAAGTACAAAGCTAATAGAAGGTTTACTATGTGTGTCATTAGCACCATCCATATAAGGAAACAGAAAATATGAGGTGTGGATTTTTAAAATATGATAAAATGAGAGCACTGTTAGATGCATATGAAGGTGTGACTTCAGGCCAGGCATTTTATTATTAGAATCAAAGTGGCTCTAGCTTACATTAGTAAATAATCACTGTTGTGTGATTCAAGTTGACATCTTTCAAATTATTTTATCATGCCAAAAATATATATTGCATTTGAAATATATTTTAACTGTTACACCATCTTAATAAAATATATGGCATAAAATGATTGCCTTACCATATGCTGCTAAACTTCTTTATGTTCAGGCATGGTGAACCTTAAATGATCATCTTTATTTATAAGTTAGCATATTTTTTAGCCCTTGCTTTAATTTAACATTCTATTATTTATATGGATAATCTCAAAGTTCATACGCTAGATTGTTTAAATCTTGTATCACTGCTCAGGTTCAACACAAACATTCTACTGTATTTCATTTTGCTTTCCTTTTAAAAGAAAAAAAAAGTGAAATTGAGTTAAATCAAAGAGATTTAGCTGTTTCTGCTCCAAAAACACAAGAAACTGTAAATTCCACACGATTTCTGCATAAAGCTCAGATGACTGTGTTTTGAAAACTTAACCTAATATAATTGTCAAAGATGATTATTAAGGCAATTAGATGAACATATGATAATTTTAATCAGAAACCAGAAACTTAGAAAGTGACAAAAGGTTTTGGTTTGTTCTCTTAGATATGCAGCACATACACACCTTTACGACTGTTGGTTTTGAAAGGAAAGTATATTTGGAGTGCTTGCTCTGGAAAAATAGTGCTAACTTCAAAGTAATGCTTCAATGTGACTAATTGTTAAGATGATTATGTTAGCAGAGTTAATAGACAAAATAATGGACACACATACAAATTCAACATAAACACAATACTGTATTTTTTGAAGGCTGAAGTACAAATGCCTGCTTAGGACATGGACAAATTTAGCCCATATTTTGAGGTGACTTGTTTTTAATAATCCCCTACAATTAGGTATGTTATTTCAAGTTTTTCCAGAATTTATGTGCTTTAATATATGCCTTTCTCCTATACACATTACTGTTCCCCTGTGCTTCTTGTCACTTTATATCATTTCATCTTAGGTTGACTTTTTTCTTGTGTTTTGCCCATGATTATCTTCCATTTGTTAGTTTTGTTAGAGAGCTGCCAGGCCAGAAATACTTCTCATCTACATAAAGGGAATTTTAAAACGCTTATTTCTTATGGCTAAACTCCCTCACATCTCCAACTTCTCTTTCTGTGTTTCTGAGAAGCAAATGCTCAAGGCAGAGTACATATGCTATTTGTGCTGATGTAACCTTTATGAAAAAGGTGCAAATATTTTATAACTAGCTAGCTTGACAGATGTATTCACACGTTTAATTCTCCAGCCCATTCTTGAATCCACTTACTTCAATGGCCTGGAATCAGGCACATTAAATGGTTAAAATTGGCTTTTAACTTTTATTTTTCTTAAAGCAATACAACTCTGCAGTGTATTAACAGACTCCAAAAATGGTTACTTACGATATAGGTATAAGCTACGCAGGTGCTTTTAAGAGAAGAAATCTTTTCTTCAGCTGGCTTTTCCATGTGGAAAACAACTGACTTCCCTCACAGAAAATATAGATTCTCCAAAATTCAGAAAGCTACAAAAGAAAGAAACTTTTAGCAAAGTAAAAGCTTTGGGGAGAACAGAATGATGTGATTGGCAACCTGCATTCTGTTACTTTCTTTTATGTTTATGTACATTTCTATGCCTGCAGCACATAAATACTGTTTGTTAAACTTCTGTTGTTATGGCAAGTGGAAGTCACCGCAAAAAAATATAACTGTGACAGGCAGTATGTGAGTAAAAGTAGCCACACATAATTTTCAAAACAATTCTTTAGAAAGTGGTCCACATCTCTACTGATCAGTCATATTTTTCAAAGAAGCTGTATCTTTCTCACTGAACTACATTTCTCTAAGGTAAATTATACCAAACGTAAGTTTCTGCTCATATTATTGATGAAGTTAGACTTGTTGCACAGGAAAACAAACAAAAAAAACCTGTTGTTTTCACTTTTGATCAAGGAAAGATGCTGCTAATATTTTTCTGCAAAGAAAAATCTAAAAGAAATATAGAAGCAAATGCTTATCTTACAAAATGGAAATAAATTCTTCACAAATTGAAAAAAAAGAAAAAAAAAACCAGGTCATATCAAAGCATTTCTAATACCATTTGTAAATGAGCACTGGTAGCTAAGAACAAATGCATAGGGTCAAACCATAGGTCCATCTATCTAGCCAGTATCCTGCTTCTGGCAGTGGCCTAAAAGAGAGGTCAAAGAAAGAGTATAAGAAAATACGTAAGAAACAAACACATTTCCCTAGAAAACTCTCCCAGCTATCAACTATGTCTGCCTCAGAGACTTCCTGCACAAGCATTACAGGCCCAATTTCGTCCTGACCCCAGATAAACTTCTAGCTGCAGTACCCACTGGGCAACGGTTCCCCTGTGCTTCTTCTGAACGTGCCGCCTGCGAGGTTCACTTGGTGCCCCTATTTCTTGCACTGGGAGTGAAAGAGTACAGTCACTCCAATTCTCCCCTTCCATGCTGCTCTAGAACATACTTTTGTTCAGTCTATGTCACGCTTACATCAATCTACAGATTTTCTTTCTTCCATACTGAAGAGTCCCAGTCTACTAAGATGTCATGCCTAAGGAAGCCATTCCACACCCTTGATCACCCTCCCAAGCCTTCCTTTGCTGTTTTCCAGTTGTGCATCATACACTGCTACAAGGTGGAAGGGATGTCAGCTGCCTACGGGATACAGATGAAAAAATAGATTTGGGTCAGTTTGTTATAAATTTTCTTCCTATTAGTTCCTAATACTAAGTTTGATTCCTGAGCACAGAGATGATTGCAGTCTTTGGGTTATAACTATCTATTATAACCTTGAGATCTTGCTCTTGAGTGGCAATGGTCAGAGAGGGACCATCAATTCTATTTGTGAAGTTAGGATTGTTTTTTTCTCCAGGTACATCATTTTACATTTACTGACACTGGATTTAATTTGCCATTTTATTACCCAGTCACTCAGTCTTAGGAATTTCTTTGCAGTTCTTCAGTCAGCACTAATATTAACTACTAATGACCTAGTATCATCAGGAAAATTGCCACCACATTATTCATCCCCTTTCCCAAATCATCTATATTGAGCAGGTTTCAGATCCCAGTGGAATTCCAGTGTAACTTCTCATTTACTTTCTTCATCTTTTTGTTATGTATTTAAAGCAGAAAATATTTAATGAAGCCATTTCTGCTTAGAAGTAATCAGATTTACTTTCTAAAAGCAACTAAATTTTCAACAGTTTATGTATTCAAATGCCAGTGCTTTTCTTCCTCAAAAATCTCTGGAGTCTGTTTCTGGTTTAGTGCAATGATTTTAGGTGTATCATTCCCAATTATTACCCTGTTACTTGTATTAGTTTTAGATGCTTCATATAAAAAATATGGTCTAAACAGTAAATAAATTGTCAGGCTAGAAAAATGTCATGCTCTCAGTTAAGGATTTGCATGGAACTAATACAGTTTTCTTAAAAAGCTGGAACTAACGCTACAGGATTACTAATACGACTGCATGCATAATTTTTCTAGAAATGCACTTTCTGCTGTTGACATCAGAGAGCTGACCGACCGGCACTGTCAATGGATGAGTACTGTCACAAAATTTTGGTCACTGAAAAAACTTGTGTGTGTTTAAGTTTAAACAGGTGAGCAATTGTTGGCAGTACTGCTCTAGTAACCTACCAGATGCCATGGTTTATTATTTAGCATCCAAAATATGTAAATTCACCATACAGACATCCTATGCATTACTGCAGGTGTGACTTGAACTGGGAGTATTGTGGGCAGTATACAGCAGCCACGTCAGGTGTCTCAAAAGACAGTGAGCTGCCTTCTGGCCATGCCTGTAGGATCCTGTCTTGGATAACATCTCCTTTTAAATCTCATAGGAAGGAAAAACAAATTACAGAATACGGCCGAAGAGATTTTTTTTTTTCTATTTTCTGCCATATATCCCTGCCATTATACTTTAAAACATTTTAGAAGTGTCACAGATTTCTGCCAAATGATGTCTTTAGGTTCTATTTGTCTTTCTTTTATAGTGGAATGCATAGTATAGCATGCATATAACTTCCAAACAGGAAGATAGTACTAGCATTATGTATAAAATAAGAGTATATATGTTACACAAGCAAATATGTATTACTTAGCATCTAATTTCTTAACCAATACAATAACAAAAATCTGAATAAGCAATGTTGATATGTCAGAAGAAAACTGTGGCTTTTCCAGTTCAAATTCCTGAAGATCCTAAAAAAATAAAAAGAGGAAAGAAAATAATTTATTATGAAGCAACTAGATATGGGTAAAGAAAAGGTTTAATTACATCTAAGCATATTTGCAGTGATTCATGATGGCTATTTACATCAAATGATTTTTTAAATATTAAATATTAAGTCCATTTAAATGTAATAACTTGTATGGCAAATTTTCATCTTTATTTCAGAGCCCTGCTATTTTAAAATTTGTCATTAGAGCTAATAAGAAATGATATTGAAATTACTCCGTACATTTAAATGAAGCATAAATCAATTATTGAAGCAAGGAATTTTTTCATCATTGTAATGATTATTGGAATAAATTTAATCTTGAGATGTTTCATAATGAAATCTGCAATAGTAAAAAAATTACAGGGACTTAATTTTTACTGTGTGCTATTTAAAAGTGTTTCTCATTGGTAGAACATTTAAGAGAATACACAAAAACCACAGCATTTCCTAGATAATGAAATATAAAACCTAGGCTAAGTTGCCCTGACATACTCAAATTCTGTATCTGATTTTTCATCAGACAACAGTATCGATTACTTCTGTTACTTCTCTCTATCCTTAGCCTTCAGAAAGAACTGCAGAGAGCCAAAGTGGCTGTAATCAGGTTTCTGATATGAACAGATAAAAGTGCATGATGCTTGGAAAATTTAAAAGTGTGAAACGCTTACACTTATCTGCATATCATTTAGTAGAAAATGAGACTAGCCATGGTATGAGAGCAACAATATCTGATGAGTGTATTGCTGTGAGAAGGGCAATATGGTGGATGCAAATGAGGTGGCCAGTGACCATTTCATTATTCCCACTTTTTTGTAACCAGCTGGGAGGAGGTCTTTGGTCAGAAGAGTTAATGGCTGCATTTTGACAAACAGTGAGGACAGGGCCTGTCACTGACAGAAACATCCCCCCCAGCTGTGCTGAGAAAGTTATTATGGGATCATCCCTCATCCGCTCTGCTCTACTAACGATGCTGGCCTCATTTGCCTCTCTCCAAAATGTCTCTGCACCTTCTTCTCCTTAGGCATGGAGCGCTCTTCCCAAACCCGTCTGCAAGTCTACTACCTTCTTGTCCTTCGTATCTCTTCGAACGCAACCCTCCGTCACAGTACCTCTCTGGAATGTTCCAACTGCTAATGGAGTTGGTTCAGAGGAAGGTGGGAGTAGGAGTAGCCGACTGGTACTCTGTCCATTTCTGATAAGGGTGCATATATGTATTTAAGACCAGGCTGTAGGATCCAAAGCACTTCAGATTATTACTTGCCTTGGAATCATTCAGCTGCCCTTTGCAAATTTGTATTGCAACTGTTCCTCGTTCAAAGTCTGGGGCCCTTTTTCCAAAGGCACAGGATGGTTGTTTTTTACATGGACATTCAAAGTGGAGTGTCATGGGCATTAAAAGTAGCAGTGACTGTGAATGACACTGCACAACTTGCCCCTATAGAGGTGACATCATTCCAAATCATCTTTCTACCTTACAAAGGCTTTTCCACAACAAAGACTTGCTTTGCAGGGGTGAGGCTGGACTCATCTTCTACTGGTTAACAGCAAGGTGAACAATTAGCATCCATGTATGATATTCATAAGGTGAAAGGCTTGATATCAACTTTAATATCAGAGGGTTTCTTTCTTTTTTGTTTTCTTCTGAAGAGAACACTGTCTATAACCCTTAATATGACCCTCTGACTGCTTTTGAGCTGGATTGTTTTGGGGGGGTTCTTTTGGTAGAGTAAAATATTTGTTATTGGATATAAACATTTGTGCACATAAGAACATTAAGATATATATGTTTGGGATACTGCATATTTATTTAATGATAAATGCTAAAACATGGTCACATCCTCTATAAATAGAATTCTATAGAACAATTATTTTTTTAATGTTACTTAGTGATAGTTTTTTTAATACATCATTCTTCATCATACCATCAATGTGTTTGTATACAGCTACTGTAGAGAGACACAAACAATGTGCAAATGAATATTCATAGCCACCTTAGCTCTACTGTTCACAAGAAGTTCACAAAAGCACAATGATGCAATGAGGAAACTGAAATCTTTTCTGTCAAACACAACTACTATGTGGATGTCAGACTTCTGGATCCTGACATGGGAAAAACTTGTGGTTTTAGTAGGGATGGTTTGCTTGGAGAAAATTTAGAGGAATAAGGCCTAGGTTATAGCAATACTAAAACCATAAAATTTCCCTCAGCTTCTGTGGAACCTGCATTTATCTACGATAATCTCATGCTTCTCATTTTCTTCGGTCTCATAAATGAAAACAGTTTGTAATTTTAGTTTTAATCTTGTTTCCCTAAGAAAAAATGGTGATCTATTTGTCTTCTGTATCAATGTCTGCTTCTTTTAACCATGTATGATTTTTAACTCAGTATGACCAAATTTTAACTGAACTTGACAGATGTTGTGTAAATACTTAGCCAGGTAAAGCTCCTTGCCTGAGGGAAACCTAACATACTTGCCCTTGACAGGTGCAGGAAACGGAGGATGAAGCCATTACAAACCAGTTTCATAATTTTTCTGCCTTCAGAATTACATCTTTTTTGAAAGGTGCAGATGTATTAGACTGAGCAGTGCTAGGGAATCATTAAGACATGATTTCTAAGTTGGACTGTAATCATTTGATCTATGATGAAAGAAACTTCTGTACTTTGCATTTGTTTAATTCATTTGAATTAAAATGTAAAGAGACAGTTGTACCTAGATGACTCGTCCCTTCTTTGCACTGGCATGCATTTTGATTCCCAAGTTTATTTTAAAAAGGATGTGTTTATGGACTGTCTTCCCCATGTCTCTATTTGCTGTGTAAAAAAAAAAATAATAATACCCTTTTATTTTATCCAGTCCACCTCCTACTAATGCTGGGTCACTTCAGACAGCATCATTGCAAGGACATTGTATTATATTCTTTTGAACACTCTAAGCAATGGTGTCCCCATTTTTCCTCTGTGTAGTGCTATTAGAAAATCCTGGTTTAATCTTACTATTGATATGTTAAAGGAAATAAAAGGCTAAGTATACATAACCCTTTTAAACAGTCCTCTGTGCACTGGTAAAATAAAACTACTTTTAATAGGTTCACAAGAGTCAGGGCATGAATTCCAACAAGTATCTTCCAGCTTTGCTTTTTTAATTCCTTGTTTAAAGACAGAATGCTTTTTTTTTCCTCCCCCATGGGGAAAATGTCTTCTAGAAGACAACAGAAAGAACCTGGAGGATAATGTTGCCAACAGCATGTCAGAGATGATTACTGCAAAAGAAAAGAGAACCTCCTGTTTTGACATTGGGCAGCCAGTAGAGGAGAGTGGAAAGAAGCTACAAAAAATTGCTCACATATATAACTCGGATCCAAACTGTATAATTGTTAGCCAGTATTTTTCTCTTCTTTGAAAGCATGCTCAAAAAAAAAAAAAAGGAAAAAAAAAAAAAAAACACACACACCAGCCCGGCAGCCCTTAGTCAACAAATGGCACGTGGGAGAAGTTTGTGAGTGTTTGGTAAAGGACTCTTCAGGGCCTTTCACAAGAGCCCTCAATACACAAAGTAAATGGTGTATTCGCTCTGTTCTTCCCCGGCCGGGCCGAGCCACCCGCTTCCCCAGCGCCTGGAGCGGGGAAGGGGGGCTGCCGGCCTCGGGGAGCTCCGGGCGATTCACCGCTGACAAAGCCCCTGTCTCCCAAATATTTATGTCTTTAACATTTGAATGTTATTTTCCCCTTATCTCCATTGTCGGACCGGAGCGAACTGTTTAAATGCAAATTGACCTTTCCCCCCCCCCCCTCCTCCTCCATCACC
>JANZLQ010000032.1:11666610-11682397 GCA_026212715.1 Elanus axillaris | reverse complement strand
AAAAAAAAAAAAAAAAGGAAAAAAAAAAAAAAACAGTCCCCTTTGGACTAGATATTGTCCGGTGTAAGACTGAGTGGCTGAGTGGTATGTCAACATGACAAATGGAAAGACAGCTACAAATGGCTAAACCAAAAATGTGTGTGGTGCATATAAGCTACCCAATCAAAAGACATGAAATTGCAGGTCTGATCATCCTAGGTCACTGTCACTAGCCAAGCATTTGTTTACAGCTAAGGTTTAAAATTAGTAGAATGCATATTAATAAAAAATCATAATTTACATAGTATGCCTTGAAAGACATCCTTAGCCCAAAAGGAGAAAAAAAAAATGAGAAAGAAGATGGGAAGTCCTCTATTAAATTATTAAAGTCCAGAAGAGAAGTAAAAACAAAAATCTTTTTGCTCTCCATAAACTTACCAAGTCTATGAATTTCTAACTCCAATTTGCCATACAGTTACCGTGGAATTCCCTCAAAAAGATTAAAGATGGTATCTTTACAGTAATACTCCCCTGCACAACAATGATTTTACCTCTTTATTTCCAGATGTCTTTTGTAACATACAGCTAACAAATTCTAAACCCACCCTTAATCATTGTGTTACAGAAGCTGGGATTAATTAGCCAATACACAAACAAGTGGACAGTTGTGATACAGAAAGGCTACACTCAGTATTTTTGTAACTGTTACCTAACTTCCGCTACATTTACATTATAAGTAGCTGCATGGCTACATTGCCCAAGAAAGTTCTAACTGATCCTAAATTAGTTAAAGATAGATAAATTAGTCTTTCTTAATATGGGCTCTTTACATCTTGTTTGTGTATACTGAAGCCCCTATTTTCACATCTCTGCTACTTTATTAGTAGCAGAGGTCAACCCTAACACCAGCTTCTTCCACTAGGGTGGTCTGTTAGGGTGTCACGGGCAACTCCAGCTGTTTAAGAAGTAAGCAGAAGCAGAATCCTTCATCTACAAATGCATTTGACTTCAGGGAACTTAAATGTTCCCTACTCACAGCCCTATAGTCTCCTAATCTATATGCTTCAGATGAGTTTCAAGGAGCATTTTCATAAATGGTTTATAAATAGTTTGCCAAATCTTTGCCACTAGGTTTTACAGCCTTTCCTCTGCTACTCCATGAAAGATATGTTTAGGAGCTGTCACTGCATCCTGTAAAGAAGAAGAATTTCTGTGCAACTTTTCAGGAAGCCAGGCAATTAATGTGGCTATCTTAGAACCTATCCTTTCTATGAAATTTATGGAAACATAAGAATTCATAATAAAGAGGAAAATAAAGGCTGGTGGAAAATGTGTGAACTCTAAGAGGTGAAAAAAAGAGAATGTAGAAACACTAATCAAATTTGCTGTCCTTGCTCAAATAGAGTAGTCAGTGCAGTAAAGAGGAGCTTTATCTCATTAAGGAAGGCAGACCTCCAAACCAGACATCTGCATTGCTGTACCATGTAACCAGTTTATAAAGTTATGTGAACCAACTATCTCATTACTGTAAGTTGCAAAACACTTAATTTATTCATACAAAATTGAGTGTTCTATTTTACAATGTGCTAATCCAGAGGGATCAGAAAATGATTCTAATAGTGAAACATTTAAGTATTAAGTACTGTATATTTTATTGATTTACATGACAGGTGAAAATATATCTCAGTTATAAGGCTGTCAGAATAAAAGAACCTCCCACAATTTCAACTTAATATACATTTGAGGGTGGAGAGGTGGCTATTCCTGCAAAGAACAATTTAACCTTTGCACATTACATTTTGCCTAACTCTCAGAGATTGTTTCACTGACTTATCTCTATATTTCTATAAAAAAAATTGGAAAAGGACTTCTACCGAGAAAAAAGGACATGTAAAACTCACATTGGAGTCAAGCCTGGACCCACTTTCCCCACCCCCCCCAGCCTTACAAGAGCAGCTAGAACTACAATTCACTTGATGTTTTCTGCTGCAGGAGAAAATTGATCTGATGCACCCATTCCAGTCATTGGTACTAAACCAAGATCCTAGCTAGTCTCTTTCCATGAAAGCTGATTCTGAATCCCTTCCAACCTCAACCATTCTGCAATTCTGTGAAAGCTACTTCAGCTGACAGTTCCTCAAATCTAGAGCCAAAATACTAACACTAAGGACCTGATCCCAAATGATGAGCATGATTTCATTACCTTCATTAGGCTCTGGATTACAGTGAGATGCACTTAATTATGATGCCATATATTTATGGTAATGTAACTGTACCATTTGTTGCTGGGGTCAGGGGAGTATTATTCTCATAGCCTTTGCACAAAGGCAAAATAAGTTAGGCAATGATCTGACATTAGGTCATTGGTGTATATTCATAAGTTTGCACTGATGACGAAGGAGCATTCATTTTAAATGTGATATCACACTAAAATGTTACAATGCTTTCCAAGGTTTTACTCATGTATTCTAAAATATGTAAGGTTTAAAATGTTTCCTACATTGTTGACCTAACTCCAAAGAGGACAAAGTGCTCAAAGTCTTTAAAGCTTTATCTTATAAGATAGTGCTGTTTTCTTCCCCTTCCCCCCAGCTCTGGCATGGGCATCGGTTTGCTTTACTCAGATACCGTAATGCAGTAAAAGCGGATGGCCTCACAGTGGAACTAACGAATCAGAAATATACAGAGCATGCACCATTCAGGCTCTGGTTCATGAATAATTACAAATCAGAAACAAAATCAAATCCCTTGGTAAACAATCCAGACACTGAAAAAAAAAAAAAAAAAGATTGAAATTCATCAACTAAATTTTTTTTTCATACAAGCAGTTCACCCAGCTCTATTAAAGCTGCTGGAGAAATCTCTTAGAAGAAACCCATTAAGCACTTCAAGTGTGTTATTTTCGCTCTGGGCTCAGAGAGTCTTTTTCTGTGTCATTGCACTGGTCCCACTCAGATGAAACAAGCAAATATAGAAATATTGGCAGCTTTCATACTTGCTTTTTGTCCCAAGCCCAGCGGGTGAACAGCACTGAATTTTCTTGTTTGTAAGCTTTTCCAAATGAGCCTAAAGGGTCTTGCTCATCAAGGCTGAAATATCTGGCAAATAGTAACAGCTCTAGATCATAGCTTATAATTAGAATTACTTGAGCCAGTTCAAAAATGGTGAATCAAGCCAGAACCTACTCCATTGACAAATCCCTCCATTTCAGATAAGACCCCTTTACATAGCAAGAGACCTCACATTTCAAAGTTCATACCCAGCAAAATAGTGTTAGGTAGAATTTTCTTTTTAAATTATAAGCCCTGGACTCCAGTCACAAATTGCAGTTCATTTTGGATCCTCTGTGAAAGAGAAAGCTTTTCTGGAGAAATAAACTGAGAATTACTGCATTTTACAGACCTTAGCATTGTGCATCTAGTATGTCACAGAGGAAAACTAGATTAGATAGAATAGAGACAGGGTGAATATAAAAAGAGGAATAACATTATAAAGCTGGATCCACTGAACCTGAATCAAGGAAATCAGAGAGGGAGGACTGCATTCAGAATTTAAAAAGCAAACAAGCAAATAAACAAACAAACCAGGTTTGGGAATATTCACTAAAGTGCAGGACAGGGGCAAAAACAATGGAGGAGCTGCTGAGCTTTGGGAATGTAAGCAGGAATTTAGGAAAAAAACACTGAAAAAGATTTTATTTGGTTTGTCTTCAAACATTATTTTTGACTGTGAAGCTCTAAGAAGTAAAATTTCCATAGAACAATAAGGTTTGCAATCTTCTTCCGTATGGTCATCCAGTTTTAATTTAGTGCAACTAAGTTTAAAGTTAAAATGTTTTAATTAATACATTTTAGCTATAAAATTTGTTTCCTGAGTTTGTTCCACCAAAAGAAAAAAGACATAGTATATATGTTGCCTTCCATCTTTGCTGTTACATCAACACTGATGATTACTAGCTCTGGGGGTAAAAACATTTCTTTATCCAAACAGAGGTAAACAGAGAAATTGTGCAACTCAGATGAAACAATATCCTTATATGTCTTATAAGGATCAAGCACTAAGAGAAGTACAAAACCTATTGACACAGATGTAACAGAAACCTCCCTCAGTTTGAAGACTTCTCTGATTCATGTCTAATTTCTTGAGATTGGAAAATTCAGAAGGTTTTGTATGATTTTTTTAATGTACTCCTTTCAGCTGAACTGGAAATATCGTTTTTGTTACTGTTTGTTTTATTTGCTTTACAACATGATCTAGGAAGCGTAAATACATAACAATGGATAGATAACAGAAAATAGATAGAATGAAATTACCGTTTCAGGCTCCAAAAATAAGATCTTTGTCAGTCACCTTTCATTTTGCTGAAACCTCTTCATTTATTGCTACAGAATTTGAGGTTGGATTCTAGAACAAATGAATATACAACAGTTCATTCAAGGCAGACTGCTTAATCACATTATCAAGGTCAGTAGTGAAAGATCTTAATGTATATTAATTCCTCATTTATCTTTTTGCTACATAGTCTTCATAAAATACCTGTGTTAGTCCTAAATACTTTCCTGTTTGCTTGTGGGACTGTGAAAGAGAAAAGATAGATTCCAATTTAAATTTTTGAAATAATCTCATAACATAATTGCAACAGTTTTTATACTTTATCTAATTTGCTAGTAGATACAGCCAGCTCGTGAATATTTACAGTGATAAACAGGAAAAGTCTATAATCTGTGATAGTCCCTATTTTCAAATCATGAGGAAAAAAAAGTTCCAAGAAGCAACACTGCCACTGCTAGCCATGGGATTCATGGTATCTAGAGTAAAATTCATTTCTGTCAAACATCTGAAGCTATCAGGGCACCCAAAGACCTTAGAAGCACTTGTTTAGAACTGACTCTGTACTCTCCATTTATAGTCTAATGCCTCATTTATCCCTGCAAGATGCTTTGTGAATTCATGCAACTTTAGGCTCTGCTAAGCTTATTTCCTGAGCTGTGCTTGTAATCACCTCTAGCTTTCTCAGAGAAGACAGAGGAGACCCTGATGAAGGACTGCATCCAATTTGATGGCATGCCTGTTGCTTTGTTTATAGCAATAGTTGTTAGCAAGCTGCAACATGTGCACTTAGGGACCTGGATAGCTCCGGGTATCTGTAATGTAGGGGGGTAAAGGGGGGCGGGGGAATAGATTTCCTCTTCTCAGCAACAGATAGCGTGGTGCCAACACTGAAACCTGAAACCATCTTATAAGTTCAGTGCCACATCAAACTGGACCACTGATCTCATTTCCTGAAAAACATTTTCCCCAAATGCCTAGTGGCTTGATCATCATTCCTTTTTAAAAAAAATAATTAGCTAGCCATGAAAGAGCCTAAATATCTCCCTGAAAGAGAATAAATTCTAAAGGAACGGTGCTTTAAACCCCTTACATAACTTCTGAAAATGTTGCTGATGCCTAAGAATCAAGAAAAAGTTCATTGTGAAAACCCACTGTAATAGCTTCAGCACTTCAAACAGGTACCTTGGTAGGAATGTAGAAAGATCAAGTCCTGAACATTGCTGAAAAGCTGGACAACTTTTCAATTATCAAAGGTGATAGCACCTTTGTTCAAGAAATAACACTGCCACCATTAGCAATTGTAATAGTAATCTTGTGAGGGAGCAATGAAGAAAAATCTCATGTCACTTCTGGTCAAGTACCTCTCTTTTTAGGCTAGCAATTTTCTGGACAGTTTATATTCTTGGATAAAGGATAAACAAAATGACTCCCAGTCCCTCAGACTGAAACCCCCTATTTGTGGATATTGTCTTCTCTGATCTATTCTTAGGTGCCTAGAGAAGAAATATTCAGTTCCTCCTCCTGAATGGAGACTTGCATTTCATGTTAGCTGTATAAAATATGAGATCTCTAAATTTTATTTGTCTGCAAATTCATGCACATCTTTCTGCCATTCCAGACAATATTTAAGCACAATAAGACTTTCACTGAGTTGAAACCTTTTCTTTCAGTTGAGCTATAAAATGAATCTCTAGCTCATTGGGACTTATTCTTCTCACATTCTATTCAAAAATTTCTGCCCATAATAATGTCTGAATGCCAATAATTTGTATGTCCCATCCAAAGAAGTCCAGCAGCAAATATAGTTAGAATGGAATTAATAAATACAATCAAATTTTGGCAGTTTCCCAAGTATAGCATATTATACTTGCTACTGTTGGTGGCATGCACAATGAAATGTTGGAAACAAAATTTAATATGTATAAAATAGAGTGGGAAGCTACTTGCTGTTATATATCTCCCATAATACATTAGGTAACATAAGCTTTTTAAAACCTCTAAATGAATTCTTTAGAAGACTGCTTTGGGTTTTTGATAATGTGTAATAGTAAACCTAATCATAATACTTATCGCATCACAGAAGGATCTTGAGGTGCTTTACAAAAGAAAATATGTACTATTATCCCCATGTTACATGAAGAAACTGAGGTACAGACCCTCCTGGCAATAAATAAGTCTGTAGCACAAGAATATAACCCATGCCTCTTAAGGTTTATGCCCATCTTCTTCTTGCCAAGTAACATTGACTCCAAAATTTTTTTAACCAGTCCATGGGTTTTAACACATTATTGTTATGAGTGCTTGCAAAACAGTTTGACCGCTGTCCAGTCACTCGCTGTTTGCAGCCTGTGTCCTAATCCCCATGTAATCCCTTCAACCATGACTTCCTCATCCAACATATCATACCCACAAGCTCCTGAAAATAATATTATAGAAGCATAGACCTGTAAAAGACATTATACTGTGAATCTGCTATTACTGTGAAATCATGGAACTTTTCACGTGAAACAAAAGCTCCTGATGATTCTTACAGTTAGTAGAGTGCTTTCTCATTGATAGTGTTGAATGAGAAGGACATCTGAGGTGGCACAAAGCACAAAGGCATAATTTATATAGGAGCATTGCAAAAACTCTCGTAACACAATCACAGTGATTAGCTTTTTCAAACATAATTCTAAGAACCAAATTATGCAGAGAAATGCTTTATTAACACCACTGCAGAGCAGGAAAGAATAAAAATTTCATTTGAAAAAGATTTTCATCCTCTTAAGAAACTTTGGTATACCTTCCCTGGAAAGCTTAGGTAAATAGCAATGCTCCTGTCACTGACGATACCATAAATAGAGACATGAGAAAGAGTCATTTCATTGTGTGAAAACTAACAGATAAACATTCTGGCTTGTGGTCTTCTGGATTTTAAATTCTACTAAGAAATGATATCCACATATTATCTTTATACCATAGTACATTAATTCTCCTCTGATTCAGATAGGAAATGTGTCTGCACAACTATACAGAGTTTTAAGACCACTTATAATATTGCTTCTTATTGGCTTCTTATCTTTTCAATCAGGTTCATGGCCAGAGAAATGACTAGAGCTGCCATTTCAAATCACAAAGAAGTCAGAGGTGGTTTTGAAGTTAGAGATCTTGAAAGATCTGTTTGTTTTTTTCATAATAGCTATCCTTGAGTAGTTTTTTGAACATTCTGATTAGAACGTGTCAGATTTCAAATTGCAAATGTTATTTCACCCACTTTTTTAATGGAAGTTCACATTTAAATGGTTTAATCGGTAAATATATTACCCTGTAGGTATAAGAGAACTTACAGCAGCACTTGTCTATCAGATAGTTTGACAATATTAGTGACTGTGCAAAATTAAGCAGTTTAGATAATTTTATAATTAATCTAACATCCTATTTCCCTCTTTCAAATATAGGTCATTACAGTCATCACGTAATCATAGCATCATGCAAATTATTTCATGATCCATATGGAATGAGCCCTTTCTCATGGTTTTCAAAGGAAGAGCCTGGGCAGCATAGTCCGAAAGAGGAATATTCTAGTGATGTATCACTGTATGCATGTCCTGCTCTTGCACTGTTTACTACACATCTATTCTTGGCCACTGCCTCATTAGAGGACATTAGGACGGACAGACCTTTGATATGAACTGGCACTGCTATTCCTATAGAGAACATTATAATAGAGTGAGCAAATTGTTAAGCAGTATCAGTACTGGTCTCTCTGTTGACGCTACCAAGAACTGAACAGACGAGAACTGAACTGCTAAAAGTTTGTTCTCTCTATATATGGCTTGAAACATACTGGGAGGAGAGGTAGCTAACATATGCTCTACCATTATCAACACTTTTCTTGTCCTGTGAAAAAATCAAGCTTTCAAACTGTCATTTTGCAAGAACATCAAATACATGCACTTTCACACTGAAGAGGGAAATTTCAGCAGCAGTACTTGGAATTAGTTCTTTCTTTTGTGAGATTGTTTGTGTACATATACAGTAGCTATAGCTTTGTAATGCTATAAACAACTGGCATAATATAAGGTAATAAACACTCACAAACAGAGGCATCAATCTATTTTCAAAACTAACCCCACATAAAGAAGGTAACTATACAGGCTGGCAATGCACCTGAAAGTCAATAAAGTCAGTCTGTGTCCTACTATTAAAAAAATAAAATCAAAATAAAATATCAGGGATAAGAGTAGAATGCTTTTCATCAGCCCCGCATCTGCAAATGCAAAGACAATTAGCTCCAACAACTTGAATGCCCTCAGGTTTCACCCTTAAGTCTAAGAAAAGTTGGTTCCTACTAAAGAAAGACCCACAGTTGGAGCTACAAAAGTGTTCTGAGCTGGAGCACAGTCCAGTGGTGATGCTGTGAGGAACATATGCAGAATCCTCTGTCATTACTCCAGGAAATGACAAGGTTTTGGCATCATAATTTAACATTGCAATGTGGTCTCAATCATTTTATATAACATTGTTTTACCATTGTCTTGACATAGTAAAGTGGTCTCCATAGACTTACATTGGCATAATTTTGCCATCGTCTTGACACTGTAATACAGTCTCTATAGACTTGAATTGAATTTTTGTCATTGCCTTGAAATTGTAATGTCCTCTTCCCAGGATTGTCTTCATAAGCACATCCTCACCATGTGCTTGTATTATCCTTATTCTGAAACCACTGGGCACTTTTATTTCCTGTTAAACATTGAAAAAGATACTGTTTGAAAGCTGATCCATGTATGTAATCAGTGACTATTTTGAAACTCCTGCTTATCATTGTTTTACAGGATTTGAAAGAATTCCTCAAATCAGAATTTATTCCAAGAAAATCCAAACACTGGTAAAATGCTAAAAGTACATGCAAATATGCTAGTGTACCTTTCATGTTCAGTATTATCTGGCTTTTAAGAACATATTTGGTTAGGCCAGATCTTGGTGGGTTTGATTCTGTATTCTCTACTTTGTAGAACTGCTTAGAACACTTGATAAAATGGCATAAATTGGTTAACCTAAGTGTGCTTCAGGAAAACACTGAATATTTGCAGCTCAAAATCACTTCAATCCTCTGTTTAGTATAAATGAGTCACCAAGCATTTTCTTTTTCATGTTGGCTAAACCTATTCAGGACACTTTCTATTTGGGGACTACTACTGCTATGAGTTCCTCTTCGTGATAAAAAAGTACCGAACATACATAGCCGAACATACATTCAGCTTTACTTCCTCTATAAAGCAGCCCAAATGAAAAGTATTCTCCTACCTTCATGAAGACAACAGCAACATTTAACATGTAAATACTTGCTTATTTTTTCCTCCTTTTAACAAATCCCATTACAGTCTTTTTTCCTATAATATCAAGCATGAAGTAAAATAATATTTTAAAGAAGAACCAGGACTTCACAGTTGCAGAATACTTACAGGTAAGTGACACTGACTATTAAATTTGGAAATTTTTGGTTGTTTGGCTGATCAAAGGTATGATTTCTAAAGGAACTGGACATTTTCCTTAGCCTGCTTATAGAATGCAAGGCAAACTGATTTATACATTGGGCAGTCTAGAGAAATTCATTTGTAATCAGTTAGTCAACTAGCCTGTTAGACAACATACTGGTACATACCTCTTTCTCACCGTGCCCTAAAACGTGTCCTTACAGAAATGTAGGGAGCTTTTCACTGGACTCCAGCTGAAAGAAGCACCTTTAATATGATAAAGTATAACATTTTTAGGAACATTAAGCTCAGCATAGTATTTATACAATGTTTTCCTTCAAAGGTGCAGGTGAAATTGCTCTTGCTTTACTAGTAACAAATTGCAGGCATAGAAGAAGAGTGACATTAATTTTAATGATGTATTAAATGATTAACATCATCAGAAATAAAGAGACTATGCCTGAAAATTTGGAATGCAAAAATAATACAAAAGAATACTGAAATTCACAGGTTGATAGTGTATCTTAATTAGAATTGAAAGGTAATGAGGTGTCACTCTTGTGTTACAGAGGGTAAGGTTCAGATGCCTAAACATAGGTGCCTATGGTCAGCCAGAGATGCTTGGGTGCCCTGCCTGTCCTACACACTCCAGAAGGGTGCAGGCTTCCTGCAAAGTCTTATCTTCCATCTGGCAGCTCCTGCAGGTGCTCCCCAGATACCTGTGTTTCTGCATCTAAATCACATCCTGGAATCTAAATTAAATTTAGAACTTATTTGGGCTTTCACTGACTTATATCAGTGAAGTGAAAACAGCAGGAGTAATGTTAATGGACTTTGGATAACACATAAATAAATGCTGCTTATGGCAAGCACAGTTCATGCAATTTGCCTACTAAGAGTGGTGCAAGATTTTTTTAACAGAACTTCAAAATAAAGGTTAATAAAAGAAAATATTTGGAAATGATAAAAGAATGCATGTCAGAACTTACAGAAAAAGCAGTCAGGACAACTTTAATAATAATTTTCATGTTCTTTTAAAAACCTCAGTAGTACAGCAATAATCTGACCTAAAAACTGTTCTTTCTCTCAGAATTTAACATTCACTTTCCTTTCTATCAAAATAGTTTTTGTCATAATGAGATGCAAAGTAACTGAACGCTATGTAACACAACATGACACAATACAGTTAACAGAATACATTTAAAAAACAACATTCTCATTCTCAAATCAGATAGTCACTGTCATTTCAGAGAACAGGTATCTAATTATAAGTATGTGTGTGGACTCATGCAGAGCAGACAATGAGATGTCTTGGCTACTCGCAAACCAGCAGATACTGTGGTTCACTGAGTATCCAGATTATTTGAGGGCAGTTTGTCACATCTCTAGATATTTCTTTAATGAGTTCTTTTTGCATTTATCAAGTTCCTTGTTCATTGTTTTGTAAAAATTCTATTTGTTCAATTCTAGTTTAATATTGTTGAGTTTTTCCAAGAAAAATTCCCTAGCTTCTGGGGAAAAAATATATATATAAATTTAGCTTTGCAAAGATTTTCTATGGACAAATTAGACCAATAGCAGTAAATTTATGGTGTTGAATTGATATATCATAACAAGAAAGATGACCGGAATTATCCACTTAGTTCAAGTAGTGGCAAAATAGGACACCAGAGAGAAATTTATGGTAGTTTCTACAATACCTATTATCCTATTTAGGCCCTGATCCTATAATTGGGTTTGCCCAAGTGGATCTGATTGCAGGACAAGGGCTATATATCGTACACTCTTCAGGGTACAGGCAATTGGGATTTTTTTTTGCTCTTTGGGGTTTTTTTGCATTCTAGGTAAGGCCTAGAGCAAAGTAGATGCTACTGCAACAAAAGATAAAATATTGAAATAAGTCAATAAAAAGATTTTCCTCTTTTCACTGTGTAATGAAGGTCTGTAGATCATTGCATTAGCATGGACTATGTAAATGAGAAGAGATTGAAAGATACACAGTGCATCCAAAGAGTCTGGGACTTTATTTCAGTCCATGGTAGAACTAGAGAGGGATTCTTGCCTTCTTAATAATAATGACAGTTTAATATTGATTTATCAAAGCATCTCTCTGAAATTTCAACAGGGGCAGGCCAGAATTTCTGACTGTAAATAGTAATATTTAACATCGCACACTTCTATAAGACTTTTCAACCAAGGAAGTTAAACTGCTTTACAAATATTAATTAAGGCTTAATTAAGCAATTAATCAACTGCATCATATTACTTCATAATTATGATTCATATTGCTCCCAGTGTGTGGTAGGCAATTTACAGATAAATCTTGTCCTGAAATGCAGAAATTTAGATAATGTGGTCTTTCCTAGTTAATCATGACCCACAGATATCAAATATTTCTCTCTCATCTTCATCTTCGAACTCCGTGCTATCATCATCATAAATCAAGGGCGAGCACCTAGCTACCTCTGTGTGGGGCATGATACTATCCATGAAGATTTTTGTGGTGAGTTCCTTTCAACCAGGAGAAAGCCATTGGTGTTTCCCATATTTCATCTTTCTCTCTCTCCTAGTTTATGTCTTGTACAGAGGTCTGAAGCTCAAGTGGGTCACAGTGCCTGTGCCTATACAATCCAGGATTTTACAGCTTTTCTGGCATCTCTTTGTCCTGTGAAACCTTGGGAAACATGATCTAGGGAATGCTCAACACCACGGGCATAATGTAAAAATGGTTCCAAGACAAATGGGTTAACCATGTTGCAGTGTGACTGGCTCTGCCCGATAACATATCTACCATTCAGCAATGTAAACTCCCTATGTCTGCAAAGGGCTACCAACCAAATTTAACAGCGCTGTGGAAATAGCTACATTTTTCCAAAGAATGCTTCGTAAGAAATGCCCTTCCACAGCTTCCCTCTTCAGCAGTTACTGAGAAATACTGCTGGCTTCATTTTTGTGAACTGGTGAGTCTATCACACAAAAGTTAGCACCAAACACTGCTCAAATACTGTTGATTCTTTCTACAGCTGATTAAATAATACACATCAAAGCTCATTCATATGAATACACTGCCTGGGATTAAAGAATGGGAATTAATTTTACAAAATATTCACAACAAATAATTTTGTGAGTTCCATTCACAGGTTGTACTTTTATAAGAGACGGTAGAGAATTCTTTTCCTGTTAATCTGCATAAGCACCAAATGACTCAAGCTGACTGCTCAGTGTCCTAGAAACGCAGAGTTCGCTGTGCACATGTCCATAGGTGCAAGGTGTGAGTGGGGTCACAGCCACACTGATCGCACGGCAGCTGTCCTCCTGTGCATGCTGGAACAGTGCCTCCCACTGCTGAAGGCTGATCCCTCCAGTTCTCAGTATTTGTTTGCATGGGATCCCAACCGTTCTTCGGGTACTACTAATCCAATAAAAGAGGTCTTCTCAGAGCTATGAAGGCTGGCTTAATGGAGACAGGATTTAACTGGGACCAGGAGGAAGGCTTCCCTTCCTCAGTTGGCTTAGCTTTCAGCAGCTGTTAGCCTGGTATTGCTTAATATTTATCAAATATTAAGCTTTTTCTTTTATTTTTCAAATATTATTATTTATTAAATATTAAGCTTTTGCTTAATATTTATCAAAGCACAGCCCTACAAGCCACTGCCAGGATGTCGTGAAAATAGAATCCATTTGTGACTGTGAAGCTTTCCCCTATTACCATAGTGTTGAAGGTCACACGAATGAAACAAATTAAAAGGCCATTTCTTCTGATCAGTATGCATCTTTACCACTTGCTATTAACAGTTTTTCCTTTAAAGAAAAAAATTAACTGGCGTGTTTACCATTTTACTTAAGTGTAATGTAAAAAACTTTGGTATTTTAAGAGGAGTTAATTATATTATGTGGAATAGATTTGGATGTGGTCAAGTCACAATCTGCTGAAGCTTGCTTTAATTTTAAACAAGTCTGAAAACACATGAATGAAAAAAAATCCTAAGTATGCACTAGAACTTGTAATGATATCAGTCTGCCAATAAAGGGAGTCTGCATTTGTGTCTTGATTATATTTTGAAATTTAGGCTCTAATCTATGATTAAAATAACAAATGGAATATAAAGTTTTTCACAACATTCTTAGGAGTGAATCTCCTGGATATTTACAGCCCTTGGTGCTTGCACTGGGAGATTTGCATGCACATTTGAAGAAATAAACAAAGTGACTGCTTTTAATGGATTTGAATAGAATCCTGAGGAAGCAGAAATAGAAGCACCTTTACTGGTGCTCATAGGAGAAAAATAAAAATAGCAAAACTGGTTACAAAACTCAACTTCTATTTTAAAGCTAAAAAAATCCTGCAAATACTGGCCTCCACCTGATGGATGATATGCATGAATTAGGTCATTTGCTACTACGTTTGCTATCTCTACAAACTTCCTTAGGCACTCTTCTTCCTTCTTTTTTTTATAAAGAGCAAAATACTGCAGGAATCAAGACATGAAACAGAGGATTTGAAACAATGCACTTGAAATTCCGTGGTTTATATTTTAGGGAGAAAGATGTTGAACTGCATTAACAGCAAATTAATATGTTCACAATTTCTAGGAAAATTCATGCGTATATAATTTTATATGTAATATATTAATTTTACTTTTGCTCCAAAGAGATAATTACTAAAATATTCCTGTTCAGTTACCAGGATATTATGATGGGCTTTGAAAAACTAAAGGTAAAAGGCCAAAAAGTCTGTCATGAATGTCAGGACATAGAGAAGATTCTCTAGCAGGTTAACTGCCTTGATAAAATGAGGTTATATTTCTTTGTGTCTGTATACAGACTGTTAGTGTTCATGGGTATATAATTTGGCAACCTAGCCTGCAGAAAATGGAAAAGGTACAATTAAACTGTAAAATAAGATTTTATTAATTGTCTCAGATATATCTGTGAAGCACTCGTTCATGTCAGCTATAGTTGCAGATAAACAGGTCAGAAATAGGCCTTTTATTTTATTTTTCTTTAAATATTTAAAAAGTTCTAAATTATGGCAAAGTAAAATGGACATGTACTTGTACAAAATCTCATCTAATATAAACATGTAAATATGAAGGAAAAGATATATAAAAAAAAAATTGCTTATTCCTTAAAGAAATAAGCAATTGTCACCATTATAAGACTTATCAGTCATAGATACACAAAAGCAAAAACATTTTAAATATTCAATATTCATGCCAAATGTATGCTTCAAGACATATTTAATTTGAAATTTTTTGTTTCATTCTAATCTTTGAAGGTTTCAGCAAAGTTATAGCACAAAACATCGTCTTTCCTAGCAGCTCCCTATTTATTACTGTAGCTGCTCTTTATCTTTTTACACTGTAGTAGCCACTGTACGTCAGCAGCTTTTCTGGCACTGCATTGTCTAGAACTGCTAAGGAAGATGTCTGTTCACTAAGAAACTGTCTAGCACATTATTTTGATATGCTCCATAAGTTAGCAGATCAATAGTTAAAAAAAAATCTTTGCTTTCTGATATTGTATGTCCTTTGTTGCTTCAACCATTAACATTTGTGAGCTGCCGTCAGTAATTTCTTTAATGAGATTGTTGTGGTTTTCTTTTGGAAATGTAACTGTCAGGCATTTTACATTTGTCCCTACTAATAATTCCCCAGGCCTTTATTAAAGAGATTTACAGATTTCTTAAATCCACAGTCCTGCATCACCCAGATACACAGTTCTAATAAAATGATAAATTAGATTTTATTCTTTGCCTTATCCTTCCAAATGAACAAATTAAAAAAATGTTTACTGAGCAGTCTGGCAGAAGGTAACAAATTAAATGTTACTGTTCTCCAGTCCTTTTAAAAGAAGCAATGCAGACACACACGAAGCAATGTGCAATGCTACTTTTTAAAACACATTTTTATGGTCCAATTGAAAACTTCAGAACAGAAAAGGAAACATTGACTGTAAACATGATTTTTATCCAAGACATGAGGATGGATGCTAATACAGTATTTTCTTGCAGC
>JANZLQ010000032.1:11639703-11655236 GCA_026212715.1 Elanus axillaris | reverse complement strand
GGTGGGTGTGTGTGTGTTTGTTTTGCCGATGCTGTTGTGTTTTAAAACAACCCTTTTTGGCTTTTGGGGATGCTCACTTAGAGGGAAAGGTGCTGGCAGAAATCTCTGACAGAGTCAAAGTCCTGTCATGCGTCTCAGACCAAGAGCTATGCTGCGACACCAAGTTTTGCTGAGTCGTCATTAATCACCCCACTCCACCCCTGCCCAGCACAAAATGAAGTTGGCTTTGCATCTCCCTCAAGCAGACTTCTGCTGAACTCTCTCTTCCGCCACACGCTGCGCCTTGCAGGTGGCCTGGTGCAGGTGTTTGCATTTCACCTTCTAAAGGAAGAAAACTCACTTCTGTGATGAAATAACACTGTGATCCAATGGAACATGCTTTAAGAACCACTTGAAAATGCTTTTTAATCTGGAAAAGAAATCCATCAGTTTGACTCTAGCAAGACCCTCCAGTTATATCAATGAAGAGTTTGGCCTGCTTAAGATGTGCATCTCTATACAGACTTAATAACGTACAATTTGTGAGAACATTTTCAAATTATAAAAAAAGTCACAATACTGGCACAAACATCTTCATGTTCATATTCTTAAGGTCATATTAAAATATGTTGCATTTTGCTGTAAACACAGTTAACAACATTAGAAGTGTCTGACAATTTTCTTGAGACAAAGAGGTTGCCAGGGAAGCTTTCTACCCCCCTGGATTGTTATGCAAATAGTTAAAATATTGAATTGAATTTAAGGAGTTATACTCTAACACGTCAGTCCTGTTATAATTTGGAGACAATGAATAATATATTCCAGACAAAGTGAAGGCAGCTATAGAAGTAAACTAAAATAGGAAAATTACGCCCACCAGGCATTTAAATTTAGGAGCTGAATAAATTATCCATACATTAAAAGGTTCATATATTTCAAAGAAAGCATAAAAAAGTTTAAAAAATAACTGAGAAAATGTAACAAAAAGCAGAATAATTCCAAATGTGATCAAAGCTGGTGTGGAAACCTATTAAATGGATATCCTTGTTGCACAAAAATTATACAATCCTATTTTCAAAGATCTATTCTTTTAGCAGATATTCACTTAGAGCCTCTGCTGGTTTATGAAATGAGTTTTAATCTGGTACACTGGAAAAAAAATCATTAAAAGTAAGATTTTTATCCATTCAAATTCCTATTGCATTTTTTCATTTTTTGGCACAATGGACATTTATTGTTTTTAATCAAGTGTACTCTTTTATCTGGTATTCTTCCAAAAGGACTTCCATATATTCTTGTATGATTCAGTTCACTACATATGCTATTCTTACAAATCTATTAATTAAAAAGCCCACTCAGAGTATTTGATGAAAACCAAAAATACTTAAACGGTTTTCTCATCACACTGAAAAGCTGATTCTCCCAACATTCACCCAGGCCTTAGTTATAATTTCATATACATAGCTCTTTCAAATGTGCACCACTGCCACAGAGTATCTGAACTGTTACTGTCCAGATTTTATAACAGATATGGTTAAAAATATCTGAGCAGAGCTTCGTGGTTTGTCATTAACGTGGCTGCAGAATTAGGAATAGAGGAGATGCTCTTACTTATGCTAAGACTTAAGAGCTCTGTGAACAATTTTTTTCAGATTTCCAGTGAACTGAACCAATGATATATACCTTCCAGTGAGGAACAGACTCATCACTACACTTCCCAGCTTCAAAAGGGATGCACGTCTTTGTAGCTCATTCTGAGAGAATGAGCACCTTCAAGTGAATCCAGCCAGGACAACCGACACTGGTATGGCAGGGACAGCATCATAGTTCGATCATTTTTTTCTGTGGGCAGTACTGGTCGCAGAGTGATGCCCAATGGACTGCAAGCCCGGCTGGTCACATAAAGGTGGATTTCTGAGATGGGGTTTTTAACGTCTGACAGAGCACTGGCAATATCTGACTTCACTATGTGACTTCTGAGAAACTCTTGTGTGGAGGTATCATGTCAGAGAAGTAACAGTGAATCTGTTTGCTTCTTGCAAATGGCTCATAGTCATGACATTTTACTGTGTGACCACAGAGAGATGAAGACTAGATCCATACAGGCATGTACCTTAGAAGATATTTCATGCTAAGAAAAGTTCAGGTAGCAGACACATAAGTACTATTCTTGAAACAACTGATTTCACAATACCAGGAAGATTTTTTATTTTTATTTGCCACACCGTATAAATTTATTGCTCTCAATTTAACCAGTTTACATCCTGGGCACTTCCTGGGCACCTGCCTATGAAGGAAAAATATGCCATGAAACAAGTTACTCTGCAACTATTCTGCTGCGCATTCCTGTGCGTGTGCGGTAAGTGTGCCTCTGTGTGAGGTAGCTTGTTCCATTTGGAAAGCCGGTTGCATTATATCCATATATGTATGTACTTTAAGGACCTCACCAAAGAGGTGCATAGTAGTTTGCATGCTGTAAATCTAAGCCTCCCTTGCTGCATATTTATTCCACAAGTAAAGGCCACGGTAGAGCCACAACTGATGTAAGAAGGTCAAATCTCTCTTGAAAATCATTAGAGGTTCATCAGTATGATGTGGCCTATTATTTATAACATAATGAATATTAGCTAAAAATTATTTGAATAGCACTTTACATATTAATGCCTTTAAAGCTATCTGTGCTCAGCATTACCATAACTTGGGGGGGTATAGCTCTGAAATATCCACGTCTTGCTTGCTTCTAAGCAATATATGGGCAGAATAGGAATGTTCCAAATGGCTGTGTTCTTTCTGAGGACGAATAAACACATACAACACATCTGAGGATGAATAAACACCATCAAGGAAATTTTATAGTATGAAATCCAGACAAGACTAATATATAATAGAGCAATTTGTGCTTTTTAATTTAGCTGGTCAAGTTTCATGGAAATTTGTGGGTTTTCTATAAAATGATATTGCTAAGGAGCTACACAGTATCAGGTCACCAAAGAAACTATCCTTTCTGCCTTTGAATGTGTCCTGAACTTAGGTCTTTTGAGATATGTAGTTCAGTCACTGATTTGATATTTGTATTGCATTGTTGTGACTAGCAAAATTCAAATATTTCATTCTGTGAGAGCCAGTTCTTTACCTGCAAGTTGCAGCAGTGCAGTTACACTAGCTCTGGGTGTAAGGATTTTTGCCTGATGATTCATTCATATCAGTAAAAGTTCTAATGCAGACATAATTACATCAGTTTGCCAATTCCTACAGCTTTAAAAGCTTTCCCACTCATAACAGGAGAATATTTTTTTTAAATGGTTTTGTCCCTAGAAGTGCCCTTTCTTTGGTGATTTGCAGAAGTAAGTAAGAATGCATCACCAGAGAGAAAGTTAACAGGGATAAAAATATCCCTTATTGCCTTTGGGACAAATGCATATAAACTTTAGACCTCCAAACCTAAACTCTCACTCCAAAACTAAGCTTCACAACTGCAAAGAGCAGAAGAGGGTGTGGCCTCTGGTTGCACATGGCTACTGGCCACCTCAAGTTGCAAAGGACCATGGATTTGTAGCTAGGTTAGGAGAGGTTTGGGACAGATCAGAGTGTTTTCTGAACTGTAACAGTAAGAAAATGCTACATTAACACATGGCAGGAATATTCCAGGCTTTGCTGGAGGATTAATGAAAGATGCAAAACAAGGATGATCTGTAATTTCCTATCTAAAGTGTCAGTCTGGATATTTGAATTGCTCAGAGACAAAAGAGAAATTTTCTATATTGGCTAATATGTAGGGTCCTTTCCAGGAACCTGAGTCCTAGGAAGAACCTAGAGATCACTTAGATACAGGGAATCATCTTTGCATTTTATAAGGCCAGACAGTTTCAGAATTGTGAGTTGTACCAATGACATTATTGATGGATAATTCAGAGAAGTTAATGAAATTGTAACACAATCAAACCATAATGCTTTGCTTTTTCTGCATATTCAGCATACCTTATTCTCCACTTCTGATGTATGTGAGTAGCTAAATAGTATAAATCATCATTTTACTGATCTAAATGAATCCTCACCAGACATCTTTAAATGCTTTAACTACAGCAGTATAGCACAACTCCAACTTAATCCCAATGGATAATTGACTTGAAGACAAGTTTTCAAAGGATGAAGAAGTGTGGATTTTAATTTTTACTGGTGAAAGATGATGGTTGAATTCTGCAGATCGAGGAGCTGAACACTCAGGAAGCTTGCTTTGTATCTTATTTTCAGATTCAGAGGATCCTAGAAATAAATATAATGCTTCTTCCCCCTCCCCCCTTTTTTTTTTTGGAAGGAAAAGAAAGAAAAAGAGCTCTATTTTCCTACGAAGTTATGTAATTTCTTTCCTACTGGTCTTTTCTTTGTTCAAAAAAAGGCTTTTGCCTTTTGCCTACATGCCTGATTTTCAGTGCCATATGTCAAAATCTTATAGTCAACTTTTAATTTTATTCCCTATTCAGTACATATGAGAAAAATAGAAATTATTTCAAGTACAGAGTTTGTGGATTTTTTTTAATTTCCTTTTTAAAGCCTTTTACTCCAAATCCAAGCCTTTCAAATTTGGCAACACATTGTATTTTTTGATGTCTTGCAATTAAATCATTCTGATTTCATATGTCATGAAATCAGCCACTTGAGAAAAATGTGAGAGCCCTGATTTGCCTTTCTGAATCTATTTTTCACAGTTGCAAAGTCCTGGTCAAATAAATTAAATTACTGCAGCAGTATGTAACTAATTTTATGTAAATTAAGGTGTTAATGTTCTGAATCACATTCCTGAAAATGGTCTGTTTTCTCTTGCAGCTTTTCTTCATTAATGCCACTATGGAAATCTAAAAATTAATTTCTACAAGACTAAGTGTTGCTCCCTGACCTCTAAAAGAATTAAATTTATAGATAGACTTAATGGTCAGCTGACACTTCTCAGTAGCCCACCCAAATAAATCAAGACCCCTGCCTGCATGCCAACAGAATGGGCTAACATGAATTCAGTTTTTTTAAACATCAGATTATCTACGCAAGTTTTAGTCATGTTGCTGGGTATGTAATTATTGTAATGTTTTAACCTCTGTTTGTGGCAGTCCCCTAACACAAGTAGAACTGATGCTTTAGGTTATGAAGAAAATACAAGATTAGCAGAATGAAAATAAGCATAATTGGAAGCTGTAGGAATACAAAGTCAGAAACAGCCTTATTATTTTACCAGGAAGGTTAAAGTAACAAATATATTCAGACAGACACAGGAGAGGAAAATCTGAAAAAAAGGTATCTAAGACCTCAATTTCCAACTACCAGTTTCCTCACTTTGTCATCACATCAGATTAGACTGGGAGAAGCCATGTCTGGGGTTTTTTTTAATTGTTCTGGCAGGCAGGTCCAGATTGGTTCCACGTTAATTTCTCTGAGACATATCATAAATGGTCATCTGCAGTATTAAAATAAACTGGGTCAAAGAAATTTTCCTACCCCAGTTATTTCACATACACAGGAGTTGTTCCTCCAGTTGCCAAAGTCTATGAAAGTTTAGTCATTGGCCTCAGTGAAAAATCTGATGGTTTTTCACAGCCAAATGCCTCTGATAATCTCACAGTATTATATAATAAATGTTATCAGTTCTCGGAAAAAAATTGTGTTCTTCCTAATTCTGAGATTTATATATTAGAATCTAACTTCTTAAAATAAACAACATGAATAGTAAAAACTGAAAATACAGACTGCCAATACAAAGAATCTTGAAGGATTTTAAAAAAACTGGAAACAAATTTTGGCAGTCCAGATTATTTTTTGTTATGTGTGATTAATAATGTTATTTGTATTTTAGAGCTATGTAAAAAGAAAAAAAAAATAAAGAAAAAGAAAAAGAAAAAAAAAAAACACCAAAACATAAAGAAGATATAGTTCACTCTACTTTCTGCAGCGTGCAGGTATTTAGGGTGATTGATTTGGGCTTGCCAAATTCCTAAAGATCTGCACCTCCATTTTATCTAGCATGACTTCAAAAAAGAGGTCTTAAATTCTCCCAAACCAGTCACTTCATGAAACTGGCTGAAACTTAAGAGTGACTTAAATCAATATATTCTAACAGCAACAGTTATGCTTCTGAGCCATACAGGTTAATGAATTACTACTATGCATCAGCTGAGCCGTGGTGGCTGTTTATTCACTCTTTGTTTGTGTCAAACACAAGGTAAAACACATTAGGTTAAACTTTAATGAAAGAAGGTTATGCTAATGCACTTTACTTTGGATTTGCCAAAGGCTAAGAGTTCACATTGTGCAAGAAAGTATGTTGTCAAAAAGTTCAGTAGCGCTGAGCTTCATTTCATCTGTAAGTACAGTGAATAATCACCATCTCTCCCCTTATGTTATTGCTTTAGAAATCAAGATCTGTGACTTCATCCACCCTCATATATGTGTCTAGACTTTAAATAAAAATAAACTTCTGAAAGCCAGGGTGATTGAGCCTTCTGTATACAAGCCACTGGAAGGGAGGCAATACTTGTAAGGCAATATGTGAAAAGGAGTGGCTGGAAAGGCAAAAATAAAATAAACTGGAGTGCATTCATGAATAAAATTTTCCCTTTGAAAGCTATCAGCAGTTCTTCTGAGAAATAGAAGATGAATGGATTAAATCTACTCCAGAACTGACAAGTATTCTGGAGGAAAATACACTTCCTGCCAGCATGGAAGCTCCTTCAACAGGGAGGAATGGGAAAAATTCACAAATTTATAATTTTTTCTGGAAACATTAAAGAATTTTCAAAGAAAACATCTTGATCTGAAAAACTGCAAAAGTTGTTGAGTTTGGCTTTAGTTAGCTTATACTCCACTGCCTGATTTCATTTGAAATGTTATTATTTCTTTCACCTACTTTTGAGAAAAAGTGTTTCTGTGTATCAGAAGGTCTGACAGAGTCTGTTACTAGATTTCAGGTCCACCTCATGTATGTATATTCTTCTAAAAGTCAAGAAGCCAGTATAACCACTACTAAGTTAGTATTCCAAACCTTTGTTTTAGGCAGATGATTATCAAAAGTCACAACCAGATCAACATCAGAAGTGAAGCTTTGTCTCCTGGTTCAGTAGATTTCTTATATAGCTGAAGACATGTAAGATATTCTCAGCCAGGCCCTTCCTGGAATCACAGAATGGCTGAGGTTGGAAGGGACCTCTGGAGATCATCTGATCCAACCCCTTCCTGCTCAGGCAGGGCTACCTATTGCTGGTTGCCCAGGACCATGTCCAGATGACTTCTGAATATCTCAAGGATGGAGACTCTACAACCCCTTTGGGCAACCTGTGTCCATGCTCAGTCACCTTCACAGTGAAAAACTGTTTCCTGATGTCCAGATGGCAGGAACTGTGCTTCTGGTCCTGTCACTGGGCACCACTGAAAAAAGCCTGACTCTGTCCTCTTTGCACCCTCCCTTCAGGTATTTATAAACATTGATAGGGTCCCCCTTTGAGCCTTCTCTTCTCCAAGTCAAACAGCCCCAGCTCTCTCAGCCTTTCCTCATAGGAGAGTTGCTCTAGTCCCTTAATTATCTTAGTGGCCCTAGTACCTCCAGCAGCTCCATATCACTCTTGTCCTGAGGAGCCCAGCACCAGACCCAGCACTCCAGGTGGGCCCTCGCCAGTGCCATGTAGAGGGCAAGGATCACCTCTCTTGACCTGCTGGCAACACCCACCCTAATGCAGCCCAGGACACTGTTGGCCGCCTTTGTTTCAAGGGCACATTTCTGGATTATGTTCAACTTGGTGTCCACCAGGGCCCCCGGATCCTTTCCTGCAAAGCTGTTTTCAATCTGGTCTGCCCCCAGCATGTGCTGGTGCGGGGGATTATTATTCCCCAGGTGCAGGATTTTGCACTTGCCTTTGTTGAAATGCATGAGGTTCCTGATAGCTTATTTCTCCAGCCTGTCAAGATCCCTCTGGATGGCAGTACAACCACCTTTCTCTTAGCAGTATGGCAAAACTTCCTCCAGATAATTTTCCTAACCTGGGATTTCTTATAAGTATCTTTCCCTGCAGCCCACTCTCAGTTTCTGCCTGAAGGGAAGCTGACTGTAGCAAAGGGTGTTCTTGAAACCAAGATTCTCCAGGGGCCAATTCATCCTTTGACACCAAGTAATATCGGTGTAGTCACACAATATATTAAATGTAGTATAAAGTAATAATGTTTGAAATTGTTTTTGCATCTAGTGTGAACAAGGCAGAACCTTTTGAAGCAGGTATGAATTTAGGACTGGTGCAGCAACCTTTTTTTTTTAGGTGGCAATGCAGAAATGCAGTTTATTGTAAAAGGTGAAATCTTGACAACTGAGGTCCTGTCTGCTGTATAGCTCTATTGGACTTTGCACAATGAGTTTCAAATGAAAATAGATATGCTTCAGCACTCTTGTTCAGTATGTCCCTTCTCCATAGTGCCGCCTTATTATTATTACAATTTAATGTAGTGGCACCTAACTGGCAGAGTCAGGTTATACTCCAGTGTGCTAAACAAACATAATAAGTGACATGACAGTCCCTGCCACGATACATGGACTTCACCCTGACAGGGCTGGATCCAGTGAAGGAAAAAGCAATGATCTATTCTGACAAGATTCTGAAGGTATTTAAAACAGATGGGAAACCCTAGGCTCAATATGAATGTCCTCCTTAACTGTCTTGAATCAATGTGAGGTAGCTTATTTCATACAGATTGCTGTACAGAGCCAGACCAACAGCATGGATTTCCATACCAAAGTCTCATGGACAAGTATGTAGATCCACAAACTATGAGGCAGTGTAAACACTTATTCTTGGAGTATTTGACTTGCCTGGTTTTATACTTTTAGTGGCACTTCCTGAAGTTCACAGCTAAGCTGTCTGTGTTGTCCAGTTTCAAAGTTTGTCTAATGACAAACAGATGTGACCTGGTCATGCCAAACTTTTGGTTGCCTTTGGAAAACAGATACAGGAATTATGGCTGCAGAAACCAAAGGCCACGCTCTAGTTTGCAAGCAGACAGTCCTTTCCTGGTCTGCTGAAAAAATAATCACATTTCAGACCGTTACAGACTTTAAGCTATGGTTACTATTTTCTAATATATAGAAATTAAAAAATGAACTGCTATAAAAACATCTTTCATTAATAAGCATATGCCTTGCCCTACTTAGAGCACACCATGCACAAAGACTTTCCCTCCTTCCATCAATATGCATAGTCTGAAAACCCAGCCTGATACCAGCATACAAGACCTGATACTAGTATACAAGACCTGATACCAGTATACAAGACTTGCTCTGAATTTCTTTATATTTTCTTGTTCATGTTCTGTATAAGGTATCCAGCTGGTCGTAGTCTTAAAATGTGGGACACTATTTGTAACTGACTATAAGTGTAAACCACTGCTATTACTATTTGTTAACATTAGGGAAAATACGTGTTTATGTCTTCATACTGATGCATTTTGGAAGTAAATACTATATAACTTAATATTACATGCATTAACATTATATAAGACCAAGAATCTTTAATAAATTTGCCTGCTTTGATACTGAACAAAGAATTGCTATTATGAACAAGAGCATAGCACCTGCATTTTTCTATGAAAATACATTTTGCATAATGAATTCTCTAGATTCCCCTATTATTCAGTGAAGTACACTCCCATGCAGAGAACTGCAGGATGGAGATTTCAATAGGAAACTAAGTTAATTTATGACAACAGTTAAGTAATAAAAGAAAGGTATATGAAAAACATGGTAAAACTGTGTCTGAGCACTCTGTCTTTCAAAGAAATAAGATTACAAGGCAGTATAGTGTTCTGTGTTTACTGGGATTCTGGATATGCTGATAAGCACCAGTGTAAAAAACCTACATTAGTCTTGTCAGTTATGTTAATCTTACATAGGATAGAGTGTGCACACTCATGTTCTTATGGATCTAGATACAGTTCTATGAAAATGAAGCCAGGTTCTGCTCCATACTTCTTGTGCAAGACATCCTTCCCCAATGAAACCAACACCATACATTTTTAATTGTTCGTAGTAGTTACAATGGGTTATAAACCTTAAACTTTGTACAGACCTTAAATGTCACCAATATTACTGAATGGAAAGTTAAACCAACTTTCACAGATGAGAAATGCCTTTAGAATAGCAGTAGCGGAATTTATCCCACCAGATAAATTTCTGTTATATGATTGCAGAATGGATCTATTTTTTTAAATGGGTAAAGGGAAGGAACAGTCAGTCTGAGATTTACACCTGATTTGTGTTATAGTAATCTTTGAAATTAAGAAGTGTATCCTTGCATTTCATTAAATTCTGGCTAATGAGATAACTGTCTTCCCAAGGAGGGAGTGATGAAGTACTCATGCCATAAAGCATAAATTAATGCTGCAAGGTTAAACACTGGAACTAACTCATGTTTCAACAAAAGCCCCTACCAGCAGTTAAATTAACTGACATAAATACCATAAAATCTGTCTTTATTTTAGTCTCAGATGATGCTTCTTTTTACACCCCTGCTTTCAGTTTGTATAACTCATTTTTGCACATTATTGCATGCATCATTTGCCGTTTAAAGAATCAGCTACAACTGAAAAAAGATTTAAGGAATCAAGTACTCAGGGAAAAGAACCTGTAGGTATGAGGAATACCCCTATCATACTGCATTTTGCCAGTACACTTTAAAGAAAATTCCACAATAGACAACCACAGTTCAAAGAAACAGTTAATTACGTTGAGAGTAGACGAAAGAAATCTACTTTATCAGCTTTTTGATAGACATTTTGAAAAAAATGCTAAAGAAAACCTGTGGTGATAATAGGTTTGATATATATTCTGGCAAAAATTATATCACATTAATGAGGTGGCTTAAAGGGCTCATGCATTTTGTAGGAGGCATTTCAATGTATTAGTATAATTAGCAGTGATGAGAAAACTGTTTGGAACTGAATTACCTCTCACGAGTTCATTTGAGCTATATGAAATTACACCATGCAAGAAGGAAAATTATGGAGCCATCCAGAGAGAGTTCATGCCTGATTTGATCATAGCCACTAATTGGATGATCATTTTCGTAAAGCTTTTCAAATGGTTGACAGTTTCTGCCTCTCATTTTTTTAATGGACTAGCTCTTTATTTCTTGCACTAAGCAACCAAACATACATTTGTTCAAGATTTTGGTGTTTCTACAGAGACCTACAGGTGTAATTGTCACAATCTGAGCAACCTTTGTCCCCTAATTAGCTGCTTTTTGGGGACCCCTGATGAGAGTTGCTGTTCTTGTTAACAATCTTAGAGAATACCTGATGAGTAAGAGTCTCCAAAGTCTGATGCATGTCAGCAGACACCATATGACAGCAATTTAATGAAGTTAAAAACTGACCTGATTCTGATGGCTGGAGTAGCATCTGTGTTGTATAGCTTTTGATTTCTCTTGGTCTATTTTTTTTTAACATGAATTGGGTGTTCTGGTGAAGGATAACAGAAAGGTGAAGGATACAGGAAGGAAACCTTATTAATGGAAATACTTTATGAGCTTTCTTTCTGTCCTTCCTAATATCCAGTAACACTGAACAAATTGAAATGGTGCTAACTTTCTTCATATATTTTAAATGAGATGCCTAATATATAAAATACTTGATTTGGGAGTTGTTAAGCATTTAACTCAGATCTGGTTTACTGGTTTTTACTGATATTCTCAGCAGTTTTTCTGGGGGTTTTTTTGTCATATTGTTTCAGGGTTTTTTTAAATTATCCTTTCCCTTTATTTAATGCACATTTTGCAGTAAGTTTTAGACTTAGTGTCACCTCAAGTGTAAATTATACTTAAAACAGTACTTTCCACAAATAATATATCTGGGCTGCAAAGTCAGGAAGGAAAACAGAAAAAAAAGTGTTTTCCAGTTTCTTAAAAGAAAAACGGAACAATAAACTTAAGAACACTTTACCTCAATGATAAGGTATAATTCATTGTGCATAACCCTTCTGAAGTACACAAGTTCATGTATAGTATTTGTGTGGGCTGTTCTTGGAATTTTTTTTGCAGCCTCTTGTAAGAACAGAGGCTCATTCTGACTTTCTCTATTTACTAAAAATTTTCGTAAGCCTTCTAGCAATCACTTATGGAGAGAACACTAGCACTTCTTTAGATGTTATTAGTAGATAAATATAGATTAAAGCAAAAATGTTATCATTACATAGAGCATTCTATTTTCATATAGCTCTCATGTTCTATCAGACTTTACAGAAAGATATACAAAATTTTATTTAATACCTTTAAACTTTATTGCATTCACTGAGTTTTCCTGCAGTGAAAAGATGTCTTCACAAAAAATCTGAAGTCTTGAAGAAATCCCTAGAAAAACAGTGGTTCATAAATGTCTCTTGATTAAGTCACAATTTGAAACACATTGTTTACAAGAATTTTTAGTAAGAGTCTGGCTAGCAGGTTAAAGATTGCAATCATACAAATGTCTAGAAGTCATTTACCACTGATTCGATACAGGAAGAACATATGTGTTCAGAAGTATGTTTGAAGAAAATATACACTATGCTAGTGCTCTCACAGCAAATAAAACAACAGCTGGTAGTGCAAATGCCTTAGTTTTTGTAGTTCTTCCCTCTAATCCAGCAGACAATTGTTCTAGCAACAGACTCCATAATCCTTTGGCCACTTTAATGTTGAATGTCATAAGGAAGACAAATGCAGCACGCCCTTTTACATCTCATAATAATTAATACAAGGAACTCACAAAAGTTAGAAATACGGAAAAGTACTATTGGGTCATTTAGGTCAAATGCAGTGTAGAGCCTCCATTTCCAAATGAAATAATACTCTTAAAGGACACATGTCAATGGTAATAATATTATAAGAATGTTCATTTAAGTAACTATCTAGAGGGTGTTATCAAGGTAAAGTAAAATTATTGTCAATGATAAAAGATTATTTTTTTAACTGCAACCTCATACTAGGGTTGGCAATTTTTATCCATTACGCAGCAATTAATCAAATAATATTAATATCATGGAGTCTTACAGAAACTTGGCAACATAATACAATTGCTCCAAAAAGCCACTTAGAGATTATTTCCACTTCACAGCCTACCCCCCATCAACATTCATATGGCTGCTTCTCTGCTATTATGTTCAGTTAATTTTTCACATACAAGAATCATGTGTCTTTTTGCACATGAACCTGATTGTTTTTGCTGAGGAAACTTTCAACTACCTGAGGGTATGGAACAGCATTGCTTTGCAGATACTCTATGCAAGAAAAAAAATCAGTTGAATCAAACAGAATGTTGACACTAAGGTTTTCCTAATGGGAGAGGTTTATATGTTAAGCAAAGCAAATGAAAGCTCTGTGACGGATGTTTTTTTCATTAAGAAATTAAAGTTGGCAGGTCTTCAGTTTGATCATATCTGTATTGGTATAGATTCACTTTCTGTAAGTTACATTACTTCAGCTTTTATAGTTGTAATGTAAGTATTCTGCAAAGATACTTTCGCTCATCAGTCTCATTCTGAATGTCTCAAGTACTGTGTACACATAAGCAGTTTGGGAAAGAGTTGTCATCGTTTTATATTTGTAACCCTGGCTGTTTATTCTTATAGAGAAAACACACCATAATAATAATAAAGATAATAATTAGAATAGCAGTGAGACAGAGTGAGGATTACAAAAGCAACAGGCTCAGACAGTGAAACTTCAGAACCTTGTTATTAACCTCCTTTCTAAGTGACTTGATATATCAGAGTATAAAACACACATAGAAATCAAAGTTAGGGAAGGTTTGTTTATTTCTGAAGAACAGTTTATATTCTTCCCAACATTCACGCTGTGAAGACAGTGTCATTGTATCAGGAATGAGCTTAATGCAATCTTTGTACTGTTTGGGGGGGATAAAATGAAATCAGTAGGCAGAAGAGGGGCAGAGGCCTCAGATGTAAATGATAAAACTATATTTCCAAAACACAAACTCAAAGATGGTAGAATGATGGCCATGAAAGATTTAGCACATCATTTCTCTGAAGTACATACTGCCTATGCCGTTATTGTCAATGAGAATTAAAGTACCGTAATTCCCTTTAAAGGTTAAAAATCAACACAGGCACATTTGTCAGAAGATATATCAACAAATCAGACACTGGCAATACAGTCCCTGTAATCTACTAATATAAGACACTGAAGCACTCTAATTTTAGTGAAATAATAAAATTCCCCAAGGGTGACAGTGTAGCCACTGCAAATGTGTAAAGTACACCATTCTTTGTCCAGGATTTGTCCTTTGTTGGGCTTCTGACTAGCACTAAAATCTGCACAGTAATATTTAAGTAAAATTTTCAAATTTATTGCTCAAAATTTGTCATCCAAACATTATGAATACAAAGATCTCTTTAATGATATTTAACTTCTAGCACACTTCATGATCACAAGCTTCCCTGTTTCACTATTTTCACCAGAAATGCCACTTATATCATTGTTATCATCAAAACTCTAAGGAATGCAGAAATTAATAAGAATGAGATGGTAAATGGCCCTCAGAACCAATCCATCAGACTTCAAGTCATTTTATTTATGGGAGATCTTTAAATAAACCAGAGAAAATAGTATCTTACTCCTTGGGAATATGTTTCTTTTACTGAGAAAATTATTTGCCTTTTTTTTTTTAATCATCATATTTAATGGGGTTGGAGGGTTGAAACAGATTCCTTGAAGTCAGCAGTAACTCAAAGAAATATTCCTGAGAAAGACTTCAAGCAATTCCCTAAGAAGCCTGACCCAGGATATTAGCCCTGCAGGCTTTTACACAGCCACCAGTTTCACCACTAGTGGAGACAGCTACACTTCCAGATGTTGATGTTGGAAAAAATCTGTTCCCAAGACTCAGCATCTGCTTCCTGAAATCAGCTCAGTCTTCTGTGAATTGATAAGAATATTCAGCAAAAGAAAGCAAAGAAGAATATTGCTTTTTATAGAATAAACCCCACAACACTGGCTTTTATACAGCTTCCCTTCGATGAAAACATTCAATTCAATAAAAGATATGCAAAAGACCTCTCAAATTTGCAAAGAATATCAGCTTACAGGTATTAAAACATGGGTATACAAATTAGGCTGAGGCAGTCTCAAAGATATAGTTGTATACTTTGCAGGTGCTTTTTACAAGTTAAAAAGCTGCGTTTGAAAACTCTGAATTACTGAATATATGGGATACTTTGCAAAAGGAATACACTTTCCCCTTTTAAGGTTAGGCATTTTAAAACCTCATTGAAGTGAAAAGGTGGGCAAAATGGGTATGTTCAATTTTCGGTCAGGAGATTTAGTGGATAGATATTACCTGTTCCCAGCCACTGGACAATTTTATAAACCAGATTCTTGACTGTTTTTCTAAATAACCAGCAAGTGTATTCATTTCACCCATTTTACATATAGAAAATGTACTATCACTACTTTTCCCAAAGATTCTGCTACCGGAGACATTATATTATCAAGTCTAATATATTCCTCACTGAAAGGTGCATTACATTTAGCATACTA
>JANZLQ010000032.1:11624868-11639686 GCA_026212715.1 Elanus axillaris | reverse complement strand
GGGGGGAATTGTGCACTGCATTATTTTTAGCCCAGCCACTGACATCTCAAAAATTTGTGAAATTTAATTCTCACAGCATACAAAGTCAAAAGTGATAAAAGCAACATTCATCCCCATTAATAGCTCCAGTGACTTCAATGGAATTACAGCAAGAACGAATTTGGCCCTGTCTCCTCAGCATGACAGACTGTTCACATGTGCTGCAGAACTCCTCCTGGGTCTGTGCCACAGATCTTTTTTTTATTATTATTATTTTTTTTTTTTTATGTAGACAAAATCTTAAAGTGAGGAAATAAGAAGGGAAGGATCTACTTGTGATCAGGTACCTTTTTTACACATTTGTTAGAATTTTCTTGTGGGACAACAGAAGGAAACAGTGACTGTTTAATTGCTTGCCAAATACCAAATTCTAGCAGTTTGTTAGAATTCATGCCACCTATGAACATGTTTGCAGAGGATTATTCCACAGAAAGAAACAACCATGGTCTTCTTAATATAGATGTTATATTGTTCTGCTCATAATATTCCAGACCCACTTCTGAAAAAAATCTCAAAATTCCTTCTATAAAGCAGAAAGAAGATTTTGCCTTTTCATCTCATGCAGTTTGTTTGGTCCCATGTATAAAGCCTTTGCTCAGAGTCATATTAGATATTCTACAATTGTTATTGATCTATGGGTTAAACTATTTATCTCATCTCAATATTTTTATGCTAACAAAAATGCCAAACTGTTGATCTATTACCATAAAAAAATGACCATGACTCCAAGTGTTTGGCCTTTCAAATTATTCAAATTCAAATATTCAAAAAATATTATACTATTATAGAGTAGTAGCCATTCTTGCATAAGCCCAGATTCAAAGATTACTGAAATCAATTGTGTTTCTAACAAATTTAATGAGCTTTAGAAAAAGTCCTTAAGTAGTCAAACCTTTATCATATGGTTCTTAGTAGAAGTTAGCTTCATATGTTAACTGCTACAAGGTCTACTCAAGCAAAAAAGTCTTTTTGCAAACATGCATTAGCTACAGTCAAGAATGAACTCTTCCCTCCTCCAGCTACATGCTAAAATCCCTGCTCAATTTAAAGCTACAAGGCAAGTAATTAAATGTAACACACACTGCAGCTTCTCTACAAAGATACAGACTATGGTCTCCGAACTAGTATCCTTGCAGATGTATAATTTGACTGTGTATCAGTTCATATGTAAGCTGATGTTTATGTGCATGTCTGACTTTGTCCTTTGCTCACCATGTATAACCACATCTGCGTTGTGGGATGTTTGTTTTAAAATGTGAATATATAGTGGGATATTGTTGAGTCCCTATTTTATGTAAATTTATTTTCAACTCTGATATATTAATTGTATAGTGCTATATTACAACATTCTAATGGTTTTGGCTCTTGGCTAATAACATGCATTCTCAAAGTAGCTTCTGGTAAGATGTATCTCTGAAAGTTCCAAAATAAAAAGGTCTAGTGCCAATGTAATAGAAAATAACTGCATTCCATTGCCAAGCTTGTTTTAGATCTCTTCTTCCTTTTGATAGAACATTGTTGGGCACAATATCAACAAAATCATCTGATTGTGCATGAAAATCAGATTGCATTTAATCTTTAGACAATGTTGCACTCACCGCTCTGTCAATTCAAAGGCTTATCATGGTATGACAGAAGAAAATACATAGTGGCATTTCCATCAAGGATTGCAAATGCTGGTTCTGACAGTACATTGTTACATGCTGTTTGCGATACAGTTGCCCTGTTTGTAACTTCTCTGTGCTTTTCTGCTTTAGCACTGTAGGGTGGCAGTGTTTTTGCCATCTTCTGTTTAAAATATTTTACAATATCTGTGTTGCTTAGAACAATTCATAAAAACAATACTGGGAGTTATTTAAACAATTTTAATTTTTTAAGAAAAAAAAAGTGTTTTTAATTTGTGCTCAGAATGAAGTGATATTATCATTCAAAACCTCTGACACTGGACTAGATGAAGGAGCTTCCTGTTTTCCTTCCCAGATTCATCTCCAAAGCAGCATAGACAATGGACATTTCTATGCCCGGCTACAGCTTCCACTTCAGACATTTGACCAACTAGCACTTTCTAGCAGAGGAACTTCCACTCAGCATTACTTCCATTATATGACAAAGAAAATTTACAAAATTAAGCATTATCCATTTTCAATCATGTAGGCAAATATGTGCCTTCTTAATTTTGTTTCATTTTTTCTAGGAGTATATCTATGAGTGACATTTGGCTCTTGGCTGATGTGAATGCTTGTTTCACTTGATCTGTTCCATGAGACTTTAGAATACCTGCCTAGCTGAATATTTTTTTGTACCTTTGCAAGTTTTGGACAGTATCTAAGCCAGTCTTTCAACATTTGCACTGAGAAAAAGGAGCTTCCTGACATATCCTCCAACATAAGCATCCCTGCTCATAAGCCCTCCCTTGACTCATTACCAGGGCCTTTTCTGTCTCCTTTCACTATAGAGGAAAGCAGGTCTCCTTCATGGTCCAACAAGGCATCCTGAGAAAACTATTTCTGCATAAGCCCATTTGCAAACTCACCTTCTGCCTTTTTCTTCCTCTGTCCTTTCAGACCTGTTGCTCTCCAAAGCTGCTCTTCACAGAACTCTCTTGTAAAGTAGAGGATTTGCCATTCATTCTCTAAACAGATTCCCAGCAGCTGCTTCCATGAAATAACTATACACATACATAAAACCAATTCTAAATCTTTAAAACTTATTACTTTATTTACCAATGCTATTCAATATTTTTTACTCTTTCACAGTGAAATGAGGACCTTTAATCAAAAAAAAGTGTGTTTATGAATGGAGTTTTAGTGTCATGGCAAAGACCTCCCTCTTTCTTTTCCACAGCAATATAGCAGGACTTTTTTTCACTCTCTTCACTTGGAAAAGACACCATTACCTAATGAGAGGGCACCGACAAGAATTCCACATTCCTACTGCTAACTGAAATCTGCCAAGACTGGCTTGTTTCTTCACTATATTTTCTCTGCCAGAATTTTCCTGATTCTTTTTCCAATTCTTCGTGAATCTATGGTGAGAACAAATGCAGAAAAAGCAGCATAAGGAAGCCGCTTCAGCCTTGCTAAGATTTGGCTTAATTATCATGAGTTTTCCTTTTTTTTTCATTCACCCTCCTGCTCCTTCTCCCCAAAAGTACAAGTTTTGGGTTTTGGATCTCTCTCTCTCTCTCTCTCTCTCTTTTAAAATATTTCAGACCAGTTTCAAGCTCCTCATAACAGTTGTAAGAATTAGAAACTTTCTTGTTGTTTCTTGAACTGACAATTGACTTCTTCAGGCCACTCTACAAACTTAAGTGATGCTCTCCACACTGGAGCTCAGTTGCAGTTACTGTGGAGACCATGGTTTTAGCAGCACTCTGATGTTTTACCATGCTAATATTTAATGTCTGCATATAGCAGTGCTGATAGTACAGGTCCTACCTATAGACTGGGACTAAGTGAAGGGTTGATATGAAAAACATACCATGTTTTTAGACTCAGGTGATTTCATAAAACCATGACCCTCTTTAATGTTGCCTACATAGAAAGGTACATTAATAAAATAAGTGACAAACACTTTTAAGAAGCGAACACATTCCCAATATTCTGTTGATTTTTCATTTTAGACAAAATATTTTTAATCATTAGAAATACAAGTGAAAGTCATGGGAGTAGAACAGAAGCAGAGTCCCCAGAGACATCTAAATGACAGGGAGATAAAGTATTACATGTACTGAATATTCTCAGTTCACTTGGAAGACAAGGGCCACATACTCAACCTATGTAAATAAGCATAATTCAAATTAAGTCAATGGTGCTACCACCATTTATACCAGCTACAGCTGTAGCTCAAGATACATTCTCCAATTTGTTTATCATATACAGATAAAACCTCCTAATGTGCATTTGTAACAGGAGGTAAAAATCAATAGACACTGTGACACTAACTACACACAAACACTGATAATGCAATATATTTCTTTTTTTCTGCCTGGAAGCACTTAAGAGAAAAAGGAAAGCACTTAAGAATATTAATCATTTGTGGACCATTTCATTACACTGCAACTGTTATGGTGAAGTGACATGTGAGTAGCTTGAAACTATTGCATATTATACAATGATTTACCATAACTGTGCTCATATTCTATTTCATTACTCTCTGCTTTCATAAGCATACGTTTTTAAAAGGTTTACAGTGTTTGATTTGTATTTAAAAGAAAAATCAAAACAAAACATATGTCTCAATGTATTTGCATGTCAACAGTACTATCAGAGCAGAAAGATTTGTGCCCAGTATTTACTGGATCATGTCACATGCTACTTGAACTTACAACATTATGTGCATTTAGCTGCCAGAATCAGTCCTTTTTATCTAGGTACCATTGCCACAGAAGTATAACAGCAGGAGATTCAGCTATGTCTCAGGCAAACATATTCTGATAAACAGTAATACTCCAGTAGCATGGGTGTCACTCTTATCCAAAATTTAGGCTGCATCTCCATGAGGAATATTTAATGCCATTGATATTCTGGTTTCAGCTATACTGTTGATAGCAATGGTGAGAATACCTAATCTTTCAAATACAGAACGACATTTCAAGCACGGTTATTACTACTAAGATTCATTTTTTATTCTGGAAGAGGCGAAGCAGAAATCTAGTCATCCACATCAAGCAACGTTTGCATGAAGTATCTGATAATTTCATGAGCACCTTCACAGTCATTCTGTTCCTGCCTTGTGGTTACTTGTCTGTCATGTCCAAGCAGTTTGTTCAGAGCCACAGCCTTGACTTGGCTCCTGGCCTTCAGCAAATCCCACACAAATTTCACTCAGAGAAGATTTCTAAGTGGAATAAGAAAGGTAAAATTGTAACATGGCATCCCTGTTTGTTAGTAATTAAAGTAATATGTTAGCCTGGGTTTGCTGTATTAGACCATAAAGACAATACTGTTTTCCCTAGAGAAGAGGCTAACTTTAGACGATGGTAACTCATGCACTTACATTTCTACAAATCCAGTTTGTCAGGCATCTTTATCTTTGTACTGTTCTCCAACTTAACACTGCCGAATACCAATTCTGTGTCCACACTGTTAGACATGCATTGGTGAGGAAATGACTCCACATACTGACCAGTATTTAACAGAATACTGGAAATATTCCCTCTTTTCCCTGTGTGCTCTTTGATTTCAATTCAGTAATTAAGCAATGGTAGTTGGAAAGATGCATAGGAGTAGACCATTCAGAGGCTTTACCAGGAAACCAAAGAGGTTGCATACATCATGCAATTACTGAATATCCCTGTTTGGTCTTTTGCACACTTAGAGTCAGTATCAATAAAACTTCATTGCCTGCTGGTTCAAACCTGGCTCAATGTGTTAGGCGTGATATGAAATTCGAGGAGTCAGTACTATTTCATTGTTGTTTTTATTTTTAAGAATTGTGTTGAAAAGAATGCTGTGCATACAGGAATGCAAGAATCACGCGGCTCAGAAATGCCTCACAAAAAGAACTGAGCAAGAAGAAAAGCAGTGCTGTAGCACAATGTTAAAGAAGTGGGAAGTGGTGATTTGTGTTCTTTCTTTTGTTCAGCCCTTCAGTTTCAGCACCTGGAAGTCTTTAAAGGTGAGTGATGAAGTAGTGCTACTGAGTTTTGGTATCAAAGCTAAGTGAAAAAGTAGCATTTCTGAATTGTTTCCCCACCTAAGCTGATAATTAGAAGGTAGCTGATTTGGAATACAGTGGTGGTATTCAATTTTTAAGAACTCAAGTCTCTTGTTGTGTTTCACCTTTGGTATTTAAAATAAACATGCATCATCTGTATGTGGCATTCCACCACAGCTACTAACAGAGGGATAAAAATCAGTAGCAGAAATGTAATGATCTAAAATTAAAAAGCCTACTGGAGAAAGGGTAGGATTTTGCACAAGGTCATACTTTTAAATATAAAATAATTGGCATTTCAGTTCAATTACAGAGCTTTTCAGTCGAAGAGAGTGCAACATATACAGAAGCCAAGCAAAACACTTATTTTCTCTACCTGAAGGTCAAGTTAAAAACCCTGACTGCCATTATTTTGATTTTAAACACCTCCTTGCCCCCAAAAAACCTCTCAAGCAAACAACAATTATTGTACATTTGTGAAGTTTTTATTGCTCAAAACCTTATTTACATTTCATTGTGGTGAACACAAGCAGCTCCTTGAATGAATGCTCTCTGAGATTCCATTAGATTATAATTCATTTCACAGACATTTTCAAAACAGTAATGAGATAGTTTCAACATCTGTTATTTTGCCCAAACCATTGAAGACTCTGTTGAATGAATGAGGTGCATGACAACAGAAAGCCAAGGTGACAGGCTTAGATTAAACTAATACACCAACAATAGTATAATTAGTCAAGTACTAACAGCAAACCACACTTGTATTGAAACCTAGAAATAGCTGAAAGTAAAAGGAAATCCCATAACAATGCATTGGTTTGATAATAGCAAAGAATGATTTAATGAAAGAATAAACATTCAACATGCATTCACATTTCATGTGAAGTGCTCTTGGCTGTTAAGAGTCAAGAGCTCTTCACATGAAAGTAACATGTTTCTAACTCTTTCAGAGATGATCAACTGAAGGAGCCTTATTAATAGCTATACAGGGCTGATGCATTGTCCTTCTGAGTCATCTATCCACTTGAATTATTTGCAATTGACATATAAGTCTGCATTTCCCTGCTGCTGCATTAACCAGCCTGAACACAATGGGTCAGATGCTTGGCTGGTGCGAAGCAGAAGCCAGTTTACACCAGCTAAAGAACTGGCCCATAACATTCAAAAGCTTTTATTTAGTTAACTATAAGTATAGAGTTATTTAAATACAATTCACTCTCCTGATATAAATTTTAATGCTATCTACTGTTCCCTCTCAGTGCTGAAAACACTTTCATATGACTGTGGAATAAATGCCACAGAAGAACTGCATGAAGTAATAAACATGATACATTTTACCTGTAACAGAAGGTACCCCGTAGAGAATTTTGTCAGAAATGCATCAACAGTGCAATGACAAGGAACAGCTTTCCAGAAAATGATAGCAAAAGGGGCAACCTGTTAGCAGACCTTTGCAACCCTCTGCTGTTTATATTCCCCAAGACAACCTCTCACAGGTTAGTATGCCATCTTGACAGAATAGCAGAAGCTGGAGCCACTGTATTATATGAAGGTGACAGTTAGGTACATTTATACTCACTAATTCTGATTTTTGATACTTTCTTACAAGCACTAGTTTTCAATTCTTTTCTCTCTTATGGTTAGTTTTAAGTATCATGCATCAAGGACCAGATTTTCATCTATTAGACTTCAACTTATAACACTAATTTAAACCAAGCAACAGCAGTTTACTCTCCTCATAAGGAAGAGATACCAGACATGCAGTATAGATGAACTTTACAAATAATATAGATATGAAGTGGCTAACACTTTCAGTTGCAAGAAACTCTGTGGATTATCTTTCTTTGCAGCTGGCTTATGATATTTGGCAGAGAGAAACTCCTCAGGCTGTAGAAGTGCTACTCCTATGTCCCACTTAATTTAATTTAGTTTTAGCTGACATATAAAATGGTAAAAAGGAAAAAAATAATCACCATTTCCTTTTCCTTTCTTGCATTAATAAAGACAATTCTGACAGTCAACCAAAGTCACTGAAAATCCTCAATAAGTTTTCCCAGAGAGTGGAAGGACATTGCTGGGAATTCCTAAAAGCAGGCAGAAAAGCTGAATAAGAGGCAAAAGGAAAGTCTTCTGATAATAGCTGCACATCCAGCACATGGCTTTAGCACCCTAAGCCCAGAGGTAATGTGTAGGGCACAAGTATCCACAAATCTTGGGTGTAAGGGGCAGAAAAGAGAACAGGAAGGTACACTGCTGTTGCAAATTCCAAGATCAATAGCTGTCCATGCCTTCATTTCTTGCCTGAATATCTCCTACAGTGTTTGCATTTTCAGTGGAAATAAACAAACCAAACAAATACAGACTTCTGAGACAAAATTTGGTTTTCAGGTTTCTGCTTTTCATCTTCTGGATTTTTATTTTGTGTTTTAAGAGGAAATCAGATACATTTAGGAAAAATAGACAAAAATCCCTTTCATAAAGTTAGAAGAATGTTTTCACAGCATTAATTACAGTCTGAAACTCCAATCACATACTGCTTTTTCCACTAGGAACTTGCCTTATTCATGTCATAAAAGGGCCAAGTCGGTAAATCTAGCATTTCTCTACATAGCAACTCTTCATTTTCTTACATAAATGATATTACCTCTGTATGTAATAGTCAGATGAGTGCATTGTTTTGAATGTCAACAAATTCTGATGCCTACAAAGGAGTTCTTTCCATTCTTTTTCCAGGGTGGTATGGGTCCTGCCCATACCATAGATCCATGGGGAAACTTTCCCGTCACTGCAAAGATTGCTGCAACATTATTAATTGCATCGTTACTATAGCCTAGGTTGTGATAGTTTTTGACACTTTAACCATGGTATAGCTAAGAGCAAGGTTGCTATTAACAGCAAGGAAATACTGTATTTGTAACTGCAGTAGTGTTTTTTACTCTTGCTGCTGCTGCTCGTGGAACAGTAGTGAGAATTTTTTTGACAGAAAGCAATAATTGGCATACACCTAACAAAAGCTGGTTCAATGCCTTTATCAACTCTTAACCCTTGCTGTGTGGCAGTTGTTTCTAAAACAAGGCTATCCATGGGAACATTACAGTGTTTGCTAGAAATATCAGATACCCAGACCAGGTTTAGTCCACTGTTCTGGTTCTGAACATGAAAACTTCCAAGTGCTTCAGGACAGATGTAAGAAATCCTGTGGTAGAACATGATAAAATAATTTGCCAGCATGGAAAAATTCTTCCTAATTCCACAGAGAGTGGTGTATGTCTGAGATATGCAGATCTAGCTATTTCTCCAAAAGTTTTTCAATTTTCTTTTCTCATTTTCCATCCTTCTAAACCCTCTTTTTCAGTAATTTCAAATTGCATCATTTGAAAGAACTATTTCTAGATAGTAAATGAATCTATATAAATTTTTAACCAACATAAATCTCAAACACTTTGGGAAGTAACCAATGCCATTACTACAACATCAGATCTTTGGAAGAAGAGCACAGAAGACATTCAGTTCTATCCGATTTTTACATATAGGCTGTTATTATATTAGGTAGTATTTATATTTAAATATTTGGTTTATATTTTTTAATTATTTTTTAAAATCTACAAACATGTTCAGGAACTGACTATAAAAAAATCTACAAAAAAAGAAGTACTGAATATCCTAACAGTTTCATATTGCTAACATAAAGCAATAATCAGCAATCACAGAGAGGAAATAAAATAAAACAAAGTTAACATAAGCTATAGAAGTTATTTTGCAAGAACTGTGTCAATTTTCCTCAAAATGAAAAAAGTTATTTTTCTGTAAGACTTTTCTGGGTGTAACTGAAATGTATATATTTTGTAGGTTTACTTGCAGGGTAAAATTGCTTTTACAATTGCAGGTGCATGAAGATGAAAATATGGCCCAAATCACATGTGAATTCTTGAGATTAGCGCATCATTTCATGGACTGTTGAACTTGTCTTTCATATATATATATGTTTTATAGCAAAGACACAGAGCACCTCCATGTTATATTCTAAATATTCAAAGTGTTTGCACGGATAGTGATCTTCCCAACTTCTATTAAATACAATCACAGAGTCACAAAGCTGAAAGTGTAAAATGGATCTGAGCTTTCATTACTGTTTTCCGTCAGAGGTTCTTTGGTGCCAGACATTCTGCAGTACCACACTTGCTTCCATGGAAATAGTTTTCCATACGAGGAAGTGTATGTCCTATACACACAAGCCCTGAAAATTTTCTTCTTTCACAGATAAGAATTAAGTACCAACTCCTCTTTATTTCATTGATCAGACTTACTGAAAAAAATTAGGTGAATCTTAGAAAAATCTTCAAGCCCTAATCTGATAATCTGTTGTGCATGATTTAATTCAGTAGTAGGAAAGGGAGGAATAGAAAGGTGCTTTTTACCTAATCTTAACAAATAGCAAAATGCTGTTGAGGAGAAAATAGTCTATAGTTTTTGCATGCCTCTACTGGCCCCAGAAAAGACAAATGTAAACCAGTGGATTTATGTTAGAAAAACAACAGGAGGTGGGAAATATTTTTTATTATTATTTCTTACAAAAAAGAACATCTTTTTTCTCTTAAATACACATTTCACTATACACTAGCTTGTGGACTAATTTTGAAGGCCTTGGAAAAGAGGTGCAGAATATCTGCATGGGAACCTGGTCTCTCTTTTTTTTTTCCTTTTTTCCTAATTTGCATTATGTGCAGTGGAAATACAGTACAGTGGAAGGCTTCCTTCTGGGAAAATGAGCAAAGAGTCTGTAAGTTTGTGTATCCAAAGGCTATTTTAAGAAGATTGTAGTGAATGGGTGCATTCTAAGACCATCCGAGAATAACCCCAACATGAATTAAACATGAGAAGTAGTTGTTTAAAGTTTTGCTGGTATTGCAGCAGAATGTGAATGATTGCTGAGTAAAGTATAAAAGGACAGCAGATTACTAAACACAAGCAGGCTGGCTAGACCCCAGAAAAAAATACTAAACCTTATGAACAACAACAATACAGGCAGATGGTAGTGGCTACAAAGCACTTTCTAATCAGTGATACGACTTTTGTAATACTGCTATCTGTATTTAATGCAACTCAGAACTTATAATGCTTTGGCTCTGTCATTCTATATGCATAAGTAGTGGGTCATAATTTTTCATGTCTTTAATAGGAAAACAAAGATTAGCTTTAAAACACAACTGCAAGTTACAACATTAGAGACTGAATTATATCTCAAATCTTGAAAAAACATAAATTGGTTACACAGGTAAGAATATGACTATCACACCATTTCAAAATGACACTGCATTTCTCTGCAGTTAGATCTTTCAAAATATTAAGAAACTCTCTATACCTTTCTTTTTGTTACATCTAAAACCAGGGAGACATTCAGAGATGGAGGTGGAGCAGAAGTACCCTTATGCATGCTTGAACAGACTTCAGTGACATAAGTTGTAACAAGCCACTGCAAAAAGAGCCGTGTCCCTATATGGGCAAATAAAAGGAATAAAAACATGTTCGCTTTGGCTGCTATTTAAAATAAGTTTAGACATATTTTAAAAGGTGGAACCTGAAAAATATTTGCATGTCAGTTCCATACGTAGAAAAAAAAAAAGTCATTATACATGTACTATCTTTCTCAAATATATTATAAACTTGTCATAAATACCCAACTACCCAACACACTGTAACCAGTGTTTCACTTCCTCTTAATTTCTTGATGCATCTAGAGAGAGCTTATTCTAATTGTTATAAAAGAATTCTAACATTAAAATTTCCATATGTATATCCTCCTCCAAACAAGGTCAAAACATGTTGACACCTAAGAGGTCTTCTGCTTCATAAGAACACTATGGGAAGTATCCTACCATTCTCCAGACGCAAATAATGGAGGCTGAATGTGAAATACCCTGCTGGTGGCACACAGCAAGGGTAGAATGGGGAGTATGTGGAGACCTGGCTCTGGTTGCTTCTGCATGCTGTGGTAGGACAGTGGGGACTAGCTGGAATATGTGACATGAAGGGCAGTAAGGAGAACAAGGTCCCTTGAATTTCTTCACATTAACGTGGATCTTTCTTGTGTTACAGCTGGACAGGCCAGCAGGGAGCAGGGATTAAGCCCAGTTCTTCCTTCTGCCTGCAAATGTCAGTGGCAAAGCAAAATAAGCCCAAAGGAAACCGGTAAAAGGAAGCATGCTATACTCAGAAAAAAATAAAAACTTCAGGAAATCATTCTCCTACCCTACCATCCCAGTCTTTCTGAATTTCAGTGATGAGGCTCTGCTCTCCTGTAATGCTTTTTTCCAGGGCAGCACAACTATTTGCCTTGCTAAAACCTCACAGTAAACCTAAACTGAATACGGTTAACTGTTACTACAGAAAGCCATGTCAAAATGACACCTGCAAAAGGTGTGACCAGGTGGAGGACCTCCTGCAGCAGGTGGCTGAGCTGCAGGAGTTGGTAAGAAGGCTGCATAACATCAGGGAGGCTGGGAAGGAGTTAGATAGCTGGTTACAAGTGCAGTCTGAACTGAACCCACAGCTAAACAGCCAAGCCCCTCTCACTGGTACACACGGAAGGGAGGGGGGCCAATAATGCAGAAGAATGGAAGTTTGCAATGGCAAGGACCAGCAGGAGGCAGAGACTTCCCCCGAAGCCTGAGGTGCCCTTGCCAAACTGCTTCACTGCTCTGCAGACTGAAGAGGAAAGACCCATCATATCAGGAGATATGCTGGAGCTGAGTAAGGCAGCCCAGTATGCTCCCCATATAACAATCAGTGCAACTAAGAAAAGGTGACGGGTGATAGTAGGAGGAGACTCTCTTCTGAGTGGTACGGAGGCACCCATCTGCCAACCTGATGCACTCTAGAGAGGTGTGCTGCTTACCAGGGGCTTGTATCAGAGACTATCAAGCCTCATACAGCCCACCAGCTATTATCCGCTGCTGTTGTTTCATGTGGGCACCAGTGATACCACCAGGAGCAGTCTGAGGAGTATCAAAAAGGATTACAGAGCCCTGGGAGTGGTGGTAAGTGACTCTTGAACACAGGTAGTTTTTACATCAGTCCTCCTGCTCAAAGGGAAGGGGTTTGGAAGAGCCAGTTGAATCTGGCAAATCAAGGAATGGTTACTGGACTGGTGCCTCAGCCAGGGGTTCAGCTACTTAGTCCATGGGACTCGCTTTGAGGAACCTGGTCTGCTGGGAGCTGATGGGGTCCATCTGTCAGAGAAGGGGAAGAGCATCTTCAGTCATAGGCTTGCCAAGCTGGTGAATTGGGCTTTAAACTAAAGTTTTAAAAGGGGAGGGGAACCTCAATCCATCCCACACCTACCAGTTTGATGCCAGGGCCAGCAACAGATGCCCAGAGCCTGGAGAGGGATCATGGGTCAGCTGGAGAGCACCTGAACAGCAGCACAAAGGAACTGTAGCCATTCCAGCCAGTCAGTCATCTTCATCAGGGGCCCAACTTAAATGCCTCTAGGCAAATGCACATAGCATGGGGAATAAACAAGAGGAGTTAGAGACATGCGCATGTCTGCATGGCTACAATCTTATTGGCACCAGAGAGACATGGTAGAATGGCTCCTATGGCTGGAGTGTTGGAATGGAAGGATACAGGCTCCTTAGGAAGGACAGGCAGGGGACACGAGGAGGGGTGTTGCCCTCTGTGTCAGTGACCAGCTGGACTGCATGGAGCTCTGCCTGAGGATGGATGAGGAGCCAACCAAGAGGCTATGGGTCAGGATTAAAGGGAGGGCAGAGACAGGTGACATTATAGTGGGGGTCTCCTACAGGCCACCCGACCAGCAAGACCAAGAGGATAAGACCCTCTATAGACAGATAGGAGCAGCCTCATGTTCACAAGCCCTGATCCTCACAGGGGACTTCAGCCAACCAAGTATCTGTTGGAGGGACAACACGGCAGGGCATAAGCAATCCAGGAGGCTCCTGGAAAGAGTTGATAACTTCCTTCTCCAAGTGACAGAGGAGCCAATGAGGAGAGGTCCTATGCTGGACCTTGTTCTTACCAACATGAAGGGGCTGGTGGGGAATGTGAATCTCAGGGGCAGCCTTGGCTGCAGTGACTGAAACGGTGGAGTTCAAGATCCTTAGGGCAATGAGGAGGGCCTACAGAAAGCTCACTACCCTACACTTCAGGAGAGCAGACTTTGGCCTCTTCAGGGATCTGCTTGGTAGAGTACCATGGGATAAAGCCCTGGAGGAAAGAGGGGCCCCAGAAAGCTGGTTAATATTCAAGGGTCACCTCCTCCAAGCTCAAGGACAATGCATGCCATCAAAGAGGAAGTCAGGCAAAACCACCAGAAGACCTGCATGGATGAACAAGGTGCTCCTGGACAAATTCAAACACAAAAAGGAAGCCTACTGAGGGTGGAAGCAAGGACAGGTAGACTTGCAGGAATACAGAGAAATTGTCTGAGCAGCCAGGGATCAGGTTAGGAAAGCTGAAGTCCTGACAGAATTAAATCTGGCCAGGGACATCAAGGGCAATAAGAAAAGCTTCTATAGGTATGTCAGTGTTAAAAGGAAGACTAGGCAATATGTGGACCCCCTCTGGAAGGAAAAGGGTGGACCTGGTTACCTGGGATATGGACAAGGCTGAGGTACTCAATGACTTTTTTGTCTGAGTCTTCAACAGCAAGTGCTCCAGCCATACTGTGCAAGTCACAGAAGGCAAAGGCAGAGACTGGGAGAATGAAGAATGGCCCACTGTCAGAGAAGATGGGGTTCTAGACCGCCTAAGGAACTGGAAGGTGCACAAGTCCATGGGACCTGATGAGATGCATTTGTGGGGCCTGAGGGAACTGGCAGATGAAGTGGCTAAGCCACTAGCCATCATATTTGAGAAGTCATGGCAGGCTGATGAAGTTCCCACTGACTGGAAAAGGGGAAACATAACCCCTATTTTTAAAAGGGAAAAAAGGAAGACCCCGGGAACTACAGGCCAGTCAGTCTCACCTCTGTGCCAGCAAGATCATGGAGCAGATCCTCCTGGAAACTATGCCAAGGCACATGGAAAATAAGGAGGTGATTGGTGACAGCCAACATGGCTTCACTAAGGGCAAATTGTGCCTGACAAATTTGGTGGCCTT
>JANZLQ010000032.1:11614117-11624395 GCA_026212715.1 Elanus axillaris | reverse complement strand
AAATACAGGCTGGGCAATGAGTGGATTGAGAGCAGGCTAGAGGAGAAGGATTTGGGAGTGTTGGTTGATGGGAAGCTCAACATGAACCAGCAATGTCTTTGCAGCCCATAAAGCCAACTGTGTCCTGGGCTGCATCAAAAGAAGCATGACCAGGAAGGAGGTCAAGGGAGGTGATTCTTCCCCTCTGCTCTGCTCTGGTGAGACTCCACTTGGAGCACTGCCTTCAGCTGTAGGGCCCCTGATATAAGAAGGACATGGACCTGTTGGAGTGAGTCCAGAGGAGGGCTGCGAAGATAATCAGAGGGCTGGAGCACCTCTCCTATGACGACAGGCTGAGAGAGTTTGGGTTGTTCAGCCTGGAGAAGAGAATTCTCCTGGGAGACCTTATAGCAGCCTTCCAGTACCTAAACGGGGCCTAAAGAAAGCTGGAGAGGGACTTTTTACGAGAGCATGTAATGATAGGACAAGTGGTAATGGTTTTAAACTGAAAAAGTGTAGAGTTACATTAGATATTAGGAAGAAATTCTTCACTGTGAGGGTGTTGAGGCACTGGAACAGGTTGCCTAGAGAAGCTGTGAATGCCTCATCCCTGGAAGAGTCCCAGGCCAGGCTGGATAGGGCCTTGAGCAACCTGCTCTGATGGGAGGTGTCCCTGCCCATGGGAGGGGGTTGGAACTAGATGATCCTTAAAGTCCCTTCCAGCCCAAACCATTCTATGATTGAATTTATAACTCATTATTATAGAGCATCTGATATTTATAAGCAAGGCTTAGATGAATTCAAGTTCTCTATATTTAACAACCAAAAAGATTTTGTTATGTGTAATGTGCCATATAGTATGAATCACAGATTAAATTACAGATGCACATGGCATAGAGTTTAGACTAGTCACCACAACAATAAGTCTATGCTCACTTTTTATGATCAAAATGAATCACCAATCCACTGAATTTGAACTTCTAGCATGTAGTAAGATTGTAGTTAAACTAAACTAATTAACATTCTATTCTCATAGTAAGAATGCATTTAGTCTGTTTATGTGGGAATATACATATATATCTTCTACAGAATATCTGTAGGATCTCTTCTAAAATTTAATGTTTAAGAATATTTTCAGTAATAAATATCCAATTGCTTTATAACACTTTACCACTTTAAAAAGATCTTTTGAGGAACAAAGAAGAATTATATTCTCAACTAACTCCAGCCTCCTGGTCCAAGAGTGATAATTGTTTGCAAACCATATATTTGATATCTAAATCATGTTCAGTGGCTTTCATTCATGATTGTAGATTGATACAGTCCTCTCTGAAAAATATATTTATCTTTTGCAACACTCATCAAACACTAAATACCTAACTAGGTTGCAAGAAGAATCTTTAATTCCATCATTTTGCTCTGGTAATTGCTTTTGCTTCCTTATGTTTAACTAGAGTAAATGAACTATAATTTTAAATTTCTCTTGACACTTGCTATCTGACATTGTATAAAACACGAACAAGGTTGTGAATGCTGAAATTGTAACTGTAACAAGAGGAGATTAAACTACAAGAGTATATTTTAAAAGGCTGATGCAAATTCAGAAAACAGAATTTTGTCCCTAAATCAGTTTCCCAGTAATGAGGTGGCATATATTGTATCCAGATATTTGAGTAGTAACAAAAAAATTATTTTCAAATAAAGTAAAAACTTCAGCATCACTAGAAAAAATATGTTTCATCCATCTCTTGCTGTTAGCAGAGTCCCACACTGGGAAGAAGCAAAAATTCTTCTTCACAACAAGCAGCAAGTGACTTTTGTCTCTATAGAAGGCTTCCTTTTTAAAATGCCTGTTGCTGACATAACATATACCCTAAGAAGTTAAGCATTCTCTTCCGACTGACTTTTTTTAGCCTTTAATTTTATGGCATTTATGTTCTGGTCTCCTGAAATGCATGAAGTGTTGAGGGTCTGAGATGGAAAGCCTTTATTTGCATACTCAAAAGCAGCTGTACACATATGTTTTGAACAGTATCACCTGCATATATAGTCACTAGAATTTACACTTGCGGACCTCATTACGCCAGGTAATCTCACACATAAAGGCAACCTCAACAAGGGTTATTCTGAAGTCAGGAGGTTTACCTGTGAGAGTTTTAAATGCTAGCAACAGTCACAACACATTGTAGGGTACTAAAGAATTATCTTCACGGGATCTCAACAATAGCAAAAAAAATATTCGTCCATTTTTGTCAATATTACTTTTGTTCTAAACAATCTATGCTTTAAACAGGTCCTTTTTTTTGGGGGGGGGGAGGTTCATTAGCACTTTGAAAATGAATGAAAGAATAAATAATTAAAATAAATACTACCTACTCTTTCTGCCAGCTTCTCTAAACAATCTTTTTAGCAAGTTTAAATGTGTTCTGCTTCCAAAAGGGGTGAATATTTACTGCTTGATTTTAAAACACAGTGCCTAGGGATTATATTCTCTTCTAAGATACAAATGTGCAGCTCCCACCCTCCACAGCAGAGCTGGCACACAGAGGGCAAAATACGCCCTAGAGTATCCAAGGATCATTCTCTGTCTTTACTGGAGGCTTGCAATAAGGAATAAAATACCTAAAATAGTCTTTGCTGCATAGGTGAAAAAGATAACATCTGGATATTTACAAAGCCTCAAAGGAAGTGACCTAATTTGACCAACGATAGTGTAATTATGCTCCATACATACTTAGAGAAGACAGCAGGCATTTTCTGAAACTAAGTTATGGACTACTATTACTAATTAATATTGTCCTTCAGGCAATAGAGTTCTTACATTGTAATTTTTTCTAGGTAAATATTCATTATTAATGTTTGGAACTGCTTAGTCCATACTGAAAAGACATTTTTAAGTAAACAAATGGTATCTACATTATATTTTTACTGAGAGCTTCAAAGTCAATATCTCTTTTTGTGTTGCATGCACAGAACAACTGTGGGGCATGATTTTGATGTTAAATAATGTATGTTATTCATAAACTGAAGTATTCATATGTTAATTAAGGTTCTATGCATGCTGCACAACAGGAAGAGTGGAATCTTACAAGTTTGCAAAGTGTGTATGTTTATATGAATGAATGAGAAAAGAGAGAGAAAAAAAGTAAGTGATCTGCTGGAAATGTCAAGGAAACCAAGGGATTTTTTTTAAAAAAATAAATATTCAGCTTGCTGTTTCAGGATGAATGTAGGAAGGACTATATCTCTGAAGAGGAGTCCTAAAGGGGTAAATGTCCTGGGAAACTAAACATTGCAGCATCTAGAGATCAATTCACTGGGTATTTTCAAACCACAGATTAGATCAGTTCTTCATAGATCAATGTGAAGGCTCACTTTGTTTATGGATGTAAACTAACCTATGTAAAATGTAGACATTAAGCTGCTCAGGCCATATTACAAGTGGATTTTCCAGCACATAAGCTGTCACACAGAAATCCTGAGGGACTCTTCTTTGGCTTACGTATCCAAGCACAACTAAAGTTCAGCTCTTAAGATCCTGTTACTGACCAGATCACCTTCTTTTATGAAAAACTCAGAACCACTATCTTCTGCTTAAGGCCTCCCCCTTTTCACGGTACCAAACACATATTCTCAAACCCAGAGAAACATTTGTCCAGATCAGCGCTTCATCCTATAGTAGCTGCTTGCTAGCTCCCAGACTTTGATCTCCTGAGCCATTGATTACTCTTTTACACATTAGAGCAGGTAAGAAGCATAACACCACTCTTCCTTTCAGGGACCAGGCCAGACACTGTACTGGTAAAAGTAGAGGACTCCTGTGCTTCACCCTTCCTATTTTCCCCTAATTGTCAGTGTGTTTTCCCACACCGTTCTTATCCCAACATCCCAGGAGCACATCCATTGACCTTGAGTGCACCTAACAGAGGCAGCCAACAGACAGCAGATTGTGCAACAGTTTCCAGGCTCTGCTTCTAGATCCTGTAGATCTGGGAACATCTTCAGGGTTCAATAAGTGACTTCTGTGAATCCTTTGAAGAAACTAAGGGTGTCTTCTGCTCTCAGGAAAGGTTAGTTCCATGGGGGCTGTCACTTCAAGGAAGCTCTAGCAGCTTCTGTCAGCTGTTCTTGACGAAAGGATGTTTGAGCTTTTGTTCACTATAAGGCATGGTCCCCAGCACCTTCTGGGTGTGGGCACATGAGAAGCCTCAACTCGGATCTCCAGGAGGATGCAGATCTCCAGGTCTGGGGAGGACTAGGGCCTCCCACTGAGGCTGGAGAAGGGAGAGATGGTGTCCTTGCCTGCAGGAGGTGTATGTTGCTGGTGGGTTTGTTACCAAGTAAAGGAGCTGTCGGGGGAGGTCAGCAGACTGTATGATGAAAAAGAGATTGGTCAGATTTTCTCTGAGACACTGCAGGTGCAAGACTGTCAACCCCCAGCCTGTACTGGGGAGGGACAGGCAACAACTGTACTTGCTAGACTGGGAAACAGAGAGTGCTGTAATGGCAAACCCTGGAAGTCTGTGACTTCTGGCACCAGGAGCAAGGCTCCTGCTCCATCTGTAACTATAGAATAGGTTTCTTTCCCAGGTAGCAGACAAAGGGCTGAGAGCAATGTCCAACAAAGCACCTGAGCTTGCAGAGCCTGAGCCACACAGGAGCACTAGGAGAAAGTCACTGAGTGATGGAATTGGAAGAGTCTCTGCTGCAGGGGATGAATGCCCTGTCCGCCTACCTGACCTGCTGTCTAGAGAGGCTTGCTGCTTGCCAAAAGCTCAGATCTGGAATGTTACAGAGACTGCTGAACCTTGTCCAACCCTTGGGCTATTACCTCTGCTGCTCTTCTGCATGGGCACCACTGGTATTCCAGGTGACCTTGAACACATCAAGTGTGACTACATGGCCCTGTGACCATGTGTCAAAACCATTGGGGCCCAGGTAGTTTGTCCTCAATCTTGCTGGAAAGAGTGATGAGCTTCAGGAGAAGTAAACACATGGTGTGAAGTCAACAACAGGTTGCTCAGGTGTTGTTGACAGCAGGGATTTGGATTTTACAACTGTCAGGACTCTCTTTGAGGATTGAGAACTTCTAGAAAGAGATGGGACCATCTGCCCAAATGGGGAAAAAGCATCTTTGCCCTGCCGGCCAACAAACAGTCAGATGTATGAGGCCTCCACAGATGAACCAGGAGCTCCTGATAAAACTGGAATGCAGAAAGATATCATATAAGAGGTGGAACCAATGACAGGAGAAATATAGGTACTCTGAGCATGCAGACATAGTGTTAGGAAAGTGAAAGCCCACTTGGAGTTGAATTTAGGGAAAGATGCAAAGGGCAGCAAGAAAGGCTTCTTCAGGTTTAACAGCAGCAAAAGGAAGACTAAGAGAAAAAAAGAGCTTGCTGCTGAATGGGATAGGGGACCTGACAACAAAGGACATGGAACAGGCAGAGGTACTCAGTACTTTCTCTTCTTCTCTCTCTACTGGGAACCCAAAGTCACAGAATTCTGGCTAAATGAGGACTTATTCTTTGTAAAGGAGGATCAGGTTGGGGAACACTTCAACAAGCTGGATGTACGCAACTCTATGGGTCCTGATGGGATGCACCGAAGAGTGCTAATGGAGCTGACTGATGTAATTGCAAGGCCACTCTTGATTATCTTTGAAAGGTCATGGCAATTGGCAAAGGTTCCTGAGGACTGGAAGGGAGAAAACGTAACTCCTATCTTCAAGAAAGGTAAGAAGAAGGATCTGGGGAACTACAACATGATCAGCCTTGCCTCAATCCATGGAAAGGTCATGGAGCAAATCACATGGAAGCTGTTGCTAAACATATTAAGGACAAGAAGATGATTGGGAGTAGTCAGCATGGATTTATGAAGGGGAACTGATGCTTGACCAACCTAATAGCCTTACACAGTAAGATTACTTGCTTAATGAATGAGCAGAGAGTAGTGGATGTTGTTTATCTCAACTCTAGTGCACCTTTTGACACTGTTTTCCATAACATCCTCATTGACTGACTGAAATGGTCAGTAAGGTTGATCAAAAACTGGCTTTATTGCTGGGCTTGAAGGGTTGTGATCCACATTATGAACGTCAGCTGGAGGGCAGTAACTCGTGGCATACCCCAGGGGCCATTACAGGGGCCAATACTGCTTAAAATCTTCATTAATGGCCTGGATGATGGGGCAGAGGTGCTCAAACCTTGAGCAAGTTTGCAGATGAGAAGTGGTTGATACGCCAGAGTGGTGTACTGCTCTCCAGAGGAACCCTGAGAGACTGGATGAATGGTCTGACGGGAACTTTGTGAAGTTCAACAATGGGAATTACAAACTTCTGCTCCCGGACAAGAATAACACCATACACTAGTAAATGCAGGGGGACAACTGGCTAGAAACTTTGCAGAAAGTGTCCTGGGGGCCCTGGGGAACAACAAGCTGTCCATGAGCCAGAAATGTGTTCTTGGGACAAGGAAGGCCAACAGCATGCTGGGCTGCATTAGGAAGAGCTTGTCAGCAAATTGACAGAGATTATCCTTGCCCTTTACTTGGCATGAGAAATCTGCAGTGCTGTGTCCAGTTCTGGGCTCCCCAATACAAACAAGACATGGGTATACTGAAGCAATTCCAGTGAAGGGTCACAAAGATATTAAGGGGCAGGAACATCTGATATATGTCAAGACAGCTGGGACTGTTTAGCCTGGAGAAGAGAAAGCCAGGGCATGGGCAAGCAGGCAGGTCTTATCAATGTGTATAAATGTTTGATGAGGGGGAATAAAGAAGATGGAGCCATTATCTTCTCAGTGGTACCCAGTGAAAAGGACAGAGGCAATGGGCACAAACTGAAATACACGATATTCTATTTAAACACTTACTGAGAGGATGGTCAAACACTGGGGGAGGTTGCCTGGAGAAGTCATGGACTCTCAATCCTTGAAGACATTCAAAGCTCAATTTGACAAGCCCCTGAGCAACTAGCTGTAATTAACCTAGCTTTCAGCAAGGGGGTTGGACTAGATGATTTCCAAACCTCAACAGTTCTGTCATCTTGGTCAGAAGCTCCTACCACTTCCTTAAAAGTGAGCTGACATCTTTTACAGTGGCAGTTTTTTCTCTGCAGTGGTGTCACAGCTGGGAAGGCCATCATGTCTTTCACTAACCCTTTCCAACTTGCTGTTGGTTGGGGTCAGTATTGCAAGCTGTTGTATCTTCAGATGGTTATCAGCATCTTACTCAATGAAAGAAACCCTCAGAACTGAAACAGCCATTCTAAGCTCTCTTTTTTCTTGATTTAAATTCTGCCAGTTTTTATAAATGGAGGAAATCTACCTTAACATTCTTATACTTTTTATAAATTTCCAGCAGATGGTGAGAGTGGGTGTGTGTTTGATAAAAACCACATAATCTATTTGAGAACAGTGTTAAAAGAATAGTGTTGCAAACACCTAAAAAGCCTTAGGTTAAGCAATCTTACTCTTAAAATGATCATATGGGTGTTTTATTGGTTGAGGAGTTGAATGTTTAAGCTAGAAAAGTGACATTATCATTAAATTTATTTTATTTTAATGTAACAAAAGCAGTACCATTTTGAACAAGATTTGAATATTTCATGAAGCCCTGTGTTATTGAGGGAGATATTTTAGTTATCATCTAAACATTAATAATCTGAAGAAGAGAAGATTATCCATTGTCTTATTAGCAATAATTTGGGCAAACTGCCTGATCAGCACTAAAGATGTAGCTGTAATATCAACCTAGATCTTGGAGTGATTTGACCCTCCCTGTATTAGTTATCCAGATGAAACAGGAAAAAGATCTACTTGCACAAAGGCTAAAAATTAACAGGTCGGTAATTAATTTAATTTCAATTTCATTTTGATTTCTGTAGACATGAGGATCTTTCCTTATTTACTTCAATCCATCAAGCAATATAAAATTGGTAATATATGTTTGAAGTGATTTACCTAGATGAAAGAGTTCAGAACTTGAGGTGGTTAGAGGTAACTGAAGTCAATGTGTTGCATGTTGTGTGGTCCATAAAACTGTTCACTGTCGTCTTCATATCTGAGCTGAGGTTTGCCTCCCATCATGAGCACACTGAAAAGACTATTCAAAAAGTCCACAAGTCTTATACACTGTCAGTGCTTCCAAGCTTTTGAGTTGTAAAAGAAATATGAATCCTCTATCTTCATACACTTCCTCACATACAGGTCAGCAATCAGGTTGTATGGAAGTGGATAGAGTAGAAGTGCTGAAAAGATAAATTCAACACCAAGAAGGACAAGAGGTAACAAACAGAATCTATGAAATAATATACATTACATTTTGTAGTGCCCAGCAGAAAAGCGGACATTTTGTTAAGTTATCCAATACGTTCCCATTCTAGTTTTATCAAACTCATAATATAAAATCTACAGTTAGCATCCATATAAGATTTCTTTCAACAGGTATTTCTTATACTTTATAAACAATTCATTCAGAAAAGAATGTCAAGGGAGCAAGCCTTAAGTGATATTTATCTATCACTTGCTGGGGGCTTAGTGTTCTGAGCTCTGTGTGTGACAATGGAAGTGATACAAGGGCTATCCTCAGTGAATTACTTGAGAGAAAAAGCAGAGAACACTGTGGGAGGACAGAGGGAGAGAGCCTTTTTTTTTTTTGCTTTAATTGAAGGGATCAGATCCTGAGCTAGCCCATTAAGTCAATAAAGCTACTCTCATAAACAACAGCTGAAAATGTTGGCTTTTGCCTTTGTGATGTATCTTCCTATTCTGTAGTGAGACATGTACTAAGAAAAGGCTTGGAAAAGGTTGGCTGAGTAAGTCGACTCAAGAAATTGGAAAGAGGCATCGGAAAAAAAAACCCTCAAAAATAAGAATAGCAAGCACACTGAGCAGATGATAAGAGACTGAGTAGTGGGCCTTGGTTAGAGCTAAGGAAAGACTTAAGGATGAGGAGATGAGGTATGCCCAAAATACAATCTAAAGCAAGTGGAAGGCTTTGTAAAGAGAATTGACACGATCAGAGTGAAGAAATTTTTTATAGAATAAAATCACTTTCCCATTTCAGCTGCTGTTTTTTTTTTTTCTCTTAAAGTGTTTTGCTACGGTATGCTTATTTGCTGACTGTTATAGATTTAAGGTTGTGTTTCTTTCTACTGTGTCCCTCCATCCATCAGGCAAGCAGTAGCAGTTGTGAGACAGAACCTGGGAGAGGGAAGAAAAAAAAAGCAGTTTCCTCTTAGACAGCAGAAGGGGCAGCAAGAGGGGCACAGAACAGATGAGAAAACAGCCAACTCATTTACAGATTTTCTCATTTGAGGTTCTTGATACAAAAACATTCCTGGTTCTGATGTGCAGACTGAGGCTTGTCTATATATTTATAAAATTAAGTGAAGTGCAAATCACACTAGAAGATTTATGCTAACGGTGTTTCTAAAACACACCAAAATGAGTAGAATGTATCACCAACTGCTTCTTGCAACTATACTTCTTCCACAGAAACGTTTTTAATAGTTAAGCAATTAAAATAACACAATAGTCCAGTAGCTGAACCTAAGCCTTCTGGATCCAGTACTGTGCCTTGCCACAGACTCCCTTCATGACCTTAGTTAGCCACCTTCTTCCTCAGTTCTCACAGAGATCACAGAGACATCTAATTCAAAAACAGTGTTGCTGAAAACTCCTGCTTAGCTGCTTCTTAACCCTCAAGGTGCCAGCAACACACGAGTATGTTACTTTCTAGCTTTAAAGGTTCTCTGGGTGTCTACATTTGTGATTTTAGAGTGTTTCCAAATTAATAGGACTGAGCAGCTTGTCACCAGTCTTGTATTTAAGCCTGGCTGGAATACAGAAACTAGAGGGTCATCCACCTAAGATGACTGGAAGGCTCCATCTGGTTCCGAGAGTGCATCTGGTACACAGACAGAAGAGTGATCCTCACCAAATGCAGCTGCAGCTGCTATTTTAAAGTACAGAGAGGACATGCCCCCTTTATACAACAGTCCAGTGGCGAGGGCTCTTGTCAGGACGTGTGAAATACAGATTTAGTTTCTTTCTCTTCCTGAGGGAATTCAGCCTCTCATTTCCCACCTCTCAAGAGTCATTTAATCTCCTGGCTAGAGCTTATTTTGGGTGGGAACATTCTTCACCTCTTCTGCTGAAGCAGTGCTGCCATACAGAAAAAATTCCGGAGCCACTGCCTGTGGAAGACAAGAAGGATGCCTAACTCCCACGTATGCTTTAGGAAATCCCATTTGCGATTCTGGAGCATACTGTGGGAAGCAAATCTCTCAGC
>JANZLQ010000032.1:11579930-11614101 GCA_026212715.1 Elanus axillaris | reverse complement strand
GGGGGGGGGGCGGCGAGGCACGATGACAATTTTAGCTTTCTAAGTCACATATTGAACCTGCTTCAATTGTACTTTACCTAAAAGAGCCATCATGCAGATAAATAAACTGAGAGTTCAGATACTGATGTAGTGAATGCAGCATAAGTATTTTGAACAGAATGTGCACGTATGGGTTTGAATTTTATGATTCATGCCACAAAATTATGAATATGCATGGAAAAGTAAGTTACTGTTTATAAGACTTGCAATACCAATAAAAAGATACATTCATTAATAAAACATGTTGGGGGGGAAATCAAGTGGGTTTGACATTTTTAATAGAAAATGGAAAGTTATTATATTTTCATTTAACCAGAACATTTTACAACAGAAGAAACTTGGATTAGGTATCGACAGAGTGTCACCTGATAAAATGTGTGGTGAAGTTTGAACAGCAGATGTCTCACCCAGGGACGCTTCCCTGAGGAAACAGCAGGAACCTCCTGTACACTCACTTTGCCTGGCATTCATCTCCCGACCAGCTGCCAATTTTAAACTATAGCAAGTCTCTCAGTTTATAGTCCTTTCAAGCTAAAATCTGTTACATTTGGAGAAAAATAGCAATACTTATGTAAATCAATAATTGCATTGTATGTAATACAGTAAATCCATAACATGCCTAGAGTGACACTAACAACATCATGCACGGGTGTGCTATCAAGCAACACGTACAAAGCGATTCATATGCATTAGAGTCTGAATATGTCTTGTTCAAGTACTCATTTTGTTTGGCACAAACAGCCCTCTTTTTGCAACCCAGGAATAAATATTGCTTTGTTTCATCACTTTTCTTTCTTCAATGAAACTATTTGCTAAGGCTAAATCCTGCCTCCATTCACATCGCAGTTCTGCCTACAGTTTAAATATACTACACAATGGTGATTACTGATGCCTGCTATCTTTCATTCTGAACTGCAGAGCACTGGTCAAGCAGCCATGCAGAAGTTGGTGAAAATCCAGTTTCTTCGTTATTAATGAGATTTTCAAAATTAGAGGCAGTTTTGAGATAATAAAAGAAAAGAAAATACCGCATGTCTGTGGAAGTCACCATGAAAAGAGCCTTAAATTACCCTTTCATTCTATATGCTAGTCTCCTGTTTTTTTGCCTTGTTGGTGCTAAGTTTTGGTCCTATGTGTCACAAAATGTTCTGCTGCTGAATACAGACACAATTTTTACAGCTTGCTTTGACGCTTCTCTGGATAAATCAAAACTGAAAATATTCTTGTATTATTTTAAGTGAAATCACATGAAAGATAGCAGCCTGATCATCCAAGGGAACTGAGAGATCTGAGAGCCAAGACAGGTGCAAATAGAGTTAATTGTTACAGCTGCTTTGTGATGTATACTCAAGCACTTCCCACTGTCAGACAGAAATAGGATTTCCAAATATTTTTTCACAGGCATGTGTGAGATTTTAGCTCTCAGTAATAGAAATCTGACCTGGAGCAGATTGAAACTGGCAGTGCCAATATGCAAGTTCTACCTTTACGTATGGAAATTATCATTCCTATGAGCTCCCCAGGATAGAAAGACCTTCTAAAGGAGTCAAAATTAGTAATGTACACATTTGGTACAATTTTATAAAAATGTAAGGATACAGTGCTAAATAAGAGAGGGGTTTGGTCATATAATTTCTAAAGAAATCACAACTCAAATACCTCTTTTATATTGTGGGCTGACAAAGATAACGCGATGCCCATTTGGCTCCATTTGTAATTTTGCTCCATTTGAGTAATCTCATGCTTAATCAAAATTTAGAGCCTAGGCTGATTTCTAGTTCCCAATTTCTGGATGACTCACATTTTTTCCTTTCATTTTATTTGAAAAATAAGAAAGATCTCTACCACTTTCGGAATTGTAAGGGGCCTCTGCCTCTCAACTGCTGTTAAAACTTTAATTTTTCTAGCTTTGAAGCCTGCAATGTTGCTGCCATTTTGTTGGTTAAATGTTGAATTAGATCCCCTCTAAATTTAGCCTCATTGCTTTCTGTCTGAACCAAGACACTTTTACTGAATAGCAAGATTCACATAATCTCTTCCTCTTTCCACATTCACTAAGAGGCACATATGGTCTTATTGGACCATTTCTATTTGCAGCCATGTCCTCTGCCTTTAGTAACTGTTTTCTAAATAAAACAATTACACTTTTTATTGCTTTTATTAAAAATTTTATTTTCAATTAAGGTAATTAATTTGTATCTGCTAAATAACAAACAGAATATTCATGGCAAAACTTAAAACTAGCCTTTTCATGGCAAAACTTAAAACTAGCCGTTATGATGAAACATTTGTTAAAAAATGCAAGAAAAGCATCAGCAACCTTTTAAAATATTGATTACGGGTAATGTTTTAGAGATACTTCATGGTCCAAATTCCCATTGATGTCAAAAACTCAGACTGCTGCCTAGGAAGTTCTTACCCTCTATCCAATAACTGTGAAAGTGAGAAGACTATGTTTTGCTACAGCCACAGCAATTTCTTGTCCAGCAGAACCATTGAGATGGAAGGCTGAAGTGAATGTGACTTGCTTGACTTGACTTTAGTGCTAATATTTTCTTCCTGTAAGGCATTTCACATCTATTTTCTTCTTTTTTTTTTAAATGCTTCAATCTGCACTGATGAAGTGGAGCAGAGTCAAGGCAGGTTTGAATGGTGCTGCTTCCTTGGTTGAGTTTCATCCTTTTTTTTAAATGAAGTCTTAGAAATGCTAAGGGAATTACAGCCAATGATTTACTAGTTGGACCTCTGGCTTTCACTACTTGTAAAAAAGCAGTGCTGAAATCTGTCACCTCTTTTGCTGGAGATATTTAAGAGGTAATGTTGGAGTAAGTTTGGTCATATTTTGATAATATAGGTGTCTCTGATTCCTGCCATGCTGTTTTAAGCATGGATTTTGTAACAGTTATGGGATAGCTATGATTGATGATCTCTTAGTGATAAGTACAGACAGTGTTCATGCTGTCTTTGTTAAATCTAGCTTTTCCTATCTCTAACCACAGAGTTTTGCTCATTAGCATGATTTAACTTGCCTTACTGGACAATTTCCTTCCTCTCAGAAGTATGAAAGGAATATTCTTCTTCTCAAGGACCATGACATGTAGCCTTCTATTACGCTTCACCTTGCTTCATCCTCAGCATATGAAATTATTTAGAATAGGTCTATTGAATTTCTGGTATTCCCCTTCTGTTTCTATATTTCACCCCCAAAAATTTTTTAGGTGGAAAATAACAAAGTTGTCCATCTGGCTAAGGTTTCTGGAGTCATTGTCTGGGCAAGGGATAATTCCAGTGGGTGCGCCCAGTGTCCCAGAGTCCTAGACAAACAGCCATAGTTCACATATGATATTGGTACTCATGCATTGTAGGAAAATTTCTACATCAACAAGAAAATTGCCTTGACTTTACCATGCATATATGAGCCATTTGAGCAGCACTTTGGTGGTAGGTCTTCCATGTCCAAGACGCAGCAAGATGCAGCCTCCTTGCACAGCAGCTGTGCAGTATATAAACATGTATTTCTGGTCAGGAAAGCTTAGAAAAAATTATAGGAGCTTGGATATGTTTTGCAGGAGATGTAGATGTGCATGTTCCCTTTTCATTTAGATAGCATGCTCTCTCTACTTTCTATTTTTCTGACCAAGGAAGAAAATCTGAGGTAAATATAGTGAGTTCAGCCCAGTGAAGTTGCAAGAAAGATTGGAAAGTAGAGGAATGGCTGAGAGAAAAGGACAGTCCACTAATTATTAGTTATTCCACCATTAATTAATTATTAATTAGTCCACCCCTAATGGGGTTCATCAGATAGATATGCGAGTTATAGTTGGGCTTCTCTTCTAAGTCAAACTCATGCCTTTCCATAGCTCTTTGGAGTATTAATGTAAATATAGTTTGCTTTACTTAATTTGGCAACATAATTTTTATATATACTGGGAGATTATGGGGAAACGTGGAACCTGTGAGCCTACTTACTGTTGAGACTGAGGACTAAAAATGTTCTACAAAAGTTTTTATTCCTACCTGAATCTCTTGAAGTGGATTAAAGGCTGAATGATGTCCTTCTCACCCCCGCCTTGCTTTGGAATAGCAATGGGAAAATGCTCTGGTTTGCATTTTTATATCACTTTTCCTCTAATTACTTGTTTCACACATGAAAATATGTTTGCTGCTTTTATCTGCCCTGGAGGCTGCCTTTTAATACATTTATCTATTGAGATTATTTATTTTTACACATCACTACAGAAGAGTCACTCTGAGTGCCATATTTTTTAATATCAAAAATTTGTATGCTTTGAGTATCCAATATCTTCACATCAACAAGTAATTTATTTCAGTAGGGACAGAGCTATGGAACATATCTCAGTTTCTATGTTTGCATTTTGATATACTGGTATGTATTAAAAGTACATGGTAGCTCTGAGCATGGGTGGATGGCTTACATATGGCTATTTATATTCCATTTCTGACCAAAGAATAGAAGGCAAACTTCAGCAAATTAGATGGAACCTATTAAATACAGTTATCATGAGCATTTTTTCTAGTGAGGGTTAAAAATCATTTGACTTAAAGCTCTTTTCATTGTCTGTACTTTATTCCTCAGGATATAAATCCATTTTGTAATTACTCCCTCCTTCTTATCTCAGAAACTTTGCCTGACACACCATTCCATATGTTTATGATTCTCTGAATGAAAAAGTGTTCCCTGACAACCATTCAGATTTTTTCCTTTAATTTCCATTTATTCCTTATTGTCTTATAATATTCAACTGAAAATATATGTTGCAATATTGTGTGACATTATCTGTATTACTTAAGATTTTATATAGCCATACATCAACCAAACATCAGATAAATCTAATGCTTCTTCTTTTTTTCCTACATCTTCCCTTCCAGAGCTGTATAGGTAGTAGATTCAATTTAGTCTCTATGACAAGTTGACTTTAAGCGTTTCTTACAAACCTAGGACAGAATACATCTGCAATTTTGTTTGAGTCACTTTGAAAAGTGAAATATATCTATATATCTATATAGATATATAGATATATAGATATATATAGTTTGCTAAGCCTTCTCTGCAATTAGAAAAAATAGAAAAATTTGTTAAATATTTACACTCAGCACTATGCAGTATTGTTTACAAAACTTTATAGATTTACTAGCATTACTAGCAAATTGAGGCAATAATCCAACAGGACACTGAATAAGAGCTTCAGGACTGGAACACTATAATGTTACCTGACTAATTTGCTGGACTAGCTAATAAATAACTAAGTTACACAAGAAAGGTATTCAGATGATTTGTAATCCTGCAATAATGGCTTCTAAATAGTTAAGATTACACTGAGAGATGAGAACCTTTTTCCCCTATATGCCATATACCAGCAGGGGACAAAATCAATCTTGTGAAGGCTCTGATTACTTGTGCTGCAAGTTTCTTGTCAGCAGATTCAAAATGTGCAGTGGAATGAATCTTCTGCAAGGTAGAGGTGCTGTCTATCAGCTGGGCATCTTTTCTCCCCTCTCTCCCTCCACCTTAACTTCCCATGGAATATGTGGTTGTGATAAATTAGAAGAAGAGAAAATACAAGATGCTTCAGCACAACCATTTTAATCCTCTACTGTCAATGTGGAGGAAAGGTGACACGAATTTTCATGTTGTCCAGGTGAAAAGCGTACCCTTGAAGTGGGAATATGAGGAAGTTAAGGAACAAGTGAAGGAATCAGTTTTGTCTAAAATATAGCGCTACTTGAGTGTATACTGAAACATTGTGTTCAAAGGACAAGGTTTAAATCCATTAAGGACTGTGATTTAGTCTGAAAAAAAGACAGCGAATAAAATTCATGCTGAAACACAGCACTTATGAGAAAGAATCTGAAAAAAAACCCTAGGATTAATGTAAGCATTTCAGGGGGTTGAAAATCCAAATCAAGGTCTGAAGAGAATGTCAGGGTCAGCCTTTATTTTTTTAGTAATCCAAACCAAATCCATATCTGGCCTTTGCCAAACCTTAGGGATGCTGTAGTAAAGATTTTGGGGGTTTCTGCCTGAATTTTGACCAACAGTACTTTAAAAAAGTCTATTGTATTTTTTAATGAAACTTAAGTTACTTATGGCAAGCTAAGAAAGAAATTTGGTGTTTTGAAAGGACAAAATGTATCATGCGTTTTAACCATGTTTTCTCTCAGTACTATAGAAAAGGAACTTGTACCATCTTGCTGCTTTGGTGAGGAGGAGTGTCAGTCTTGCTGCTTAGAGGTTTAATAGCTAGGTTGAATTTGCAACATGCGGAGTTGCTGCTTCCTTCTCCCCATCTTCAGTACTCTTCAGTAGCCTCAGAAAGGAATTAGGGGTTCCAAATAAATATTCCAAGAGTAATGCATCCTGGAGAACTTGAAGAAAAGATTGCAAAACTGGGAACTAAAGATCATTAAAAATCTACTGCTGCTGCAGAATTGTGCTATGCAGCACCTAACATCTTGCACAGTCTGTAAGAGTATTATTTTGTTCAGTCTTCCAATAATCACAATTAGACAGACAGGTGGGTTGGTGAAAAAGTATCATCTTCTAATCATGTAGACAGAGAGAGGCATAGAGGAAATGCTCCAAGAAGCATAGAAGTATGATGTTAGTGCAGTTTTCCCCCTCCAAATTCTATTTATCCAACCATTTTTTCTCCCAAGATTCTTGCCTCCAGTGTTATTCAAATTTATGAGCCAAAACTGCTAATTTTAAAACCAGAGGCCTGAAATTCTGTTTCAAGGGGGAAAAAAGCCAGGAAATGTTTCGTTTTAGCAGGCATGTGGCTGAGAGTATTTTTAGTTATCAGATTAGTTGATATTTTGTTCTGCATGCTCACAACGGCAGAGATGTACCACCATTAGCAGAAGCAGGCAATCACTCAGTAGAAAAGTTAATGCTCTTCAGAGATCTGCATTTGCAACTTCAACTCCTTTCCTGCAGGAAACCCCACAGAAGGGGGAAACAGACCACTGCAATTTTCTGAGGGCTTTGAACTGACTATTTCATCAATCCTCCAGCTAATGGTTGAGTGCTGTGGGAGAGGAAGTGAGAATTACTGTACTTTTTCATCTTTTCTCATGATCCTTGGGACACAGCACTATAGATGCCATTGATTTCAGGCCAAAAAGGTGGTCCTGCTGTGTTTGTGGTTCTGTCACCAGCAGCAACATAAATCAGCTGTTTTCCATGCTGTCAAGTGCTGTCCTCTGCCACATGCATGCCCGTATCAAATCTAAGTAAAAAATCATATATTGGAAATTACAGTTTATTCAAACAAACAGTAACATGCAATAAATTGCCATAATATCATATATGGCTATGAGACAGTTTTGTGTTCCTCAGATCCTTCCCCAGCCTCTTGCTCTGCTCCTGACAGATCAGAGCTGAACTCAGGCATTGGTGTTCGAAGTGGTGCTTATCACCTGAAAGGATGAAAACTCTTATGAATGGTAGCCCATCATTGAATATGGTATCGGCTCATGCAGGAGAGTTCAAGAGCATTGCTGAGGACCTGGGAGAAATTAAGACAGTGGCATTTCAGTCACCTCCAGCTATGTCCACTCTCACCAAGGTCCTGTAGGAGTGCCTCGGTGGGAAAAGGATGGAGGAGCAGAGGCACCAGGCTCTCTCTAGACACGAAGAGGTAGCATTCAGGGGCCCGAGCCAACTGCACAGATGAATTTTGTGTTAGTGCTGCTTAGGCTGAAGTTGCCCCTACACATTATGGAGAACAAGTTAGAATAATCCCCTTTACATTGCCACCAAAAAAGAAGAATAAAATGAAGGCATAGTATAGATTACAGTAAAGGGAGACTCAAAGTTGGCCATTGCATTTGAATTGCAAAGTAGCAATCAATTAGTTTATCATTAATCAGATAATTTTGGGGATCGTGAATAATATGAAATGAAAAGAAGAAATAACTAGTAGGATAATTTTCAGGAACCATCTCTCAGCTTTATAAACTAATCCTCCTCTAATGGCCCTTTTTAATGTAATTTATAGGTTCATCATTACCCTTTTTGTATTAGTAATTATTTCTAAAATACCAGAGAACCATCTTTTTTTCAAGGTCCTTCTATGTGCCTGATTTACAGCTAGGCTCGTGTTGGACTCTGTCTTTCTGAGGTTTGACATTTCAAAATATTTATAGCTCTTTTACATTAATGCCTTTCTCATGAATCTGAAGGTGACCGTTATTTCTTTCATCTTGTTGTAATTAAATGGATCAACTATAGCTTTATTATTTCCACTATTTATCTGTGCAGTGTGTTAAAACATTCTGATTAGCAAGTGATATTGAACATTATGTGAATTATAACAAACAAATATTTCCTAAAACATAGGTTACACTTGATGCATTGGCTAAGAAATTGTTCCAAGCGAAAGCACAAAATCTTTAATATTTTATTGATCAGATCTAAACCTTCTGCCCAAAGTGGCAATTAAATTTCAATTAAACTGACTGAAAGCATCATATTAAATTTCAGCACTTTACGAGCTATCAGATAATGCTGCAGGACAAATCTTTAGTATGATCACACTCTTTTCAAATTATATTATCCTGTTCATTCACAATAAAAGTGACAGTTTTAGGTATACTTTCAATATTTCTTGAATATAAACCCTCTAATGAACACATTTTATTGCCTTTAAATCAATTATTATTGGATATTTTAATAAAGTGAATTGAGCACTTTGTTTTACACACTGCTTAGAAGTTATTATATTTTGCAGTCAGCATAGCAAAGAACAGTAACAGTATGACAGAAATATCCAAATATCTAAAGTTACACTATAAATTTAATCAGCTATATACAATGATGAATATGCTACATTCCATTTCACAACAGCTACTGGTACAACATGTTAATTAATAACTGATTAAATATTCAGGCTTTGGGTCTCACTTCCTTCAGCACGGTGCTTCCATAAATGAGATAAGCTTAAGATGATATAACCAAAATTGCAAGAAGACGTTGAAAGTGCTTTTAAAGTATTGTCTCATATGAAGACCTCAATATTTTACTGTTGCATCTCCCTTTGTTCCAGTGGTTCTATGTGTGTCTTGATGTTTAGATTGTCCAAATTACAGCCAGTTGTGGACAAATTTGCTTAACTCAGAGGTCATTGTCACTCAGTCTCCTTTTAAGTTACATACATATACATATTTAAGTATAAATAACAACATTGACCAGATTTTTTCATGAAGGATAGATTAGGCATGAGGCAAATCTAACACATGACAGAGAGCAGTCAAATTAATTTTACTTAGCAGGTGTTTGAGTATGTTGAATTGAATATATTTATTGCATTTTGTAAATAGAAATCTATATTGTATATTGACGTTAAAAAGTTATCATGTTCTTATGGATGATTACCTGAAAATAATTATCCACAGAAGTAGTAGATAAATTGCCAGGTGGACTTTTACAGTTTTGTATAGTCATTGTGTGGGGGAACCCCTATATTCTAACCCCATAAATTCCCTCCTTCTGCAGATGCAGATTTCAAAGATAAGAGAGCCAGGTAACATAGCTGTTTTGGGACAAGGCTTCCTGTGAACTCATCATCTACTAGTAAGTGCTGTCTCATGTAGTACCTAAAATCCTTAAAGCTAATCATCCTCTGGCTCAGGCTTCCGGAAGAGCAGAACAGCAGGCTAAAAGAAAACGCCTGCAGTAGAGTCCATTTGCCCCTTCCTGCAAACATGTCCATCACCTCTAATAGTCAGGTGCCATTACATTCTCTCTCCCTTTTCCTATCATGCCAGTTTTTCAAGGAGAAGAAAATGTAATGCGTTGTTGCATTTGGAGAGAAACAAAAATCAATAAAAGTAAATACAGAGGGGGAGGGAAAGCACCTTTATTGAGAGGAAGATGGTTTTTGTATTTGAAGTACAGAGTTAAAACTCTGAGGCATGTCTTTTGCTGATACACAACACAATATTCCAGAAATTGCCTTATTTCATATGAATAAGTATGTTTTGTTTATTTTTATCAGCAAACACTTCTTTTTCATTCTACTATTCTTCTCCCTTGGGAGCAGAGTGAAGAATTAGGTGTGTAAGGAAATAGGAAAAAGAGGCTTTTGCAAAATGACAAAACTACAGAAAGCGTTCATTTGAAACCAGTGCTCTTTTTTATTTTTCAGTACATGCCATGATGAGAGAAGTCCTGCAGAGGGTCAAACAGTGCTTAAGTAGCTAAGTAAAGGAATTGGCCTCCAGAGCAGGTGTTCATGCTGTCTCAGCAGGCAGGGATAGTATATGTTGCATCAAACGCGGTTCACTCAGCATGTGTTCACACCTCCCCTGACCCTGACACTTCCTGGCTTCGCTACCATGAAAGCCTCATGAGAGGGGAGGTGTGTTTGAAGGGAGTGTGGGTGGATATTTTAGCAATCAGATGCTCTCGGCTGCACAAACGAGCGAGCAGCAGCCATTTTTTAAAATCAGGGTCTTCCCCTGCCCTTGTTTAAGAGAGGACCCGAGCCAGCTCCCAGCAGTGCCGCTAACGGAGCTGGCTGCATGCCGTGAGCACGCTGCAACGGAGGGACTTCACACCCTGACAGGTCCCAGACTACTTCCTCGTGTTGGCCTGACCAGTGAATTTTGCAGTATTTCTGAAGGCTCAATGCCCAAAGCAGCAGCTTTCCTCCGAGGTACAGGTAGGGAACCCCACATGGCATTGGTAGGCATTCACACACTCTGTAAGTGGGAGTCAATCAATCCACCCAGAATGCCATTCAGAGTGGTTTGGTTAATCACCTACAGCATAATAAATAGGAAATCAGACGAGGTTTGGGTCCCTTGTGCCTGGTCAACCTGTATCTGCTGTGGCAGCAGGGACATTTTCCTTTGATCCATCAGCCTTCCTTCAGACCAACATGCTCCATGTGGATTGGGTGTTTAGTACGGCAAGGCTATGGCATGGGGGAGGTTAGATTGCTAGGGAAAAATCTTTTCCTCTCGTGCCATCTGAGTCTTGACTATTTTTCAAAGAAAGAGCAGGATCAGGCTCAACATGAGGAAGAGCTATGCAAATGTTGGATAGCTTCTAAATATATTAATCCCTAGACAAGGTCCTAAGAATAATTTTAGCTGTGTTTTAATGGATCTATTGAGTGATTTTTCTCATTGTGTTTTATATGACTGCAGTGGAACTCTGCAGGAAGCTGCTAAGTTTATATGGTAATGGGAGAGAGAGAAAGGAGGTGGGGCGTGGATAGACGGCAAAAGCTTGCCTCAGTTTGAAGGTAGTTTGCATTTTATTCAATCCTTACAATTCATTCTGGTGTGGCTCTGTTGTCTGAGAAAATCTTTTTGAATCTATCATAATAATCAACTTTTACAGATTCTTCAAATACATTTGAAACTGCCACTGAATCAGAAGAGCTGAACCGAAGCCAACTTCACTGTACTATTCTTACTCATATCTAGTGATATGCTGGATTTATTCATAATGCCAAGAAAAAAACCTATGAATTTTGGTCAGCTGTGTAGATGTGAATTTACATTTGTTCTCCAATGTTCATGAAAAAGACTGGCCTGCCATTGTGCAATGTGGAAAACAATCTATCAGGCTTTCAATAAACCGGAGAATATATATGTGGTTCAACCTATCTAAAATGAGATGCAGCACTAGCAATATGGAGAGGCCCAGCAAGGCTAGCAATAAAAGTAGATATACAGTATCTGACATCAGATTGTTTCAAGCTTAATTTCAGTAAAGTAATAAGGTCAGGAAAAGAAACGCTCAGTGATGCACAGATTGATGCCATTAGATGGAAACTACGCATTGGCATCAAGCAAACACTTTTTTTGTCTTGCTCTCATGGACAGAGCGCAAAGATATTCAGCATAATCCTTACAGATTTACAGCCACAAGAATGGACCGAGCTTAGCAGACTGCAGTCAGGAACAGTACTAAAACTAAGCTATACACACGTTTATTAACACCACAAGATGGTATTACATTAGTCTCATTTTCCAAAGCGAACACAATGTATATTCCCACCAACACACACCAGGGGCTGACACACTATGGACAGCCTTTAATTCCTGAGCGGAGGATGTTTAAAAGTATCCTATACTACAGCTTTGTTTTGGTTTTTATACATCTACCTATAGGATGAGAGCAATAGCTGAAGGCTCATTCTTTTGGAGATAGAAAATATTTTCATTTTTAAATACTCCAAGAGAAATATTTCTTTGCTCATGAGCATTATGTGTCAACTTTTGGATATCACTGAAAGGAAAATACCATCTTGCATCACCATTAACTGAAATTCTAATACTTTTCAGTCTGTCCTGACCAAAAATGAAGATCAAAAATGTTGAAAATTGATAATGCTTGGAACAATACTTCCCATACTTTGGCAGATCCTGAGTCTTTTGACCTGGCTTTGCTTTGCCACCAGGAGAGGTAAAGCATGGGTCTGGGGTGAGCCAGGCGCAATCCTGCTGTTCATGTCGCTATTTTGCTTTGAAATATAAGCAGGAATAGCAGCTCGATTCAGCTGCTGATGAAATATCACATCTCAGGGCTCCCTAAGAGTACATTCTTTTCAATTTGGGAAAGATCCAGTTTGAAAGGTGCAGTCCTGACTGCTCTTCTGATTACCACAGTTAGAGGCTGGTATGGTGCCATTGATTTTACTCGAACTACTTATGATTTTCAGATGAGAGAATACAGTCATTTTAAACATATGGGGTGTTTTAAGATAAGAGCTACAATCCTTTTCCCATAAAAAAAATACATCATTGTTTACAGAAATATTGTATCTGATGAAAACTTAGGTGAAAACATCTGTATTTTTCTCACATAGTTAAATGATTACTTACAAATTAACGTCCTTGTTATTAATATCTACATCCTAAAGCCATTTTTGGAGGGGGGAACATTACACTTTCCTCTATTTATATCCCATGTGTCTGTCCTCTGTCATTCTCTTTCTCTTTAATCTTGTTTGAGTGTACGGCTCACTCGTCCTTATTTTATTGACTCAATCACAGGCACACTGTCACTTTTTATAAAACGGTCACTGCAGAATCACATCAAGCAAATTCTTGATTCTGCAGTCAGTAATTTAGTGCCTTTATGGAATTGCAATTTCAGGGCTCACTGCTTGTTTTTCTAAAATGTACTTTAGGAATTAGTTACTCCAGCCACAAATCAGTTGAATTTATGCACAGTTGTAATACAGTTTATGGCCTCATGGTACATTGCTTCAAAAACAGCAGATGTGAAATTATGATAAATATAATGAGTGTTTTTTTGCCTGATCTACTGGAGTAGAGAAGGATCTGGAGCGTGTTTACCTATCCCATACAGTACATTTAATGTCTTAGTCAGGACTCCTGACAAAGGCTGATTAATGTCCTCATCTCTTTTATTAAAGATAAGAGTAGCACTGCAGTCAGGAGATAGAAAGCACACCATAAATCTTCGTAAAATGAGCAGTCAAATAATCACTCATCAGAAATAAAATCTACATACATTAACACTAACACTCAGCCTACCGTGCACACGGCCATAAAAAAAAAAGGGATAGAACAGACGGATTTCCGGAAGTTTTAATTTCAACTAGTTCTTTAAGTTTAATGTTACAGTTCCCGTAACCTGGATGCAAAAGCTGGCATTTAAAAGCACATGTGAAAGGACCAGATGCCTCGTCATTACATTAAGAGCATGAAGCAGGCAACAATTAAGCGATTCACTGGAAAGACATAATGCTGATCTATGCTAGCAATTAATCACAGAATACATTAGACAATGATGGGTGACCTACAAATTTTTGACAAAATAATTTTTCATCATGTTGGCGATTTCTTAGCCTAATATGCCTGCAAGGCACAGAGTCCAAACCTGTCATTTATTCCATCTCTCCTTGACAGGCGGCAACCTGTCTTCCAGACAAAATGAACATTATCTGTGCTCACTAGACATTTAGTGCAGGGCTTAGCTTATGACTAATGATAATAGGCAGACAGAAATGTTAGAGTCTGAAATAATGTTCTCTTTGTTAAAGAAATTTCTTGAGGTAGAATTTTTTTTCCCAAAGACACATAAAGATAAAAACTGTTTTTATCTGATTTTTGATGCAACGTAAAAAAACATTTCATTTCCTCCAAAATAAACAGAAAAAGAGCATGTCTGTCTTTTTTTTTTTTTCACTTGCACCCCATAAGAATTCATGCTACAAATTGCTCACACAACATGGGATCTGAAGTAGGAATTTCAACAGATAGAGGATTAATAAACAGCCTGGCTTATTAGACATTGGTTTTAGTTATCTTCTTTTTGTCAGTTTTACATAAATGAAGTAGAAGAAAATAATTCATTTTTACCTGATAAAAATGTAACCAAAGACCCTGCATCTTATTTTTCAATATCTTTATATGTAGATGGAGCCTAAATCTAATGTGATAGAAGAGGTTTTAGAAATGTACAACAATGAAAATTGGTTTATCCACACTGAATTTTAGTCTTCACTAGTATACCAGCACTGTACACTTTGAGCTAGCTATCCACTGGGAGAATAAAATGTAAAATAATTAATATGTTTGGTCTTACCAACCATTTTCAGAATGGCAAGCCCTAGCTAACATGGGACCCAAGTGCCAGGAGCACAGGAAACAGCAAAAAGACCACAGAGTAGTTTCTGTCCGTAGGGTGAAGTTTCAGAAGCAAAGCCTTGATTGAGCACTCGTTCAGTTTTCATCACACAAAGACTCCGGTCATGCTATTTTGTGCTAGGTTCTGTGCAAACACATGCTAAGACACAATCAACATCCCAGAGGATTTAGTTGAATGAACTAATCTTTTGCACCTTAGATTCAAGTTGGACACACATTTGGGGTTTGATTAGATTCCCACTGAAGTCTCTGGCAACCTTTACACTGATAACTGGATAAAATCAGCTGAAGGGACAATTTTTTATAGTCAGTGGAATTTAAAAGGAAAAATAGAGTTGGTTATGTCAGGAGACTGAAGGTGAGTTTAAGTAAAGCATCATTGTAAATAATTCCATCTATAAAAACTAAATTTGTATAAAATGTGACTGTAATTTTAACCAGAATTGCATCCTCTTTAAAAAATACTTAGGTTATTTTCTCTGATATAGTTCAACATTACTTATTAATTTGGAAAGGGACGTTTATGAATTCTGCAAAATCAAAGTTGTCTTCACATAGAACTTCACTGTTGGGCTGGAAACAACACTGCACAAATTTATTTTGCACTGACATGAGGCTTTTTTCATTTCAGCAGGCAAGGAAGTACAACAGGACAGAACTTGTTCTGTTTCACTCGTATTTTTTATTCTGGTATTGCAAAGAGTGTGATGTAAGTAGTTAAGGACAAGAATATTTTGGTTACCGTTTTGGCTTTGACTGGAATAGCTGTCAATTTTTTCCTAGAGGTTGACATTTAGATTGTTACTCAAATGGCAAAAAGTTGTACTAATTACATGATGTCTGAAAATTCAGTAAATCAAGTGAGTTTCTTTTACTACTTTTAAATCAAATTACAGAGGAAGAATGTGCAAGGTACCTTGCAATCTTGGGGGGGGGAGGGTGGAAATTTTTCAGTATTTTGTGTTAAAATATGTTGACTGAAACCAAATAAGTGAATTACACTTTCATCTTTTAAAAATACCATATATTTCTGTGAAAGCTTATACTTAAATATCCATCTAATCTTTGGAAAACAAATAGGTTTAGCCTTCAGTGGCTTTAAATCCCTCATATTTTCTAAGCATCCACTTCATGTCTTCAAATATTTCTATGGAAAAATTATCACATAATTTTTTCCATGATTTGATCTAGCATAATTTATTTGTATTGATTCGTCAATCCCAGCTCTACAAGCAACAGAAAGGAATAGCCAAAAATTACCTCAAAACCATTGTAATATTTATAAAATATTACTTTTTTTATCACAGTGAATCCAGTGAGAAATTCTCTTTTTGTTAATGCAAAGTTGATCCAAACTGTTGTCTGTCTCCTGATGGGAAGCAACAAGGACATCCTTGTTGAGTATCGCTATCTAACAAACTGAAGCCAAAATCTTCACTGGAGTCTGTCATTAAAGGACTGTCAACATAAAAATGTCTTTTATAAAGCCAGTCTCACAGCTTTCATCAATGTTTGTGAATTTGTATTATGAGCTGACTTGGTAATTTTGCTCTTCCCCCAAAACACATTGATATTTTATGTCATTATGATCCTTTTAATTTACTCTAGGAGAAGGAAGAGAGGAGGCCTTTTTCAGATGCAAATTTTATTGACATTCTTATGTAAGAGTCAGAAAATACTGACAAATGTTATCCACAGCTGCCAAAACTTAACTAGTTCAGGTACCTACGACAATATAAATACTAAGCCTACTCACTAAAGCAATAAATTATATTGTTTAAAGAAATGGAGTAGTCAACTTATAAGTGACAGGCTAAGGAGCTTTTAAGCAAATAAAAAAGTATCCTTGAGAGTTCATCTATTTGAGTGGGACCCATGATGCATAGTCTGTAGAGATAGTAATTTCCAAGCAAAGGGCTAAATTTTGACCTTGTAAGAGTCAATATAGAAACAGCTTTCTTTTTTCCTGTGGGAGTGACTTGCTTTTTTTATGATAATTTTAAACATTCCACTTTCATTTGCAGCAATTATAAAAATTTCCAGCTGCTTTTTGTGTCTCCTTTCATTACCACCATTTTGAAAGGTGGAATCATTACTTGACTGAATTTCCTGACTACCTCTGCTTCAAAGTCAAGATTTTCCTAACTTTTGTGAAGCTATAATCTCAACCTTTAAATGCTGTATAAAGCCACATCTCCTTCTAAAAAGTCTATTCAACTTCAGGAAAGTGAATTTTACCTCTGAAGATGAATATGGTATTCCTAGAGTCTGATCTCTTCTTCTGTACTCTTTGATCGATCGATTGATCTCTCTGTTGATAATATACGTAATGCCCAAGTCTTATAGTGCATAATGAGATGCATCTCATCCAGACAACTCTTCATCCCATTCATTTTTCACTTGGACACTAAAGAGCAATCCCACTTCTCACTGAAACTACATGCTCTCCAGATGACAGCCCAAAAGCAGCACACTTGCAATTATTAGTGCCCACTGTAGTTTTTTTTGTCTTGATATGATTCCATAAAACCTACCTTACTGGCTTCCCTGCACTATGAATGCTTAAACTAATCTGCTACCTGAACTGCCTCAAAATCTCAACATATTCTGGATATGTACTCTCAAGCCAGTCATAATGCTACCATATGAATGCTCAAGTTCCTGGTGCCATTCACCTAAGAATAGTAGTTTTTGAAGGTTAATATAGATTCATTTCTCATGTAATTACAAAAATTTCTTTGAAAGAAAAAGTGGCGATACAATCTTACTAGCTTTGTGTATTCTGATTATCTGAAAATGAAGTAGAAAATCTCTACTAAATATTAATTTTGAATGCAGATGGGAAGAACAAAAACTAATTTGCTATTACATTTCCTACTTTTACATCAACACAAAGTAAATTCAATTTTTAATCAAAAGAGCAAAATAACCTTTACCCTCCTTAATTACTGCACAGAGATAGAATTCTAAGTACTTGGAAATTTTCAGAAAATGAAAGTAGATTGTCAGTAAGTGATGATAATGCTACAAGACTCATTCTCAGTTTGCCAAGATTGCTCTAGGAGAAGAAATAGTCACTATCTATCCTGAATATTAAACCGTATAGCCTGGTCCCTATTTAAGTTCTGGTTTAGATTATCAGAGAAACTGAAGGTTTAACAAAGAAGTTAAAGCATACTGAATTTCAATGGGATTTTGATACTTGATTCCATCTCTGACTATATCACCCCTCAGATCAAAACTGATGTTGAATTTCTAGCTAGAAACTAGGAAGCCACTGTGGCTCAGAGAAAATTAGTGAAAGGGTTGCTCTCGGAAATATTCCAGGTGTGAGCTACAATATTTTGTGGGCTGCTATTTCAAGTTAAGGTAAAGAGCAGCTCAGTATATGACTATAACACACTGCAGAAACAAGGAAAAACATGGAGTGAGTAACCATAGCCATTTCAAGAAGAAATGGATGTCATCATTGAGATAAGGTGAAGGAAACAAAATAAACCCTGGACAAGGATGCCATTTGACTATGGATCAGCTACCGAGAATCCAACAGTCCTGCTCCCATGTGAGATGACAGATGATTGTTCTCATTATAAAATTGCTATTACTTTCCCATTTTCTTGATCTTGCCTCAGCCTCTTTCTACTGAACTCCAGCCAGCTCTTATTCATGCCTTCCCCCTTTACAAAAGCTGCTTGCACATTCAGTAGCCCTAGCAAGGTCAAGTGCAATAGAGTTGTAAACAAGAAGCCATCACCAGGCTGAAATTTTAGCTGTCTGTGCTTCCTAGCAAGAGGGTAAACAAAATGAGAGCCCTTGGAAGGCTATATGATGGGCCTTGAGGGAAAAAAAATAAGTTTCTTGATCAGGCTCCAATACATGTTCAGCGAGGAAGGAATGGAGTCATGCTACAGACACCAAGACTATTTTTGTGAGATCTATAAAAAAAAAGAAAGAAAAAGATCTCATGACCGACATGTCACAAGCAGATGAGAGATCTAACAGAGCTAGCATGGATGCACCCCAAGTCCCACTATTGCTACCATTATTATATGGCTTTTTTGTGTAGTTGCTCTCAAAAGGTGGTAGAAGAAGGTGGTTTTAGAGATCAGAAAATCTTTAAGGTAGCTCTGTTTGGGTTATTGTAATTTGTACATTTTTGGAAGAAAATTCACATCCTTTTCATGAATGAAAACTGTTGATTCTGTGATTTCACAAATGTCTTGATTTCCCATATTTTCTTGCTTTTCTCTTTATATTCATCTAACTTAGGTTGAAAGGTGAAAACAATATAGATGAAAATGTAAGTATTATTTAGAAGAGCTGAGAGAGTTCTGCAAAGAACAATGTAAAAGCTGAATGTGTAAAATCAGGCAGAGGCTAGAAGCCTGTTAGCAGCTTATGCAAAGATTATATGTGCTTGTTATCATACCGGTGGAAGAGCAAATCAAGGACATCTTGTAGACTATGAAATAGCTGCAGTGGCTGTGGGCCAATCATGTCATAAACATGAACCTATAGAACCTGAACTGTCATTTATTTTATGTCAATTCAAGTTTGTTCTTATTTATTTTCCAGACGCGACTACAATGGAAACAATAAAAGGAAGAGTCAACTAGCAGAGGTCTCACCTCTATTTTGTATAATTTGCTGCTTAAAAGCTTACAGAGTAAAACATGTAAATATATGCAGACCAGAGAGTAAGACCTCAGTAAGGAAATTACAGAGTATGGCTGAGGAAACTATGGGCCATAAACAAGAAAAGCACTATGGCTGCTAAGCACCTAGAAACCTGCTATAAATTGTTGCAGAGGTTCTGCTTCAGTGGATTTAGTATTCTGGGAGAGGTTGGCTTTTGGCTACATGCAGCGGGGAATTCACTGGGGCAGGAGATCACAAGGATTCTCACTGTATCCAGCCCAGCTGCAGCTCTCAGTGCTATGAATGGGGGAATCTGTCAGAGTTATTACCCAGTCCTGGCATGCATATTTTCCCTTAGAACAGCACGACTTGAAGAGAGAGGTACTGGAAATCTCATAACGATGCTGCTGCTTGTAAGATTTCCACTCCAGTGTTTCCAGTGCTGAACAATTTTGGATAAGACATGTAATCATTTCGTCAGGTCCTCTGTTGATGTAAAGTAGCCTAGGTCCACTGGAGTCAATTAAGGTACCTCAATTTTAAAGGATTTCTCCTTTAGCCTTGAGGTGTTTGTCCACACCTTATTTCTGAGGTTCTGAATCTTTTAATTTAATTTTTGGACTAGTTCCTCTCATTAGAGGAGTCTGGACCAGGAAAGAATTTTGTACGCTCTGTGTTTGTTGGAGCTTTTTACATGTTGTTTTGAAGGATAGAGAATTGAAGGCGAAGAAGCTTAAATGCCAAACTAAATATATAGGACGAAAATAGAGAAGTATAGGGTCAGATGTTTGAATGAGCTTGGAACCTATTCAAACATCCACATAAAGTGGCCGGAGGAGCCAGTGGGTGGGAAGCACTCTTAAAATGCATCACTTGTTTCAATCAAAACTGAAGTCAAAGAAATTAGGAAGGCTCTCTCTAGTCTGCATCTGGAGAGAAACAGGAATAAATTCCTTTCCACCTTCAATTTTAGTGATTTTCTAGAATAATTCTTGGTTACTGAACTCCATCACAGTTCCCCACAGCACAATTCCATTCTTCCTGAGCCAAGACGATGAAAGGCTGATTAATTCTTTGCATCTGACTCAGCATTCCCCTGCTGCACACCCCTATTTACAGGAGAGGTAGCTGTGGTCCTTTCTTCGGCCATAAAGAGATAATTCTTTTCTTTCCAGCCTTTGGCCAGACCTGTATATCTTGCTATGCTCCTTTACACATATTTCATCAGAGGAATCTATGACTATTTTTAATTCAGAAGAAAAATTTCCAACAAGCATGTCGCAGTCTACCAGAAGTGTGCTATGCTGAACCTTCAGAAGAAATAGCCCCCAACATGCATATCACGCCTTCCTAGAAAAATATAGGAGAATCTAGACTCTGCCAGCTCAGAGCAGCCAGGAGCAGGATGGTACATTTATGCTAAATTTTCATTTGTATTTAATTTTGAGAGTTGCCAACCTTTACAAAAATAGAACAAAGAAAACCTTTCATGTATGACTTGTAAGCAGTTTCCATGATATCTGCTGACAATCTGAGACAATAGCTCTGGGAAAGGTGTGAAATGCCATACTAATCACAACACGATGCTAAATCTACAATCTAGTGATATTTTAGAAGTCAACAGCATTATTTGGTTACTGCTTAAAGAAAAACAGTAGTTTATCTTATGAAGATATGCACAATTAATAATTAGTAAGTTGCTATGATAAGCAAGCCAAACTTGGGAGCATAGAACACAGTTCATTTTTCCTAGCAGCAGTATTTCTGACATTCGCCTGACCCATTTCTTCACAATTTGGGATTTTAGAATACTGGGCTAAACCTTTGTCAGTTCTAACTGACTTCAAAACCGACTGACTATGGGACTTTCCTGTCACAAACAAAACCTCCTGAACGATCTGCTGAAGAAAAAGGAAAACCAGCTACCATTTGGTCAAGCCAGTGAGAACTAACATAACTTGTGACATGATGCCTAAAGCAGCTTAAATGCCTTGCATATGTGCATGCTTACCTTGCCTATTTGCATCTTCAAAAAAGACTCTAAGCCTTTCCTCTTCTAAATGTAAAGGGTGACTACTGCAATACACAGCCAAATAAAGGTCCAGCTGTCAAGGCCATCAGGCCCAACATACCACAGAAAGTTCCCCTCTAACAGAAAGACATAATCAACCCAGAGGAAAGGCTAGTCTGGAAGATTTCTTTTACAAGGAAACAGATTTACCTATCCTTTTTACCTAGTTTTTTTCAAGCGGCATACAGCCAACTACAGATAATGCTGATCTGACAGTTCTAGACTAGAATTATGGAAATCCAGCTTAGCCTCCCCCTTCCCCCCCCCACCCCACCAGTGCCTTCGGGTGGCAAGAATGGAAGTGGCACTACCCCCTCAGAGTAAATCCATATGGAGAATGTTTCATGCAAAAGCTGGTATGGGCCACCAGCTGGTAACATTGGGAATGATTCTACCAAGGGTTCAGCTTTCTCTGCTCCCACCAAGTCATTTACAGGCACTCCTCGTCAGGGTATCTTACTGCTTATAAAGTAGTGCCTATGATTTTCATCATAAGTAACACAGCATTTTTTAAAATATATACTACATAAAGGTAAGGCATAACAAGCATACCATACAGGTGGACTCCCAAATACCAGAAAGCAGCAAGGTATGACCAAATGAAGGGAAGAGCAGTCCATTGAATGTCCTGAGGAATTTTATCAATAATATTCAGCCAAAATTCTATTAACAAGATACTGCCTGCGTAGGATAATGAAAATGTGTTTGTTTGTACTGAAGGTAGTTGTGAGGTTATAAAGTATCCCGTTAGGAGAGACTTTTCTTCTATAGGTGTTTTACAATGTTTCATGCAATAAAAATGTCACTACTATAAATTGCTTTGATTTCCTTTACAGAAATGCAGTATGCACAATGTAATCAGCTTTGATTAATTTATTTGTCTTAAAATGGGTTCTCCAAAAAATTTTGCAGAAAAAACATCATTTTCCTAAGGGGTCTAGATTCTCAATGGCACAAAAGGCAAGCCGATCAGACATTATAGCAGGCATACAATTATAGGATGTGTCCTAACAAAATCCTGCAAATCATACCACACATTATACTGGACTCCTGCATATCTGAAATTCACTGTTACCCGAACCACCTACCTACTGTAATCACAGCATTGTACAATGCGTGGGTGCACAGCATTCAGCCTGCTGCGATCTATTTCATGACTCCCAATGCACACCAGATACCAGACTGGTAGATTACTATATCTGTGTTCTCCTGCCTGTCACAGTGAATAAGTGATTTAATATACAGTTGTAGGATTAAGGCTTGATTTTTTTTTTAGAAAAAGAAAAAGCAGCATGTATCTTACTAAACTTTTATTCATCCCCAAACTCTGATGTCAGAACTATTTGCCTGTCTAAAAATTTTAGACATATCCTTATGCACCTAGTCAAAAATATTTTTCTTTAATATAAAATGGTCAAGTCACCGAGAGTGTACAATCACCTTCTGCACCGTATCTCAGATTGGATTGTATTGGATTATTTTTTTGTTTAGCATACATGTACAATAACGGTAAAAGAATGCTCCTGTTGAATAGACAAACTCCTGAATATGAGAAAAACAAGAATTATTAAGGCAATGTCTGCTATGTTAATTCAGCTTTCTTGGATACAATATGATAAAGGCTTTGATTACAGGATGCTGTCATATTTTTTCCCTTGGACCTCTGCCTCATTCTGTGCACAAGATGGATGAATGCTCACTTAATGCACAGTGATCAAATATAGTTTTTATTCTTATTGTTCAATAGGTAACCTCAGGCCTTATTTACTGCACACTATTCAGACCCAGATATGAAAACAGAATTATTAATTTCCTCATGAGTTTTTCTGTAACTGTATCTGCATCATCACAAATATTTACTATTTTACCTCTACAAAACCTCTGCAAGATTTGAATGTTTCCTCATGATTCCAACATACAGAGAAATAAGGCACAAAGACTAAATTTGAAAAAAAAATCCATTATTTTGGGTGCCCAATTTGAGATATCTACAACTTAATGTTTTGAAATGTATGGCACAGAGTGTCCCTTCATGCTGTCAGAAGTGCTGCTCCCCTTTACTCACCTTGCAGTACTTTTGCCAGTTCGGCACCAGAGTTCCAGCCTAAGCATCACAAAATGAGAAAAACACAAGTAGTGGCCAGCTCTGTAAAACCTGAGTTAAGTGATATAGTCAGACAGAAAGAGAATTATATTATTTGGATCAGTTACCTTATCTTTAAAATAATCTTTTTTTTTCTTTTGCATTTCCTCATCTCATTCACCAGACAACCTGTACAGTCAAAGAACCATTCTGCAGAAGATAGGATCCTTAATAACATAAATCTCAACCTCCCTGGAGTAGGTCTATCTGGCACACTAAATTACTCTGATTCTTTAGATTCCATCAAGGAGTGCTGGGTACTGCCAAGATTTCCTGTTTCGTGACTTCTTATATATTATATGAAGAACTGCCTTTAGGGCATGTTTAGGGTATCCTTGCCTTTTGGGCATCTAAGCCCATCCCTTCTTTGTGAGTCAAGCATGCTAGTACATTGCATGAGATACGGCTCAATGGAAACATAGTGGAAAACTGTACTGTTGTTAGCTGTATCATAAAGCAGAAGCTTGTTTGCTCAACTAAGATTGCATAACTAAATGTGAGCATTTCCTAACTTTTGAGTGCCTGGCTTTACAAGGATGATTTTTATGCAAGTTCCAGGTACTTCTTTGTAAGGCAATAATAAAACAAAACTTTTGTCTTACAGCATCACACTGACATCAACACTGGTTATCAACAAGAAAGCCAGCTTTCAATCTACTCATCTGTGTCATCACCTACCAGTGCAATGGGGGCTGTGACCCATTACCAATGAGAGTTTCTCTGTGATTCTCTGGTCCTCTTCTGCACTAGTAAGTGCTTGGACAGATGCTTTGATTATTCTTCAACAAACATTTACTGAGAACAGAAATCTGGTAAGGCTCAAGAATTCTGGATTCATTTTTACATTTTGGAGGACAGAGTGCTTTAGGGCTCAGGCCTTTCTGCCTGTCCCCCAAGCCTAGTCTCCAATTTGGGCTGTGTTTTCTCCCATTTGTCACTGTGCCAGACCTCTGTTTTCCTCTTCTTCATCATCCCAGTATCATCACCCTAGTCTCATCACCTTCAGATGCTCTGGCTCTCAGCTCCACACATTTTATGTCAGTTCATCCTATTTATATGCAGACACCCTTCCTCTCGTACTCTCCAGTCATCTTTCAAATTATTGTTCCCCAGATTCTCAACCAAATGCAGCTTATTTTTTTAAAACATGGTAGAATAAGTTTCTCTCAAATTTAGAAACAACCAAGCTGGTCTTGCAAATCTTCTGTTGCGGGGTGGAGGAAAGCTAACCTGCAAGAGACAATTCTTCAAGGAAAAATTTATACCAACGCATTAATGTTTCAACACAGTTCTAAGCAACTGAAAACATGGCATCTAAAGGGAAGCATCAAACTAACTTGGCTTCAGGCAGCACTGCTAGCTCCACCTACAATAAATCCTCGTCCCTTTCACATAAATAACCACGTCTGGAAATGTTGCTTTTCCATTTCCAAATAGATCAGTTTGTCTCTTCCGATCCAGCTTTTTTTTGTATCATCTGGTACCAAAGGACCAGAATTCCTTCAGTATGGGCTGATGTAGTGCCAGAACACTGCAAATGAAGGAGGTGCTGTGGTTGTAGCTCGGGTGCTCTTTGGCTATTGACAGACCTTCCCTCTGGAGCCACTATCAACCAGTGTAGTGTAAAAAACAGCCCTGGGGCTGCTTTCAAATATTTCAAGGTAACACGAAGGTATCCACAAAGTAAAGGTGCCATTACCAATTCATGTCTTGTCCATCACTATGGACAGGTGTTTTCTTTTTTGCTGGAAAATATCAGTCTGGAGACTTTCTGAAGGAAAATAAACATACCAATGCCAAAGGTGCAGCTCCTGGTCAAAATGAGTACAACTGTTCTATAATTTACGCACAGTTTTGAACCCAGATTTACTGTGTATTGATTATATTCGAGTGTAGAAAACATGAGACAAAGTTGGAACAAATCTGAGTTTGTTCTAACCCTTAATACAAGAACAAGCATGAACAGACTAGTCATAGTCCTGGCTGTGCATTCCCACTTGAGTCCTCCACACCAGATCCTGCATCATCTTGCAACATTACAGGGCAAATATCAGGAAGCCAAACTGACCTTTCTAAATGTGCCTGAGTTTACAACATAGATGCACACACAGAGCACAGCCTGACTAAACTGCTTTTAGATGAGGCAATCAAAGCAAAAGGGAGTCTCACTCAGACCAGAATAACCAATGGAGTGACAGTCAAAACCTTTATTCTCAGTCTCCCACATCACAGGTAGGTGCCCTAAATATGACTCTGAATCTGCTCAGAAATCTGACTGTGTGGGTGAACAATTTTTAAAACCTTGAGTATGCCCCAGTGCAGAAAGGAAAAAATAATTCTGAAAATCAGATAAAATTTTTCCATGTTTTCCAGTGTTCATTGCTTCTTTCACAAACAGTAGCACCCAAATATTTGCAGTTTGAAGGGTGAAAAGTCACAAAACTCTCTAACCACCCCAACATGTAGAAGACATTTATAGCCCAAGCAAGATGGTCCAGCAGCCGTGAGTCTCATCAAAAGCCCTGTACTTGTCACCAGAAGAAGGAAAACCAAGAAGGTGGCCCAACATTAGCAAAAGCTACTTTAGGGCAGAGAAGCTTTGAAGTGAGGCAGGGGTTCCATAGATGCTGAATCGTGGTATCTGAGGACTAAGGATTTAACAGCATTATGTTATCTGCACCAGGACAAGAGTTTGCACTGCTGATCAGCAGCAATGTTTCCAATGGAAGATGTACACATTGTAAGTTCTACTGGTAAAAGTTGAAGCAAGCTCTTTACATGGGTCTGAAAACACTGCATCCCTGCTGCTTCATCAGCACTGTCTTTTAACACTGCGACTTCTCCACTAGTTTCTTTAGGTGGTTTCTTGTCTGTACCGTGTGTGAGGGTCTTCCCCTTTGATGTATCTGTCCCATGGAGTAGTTTTGCTTTACATGTTTGCTGTAGCAGTTCCTCCTTTGAAATCTCAGCTCACTGACTAAACATCTGAGACTGACTCTGTCTCTGCCATCATTCATCTATGTAATCATATTATTTAATTCTGGAAGACCTTTAGGGATACACTTTGCATGAAAGGAACCTTCTAAAGTCTTGAACCATATAATCGATAGCAGCAGTGTGGTTTTCATTGATAGTAATGCCTTGACCCCTCTTGTATGCCAGATTAAGAGCTAATGCCAACTACTGACCTCTTACCTGTTTGGTACAGCCTGTCATGATCCTTAAACCACAGCATATACAAAGTATGATAAATACATTTTCCTGAAGTCAAAGTCTGGATTGCAAAGCACTGTGAAATAAGAAATGCAAATAACAAAATATGGGATATATATTGTTTAGCGTAGCAATACATGTGACAGCAATAATCACATCACTGTCAGAGGAAATGTGGTATACAACAGCAACTGAAATCTACCATTGAAAGTCTAAGAAAATGCAGCTCCTAAATCATCTGTTTATTTCTAGGCATGAAATAATAACTCAGCCATTGACCTAATGAAAATGGAAAGGAGTTTATAATTTGACTAAAACACATGCTGATGTTGAATAATTTATTAATTAATAAAAACTAATAAGCTGACCCCCACAGCAAACAATTGCTTTTAATTTTTCCTTGTCTCAGTACTGTACAGAAAAGAAAATACAGCTCTTCTGAAGTTCTTCTACTCCATCATTATTTTACATTTATGCAGAATATCTCACTGATCACGTTTTTCGTGGTCCATATGTCTTGACTTTTTATTTCAGTAACTAAACTAAATTTCATTTGTTGAATAAACTGGAATATACAATTAAAATTAGTGCCAGAGTCTGACAGAAACCTATAAATGTCATGAAAGTCAAGGTTAAAACCATTCTTCCAGCCTCTGGTGTTGGGATTCTCAAAGAAAGAACTCGCCCTCTCTGACTGACTGTTCAGGGTATGCACATATTCAGCTGTTTTGGTTTGTGCGTACTCTGATAGCCTGAGCACCTTTGGGACCACTTCTGGCATGCTCTGTCTCTGGGTGGACTCCAGGTGCTGCAGCCCCAGGATCACCCGAGGGCAGCAGTTTTACCAGGCTGTGTACTGCAGTCCCCTAACCCTGCTCACCAAATTTGGACCATGGAGCATGGAGGTAGATTGGAGTGGGGGAGTCCTTTGCCCTGCCTTCACTCTAAACCAAAGACATGTCAGGCAGAATCAGGCCCTGATCTTGCAAGCACAGTTTGGGTAAATTTCAAATGCTGAATGTACACCTTTGGCAAATTAGCACCTATTTCCAGTCACAAGCAGAAAAACACACTGATGCAAAAAAGCACTGTGCTGAGTGCACTTTTAGCAGGGGACCCAAGGAAGCTGTAGCCCGCCTTTAGCGCTAGCCAATGCGCCATGGGCTCCCCCACCAAGTGGTGGAATCACGGCCACGAAGCTGCGCAGCCCTCACCACCCCGCAGGCAGACCCAGGCTAGCCGCATCTTCTGTAAATATGTATCCACACGTGTGCCGAGAAGGGCAGCTTCTCAATCTGTGTGGAAGTTACACAAATGGAGTCCCTTTCAGGTAAGAAAAGAACATACATGTTTTTAAGGACAAGAGCACCTACTGTTGCTCATTGTATCTGGGTCTGAGACACAAATTCTTAATGCAACAGATATATGGAACTTCAGAGCCTCACTGTGTATGTAGACAGTTGCATGGGTAGAGATCAATTTCTTGTGTTATTTAAAGCTGTCGTTCTGTTTGTGATATATAAACTGAGTCTAGGGCATGTCTATTAGGGAATGAAGCTGGACAATTGGAAAAACATGAATGGGACCATCTAAATTTTCCTTTATTGCAATAAGAGACTCAAACAGAAGACATAGCATCTCCCAGACACAGAGGGTTATTCAAGACAGGGTATGCTGTAAAAAATTCAACACTGAGGCTATGATGCTGGGGAAAATGTATCTCGTAAGAAGTACTAAGGACATTTGAAATAATTCTGTCACATTTTACAATACTTTTCACATGGTTACTTTTGTGAAGTACGTACGCATAGCATAGGTATTTACTTGTGCTTTAGATACCATACTTTATTCCACCTGTCTTGCCAGAAAGACGTCTTCTATAGATGCTGTGCTGTATCTGCCAGTCCCATGGGGATGATATAAAATGGCACTGGGAACCTGTGCTTAGGTAACAATTTCCTTCACCAGCAGTCTAGTGTTGAATGTCTTGTTTACTCTTCCCTTCAGTAGGACATGTTTCTATGCATCATTCTGTAGGACAATGCATTAGGAAGGACAATTGGTCTCACAAAGTTGTATACAAATGGGAGTCTCTTTTGCCAGCACACACCCTTAAGAGTGTAAAACCAAACTGCCATTTAGTGATCCTGGGAAAAAAATTACTGATGTTTTATTGTGCTCTTTGCATCATTTTTATTCAGTAGTCTGAAGAGATAAATAAATAGCAGTTATTTTAAAAGATCTAATTCTCTCTGAGGAGAGTAAGTGAACTTCTGAGTAGATCCTGACGTACACAAATTAATACTACCTGCTGTCACATACCTGTGCTGAGCTTGTTATGGTTTAGTCCTGCTTGATTGAACCAGCTTTTAAAATCACAGATTGTTTCCAAATTACCTGCTTAAGGCTAATTCCAGCAGGCTCTGCTCCCTATTGCTGCTGTTCCCTGGAGCTAAGCTACCAGAGCCCAGCTTCTTGGACCTTCAAGGGCTCATCTTCTTTGTGGTCTTGCTCCTCCTCCTCCACAGCTGTACGTCCATTTGAACAGTAGCAATACTCCTTAGCCCTGCTTTGATGTTCCTTGCCCTCATTCCAGAAATTGCTTGATATTTAAAAGTCAGCAAGAACTTTCTTGCAGAAGATATTGTCACAGTGTCCTGGCTATGTTATAGGTATATTCGTTTATTCACTTACTTGTTTGGTTTTAAAGTACAGTCAATATTTTTTAATGTCAACAATAAACAGCCACTGACAACTAAGATGGGCAATAAACCAAGACATTTGAGGCTGAGGTAAGCAACCTGAAGTTTCACAGAGAAGCTGAGTGTCCTTTTTTTAACAAGTATCACTCCCAAAATAGCTTAAGATCTGTTGCAGCTTCCTTTGTCTTAAATATTTATTGTATTACAATTGTTCGTTTATGCTAATGTAAGCCATGTGAGTACAGAAACAGGGTACTTAAGAGTAAGTAAGTTGTTCTTACCAATGTTCTCATGAGTCCTACAGATGTGAATGAGGGGCTCACTTTACAGAGGGTACGAACATCCACCTCTTCCTTGAAAATCCTTCTGCAACAATTAGACTCTGAAAGCTTGATTCTGCAAGATGCAAAATATCTTTGCCTTACTCAGAAAAAAGTTTTCAGTAAATGTTTAAAGTTAAGCATATAACCACAACTAGTAACAGCCAATTTGGTGTTCATCTTCTTAAACATACATGCAAGTCTTTTGGTGGGTTGTGCTGGAAATCCCAGTATTTTATAGGAATGAGTAAGAGATTATGACGAGTAAAGTTAAGAGTGAGAAATCAGGACCCTGTCCATCAGAATGAACTCCAGGTCTTATTCAATTCTTTTTTTCACCTAGGAGAACATATCCTACTAGTTCCCTCTGTCCTCCCCACTACAGGTTTCCTAAGCAAAAAAAATATTCTTACCTATTCTGTGTTATTTAAAATACTCTGATAGCTGTTCTTCCACGTCTCCTGTCTATTCAATGCAAGTGAAAACCGTAAAATGAAGCTGAGTAATTCTGGCACCCAAAGAAAGTGCAAGGAGACACTTTTGAACAGCCAGAGGACACAAAAGCACTGCTATATTATACTCTTTGTCATTCCAATTTTAACAATAACAATAAGTATATTAATCACCAGCACCACTGAAGTTTTGTATGCAATTAGCATTTCAACGCCCTCTCCCTTTGCTGGGGTGGAGCAGTTCGCCTCCATTGTGAGCTGCTCTTAATTGTGGTGCAAGAATGGACGGTTCTGTGATTGCATTTTGGAAACTGGTGGCGGTTCAGTTGTTAGAGGCGAGCTCAAGTTTCTTTGTTTGTTTGTTTATTTGTTCCTGTACTTGTACTTCTGCTGTGTTAACTCATGGAAATTGCTCAGGGACAGATTTAAATCAAAACAGACAGTTTCCATTTTTGCTCTGTAACTAGTAAGATTTGTTTAAAAGGCACTCCTGCTGGAACATAAGGCATGTCTGGAATGTTTGTTTACTTGCCGTTCTGAGCATGTGCCCTTTTGTTAGGAGACAGGGCTTTCTGCAGTGCAAATCTCCAGTGCCAGTGGCTGAGCTTCTTTAAATAATTAAAATAATAGTGGATTGAGATGGGTTATTCTCTTTTTTTAAAGTAAAGATGCACGTGTGTTATTTAATGCAATGGCTTCAAATATTAACCTCGTGCTTTATTGGTCTTTTAAAGACCTCCACAAACTGCACAAGCACATGCATGTAAATGGTTCCTAGGATTATGCCTCAGCAACTTGAAAATGTTTGTATTTCTTCTGTGCTGGGTATATTTTGCTTACCCAAGCAGACAAGTCCTTTCTGGTTAATCCTACCCAGTTCTGTGACTTGCCCATCCCATGGGGATTTGGTGCATGGAGCTTATTTGTTCTATTAATCAGGAGGTTCCTAAATTCTAATCCTTGGTAAAGCACTGGATTGCCATCTGACCTTGGCAAGTCACTTGACCTCCTTTTGCCTCAGTCAATCCAGCTGGAAAATTGGGTAAAAAGCAGGACTTTACTGAAAAACAGATGCTGCATCTGAGATGAGATTCCTTTTGCAAATAATAAAGCAACCAGAGTGAGACTAAAAAGGGGACTTTTGCAAAAGGCAACTTTCTGGACTTTACTAATCTTTGCTACATTTTACATTTTGGTAACAGATTCATCAAAATGCCTTGTTTGACAAAACAATGTGTGCTGGTGGATGAATGGCTGATGCAACATTTATGCAAGGAGTTTTATTTAACTTGAAATACCACATAGCTTTCTTCATTTAGTAATTTACATTGGCTTCTTCTTGATGTAGGAGGAATGAGGTAATAAAGGGACTAGACATGGATATCATATCTGACTGAGCCAGCAACATGCCATGGGCCAGATCCTCTGGCCTACTCTGCTCTGCATCACTGTTCCTACAGGGGAAGAAACGAAGAAGAAGCAGCCAGTGCTTCTTTCTTATTTGGGGAGGTAAAAATGCCTTTTGCTGAACCGTGCACCCTTGGATCAAAGGAGAAGTCTATGCTCCAAAATTCTTCTGCTACTCTATTGTTCATTTTGACTGCTAATCAGTATACTAATGATGTAATTGGTGCTATCTACACAAATACATCAAATTTCGCTGAGGACTGGAGTGTCAAATGTCCTTACAAATCTAACAGAATCCTGACATTATATATAAAAAAACAAACTCAGCTCAATACCAAAGCTTTTTCTTGAGAGTCTAACAAATGGGCAATGGAAAGTAACTTTATAGCTTGGCTGGAAATGACATCTCAATAGAGGGCAAGAGATAATAGGTGAGAAGTCATGAAGAACTGATCATTTGCTTCTGCATATACTTAATACACTGCAGGAAACATTACTTGTTTATTTTTGTGCATTATGACAAGACCTTATGCTCTTGTTTACTCTTACAAAATTATTAAACACCTTACAGCTCTGGATGATTCCAGTGAGTTCAGCAACACAATCAGCAATTTTTTTGAAGTCATGCTACTTATTTAAATAACTAAATAGGGGCTAGAACTTGCCTGTAGGATGTTAACTTCTGAAAAAGTGGTCCTCTATATCCTTAGAATCATTTAGATTTGAAATAGAAAGTAGAATTCAAATGATGGAGGCTCACCTAAAATGAAATTAGAATAAAATGGTTGCAGACTTTGAAAAGCAGAACTACCAAATTTCACAGAAGTAACTGAGCCAGAATTAATTCTCTTAGGTAAAGGAATAAAACAGTAATTAAAGGAGACAATCAAATTTTCATATGGTTTTGGGAGTTTTGTTTTCTTTTTTCTAGTTCTTCTATTGGTCCTTTCATCTTGGTGGCAAAGGTTCATATTTCTTCTTACTAATTCTCTCTGACAATAAGTTGGCAACTTTCCCTGCGAAAATATGTTGGTGGTGTTTTAGGTCGGCCTCACCCTTGGGGACAAAAGTGGCACGGTGGGAGTCTTTGTTTCTTGTCATAAAATATATAGACTTTTTTTTTCTTCGATTCTGTAAGCAAGAATTTCTATTTATTGTGGACAGCACACAGTACACAAAATACACTGTGATTGTGTTCATATTACTTTTCCATGCGGCAGGTAATCTTTAACTGGTAAATGAGCGGTATGATATGGCTTTGAATGGCATCACCCATATCATCTTCCCATAAAGCCCCACTGAATAAGTACCAAATAAAGAATATTTCTATCACCTGTCAGCCCATACATGAAGGCATTAAAGTAGTTAAAGATCAGCTAGGCATTTTAGAAAGAAATCTTTCAAAGACTTCAGTTTTCCGAAGAAACAGCAGATTTTTTTCTAATGGAAAGTTCTAAAACTGCAACACTTGCTTTTATCTCAAAACGAGACAAATATCAAAATGAACAAATTAAAAATCTATACCACAGTAATTAATATTGTCTTACCAAACCAAATATTTTCACTTTTTAAAAAAGTAAACTTCAGCATATCAGAGTGAAATGATTCATTAAAATCTTTCCTAACAAAATCTGTAATTGCATTAGAAATGGTTCTGTGGGAAAGTATGATCTGTATCTGATGTCTGGTTAAGCTATGTTGTATATAATACAGTGCTAGGCACTATACAAGAGCAAAGGCAGGAACGATCTCTGCTTTTCTGAAGAATTTGCATTCTAAAAAGAGAGAACGTAACAGATAGGGAGGGGAACAGATGCATCTTTGTTCCTTCCCCTGTCCCTTCTGATCCCTGCCCATACCACTCTCCTCTGTTTGAGTCAGCATCCCCATCCAGCATTTCTTCCCCGCTTTGAATTCTAAATCCACTCACAAGTCATTCACCAGTTTCAGTTTCATTCAGAATTTCCACCCCTAGGTAATTGATGGGCAGAGAAGTGCTTCCACCTCACTGCCAGATGCCTCAGTAAAGGCTGTCCCACGTGCATGGGTTCTGCTATTCTGGTCTTGGATTAGATGTACGGACAGACTGTACAGACAGAAGTCATGCCTTTTGACATCATCCTCTTTTGTTCTCTGCCTCTTGCCTTCTTGCTTTAGTGATCCAGTGGTGGCTTATATGTTAGTCAGAGTTTATCCGATGCTAGTTACTGGGCAAATTTTCCCAGTGGATTTCTGAGCCATATGTTTTCCTGTGTTTACAATATTTTCCCTCTTTCTACTGACACCTATTACCCATTTTTATCATCTCCCTCTTCCTGACTGATGCTACTATATTCAGAATGAGAGGGGAATGTGTAAGCATGAAGATGTGGGCATGGATGGTTATTCTTTCCATGTGTTATGTGATGACTGGGAAATATTTTACATTTGTCAATGAAATCCCAAGGCTCAGTCCTGCATTTTTCATTGATGCAGAATTACCTCGGGGGGGGGGGGGGGACAACCTGTTTTTTAACAAACAAAAAACTTCC
>JANZLQ010000032.1:11563931-11579830 GCA_026212715.1 Elanus axillaris | reverse complement strand
ATTACCTCGGGGGGGGGGGGAGGGGGTACACACTGTTTGTTTACTAACACTATACTTCCTCGAGATTTTCTTTTGCAGGTTTAGGTAGTTGCTACTGATGACATGTTCTCGTGAGCAAAATGAAAAACAATTCAGGTTATTGTATTTAACCTGTACAGTGTCTCTAAGTGAGAGCCGAGGGTGTTTGACCCTACCTGGGTCAGGCTCTGAGGAATTAACCAAGCAGTGAACTCCAATATCCAGCTTGCCTATCTTCCTGATAGCCTGACTGCATTCACTGTGTAACTGCACAGCTTTCTGATAAAATTCACCTTGCACTGAAGACCTATTTCAAAGGGGAAAAAGAAATTCTCCCCCACTTTCCTGGGGGGAAGTATTTTATGCTTTCTTCTGGGCACATATGGAAAAGAGTAATATTTTAGCAATGTCACTTTCTAAAGAAAAATCTATATTTTCTGTAATTGATGCAACAGTTATTTCATTGGGATGGCCTTCAAATAATTTTTTAATTTGTCAGCAATTAAATAATCTATACCTGATTATGTGCATGTATAAAAAACATATATGCATGCATTTTTTTTTACCTATCAGGTAGAGCTCTCTATCAACAGTCAGTAAATCACATTGGGCTTCTTTTTTTTCTCCTTTCTTTTCTTTTTCTTGATCAAACAAACAGTATGTCAGTGCATGGAAAATCTTACTGCCTGTTTAAGTTAGAATTCTTCCACGTGCCTCTTTTACTGTCTTGGAGAATTGATGGAGTTTGGGATCTTGTTCTGTCTCCTTTCCTTTTCTGGTATATTTCTATTTAAAGTCTCACTGCCTGATAAAGTGCCTGTATTTAGGCACTCTGGCTCTAGCAGTTTCATCTCCTGTGAGAAAGATCAAGGCTTCATACAAGAAACAAGTAGATAATAGCTACCTCACACCAGTTCTCTGTAAGGCTTAATTCTTAGAACCTCATAGGGTACTCGGAGAAGTGAGTGGACTAGCCATTGGATTAAGCCTTTACTTTATGCAAAGATCTCCTAAGATGCCCTAAAGGAAGATGTGAATAAGGTTGAAAGCAAAAGGCTCGCTCTTGTGTTATTATTTTTATTGGGATTATCGTTAGCATTCATATCTTACTTTTCTTTAAAATCACCTTCCACCACATCAGCAGAGAGCTAGAATGAAAAGCATCCTTTTCACCCAGCTCCCCAAATGCATTTTGGGACAAGCTGTAGTGATTATAGAGGCAACATCATGTAAGTTTTAGCATGATTAGACTGCCATGTCTTGGATATCATGCTGTTCCCAGTACTCTGGAGCCTATATATTGCTGGCAGTTCCCTTGTGAAGGAAGTAGTTTGTGTGTTGATGGATACCATGTAAATTGTTCTGTCTGAAGGAGCTCTTGCACAATCAACCTATTTGAGAGGAGAAAAAAATGGATTCCCTCTGCCTGTGTAATGCTGTCACTCAGACCACACCCAAGTATCAGTAGGAGACTGAAAGTTTGGGGAATCGTTGGTTTTGGCTAGCAATTATTATGCAGCATTCAGCCAGAACCTGAGCTCAGTGGCAGGAGCATAAATCCAAAACTCAACTGAAATGGCTTAAATTCTCCAGGTTTACACCAAGCTGGTGTAATCAAAATGACCTAACTGCATGCATGACTATCTAAGGAAAAGAAAAGCACACTAAAATTATGTGTGTAAATGCATGTGAAATTTTGAGGAGTACTGTCTGCTTTGCATACTTTTCATTAGTATTTACAACTATTTAAAGAAAGCTACCAGTGTTGTCAAAGCAAATTAACTTGTTCTTTGAAAATCAATCTTCCTTTTTTTTAGGTGTATACTGTATATCCTCACACATTTTTTGCCACTGATGGTTTGACACGTTTTTATCTCCATGAACAACAAAGCCATGTATAATTCCATGCAATTGTCTTTTAAGATATGAAGGGAAAAAACCTAATTTACAACACAAATATATTAGGTTTTATATAAAAAGCATCACATGTATTGATCAAAATGACTTTCTTTACAATATTTGATGCTCAAAAGAGAACTAATTGTATTACATGTTATAAGTGTATATTATCCCATTCAAGCTGTGCCAAACAGGAAAATTGACAAGAAAGCATCTGCACTGGATTTACATACCTCCAAGATGTAATCAGATAACAGTGTCTATATACTGAAGTAACATTATCCTAAAGGACCTTTTCAGATACTGCCTAAAAGGAGTTTGGATTATCTTTATTAATCTTTATGTAGATTAAAAACACCTTCCACATATATCCTGCAATTTTGTACCTCTTAGATTCCAAATATATTTGTTAAGGCTAGACAGTCTTTGCATATAATGAAACTGTTACTCGTATGATTCAAAAACCTAAAGTAGGACAGTTAATCTAGAGCACATCCATACATACTTATAAACAGTACAGGATGAAAACAAAATTGTCATGTATGCATACACAGCATATATATTCTATAATAAACTCTTCCTAATCAGTTGTGCACTTTATAAAACAATGTAAGAGAAATGACAATGCTGTCATTTGTATATTCTCCCTCAGTTCTCTAATGGAAAGCTTTTTTTTTTCCTTGCCAACTCATTCCTGACAATGTTAATGATTCACTATAAAGCAGCTTCTGTGCTATGATTTGTGACATTCAGGCTGGTTAGATGGGAGGACTAGGCAGGTTTCTGGGGAGTGTTTTGGATGCAGAAATGCCTTGAAGATAGCACTTTATTATATTTAGGACAAGTATGACATCCCACTTCAAGGAAAAGGCCCCTATACATATTGAGAAGGGATTTCTATGGTTTAAGTGGGGAGGAGAAGGTTAGTTTGAAAGAATGCCTCTGTGTTTTTTGAGACGACATAAAGATAGGAGGTAGAGAAATGGAGGCAGGAGGCAGAAGGATTATGGATAATGGAAGAATTTTGCCTGAGGGTATGTGCCTGCTTTGCCTATTCCTGTATAACTAGAATATTTATAATTCAAATACTTATCTTTAATAATTAAAAACCAAGGAATATTAAAGACAAAAGGTAGAGAATATTATGTACACATATGTAGGCATCATGCATTAAATCCCTACAGTTGCAAAATATAGCAAGAGGTAGATGTAAAGGAGGTTAAAAAAGTGAATATTTTAAAATATCTTGAAAAAAGAATTTCTAATTCACTCCAGTTCTGCCAGAAGTGATACCCCTTACTTCTTATTTTTACACATAACTAGTCATGGGGACAGCTACTAAAAATACACTGCATGGTGGCTTGACATCAGCACATCAACAATTAAAAAAGTGGATACAAATATTTCAGGTTTTCACAACCTTAAAAGTTTTGCTCATGATTTATGAGAACATTGAATTTGCCAGGGCAATTGCATTTTGCTTTTACAGGACACTTAGTTACATAGCTTAAGTAAACTGCTAGTTGTAACAAAATGTAATATTCTACCACATTCGGTAACACCCTCTGATCTGCTTTCCACAGACAGCAAAGAAACAAAGAAAAACAGCCATTGTTGTGGATAGAGAAGAGCGTTTGAAAAGAGAAAGAGACCTCAAATATGCCCCTAGGTATTATAAAGCTGTCAATTACAAGCAGAAAAACAATACAAAGGCTGCAACAAATAATTTCTAAAGAGAAAACTATGCAAACAAGTAATAACAAAAATTAATCCATTAGCTCTGAATGATTTGGAAGATGCCATTTCAAATATAAATTAGCACAACAAAATCTAAAAGGCTATTGGTTAAAAATATTTCAGAAACAGAAATCTTGGAAGCCAAAATATGAGTAAATCAAAGATTCAAGTCAAATTATTCACTAAGGGCAAAGTAGTTCAATTTTGAAGTATGTTGCCTTTATGAAAGTAAATTTATGGATGATAGCTTAAACTAATGCTTGAAAATCAGAGGTGTTAATATTTACACCTTTGCTCATTACAGCAAGGAGAAGATTAATGAAGAATTAAACATCCAAGTCTCTTTGCTTCACCATCAAACAGAGTAATCCCTGGCTGAACATTAACACGACCTGACAATAATAAGAAACTCTTCTTCTACTGTAGATATGTATGTTATATTATATTGTATATATATAATGTAAGCTTTAAAATGGATGCTAGCACACCTGACTACAAGTTTAATACACTTGCGCTCATACCAAATTACAACTAATGAATAAGACTAGTAAAATCATTACTCCAAATGGAGGAACTTGTTCATAATCTAAAAACATATTGGAAAAGTAGTGAAATGCTATTGTCAAAAAGTAAGTGTATCCTATATAATCTACTTCACCAGCCCCTGCAGGTTTAGATTCACCATGATATTGAATTGTGGCTTTTAATAGATGCCTGAAATATTACAGATCAAATAAAGACCCATGAAGGTTGCTGTTTTGAAGTACAAATGTCGAAACAAGATTTTTTTATGGTTTGGGGGGAGGTCATTGCCCCCCCCCCCCCCAACCAATAAAAAGTCAGGAGTTTTCTCTGAGGACATGAACCACAACCTATCCCAGTCAATGAAGGGTTGTCACTGACTTCACTCAGTTTTAGGTTTGGCTCATGGGACAGAGAAACAAGTATTTTTGTATCATTTTAGGATTTATAGTGTAAGTCTTAAAATTGTCTGGAAAAGGCATGTATAGGTAATAAGGAAATACAACGCCACCAGCATTATCTGTTCAGTGCCAAAGTGACAAAACTTCCTATATGGTTGGGACCTGCTATACAGCATGCAGTACTGGTGAGGCTGATGGTAACTAACAACCTTGGGGTGGACCCAGGACAGTGAGTTTGCTAGCCCAGTACATGTAACCTGAATGCATCCTGTCTTTATCTTGCCTCCACTGTGGCATAGGCTCAAGGCAAGCAAAGGATAGGTTGGCTGCCATCTGTGCCCACATCCTGTCAACACACGTCGATGATGATGAGTAATAGATGGGAAAGATACGTGATGCTTAATTAATTATCTTTGACTGCTGCGCTCTTCTCTTTTTTTTAATTTATTTTTGCTGTGTGCATTTTAAGTTTCTAGTAATTACAAGCTTTTATTTTTGGGTAGCGCTTTTGTGAAGAAGACGTGTTGAAAGCAATTTTATCCTAGTTTATCCAAATGCAGATACTGCCTGTTTATGGGCTCTGTATTAAGGGAGTGGTGTGTATGGAAGTTTTCACTGTAAATTAAACTCAGTTTCTTAGTTTATGTATGTGTCTTCATTTGAAAGGCCATTATTACAAAGGAAAGAAAAAGATTTTTTGAAAAATGGATACATATAAATATAATAGCTCAAGCAGATCACAAATGAAAAGCTGAAAGACCTCAGTATATACTTCCATCCAAACAGAGCCCAGCTCCCTTTCCCGAATTCATAGCTGTCTGTGAAATACTCTCATCAGCCTTTCTGTGTTTCATGCCACTTACTTCTTCAGCCCAAAGACCTACCTCTAGTCTTCCTTCTTTACCAGTATTTCTACAATCATGTCATCTTCAACGTAAAGAAGAGCCACTGCTGAGCTTCACCCTCGTGGCTGCTCCAACGTACACCTACCAATTCAAGAAAAGAGAATCAGAAGAAAAAAGGTTAAAGAAAAAAAAATCTGGTGTTTGGGCTGTTGATGTAAAAAGGAGGTTAAGTCCAAGCAAAACCACTCTTCCCAGTATACAAACCTGTCTAGGCTGGTTTCTATTTTTTTCTTTTTAATTAGCCAAAATATAAAGGACTTAATGATAGTAGAATGTCCAAAACGAAAACCAGAAGAAACTAAGCCTGCATTGGTATGCGTGCAAGAGGAATACAGGACATGAAGCAGTGTATCAATGAACAGAGTGAATACCTAGATTGCTGATGAGATGGACCTGTTTGTATGTTTGAAAAGCATTCTGTCTGGGATGAGAAAAAGGAGGAACTCTGAGGAAGTGTTAAACTAAGCAGTGAGCGTTTAGTAGTACAAAAGTGACTTTTCCAATGCCACATGGGAGTTCAGTGAAGTGACAGAGCAGGGAAGATGAGCTGAAATGACTATGGACTTCAGCAGAGACTCCACAGTTTATATTCCAGAGATTTTTAAACTGCTGACAAGCAGCTGGTAGCACTGAAGCTAAAATAATTGCTATTCACAAAATTCTGTTTTCTTTACCTGCTAAGCCTGCCATCCTATGAGTGCTAAATGTTGCAAAAACTGCCTTTTGAAATAGGAAGTATTTATCTATGTGAACCTTTTCCTATGCTTGATGGCCACTTTGTAACATGCATCTAGGACAGACAAGGAGGAGATAACAAGTTACTTTTAAAAATGAATAGCATAGCTGCTGCCTGAAGCTGAACACGATCAACTTTTAAACTTATTTTATAACATGGAAAACACCTTCTTTTTAAAATTAGATTATTACAGATGTAGCAAGTGATTGCCTATGTGAGTTCACTCAACTACAGTTTCTCAGATATCTTCTAAATAAACCAGGCAAGAGGACTGACCCTATGAGGATGTGAACAAGCCTACACTAAGATGGATGCAGTCTGTTCCTGGAATTCCTCTTCAGTATGGTCCCATCTTTTTTTCTGCATGTCACGCTGCTGGGTACAGAATAGGTCACAAGTACTGCAAGCTCTTGATCAAGGCATTGAAAAACTGTGGTCAAGTATCCCCAAGCAGAGACATCACAGAATACACAAGTAAGTTGCTGAACATTTGCTTTGCATCCTCAGTTTCACAGTACAGCTGCTGGAAGTGTTAGATCTACAGTCAGCATAGCAATTTGGTCCAGTAATGGGTCAATGTCACCAGTTGCTTTCCCATGGCCTAGTAAGAGTAGATATTTTTATGCTAAATCATACTCATATGAATAACACCTCCAGAAATGAACAAGAATCCTGGTATGCTCCTCTGGTTATCCAACTACATGTGTGAAGGTAATCTTTGTTTTGGCAAAGAGAGCAAGGATTTGCTATGTCTGTACTTGAACAGTGCTCATGAGAACTGAAAGATTAAACATGGAGAAAATTGCATGGCTCTAAGATTCTGGAAAACAAGGAAATAAATACAGAGTAAGCAGGTAGCAGTGCCAGAAGGTACAGATACAGATAACTGTGAACAAAAGTTTACTAACGAACTATTTATAGATCAGGCCAGCTAATCCTAGCAAATTGCATCCAAGCTGCAAAACCAATGCAATTCACCCACTGTTCCAGGGGAGCTGGTCTGCTCAGACTTATTGCACATTACTGTGGTATATATAAGGGTAGATGGTAGGAGAGTATGGATAACTACATATGTGTAGACAGACCCTCAGTTCATACACCCAATTTTATGCCAGAAACCACCGATGTCTAGAATGAAAATGAAGGAAATTGGCAGGACATCATGGATTCCAAGATATTTATAAACTTGGAAAGCTTTAACAATGTAAAGCTGTCTTAAGATGGAGCCAACTACTGAGAATACTGGCAGCCTGGAAGCTAAAAAGCTCTGTATGTTCATCTATAGTTATGTTTGAGCATGTTTCAGCATATTTGTGCTGCTCTTGTAATTTACTAAAACTCAGAGCATATCCCTCAACCTGTCAAGAGCCAAGTCTATTGTTGCCTTTTGGTATTAGATTTCTGTTTTTCCTTTTCACCATCCCACCCCCAAACTCTTCAATAGTGCTATGTTGTTTGTATAAAAATTGAAATGACCTAAAAAAAAGTGTATGTTGACCAACAGAACATAATAGTGCTTTCATGACTCCTGCATGACTTTTTCTTGACAAAGAGAACTCCAAGCTCTTAAGCTGATGAAAATTCTTTAATGTTATTACAATAACATTTAATCCAACCTCTAAAAATAACATGTTAGAAAACAGCTGAGTAACTATAGAAGCCCTTCCAATAGACAGCATACAGACACACACACTCATGGTCTTCCATGTTGTGACAAACCAGCTAAAGTAGCTGGGAAGGCTTTACGTTAACGTCTAAAAGGATGTTGCCCACGGCTAAAACACAGTGTATATGCTCAAACATGCAACTTTCATTCAATACAGCACGTGTAAAGAATTAAGGCACCAAGAGACATTAAAAACAAAAATTTAAAACAATATTTAGTTGCCTAATTGCCAACGCTAGTCTGAGTAATAAACAAAATACGTTAGATACACTAATTTATAGACAGCAATTATATACGATTAGTACCACATCCAATAGAGTGATTCATATCACTGGAATGTTAAAATCACTGGCTATACCGTGCTAGGAAAGAGAGGAAAACTAGAGGACAAGCAATGGATAGTGTACACTAAGGATAGCATTATCTGCTCTAAAATTATTGACAAAGTAGAAAAAAAGGACTTGGAATGCTTATTGATCAACATATTAAATGATAAATCATGAGATGGAGTAGTGGTGCAGGAGTCAGCAGCAGGCTACCAGATTGAATTTAGGAAGAGGATGAACAGCTCTTTAAAAATCTATCTGAGATGGCTAGGTAGAAAAATTGCATTGTGGAGGAGGCTAATAAGAAGTTATGTGCAGGAAATTTTACCCAGTGAAACATCCTTGGAATCTCTGAAAACTCTCAACAACTTTCTAATTAAAAAAGTATTTAAAGAAAATCAATAAAATTCTAGAAGAGACTTTTGATCTTATGGATAATGAATGATTTGCTGACAGTTACGAAAGTAGTAGTAGGCACAGTATAACTTCATTTTTTTGTGCAAACAAACTACAGTCCCATCCGGTAGTAAAACAGCCAGCAGCCTTTCAGGAGTGATATATCAGATTGTATTTTTATTTCCATCTTGTCTTGTCTCTGTTTGAGTTAGGGGCTCCCAGCTCTTGCTGATTTCAGAACTCAGTAGGAACTAAGAACTGGGAAACACTACCTTTCTCAAGATCTCATGGCTCATCGCTCATGGCACTGGACCAATCCTGCTATGTGACATTCAAAACCTCTCCATTTATCACCCACGCTGAGGGTGGCTGACCCCTGGTGCAGGACATACACACATATATACAGCCAAAACCAGCTTTGAACAGATTTGAGAGGAACAGAGCATTTAAAAGACAGATGCAAATCATAATTGGGAACTGTTTACAAATACCTTGTGGATTACTGGAAAAGAAAAAAAAAAGAAAGAAAAAAAGATGCTTAGCGATAAACAAACCAAAAACTTTGTTTCAAAACTGAAAACCATCCCAATCAGGAGTCAAAAGATTTTGAAATAAATAAATAAGTGGGGAAATGAGGCATTTATTATAATGAATAAAAATCAACAGCAGTGGAATGCAAGTAACTGAAAGATCTAAAAACTCTGTCCCACAGTGTTCATAAAAATAGTTGTTTTTCTAATATATCAGAAAAAATAGTACCTAGCAATGACAGATGTCTACTATGCAACAAATGTAAAATTATCAGTCTGCAGAAGAAGAAAAAGCATTCAAAAAATATTTATGTTCTGGAAAGTTGATACATTCGTATTTTATAGAAAAGACAAAATACTTTCAAGTAGGGAGGTAACAAGTAGGAAGGACGTTAAATAGTAGCTATTAAATATTTTTAGATGGGTATAGGTTTACACCAAAAAAACGTTGGCTAAGAAACTCCATTAAATACCACTGTTGACTTTTAACAAACCTTGAAAAAGTTAATATTGTGTCAACATCTTAAAAAGAAAAGTCTACACGGCTCTAGCCTACCCTACTGACATGAATCCTGAATTAAGTAATGGTAATAATGTGATGTAACTAGTGAAGAATTGAAGGTGATAGCATAATGTAGAGGAATGTGGTTGTGTGGAAAACAATCAATCTTCATCTTGTTTTGAGATGGTATTACAGGTTTGATTGTTAAATATACCTGCATCTGTTGTAGTCAGAATAAAAATCAATCTGTTTGCTTAGTGAAGATAAAATATAACAGATTACTAAATTACAGTCTACCAGGAACAGCATGAAGAAGGTATTCCTAATAACAGAAAGGATTTCAGCCTGACACAAAAAGGGATGGCATGAATATTTTAAAGCTGATGTTATATAAACTTCTATTAGAAATATATTTTAAAAGCTAAATTAATTAAACTGTGGAACTATTTATCAGGAGATGGTGAATTCTTATTATTTTCAATCTTCAAAAAACCCCTGGGTATCTCTCCCAAAGGCACAGTGTCTTAAACAGAAATTATGAGCACAGGGCAAAAGTTAGGTGGCACTTTTGTTGATTGTCATGTCTTATGGCCCTAAAATCTGCAAAACTCTATTAAATCAGAAGGAATTTTGCCATTGACTTCAGTAGGAACAGTTGTCTATATGAATAACCTCATATAAGGACTGAGGATAATCAATTAGTATTATACAAGATAGAGCTAATGGCCAAATATTGAGCTGTTTGGATTTTGAAATCCAGTTATTAATTTCAGAAATTAAATTGTATCCATATTTAATGCTTCATATTATCATTATTTATAAGGTACTAACTTCTCAACAGCAAGACCTATTAGTAGGAGTGAAAATATCTTCTGAAGGAAGAGAAAAAGGGAGCCCCAGTGCACAAGAAATTTAAAACCACTCTGAACAGAACACTAGAAAATATACAACCAAGTATAATCCTGTAGCAGCATCATGGAATGGGCAATATATCTACTAAACAAGGGGCCAAGGTGTTTACATCAATGCAGATGAATCCTGGTATCTGACACTTGTGGCTACTTGTACTAGGACATATCATAGTCATGTGTCACGACTTACCAAACCAGAAGATCTAGTCAATGAAATGGACTCAAAATATTTAACATATACTTTCTCACTGAATGTTCCCCAAATTTAACAGAGCTTTGATGAGGCATCCTAGCTCCAATAGTTCTGTAACTCCAGAATTCAGTGCTGACATGGGGTCATCAGTTGGGTTATAGACCATTCTTACCAAACACAGAAAAAAATCTTTTATTCCTCTCTTCATCCTATTCAGTCAGGCTCAGAAAACTCTCTATGTATTTTCATAGTGCATGAAGAAGTAAGAGACAACTTTAACTAACATTTTATCATGACTTTCTTTTAATAATAGTTATGGAAGAAGTAGTTGCTCTGTGCCAAATTACAGACCACTGTTTAAACGAAATCTCTCTACCTAGGGATTCTTCCCACCTCTTCAGATATTTGCATTTATCTTCCAAATCTATTTTAATGAGCTCTATATAAAAATGAGAGCTCATACTTCTAGAGCCTGATGAACAGGTAATTACTGTTTTGATTCCCATGAGAAGTCTTTGAAAACCCATCTTGTCATGGAAGTTAAGGGCATAATGTTTTAATTGTAGGTAGGAGAGTGCTGGGATAGTGCTTAAACTGAATATTCTACCATGTAACCTTTGTCCAAAATATCTTTAGACAAATGACCTATCAATTGTGAAACAGCTTACACCTGTATGTTAAAGAGAGGTTAGATTTTTCTGCCAGGGAGTCTCGAGTATTCTTTCTCTGCTGAACTAAGAGCTGATTTTAGTATTTCTCTGCTTCATGAGTTTGGAATAAGATAGAAAGGAGTATGTATTCTCTACAGATCAAAATTTAGGTCCATACTTAATTGATTACCTTCTGGCAATTTATAGGAGGACCTACATAAAGGCAGGAGGAAATTACTTTTCAACCTATTTTTGGTGTCTATAAGCTGTATTCAGATAAAAATCTCAATCCTTTGCTTCCAGTTCAAAAGTGCCATTGGATTCTCATGCTGCTGGGTACTGCATCAAAAGATGCCACTGCCAGAAACCTTCCCCTTACACCAGCTATTAGACAGATCATGTAATGGGTGCACCCATAGGTAATGGGTGCAGCAAATTCTGCCTGCGCTAAGGCACAGTGTCTCTGGGACCAGTGCTGCAATGGGAAAATTCGATAGAGTAACCGTAGTAGCAGTAGCGTAGAGTCCAAATTTTCCACGACAAAGCAGGGATTTGGGGGCCCAGCTTGGGAGGAAAGAAGCTTCCAGCTGAGCCATGCACATGTGACAGAGCTCCTGGAAGAGCAGCTGGAAGTGGAGCCTCCTACAGCTAAATTTTTGCTATCAGTAGAGGAACTGATTGTTTTAACACCTAGTTTTTCCAGATCGGATTATAACATCCCTTGCATTGTGCAGATTAAATGAAATAACACAATTTGAGAATTCATGTGAAATTCATGACTCCTGCTTAAGTGCCAAAATTTAAAAGGTTATACTTTTTAACCATTTTCTAAAGATAATTTAAAATTTTATTTCACTTCAAAATGCATCTATTTTTAATTTTTGAGGGCAATAACTTTTCTTTAAAGAAAAATGAAACAAAGTGGGTTTCCTCAGATTAAAAGAAACCTTTTGGTTAATCCAAAAAGAATGTTTTCCAGTCTGCATTTCAGAAAGAAAAGAAAAAATAATTTAGTTTTGTGTTGACTCAGAAGGTATATTTTTTCCATTTTTTTCAGCATCAAACCAAAAAAAGTTATTTTATTTGCTCAGTCCTGTACACAGATACAAATGAAGTCTGCAGGAGAGACAGGTGCTCAGCATCTTTGAAAATCAGGCCATTAAAGTAATGATTTTACCCTATTGATCTTAAAGAGAAAGGAAATTGTACAATGAATATATTTAGAGATGATACCAAAATAGGAAGGACTGGAAATAGCAAACATCAGAGGAGCTTAGAAAGCATTAAAATGAATACAATTTAATGTGGATAAATGTTAAATAATACACATGGAAGAAAATACTATCTGGCATAAAATCAAAGAAACATTCTACAGGAAGAACAGTAATGTGGAAAAGATTTGGGGTGAGAGATAAGAACATATTGGACATGAGGTTTCAATTTAATGACGTTGCACAAGTAGCAGATCTATCATGAAAAAAGATATGAATTAAGATTTTGATTTGCTTATTGCTAATGGTTCACGTAGTGTTCTATTTCTTATCATTAGCTAAATCCTGTTATTTGGAGAAGTCAATTTGTACAGAAGAGCCTTCAATTTTTTTGTTGTTGTTGCATTACCTTTCTGCAAATAAATTCATCTGCTATTATGTTCAGCATGCAGAGCAAGTGTTTTAGAGAGAATCCAGGAAATGATGACAGAAACAAGTATTACAAGGTGTGATCTATTTTGTGAGAGGTTAAGGGTACTTTATGGTTAGAGCTTAAGGAAAAGAAGCTATGATAACAGTCTTTAAACATCTAAATGGCAATAGTCCAAAAGGAGGGAGAGATGATTAACTGAGGTTGGAAATGGCATGTTAAGGAACAGTAACTTGAAAGGGGATAGAAATGTGTATATAAAAATTAAAAACAAAATGTAAGTCACAAGGACAATGAGATGAAGGGAAAATTTACCCTAAAGGTAGTTAATACATCATGTCTACATGTGCTTCAAAGGAGATTCGATAAAACCTCGAGGGCATTTACAGAAGACAAGCTTCCCATGTAGGGCATTGGACTATTCTACCTAGATGATCTTTTCCACTTGTTCCAGACTCAGAGTAGTTTGCATTTCGCTGTGCTTCTTTTAATTTTCTAAATTTCAGATTCTTTTTTATATTTGCAAAGCTGGCAAGAAGATGGGTAGATTTTTGCTTTGTTAATGTTTTTCCAATTCAAGCTGATAAGGCTTGACTTGGAAAAACAGAAGGGCTGGCAGGCATTGTTGGGTTTATCAGGTTTGGCATTTTTGCAGTGATGCTCAGGTACATCCTTGACCACGCACAACAGGTAAGTGTCTGAAACCCCCAAGTCCAAGTCTGACGGTTTCAGGACCTGGATGTTTTTATTAATAGGTGTCTCAGTTAGTGAATCATTCTGCACAAAGGAAATGTTCCAGAACTTCTTCAGTTGCAAGAATGCAGCTCAGAACCAGTTAGCTTGCATTTCACAGCTTCAAGGGGTTTTCTGCAACAGTACGATTCTTTATTCCAAATGAATACTGAGTTTCCGAAGAACAGGACAACAGTCTCAGGTGAAAATTTTAAAAAGTAAGAAAAATTCTCCAGATTTCTTCTCCAGCATACCCCTGCTCAGTCCGAGCCTTGCCTGCAGGGATTTTAAGATAGAAATCACATGGCTAACATTAAAACCTTGTTAAAGGATTAGGGCCCACGTCCTGAGCCAGGTTAAATTGAATGCAGCTCTATTGACTTCAGCAGTTTTACCCTTTCACAGCAGTTGAGGATCTGACCATAAAAATGCCTTGGGCTGGTTTATTACAGGAACGGGTAGGTATGTTCATATTTGATTTCTGGCTCCAAGTTCTTTTGACCTGTTATAGTTGTCTAGTTCTTGAGAAACTGAAATAAAAAATGACATGCAGAGTCAGACACTTGAAAGTGCCTTGCAAGATAGGAAATGCAAGAAGGAAACATTGTGTTGTCTCATTTTCATGCATTATGCCACACATTTTAATTGCGTGTGCATAACATATTTTTCACAAAACTATTGCCCCACTTTGTGTATTGGCTGGAATGAAGCTCCTGTTGTATATTTCCTTTTATCTTTTCCACGCCATGTGTGGGTCCCAGCCTAATTTACAATCCTGCCATCCAAACCCTACATAAAATACACAAATTATTCATGTCTTCATGAGCTTTTCCATAGTGACTCATTAATTATTTTTATGGTATCTTATGAGAAATATATTATAATTCCCTTTCCACAGATGAGAGAACTGAAACAGGAAAGGAACATGGCCAATTTTGGGCCACAAAGTGGATCAGTGGCAGGCCCAGAGATCCTGGCTCTCAGCTGGTATTTATTTCTTCCCAAAAGGAGAGGGTAGCCATATTCACAGCTTCTAGTATATGCACCAGCAGTCATGAAGGCTATTCCAAAAGACAGAACCAAAATACTGCAATGGGGGCACTCAACTAATGACGAACACAGTGGTCACCTGTAAAAATATTATCTTAATGCTACTGATGGAATTTCTGGCATAGCAACAGATATAAACTTCAGAGTCTACAGCTTAACCACTTGATCATACTTTGAGTTTATGAAATCTCCTCTTATTTTATACACTTTTTTTTCCTCTCTACGCAACATGATGTGGGGCTTCCAGCAACAGGCCTCCTTGCAGCATGAGGAATCTTTGACAAGAACCTGGTTTTGTCATGTTGGAGCTCTGAAAATAATGTAAATTTGTCATTATTGATGAAATGTGTGTTTTAATTAGTTTTAAATTACATCTGGAATTTCTGAGTCTCTGGACTGTGGTACCACCTTGCAAAAGAAGTATGAATCGATGTGTAAGCAACTTTGCTTATATACTGGAACCTCAGGTTCTTCTCTATAAGCAAGTTCCATCCTGCTTCATTAGTAATATGCAGTAATAATATGCAATACAGGAGGAGACATTCAAGACAGTTGATTTCACAGTCTATCAGATGCACATATCTCAAATGTTTGCTGTATTTGGTCCTGAAAACTGGTTAAGAAATAACGTATCTAAAGGCTTCTTTTTTTGTGTGTGTGTGATTATTTATACAACTACACTAAAGCATAAGGAAATTTTATTTTGTATTGGGTTTCTGTGGCAAGGTTTTGGTAGCTGGGGTGGTTACAGGGTTGGCTTCTGTGAGAAGCTGCTGGAAGCTTCCCCTTTGTCCAACAGAGCCAATACCAGCCGGCTCTAAGATGGACTCGCCGCCAGCCAAGGCCGAGCCGATCAGCGATAGTGGTAACGCCTCTGTGATAACATTTTAAGAAGGGAAAAAAGTTGGGGAATGGGGAGAGAAACGGTAGCCAGGGAGTGAGAACCTGTAAGAGAAACAACTCCGCAGACACCAAGGTCAGTGCAGAAGGAGGGGGAGGAGATGCTTCAGGCGCCGGAGCAGAGATTCCCCTGCAGCCCATGGTGGGGAAGACCACGGTGAGGCAGGTTGTCCCCCTGCAGCCC
>JANZLQ010000032.1:11519347-11535635 GCA_026212715.1 Elanus axillaris | reverse complement strand
GGGGGCGGGAGTGTGTGTTTGACTTCTCTGCGGACCCTCCGGGGTGAGGGCCGGGGTGTTGAGAGGGAGCGAGGAAAAGAGGAAGAGGTTTCCTCCAAGATCGCGGTAATAAAGCACCAATCACCGCTCCTGGAGTAAATATGATAAAAATCAAGTGCTTAGGTTAAAGTTGATCGAAATTGTTCAAGCGTGACCAATGAGCTAAAATCCAGGATAATGACTGCGCGCCCTGACAATCCCCTTCTCCCCCTCGCCCACTCGGGCTCGCGGCTCTGCACAGCCCCCGTGCTCCCGTCTCCCACGTAACCCCTCGCTCAAAACTTTCTTGCAGATGATCCAAGCAATACAAGTACTAAGGTTTCACCTTTTGGAATTAGAAAAGGTAAGAGCCGTGGAGGCGGGCAAGCCGTTCCCTCCCTCTGTCGTCGTCGTGTACTGTGTCGTCGTCGTCCCCCCCCGTGCCCCCCCTTGGCTGTTTGGGATGACTTGTAAACATGGCCATTGGAGATAGGGGAAACGCAGTGTGATACCGTAACCTGTGCCATCGGAGCATGTGACACCCGCCAGCCATGCCCGGCCCAGCCCGGCGTTCTTCTTTTTTTTTTTTTTTTCCCAGCGCAATTTCAACGGAGTCGTTCAATGCATATATTATTAAACCCCCTTCCATCCTTCTTACCCCTTCCCTCAGCAGAAGCTCTTTTCCTGACTGGGAAATCATATGTTTAACCAAACGAGAAATGAAAGCACTCCTGCCTTTCTCCGGCTCTGGCAGGCACATTAACCCCAAGCAAGCAGTAAATGTTTGGAAGAGGCAGGGGGCCCCTGCGCGGCGTGGGGAGGGGGCTCTGCTCGGGCGGAGAAGGGCTCTTCCCCCGGCCTCGGCGAGTACCTTCCTCTTACTGCTGCCGGCCACACAGACCTTTCTTTGGCCCCGGTTTAAACCGATCCCGCCCCGAGTGAGTAGCTGTACCTGTCTGGGCCGGGCATTCTCCAGAGGTACCGACCGCCTGGGTCCAGCTCCCAGGGTCCCGATCTTATCAGCGAGTCGGATTTTCCTCTGCACACCAGACTGAGCCCACTATCTCTCTTTCCCTCCCTCCCTCCCTCTCTCTCTCTAACTTGTTGCTGCGGCAAGTCTCTAGAGAATAATATGTGCTGCAACAATTTCTCTATTGTTTCCTTGCCTTCAACTATTGTGCCCCTTAATTAGAGTTACTTGTGGAGTGGATCAGAGGGTTGCTCTTGCTATCAAAAAAAAAAAAAAAGTTGCAATCCGATATTTTGCCATTACTGATACTATTATTCTTGTTACTGTTTTCAGGTTCATGAATTGTGCGATAACTTCTGCCATCGGTACATTAGTTGTTTGAAAGGAAAAATGCCAATAGACCTCGTTATCGATGAAAGGGATGGCAGCTCCAAATCAGACCACGAAGAACTCTCAGGATCTTCCACAAATTTAGCCGATCATGTAAGTCCTTCTGATTTCTTTGTCTCACTTTTTAAGGCTTTAACCTGCTTAGAGGACCTGTCCCCGGTTGCATTGTTTTGCTGCTGCTGACTGTTAGGAGCATAATTACCATTCCTACTCTAACCTCTCGCAAGCTCGGATCCCGTCTTTACACTTTCTTCCCTCTCGTTTCGTAAAGTTGGAGAAATGCGAAAGGTTCCTTCTGTTTCCATCTGTAAAGCAGCGAGTTTGCAACGGTTTGTAAAGTTTCCTGGTCCGGGCGGCTCGGAGAGCTAGCAGGCTGTCGGTTTGATGTGGGGATCGGTGCTTTCTCTGCTTCTTTGCCAACTCTGCAATCAATGCAGCAATGTAAGGAAACAGAGACAAGAAAGTTAGGGAGAAAGTTTGCTGATTTGCTCCCCCCTCCCCTCTCGTGCGGATGACAAGTGATGAGAATTATTGGCAATACTACACTGCATTACAAAAAAGGGGTTAGCACATTAGAGTTTCCAATGCTTGTGCTTTATAGCAACTTATTGTCAGAATATGGACTTATTGCCAAACGCCTGAAGCATCTTCATAATAAAAGACAGTAACCTTGATGAAGCAATTATTAACAATGTATTACAGAAAGCTGGAGAGAATGATGATTGAGTAACCGTAGGTCAGCGGTTGACTTTAACACTTTAGGAGTTGGTGAATTCGTGTTATGTGTGTAGGACTGAACGTTGGTGTGTGTGGTAAGGAGAGTGCCTTTGTTTTTCCGGGTTTTGGAGCGGCTCGTGTGATCCTTCAAAAGATGTAGATGCAGAGAGACTTCGGGATGTGAAGGGAAAGATTGCAGCTGGTACTGCAGAAAAGGGAAGGAATAGCTCTGGTTGAAAAGAGTGGGTGTGAACTCGAGTTTATTTATAGGAACGCATCCCTGGGGGGAAAAGGGGTTTACACAGTTTTAGATTCAATTGAACTCATAATCTAAATGATACAGTCTAATATTTTAGCGGTTGAAATATTAATTTAACACCCGGTGTGAAGTTAACCATGCTTTCTGCACAGGCGCCTGCCTTTATTTCCCAGTGTGTTAAGGAGAGTAGCTGCAAGCCCAGGGAGAATGAGCTTTCCAGGAGCTTTTGTTTCCTTTGAAAACATGTTGTTTGTGTGTGTATCTGATAATTACATTAGACCTGGACTGAAGCTGAATTGGGAGATAAAATAATAATAAATTCTTCTAAATGCTCCCCTTCTGGCACGGCTTAGTTCCAGAGCCCGGGAAATATTTTTGGACCCAAGCCTTAGCTTTCATTTTCTCATTTGTATTCGGTAAACACTGCAGGACAAGGTTTTTGTGATGTTTTCCATTTTAAATCTATTCTTTTGAGAGAGAGAAAAAAAAAAAAAAGGTATGCAGAGGTTCCTGAAAGTTTCTCTGCTTATCAGTTATCTCACACGTAGCTAATAAACTGTACGAGGCATGACACTCTTTCAAAAATATTTGGTTTATGGCATTTTAGAACCCTAAATTCATGTGCATAAGTATTCCGGGAGAGCACTAGAAAAGAAATTGAAATGAGTGGCAACCTGAAAGATAGAGGGTCAGTGTATGATTCAGAGCAACAGAAAAAAAAAAGTACATGTTTCTCCAGTACAGTTTCTTTACAAGAGCGTGTTTCAAGTGGAAGTGTAGAAATGGAGCATGCTTGTGTTTATATTGAAGAGATTAGATAAACTAGCCTGTTTAGGGTTCTGGCAGATGGCGAATGCTCAAGCCAATTTGCAGTGCACCATTATAATATTTAAATTCATACACAATGATAGGACAGGGGTGGAAGGGGTTAGCATTTTGATAATTTGATAACTATTATCTTCCCTAAGAAGAATCTCCTCTTGCTTTTGTGGCCCCAAACCCAAACTCAAATAAATATGACAACCCATTTATCTTGCACCCGTTAGGGTTTACCACTTCATTGGGTATTATAATTTAAAGCCTTTTATTTCCTGGAGATTTGAGCTATAACATTTTTACTTTAGCCCCCTGCTATTTGTTTTGAAAGGAAGCAATAATTTGTGCAACCAGAACACCAACTGGGAAATGAAGAGTTGTATCACATAGTTACATTTTATTCATGCGTTTTGGGAAATGTGTCTCCTTATTGGATTTTTTTTTGTGTGTGTGTGTGTGTATTAGCTTGTTTTCCCAACAAAACTTTAACACTCTTTTATAGCTTAGTCAAACTACTGTGTGTGCACACATTTATATTTGCACTGTACAAGGTTTCAGCAGGAAGAAATCCACTTTTATGCATAAAAAAAGGAAAAGCTTTAAAAAATGGCTAATATAAACACACAAGACTATAAAAAAATGAGCCAACACTTGTGAGCATCTACCTGAAAATGTAGTAGTTCAAGCATGCAAATTTGTCCAATTTGACTCTCCAGGTTTATTTTTTCATTTGCTTTGATATGCATATTTAATATATACCCTCAGGCTAGATCTCATTTGGTGAAAGTTGGTGCAGGGGTGATGATGAGCCACTTCAGAAGGACAGAGACAGCATGTTGTTTCCTCTGTTTTATGTATTGGTCCACTATTCTGATCCATGGGTCTTCCCCTCATAGTTTTATTTGCACATGAAATACCAGGAGCATTTCAACTGATTGGCTATGAATAATGATAGCCAAAAAGAAGTGTAGGTTAATTTGTTGTGTGCCAAGGTTTTTCTTGTGGAGGTGACAGTTTGTGACAGCTGTTTGACACCCCAAAAATCCATACACCTCTATTCTTATTAAGTGCTATAAAGCTGTGCCGTGTGTGTTTAATGTGAATGCGAGGGGTGGTGGCGGTGACAGTGGCAGTGCTGAACTAGGAACTAAGGCAGCTCTGTTTTATTCCTTTGCTAGACCTGAAAAGAGGCATAAGAGAAAGTTACAGAAAGAATCATAGGATTAGCCAATATTTACCATAAGACTTTAAATGGGGTACTCAAATAGTGCCTGCTTCCCTTTTCAAAATCTACTGCACTACTATTTATATAACTTAATTGGAAATCAAAACCAAAATCAAGAAAGGAATGAATTCTTCAGAGATATACCTGTGCTGGAAAGAGGAGACAGCTGCAAGCGGTTGTGCTATACGTGTTTGGTAATAAATGTGTTTATCGAATTTTATTTTAGTGCGCTATTAACTGTTATGTAATACAGTAAGTGTAAAGGGTCCAGGGACTTGGCAGATCAAATAGTGCAGCGCTGGCCACAAGAAGCTGAAACTTTTGTTATTACTTTGCTGTGTTTAGTAAATATAACAGCCCATAATTAGTGTTTGAATTTTTAACACCCTCATATTTTTTTATTGCTCTGAGGTATTAGCTGTAGATGGGAAGAAGGTAATTACAGCTATGCCCTGGCTGAACCAGATCAGTTAGGGAGAAACAAAAAAAAAAAAAAAAAGAAGAAAATAAAATAAAAGAAAAGAGGAAAGAAACCTTTCCAGCTGCAGTTCAAGTTGAGTTTCCCAGCACAGACAATTTCTTATTGTTCAATGTAAACACTCTGGGCCCTATCCTGCATTCTGTCTTGAGCCTAAATTATCTCCTGAGATTGCCAGCAAATCTTTTTTTTTTTTTCCTTTCGAGCTACTCAAATCTGAATAACATAATGCTTGGAAAATTTGGAGATTTTAAAACTTTTTTGAGCATATGACAACATTTTGTACTTTAATTACATTTCTTCTGTACCTGGCTTCACCTGGTGCCACACAATTCTTCCTTTAGCACAAACTTACTTTGAAGCCTAGTAATTCTCCCATAGAAATTTATGGATGTCCTTACTCTGGCTTTCATGGGAGCAGGATCAGGGCCTCAGTCTTTCTGATATTTGTTTATAAGTTCTAGTCAATTTGCAGATGAGAGGTAATAATGTACAGATCATCGTTTATAGAATATAATTAAAAACGGATAGAAATATACATATATCTCTTTTTTAGAAAAGCACTGTTGACAGATTAGAAATCTGATGCCTTAGCTGTAGAAGAGAAATATTAGTATGAATATTAAACCTTTCAGCTCTCAAACAAGGAGATACTTTTAATTTGTACTTTTGGACATCCAGACATTTTACATTTCTTTAATATTTCTTCTCAAAGAATGGTCTGTGCAAATTCCTGACATCTTGCAGCTGAGAAAAAAATAAAAATAGGGTAAGATATATGTGCTCCAGTTATATAATTAAACCTTTAGGTAAGATTTCTCTGAGTAATGAGGAAGTAATTGGGGGCCTGATGCTGCAGTCTCCAGGTTTGCCACACTTTGATGGACTTCAGTGGGAGTTCTGAGTGTGCCAGAAACGCAGGATCAGACCCCAAAGGTGCCCTTTCTGTTTGTAGTGTGACAGAAGGGAAACTAAAAGTAGCTAACTGCAACAATAAGGGAAACTTTTTTCTTTAATAACCAAATTTCTTAGTATGTGACTTGAGGCTTTGGATGTAGCAGTAGGCCCCGTCCTTTCTGAAGGGGCAAGGAGCACCAGGAACTTTCCGAGACTGTAGAGAATGTTGTGTATTTCCTTTTTCGATGGGGCAAGGTACTCTACCATCAAAGGTAATCTGCAGCTCGAATTTGAGCGTTTCAGTTTTAAATTGGGTTCTCTCAAACTGAACTGGTAATGTATTTCACTATCTCTTTTACGCCGGTGTTGCCACTTTGGTTTGAGTTGTCTATCAGTCTAGATGAAGCGTAGCCACATGGAATGATGTAGCAGGACAATTAAAAAAACAACCCCCCAATTTTTCAGGTCTCAGTTCCTTGCTGACAGGTGGATTACATGTCTGATTTTGATCTCAATTGGAAAATAAAAAGCATGCAGGTTTTCAGAACGTTGCCATGTTCTAGGAGTGTCAAAAATTCCTTCTGACACTTTCCTTGAATGCAAAATCAAGGGACAAGAATTAAAGCTTGTACATATGTATACATGCATACACAAATATCTGATAGATCACAATACCCTGTCTTTTGTTTAAATTGTGTAATTCTGCTACAGAAAAGTTAGCATACTAAATATGCATCTGTAAGAAAATAAACCTTGGTAATATCAGGAGTAGTTGTTTTCAGAAAACATACATATTGTGTCAAATCAGAGTTTTTCATGGCTCATTTACTTATCAAAAGTTTCTTTACATAGTAAGTTTATTACTACTGCACTCCACAACAGTCTTTAAGATACCATCCTGAACTTTATACATACAAAACGTAGACACAGATGTGCACACAGAAACACACATGTATGTATGTGTGTATATTTCTGTGTCCAGCATAGTATATCATCTCTTGATATACGGTGGTACCTAGATACAGATTTTTGTGGTATCGGTCACGTCAGTCATTCCCCTGTATTTACAGGTGTTAACCTGTAAGAACAAGGTGAGCAGGATTTGGCTTGTATTGGTGTGTGTGAGGGGGGAAGTGCCATCTGTATCAGTAGTTCTGTTCAGTTTTGTGTTTGCAAAATTAATTTACCAGAGCAACCTCCAGACCTTTGAGTCCAACTATCTTCACAAAGAACGAGCCCTCTAGCCGTTGCAGTTTCTTTTATGGAAGCAAGTTCTGTTTTATTTGTTCCTGCAAGATCAATGGTTCTGTCCATTTCATCTGATAAAATGTAAGGGCCTGATCCTGTCACGGCTGTATACTTAAAACTTCAGTTAACGTCTGTGAGCCAAATCCTGCTCGGCTTACTCACATGGGTATCAGCTGGCCTGATGGATTTTACTTCCCAGTTATAAATAAGAAGCAAATTCCTTACGGTTAATTGAGTCTTTAATATCACCATAAAGAACAGTGTGAGATCAGAATCAGCCCTAGCGGGACTGCATAGGCTCACAAAAAAATTAGCCAGACTTTGCCCAGTGGAAATTCTGGGCACACAAAGTAAGAATTGCAATTTAACAGAAGGTTATCCTGTATCAAATTTCTCTGCTACAACATCTCTGTTCAAGAAATCCTGCAGCAGCTAAAAACTCTTAGACTTTCCACCAGATTTGCAGCATCGACAAAAGAGTAACGCATCAGATTTGCTTTGTATACCAGGAGACTCTTGTCCTCTCTGTTGCTCTTTCCCAGATTTAGCAAAATTCAATGGTGGTGCTAAATCAATTTTTTTTTAACTTTCAAGGGAAAAAACACTGGCAAAATTGGGTTTTCTAGGGAAGGCTGTGTGTGTAAATGAGAAACAGTGGATAGCAGTGGAGTGATCTCCTGTGGCCCTGCTAGTACAAGCTTTCCCCATATTGTCTCCTGCTTTTATATTAATTACAACTTGCATTATCAGCTGCGAGTCTGTAGCCCAGCAAATAGAAAATACTGCCCCTGGAGACCTAGCTTCTTGTATCTATTTTCCATCTCCTTCTATTGTGCTCTACTCAGTATTCGCTGCTTTTCTCCTGGTAACACTGCTCTTTAACACAATTAGGTAAGAGCAAGAGGAGCACCATATTTGACTCCCAATTATTAAAACTACTGGGAATAGATACATGTGCGCCGTTTACCTTCTATGGTATCTGGCATTAGTTTAGGTCATATGTGTGTGAAAATCTTACAATATGCACACATACACAAAACAGGCAGTTGCATTTTGGCAGACATCATCCACACTCTTCAACGTGTTTCTGCAAAGTATATCACTAAACTTGCAAGAAGATATGAGAAGCCATGCTAACAGTTTGTGTAATTTATCTAAAGATCTCATTTTCTGGGTTTTTTTTTACAGTGTGATAGCTTAATACAAATTTCATTGAAATGAATAAAAAAATTGCAATTCATGTTAGGGGGCTTTACATCAGGATCTCTTTAGGTACCTAAACTGTACTGATAAAGTGTTTCCAGTGAAGTACACTTTAGATGTGTCATTTAGTCCCATTTTTTCTGTGAGGACATACATAAAATAACTACTTATGATGAGGCATTTGGCCAAGAAGCTTTTCTTGAGGGATGCAAAGTTGGGAACAGTCTAGGGGAGAAAAAGAGAAGTTCACTGACACGTGCAATAATCTTAGTCCAAAGCAAAAGAATGCTGCCTTTTTATGAGGCTGTAAACTCCACCCCTAGAGTTATTTGTCATTTTTTATAATATTAAAGCCTAGCTGTTTCCCTCCCTTTCAAATTCCTCCAACATTCTTTTGTCGCATCTTGTAAATAGCCCATCTTATTATTTCTGTCCTTCAACAAAATTCTGCCAAATTGCTTCCTCAAGAAAACTGTGTCACAAGAAATACATTGAATTCCCAATCAATACAGTCTGTCTTTCCAAAACGGGATCTACAAACTGAGGTCAAGAACAACTCAGCCTGGTAGAGACAGCAAGTGTTTTCAGCTGCAGGAATTCTCATTCAGTGATCCTTTCCAAATCATTATGGTTTTGAAACAGAAAGGCCGGTCTAGCTTTTGAAATACTGTATGATAGGTTTTGGATGACATTTGCCTTAAAACATAGCTGAGGTGTTACCAGTTAATTATTGTAATTTTCATATGTGTGATAAGGAGCTCCAACAGCAGCCAGCTTAAGAGAGCCTGCAGTGCATAAAATTACCATAACTCACTGTGTTCCCCGGAAAGTTTAGCCTAGGTGAACATGTTGCAATTATTACATTTTCTAAAAGAAGGTTCCAGCCTGATGTTGTTGGAGGGCTAAACTCATGCTATGCTATTGTTTCTTTCCTTTTTCATGTATTTCTTCTAGCTCTTTATCTGATTACCATCCGGCAAACAGCTGACGCTAAGAGGCTGCAGAGGGCTGAAGAGCTCCTGTCTGCTGTTTGCCTTCAGCTTGAAGCTATTTGAGTGGCTTCCTAACTCAGAGATAAAAAGGGGAGCTCGTAGGCACAACTGTGTTTTAATCCAGGCTGTAAAGAAACTTGCTCAGTTTTTGCATTTTATTTGTATCTGAACTTTTTGTTAACCTTATTTTCAACTTTTGGGTTTTTTTTTGTAATAACATCTGGGCTGCCTGAACTTTCAAGACTTCTCATCTTTCTTTTTGTGTTTCTTCCCAGCTGATTCTGTAAAATGATGGTAAAATGGTTTTGGATGTTTGGGTTTTTTTAAATGAAATTCGGGGGGAGTTACGGTGCTAATAATGATTTCTGAGACCTAATTAAAACAACAGCCTCCACGAGTACAAAATAGTATTGTTTGAGGGGTTCTTTTTCCTATTGTGGTTCTGTGTGAGGAAAAGTAGATCAGTCTTCTAGGTTTTGGAGGGGGTGGTGGTTTTGTGCCGTCAGTACTGTCTGTTGCGCTGACAGGTTAGGCAAACTTCAGATCCCAGCCTGTCTTCTGATTTTACTCATATCTTCCTGCTGTGGAACCACGTACGTGGGTGCATGTGTGTGTCTGTGTAAGGTGAAGGGGATTTGGATCAGTCTTACCCTTTGGTCACCTAGGGCTTTATTGGGAACCTTTTGAAGTCATGGGCTCTTCCCTTTGTCTCTGCTGTGATCTGGGTTAGGCCCGTTAGATTTATGTTACTGGGTATTGTAGCAAGCCGTTATTTGGCAGTTCCATTTTGCGTTGCTGTAGAGCATGTGGTACTAATCAGCGCTAGGAGATTACTTTGAGATGTTTCAATATATATTTTGGGACCTGATTCCAATCACACTTACACTGAATTTTACAATGGGTAAATCAGTTGGTTTTGTTGAACTTATTCCTACTACACGTCAGGGTAGCTGAGGTCAGAATCAGTCCTGCTCACAGAATTTATCCAAACTTGTCACTTGTTGCTTTCAGGATCTCCTTGTGCTTTAATAGTCTGGTGTTATTTCACAATGCAGATTGAAAACACAATCAAGCCTAAGAGGCAATTTTTTTTTTTTTTTGAGAGGGGATTTTTTTGTTGTTGTTGAATTATTATAATGTGCTTGATTTAAGTTGTCGCATACAGGTGACAAGTAATGCAGGTCCAGCCCCTAGTCTGATCTGTTTCATGTGTTCTTGCTCTCCTTTTCTGCCAGAGGAAATTCCATCTCTTGCCTGCCTTCATGTGGTGCTGATAAAGCTCTTCCTGTACAGTAGAATTCCTGTTTTCCTTTAAGCAACAGCAGGGTATTGGGAATGATCAGGAAAGGGGAGGAGGACAGGAGGAGAATACACTCAACAAAGTAGCACTAAACTGTAACATTAAGTTTTCCTCACTTAACAGCTTTAAATAGCAGCTCCTCACTCCAGGAAAGCCAATACTCAATAAATTAGAAAGCTCACATTAATTAGGTGGCTAAAGTACAGTAGTTGAGGTCTTACTTAGCCAAGTTTTGCAAACTTTGTGTCTGTCTTCTGCGTTCCCTTTTTTTGTGTTTTATGCATAGTAATGTAGAAAGTATTACGTAAAAATCACTATACATGTTTTTTTATATAATCACCTGGTGGTTATTCTTGACAATACTTGTAAGTGAACTGTTAGAGTGATACATCTAGAAAGTCTTTTGAAATGTGTCATATCAAGGTGGTTGGGGAGGGGGGTGAGGAAGCATCTTTCCTGGTATATAACATCTTTCAGAGAAAGCTTGCTTTTTTCCCCACAACTTTGCATTTGCTTGAAGTTTTTCCAGCATTCAAATGGGTGAGAGAGAGGGTAGGGAGTGAGGACATGCTCCTCTCCCATGCATGTTCTCCTTTACTTCTTGAAACAGTTTCCCTCCTCTTCCTCTACCCTCCCATCCCTAGTCAGTCTGGAAAAACAAAGTGTGGGCAGATAGTTTGCATACCAACTATCCTGACCCTAATGTGAACACCTAGTATCGCAAACTGTGCGGGTTGATGGTCTCCCCCTGTATAGCTCATTAAGAAACTTAATTATTTTTTTCTTCCCTGAAATATTCTTCTGCAGTACTATTCAAACAATTAAATCCAGACAACTCTTTGGAAAGTTTAAAAGAGAAAAAAAAAAATCTGTCCTTTATTTTTCCAAGTAAATCTTTGTACCCCCTCTGCCTGTCTTTGTTGAAGAATTATTACACTGTGCAAACAGTATCGGTGTTTGGCACATTTCACAAATGCTAATGTGTATACTTTTCCCCTCCCCCCCTCTTCTCCCGGTTTTCTTTCTGTTCTTCATTTGCTATTGGAATGGGAACTGTGGAAAAAATTCCTTGGCATTCTGACACCAGAATCCTTCATCTTGGAGAGACCACGATGATGCAACCTCAACGCACTCGGCAGGCACACCGGGGCCCTCCAGTGGGGGCCATGCTTCCCAGAGCGGAGACAACAGCAGCGAGCAAGGTAAAAGGTCAAACTTTTTTCCCTCCGCAAAGTAGGCATGACTAAAATAACTCCAGCTTTTTTTATTATATCAGTACATCTGCCTTAGAGTAAACATGGAGTGGCAGACTTGCAGTATAATCAGCTGTAACTTAGGGAGACGGTATTTCCTTTTCCTAACCCACTTAGCTGCATTTTATTATTATTTCAAAGTGAAATATCTAATCTTCAAACAAGCTTTGTAATAACAATTGATTAGTTCTGCCAATTCCTTTACAAATTTGGTTATCTACAGTTTATTTTTATGTGGTGTAAGTAAATATAATGACAGACATACTCTCCAGCTGTGATGCAGTTGTTTGAGCTGGGTTATAGATGGAGAAATTAACCTGTAGTTTTAGCTGGGGAAGAGACTCCTATATGAAGTTATTATGAAGCTGCTAAATTACATAAAGTATAAGCATAACCCAAACTGGACAGAAAAATGTTTCTTGCAATGTTTGCTTGTACAGACTTGTTTCTGCTTCTGAAAATCTTAATTCATAATGGTAAATAGAGACGTACCTGAACTGCAAAACCTCTGCTGGATCTATGCAGTGAAGCCTTCTCAAGGGGTCAGGAGGTTTGATTATTATTTCAGGGTTTTTTTGTTTTATTTCCTACTGCATTGCACCTTCTGTGTGGTCATCTGCATCCATGCTGAGTGAGTGTCAAAGGCTGTCATTCTGATACGATAGTGTTTTACACTTGCTCGTTAGAAGTATAAGTGACTCCAGAAGGTGTAAGAGTCAAGTCTCCAGTGCTGAAAGTTGGGTAAAGGTGGTCTACTGTCACTCTGGGATCTTGATGCAGAATTGATTTTGGTTTTCGTTTTTTTTAAGACCAAAGTTTAAGGTGGGCTCCGTTCTTGTTTTTCTTTGTAAACACAGTAAGCCTCAGCCAGTGAGTGAGACCTTACCTTTATAATGTCTTACGATATGCTCCCTCCATCTCATGCATCTGCAGCATTTTGGCACTGTGTTTCCCCCACATGGGGGTTACACATGCCCAACAGAGCCAACTGACAGGTCTGCCACCCAAGCAGCCATGTGGAATCCCAAAACTGGAGAGGGGAGCAGCCTTCAGGCTAGAGCTGCTGTGTGTGACTAGCCTCATGCCGCGGGCCGCTTCCCACCATGATATTTGCCACACTTAGGTGGCAGAGCAGATACATGACTTTGCATCTCTCATGTGGCCCACTGTTTGGCACAGAGCTAGATCCCTTCGTCTGCCTCACGATCTGGTGTTGTCCCCGTTGCGATTCTAGGAACTTGCAAAGTTTGTTTCTGGTAGAGTGGTTTAGGTTTGTCTCCTATTTGTTTGAATTGTTTATATACTTGTAATCTTATTGCTGATAGAAAGCAGCCATGGCACAGGGTGTGATCCGACAGCAACGTGAGTCACGCGGGATTTTTTTCCATGTGGTTGGATCGGAGCTGTACGAGGCCCAGCGTGAACTATTACAGCTTCAGCAGCTAATGAGAGGGAGAGCTTGACTGCTAAGCAGCAAATCCGTGTTATGTCTATTAGCTGGCCATAGTCTTTACTGTTGATCAAATGTTTACATTGTATATTGTGGCTAAGATGCTTGGTGTAGCAGATGATCATCTGCATACTTAAAAATGATTCCTCTGAGTGAGCTGCCACAGCACGTTCATTCCACCCCTAGGTAAGAAATTTCCTCACACCTGTATCTCCACTCTGCCCCAGCAACCCCTTAGAAATTAGAAGAGTTTCTTCATTGAGCAGTGCTTGATGTAAAGAAATCCCTCGTACTGATACCCAGGGTTCTTGCATCTCACTAGTCCCCAATCCCTTGTCACGTAACTCGAGGTGCTTGAGAAATATTGCTAAGTGTAAGAAAAAGTAGTTGATGATAACTGCACCAACTTCCTGTTGGAGACTGAGGTTTCTGGTAATATATATGATTTAAACAAACCTGTTACACTCATTTCTGGAGAAGTGGAACAACTGCTGAAGGGCCAAATCGGGCACTAGCACTGCCCACTCTAGCAGGGTAAAACATCGCTAGTATGCTTTCCTTTGTGCTTAGTTGGGCCTTTTAAAGGGAAGCAGTTGTCCAGTGGCAAATCAGCATTCCACTCATCTGCTGGCAGCTGAAAGATGTATGATCCTACAGCACCAGCAGAATTCCCATTGGAGACAGCTTTGGATTGCTCTCCCCCTCTCAACCCTGGGAAAGACTAAAGAGAGGGAGGCCTGTATTGACTTTTCCTTATGCTTCCTTAAGGGGGGCAGGGCTTACTTTATAACTCATGAACTCGCGGTGAGTCAGTCCCAGGCGATGCCAAGATGGGTGATGCCCTCTTGAGCTATTCTGGTGCAGTTACTTATTTGGGTTAGCCTGGTTTCCCCACAGTTTTGTCAGGATCTTCCATAAATGTTGCTTCAAGTATTCCACTTCCTCCAAAAGATTTCTTGGCAATGGGAGCTCATTAGAGCGTCTTGGGTTACATTAGCAACTTATGGTCTCCTCCACTGCTGGTGGCAGCAGAGATTTGATTCAAAAGAGAGTCAGCCTCTTCTGGCTCTTGGGAGCACTCTTTCCAGGTGTCTCTGCTTTTGCCTTAAGTCTATGATGAGCAGCATGTGGGTTGTTGGGGTTTTTTGGGGAGATGGAAAGGAGTTGGGTGAGTGACATTATTTTTCCAGACTTTCTCTGCATGAGGTAGATCTGTTTATTACACAGAAGAATTCATCCATAATTTTTAAAGTTAGAACCAAACAAAAAAGGTGTAGGCATTTTGTCTGTTCATGGAGGAAAGTCTCTCCACAACAGTGCGTCAAAAGGGTTAATCTAGTCAATGCTTGGTATTATTAGAAACATGCAGGCATTGAAAGAGTTAAAGAAAGGGCCTTCAGGCAATAAATGTTGAAAGATTATCCTAATTTTATTAGTGGCGAGTGTCTATGTTGTTCTTAACATGTCACCGCACTTGTTCAACAGAAAACTAAGCTATACAACATATTGATCATCTAGCAAACCAAAGTACTAGTGACCTGTAATCTACTAAGCATTTATTGACTTTATCCCAGTTCAGATGCACAAATGCAGATCAATGCTGTGTAATACCATTTTAGAGATTACTAATTATGTAGTAGGTCTGATCAACTTTGCCCCTGTCCTGAAAAGAGAAAGAGTTAAATATATCCAATAATAAAAATAAAGCACTCTAAACATCTTACAAAGGAGAAAAAGAAGAAGCTGATTTAATGGTCTAATGAGGCCATCTTCCAGAGACTTGTTTTGTGTAGGGCTTGCTTTGACCTTTCGCTTTGCTCAGGAGCCCAACGCTTCATTTTTCACATTCTTGCAATTACGTTAACGCTTCAAGCATTTCTGACTCCAAGTCAGCTAGCAACACCAGGCATAACTCAACACTGTGAGTTTTTCTCCTCTCTGTAGATTCATTAACAGGTCACCGGGGTCCCAACTGAAATTTAAAACTGACTGGTTCTGTTGGGTTAGCTGAGTTATAGCAAGGGAGATGGCAGGAAAGGGGCTGAGGGAAGGGGAGGGGAGAGAGAAGACCCTGGGGTTTTTGCCAGGGAATATATGTGTAAAAACCCTAAGTGGAAGATTAAAAGGTGTGTGTAGCTTTATCATCCACCCTTTTCTTTGGAGGGGAAAAAACACATCTGAAAGTCTTCTGGGGTATTGTGTTTTCCTTATTCTTTGTGAAACAAAGTGAAAACAGCCACTGCCTTTACGTACAAGGCTAAAAGACATCTAGAATTCGGCATCAGTTTGTACCACAGTGATGGATATGATGCTCCCAGACTTTAATTCCTATTTAATCTCTTTATGGGATATTTCAAATAATGAATATGGCAGATTATGCATGAAAAGTGGGAAATAAATCTTTCTAAGGTTTAAAAACATGTGGTCTTCAGGCAAGCACCAGGGAATATTTTCAGTTTCATATTTTATGATACCATGATTGTATACCTGATTTGTCATATTCCTAGCTCAGTCACTCGAAGGGCCTAATCCAGCCAAGTCAGACGGAGGCTGTGTTTCTTCAGGACCTTTCAGGAGGTTCAGCGTCTTTTCAGGTTTAGGCCTGGGGTGATAAACTTGACCATAAGTGAAAAGCCAGAGACAAGAAACTTCTAGGTTATACAGCAGTAAAAATATAAATGGGCATCACATCGACTTTGCTTTACCCATGTGAGTAGTTCATCAGTATGTGGTTTTTTTGGTTTGGTGGTTTGTTTTTTTTTTTTTTGATGGAACTACTTGTGCTGAATGAAGAAGATCTGCCCCTTTATAAATAATATCTGAGGCTAATCTCCAGGGCAATATCTTAAAGTAGTTTGAAACACTTTTGTGACAGCTTGATGTTTGTCCCGCAAATTTGTCCACAACAGCTTTCTGTGGCAAAGACTCATCATCTGGTTCAGGGCAAAGTCAACTAAGACATTAGCTGAAATTATGCCTTCATCCCAGGTTAAGTCTGTGGATTGATGCATGTTGGAAAAATTAGGTAGTATATTTCTTATTCATTATATACCATCTTGTAATAATGACGGT
>JANZLQ010000032.1:11506922-11519247 GCA_026212715.1 Elanus axillaris | reverse complement strand
ATTCATTATATACCATCTTGTAATAATGACTGTATACAAATCAAATTTGTTTACAAACTGGTTGGTAATGCCCAGAAGCCTGTCCTAGTATTGAAACTCTACTGAAACTACATAAAGCTTTGAATCAAACTCCAGTAGTCAGAAAAAGGAAAGGGGTATGTTGTTTTTAACAATAATAATAATAAAAAAAATGCCAAACCCCACATTCGTGCAGTCTTTGAAGCTTAATATCCAAAAGCTAACGCTACAAGTTCTTTTTCCTCATTCTGTATGTATAGGTAAGCCTGCTGAGGCTAGTATTCATATTCATCATAAGGATTCAGAATATATTTTTAATCCTTTGTATTTTTACCTATAAAGCTATAGGGTATGGTTTTATTGGAAGAGAGCTGTCTTTTGTAAGAAAGGAAATTCCTAATAGAAAGGCTTAAACATCCAGACTGTGAAAAATCAAACTTGCTAATAAATAATGCTTCACTGGAGATGCATTATTTCAGAAGGCACAGCTCTCATAAAGGTGAACCGTATGAAGTATGAAAAACTCTTAAAGAACAATGACTTTTTTCAGCTGAGGAAGATACAGGAAGAGAGTAGCCCTTATTAATTCATCTTTTCCTTTCAAGTTTGAGGGGCCCGTCCTTGTGTTGATATGTATGAGTAATTCCCATTAATGGTGATGGGAGTTACGCATGTGCACTGACAGAAGAATAGACCCCTTAGTGTTCAAAGCACATGAAATTTACATTTTTTCCATTGCTGTAATTGAGATGTTGACAAATTGGAGAATATTGATGAGCCTTTGTTTTAAGTATTTCTTGCCAAGTTTGCTTTAGTTTTTCATGGTTTGAACAATGGTGTGGGTTCAGCAGCAATGAATAATAAGGGTAGAGTAAAGATAACTTTGTATTTCAATATTTTGATGTGCCAATATGAAATAAATTGTCTTAGGCAAATGGAATATGCTGTTTTAATCATTAGCTATGCATGAAAGAAAAATTGATGTTGACATCTTTGCTGTAAAATCGTTGTAATGGGGCCTTCCTTACAATTCATTTTTGTAAAATTCATTTTGTACATTTTGCAGCAATTGAACAATCCCTGCACTGTGAATAGGCAGAATTCCCAGAAATACTGAGACAGTTGGCCCAGTAACTGCTGAGCTCACACTGCACACCACATGCACATTAACCATAATGATGCCAGAACCAGCTTAGCTAAATATAGTCACATTTTAGTATCCTCCTATCCTTTCTTTTCTGTCTATCGCATGAACAAATATATTTTTGCATTTTTTGTTTGATTGCTGGAGTCAGTGAATGTTTATGTCCCTACCAATTCTTCAATAAGTAGCATTAAAATTTCATGGTGAATCTTTGCTTCACTATACAGTTTTGTAATAATCAGGCTGGGAGCAGCTCAGCCTGGTTCCTCACCTTTTATGAAATTAAAGTTGGGGGTGGGATTTAAAATACTGTACTTGTATTCAAGATTTTCACCTCACTCTTAGCTTTTAATCCACATAGGTTTTTATATTTAGATATAGATAAAAATCTATATATGCATTAGAAAACATTTACTTCTATATTTGAAGTATGTTGTGCTGGGGTTTCAAATGCAGCCTAGGAAAACTCTGTCAATGGAATGTTTTCATAGTGGCAGTAATCTCTTTAAAATAACCCTAAATACAATATGACAGATGCCATCTGGAATAATCTTTTGCTAGTTGCTTTCAACTTTTATTTTTTCCTACAGCTAAGTTCATCTAAAACTGGTCACTTACTGTTATGGTAAACATAGTGAACTCTTTCCTCCCTTTTGTACGTGAAGGTGCAGTGAAAATAACTAAACAATTTTACTTAAGATATTGTTACTGTTGAGAGGCTTGTCTCTGACTTCATGTTTCTGGGTGGTTTTAAATATATGTACATGTATATGTGTGTATGTGTATATTTATATATTGGTATTTCAAAATGAAAAAGGTATGATTCCCCCTTAGGCCATTCTTTCCATCTCAGATCCTACTCAGCCTAACCCAATTTGCCTCCAAATGTTAGATAACATCCCATTTGCTAAATTATAATTGTATGTTTATTACAATATTAATGGCTTCATAATGCAACACATTCAAACATACAGTAGCGAGTGCTTGAATGTCTTCCTGTGTTGTTACAGACTGACTAATTTCTTCCTATATATGCCAACTTATTTGAAAGATCTAGTGTTGGAATCTCTGGATTTTTTTTTTAACTTAGTCGTGTAAAGGGATGTCTCCTGATGCCTGTTAGAGTTTAATTTAGAGTAGTAATTAAACTTGAATACTGCCTCATAAACAAAAGATAAACAATAAACCAGCCACATTCCCTGCTGTTTCATAGCTTTCTTTCCCAGATGTTTTAGCCTGATAATTTTTACATAGTGAACTACCTAGCATGGAGCGCTATGGACAGAGGTCAAAGTCTGGTTCTTTGTAATGGATTTTTAAAAACTTTTTGTTAATGAAATACTACAGAATTTTCCTTTGTGTAGCTGATAAAATTGTCAGATACCGAAGGACACTCATTAATTGACTTTTTAATTCTCTCTCTCCTGTTTAACAAGACAGCACTAATTTAAAACAAAACACCACCCCCCACCCCCCCCACCCCAAACCCCACAAACTTTCTTCTAACTGTTGATGACCAAGGAATGTCACTATTTATTAATATTAGGGTGCCTGGACAGAACATTGGAATCCTCTATGTCATCCTTTAAAAATAAAAATGCCCTTGCAGGAGCTGCTCTCACTGCGTTGATCCTAAGCAACTAAGGAAGTGTTCACAGTGGAAGGCTTTTAATTTTTCAAACTGCTCCTCAGGCTGCCGGAGCTTGTGTGTCCATCTCTGGACTGCTCCTCTGTCAGCCATGATCTTTCTAATTGCCAGGTACTAGTAGGCCGTTCAGCTGCAGAAGCCATGTTATTTTCACTGGGTGGGGTAATTACTGAAAGCTGAGAATAGCTGCACTAAAGACACAGGGATACTTTCATGATCCCATTAGCATAAGAGAGGGTAAATTATTCATGCCAAGTGAGGATTCTATGGGGAAAAGTATAGTTAATGCACATAGTTTTTAAATGTATCCCTTTCTGCTCTGAGACTAAATTCTTGTTGGATTCAGTTCTCAGACATTTACGGGAAAGCTCTAGTGGCATGTTAGACGCAGTTCATCTCTCTCTGTTTGCAGCGCTCTCAATAGAGACCATCTGGCAAAGATCCAAAAGGTGATTAAACAAAATGATCAGCTCTTGTTGCTGTGTTACATGTCCAATATTCTGGATTAAAAAACATGACCCACAACAGTCAGCTAACATAATTTTTTTTTCCCCTCTTTCCCCTTCCCCTGTAAGAATTCAGATGGTCCACAAATGTCTATGCCATCTTTGTGTCCTTATGGCCCATAATCATGAACAGGTTGTGCAAATGGCTCTTTCTGTAACACGGTCTGTTCCAGCAGCATAGAAACATTTCATATTAATTGGGTCAGTCTAATGTTCGTAATGACATGGGGAAAAATTACCCAAATGTGTTCTTATAGTAAACACTTAAAATGTGCCTTTCTCCTATTAGAAAGTGAAATTTGACATCAGGCTCATGTGGCTGATTTATTTTTTAAGACGGAAGAAAATCAAAGCATGACACTGTCATCTGCTGAAAATAGTTTAAAGCTCCTTCTAACCAAACAAAAAAAAAAGGGGGGGGGGAATGAGCTGTGGTTTAACACCACAATCAGGGATGAATTTACAGTGCTATTCAGAAGAGTACTCCCTTATCATAAACAAGCTGATAATCACACTGAATCTAACTCCCAATTAGCTCTTTCTTCACTCACAGAGATCAGCGTACATGTCCTCCTTAAGCCGTGATATGTTGCTGTTGAGTCAGTCAGAACATTTGTATACCTTATGTCATATTCAGAATTTAAGGATTAACGCTATATATTTACCAGAAAACCCAGCTAATCAGCAAGGTAATTTTTCAAACCAATCACTTCAATGCCTGAGTTAAGGTAAAAATGCCAAGACTGTGAATAGGGGACATATGTATCTTATCTTTTGGGGGTTGCACTAAATGCCAAGTACTAGCGTAAATTCAACAGAAACCAGACATTGTTGGAAAGTAATTAAAGAAATATTGAAATTAAACCTACCATATGAGTGAAATATTTGTAGGCCCACTCGGTTGCATGCATAACAATTTGCACGGAATAGAACAGTGTTTCTTTCTCTTTTACTCGTTGAGTTGCAATTTGTTGAACGTGGCAGAGGAATCACCTCTGCATATTCTTCAGACATAGGATTGGAGGGATCTTCTTCACACTGAGGATGTTTACAGTCCAAAACCAGTAGGCTTACTTAGAGGAGAAGTGTATTTTTAAAAAAAGAGAGAGAAAACATGAAGCCTCCAAACCTACTGCAAGAAAAAACAAATTCTATTTTTGAAAGCTTAAAAGATCTGCTGAGGCTGTCAGCTCTCCTTACCGTGCAAGGTGAAAGCAGTAGGTAAAAGGCAGGGACAGGTCCAGAGCACTGGGGAGGGGAGGCCGGGGTCCCCCAGCGCCAGTGCAGCCTGGCAGATGAAAGGGACCCACATAGCCTTGGGGGGCTTCAGGCTATTACAGGGCAACTCATGCTCTGTTATCATGCTGATTTTCAATTGATTTTTGGCTGTACAGTACTTGTTGAGGGCCCTCTAGAGCATCAAACACTGCATTATGGCACTACATATTGTAATATGTGGGCCTTTTGTCTGCCTTGCCCTTGCTCCCAAAGAGGAGAGCTAACCACTCTGTGGTGGCTTCAGCTTCTGAGCGGCTTTTATAGCTGGGGAAGTAGAGCAGGCGAAGGAGACTTGACAGCTGTCTTTAGTTGGCTCTCAAGGTGATTTGACGCATTTGTTTGTAGTTCAGAATTTTCAAACCAATCTTGTTTTGAATTACTGTAAAACATTGCTTTTAATTTATAAAATTATTCCTCATTTAAGCAACTGATTGCAGGGTACTAATAAACTCAGGTCTGGTGTCTAAACATACTTTCTTCTTTCTCAGACTTGTGTGATTCCTTTAAGTAACTGGTACTACAGGTTGTTAAAGTTGGAGCTGAGGTTGTGGGAAGCTTTCTAATAGGATGAAGTGAGTAGCTTCTCTTTCTGACCTTCTCCTTTCTTCACTTAAACTGTTGCATCACTCAGGTATGTTTTTCATTCACTGAAAAACCAAGCTATCTATATGGATTTTTAAAATCAGTTGAGTGTCTGTATATTTAGGATATCATCTTTAAGTAAATGCTTACCATTTTAGCCAGTGGTTTCTACTGGCTTGTGTAAGTTTTTGTGCAGGCAGTAGAAGATGTAAATGAGTATTTTAAAATGCTTACAAGAACAAAAATGTACATGTGAAAACACACGTAGAAACTTTAGACTTGCAACTTTGTGGTGTTACAGGAACTATAAGAAAGTGGTATAGTCGTAAGGATAGGCTGATACCAGGAAAGAGTGACAGCTACCTTAACTAGCCTGCTAGCTGCAGGCACGATCCAAATGACAAGTATGGTCACTGGGAAGACATCTGTTATTTTGGTGGCCTGCCTGTAGCTCCTCAGTTTGTTGCCATGAAGTAAGGATATGGCTGTCTACCCAGGAGCAACTAAGTGCAGGACTGAATCCAAGAGGACCTTGTGTAAGTTACGTGCCGTCTCTGACGTGCGTTCTTCCCCATCTGTACAATGGGCACAAGAGTACTTAGATGTTGCATGGATGTTATGAAATGGTCATCTGTTGTCAGTGGACTGCTCTGGTATTCCAGGAATGCAGGGTTATGGAGAAAATTCAAGTGCATTCTTGTATTGGCCTCCTTGAATTTCGTAAAAGAAGCACTGGCTATACTGCGTTTGTAAACTATTGTTTATTTTAACACTTCCTCTTTTCATCTTTGATGAAAAGAGGTGAATGAAATAGCCTTGATCTTTGACTTCATATTGGTTTTAATTAATAAGACACACAAAATGAGCAATAAAAGATGACATGGATCACATCACCAGTTCTTTAGTGATATCTGCATCAAGATGAGAAGTCTAAAGTGGTTTCCAATGATTAAAAAAAATGTTGTATTATTATATATGTTAGTCCTTGTTTAGTGTTTGTCTTGTTTTATTTTTTTCTCTCCTCCTGAACAAGCACAGTAAATGTAGACCAAGGAAAACCTGTTTCTATGTTCATATTTAGGTCTTGGGGATCCAAGGGTAATGTTGGCTTAGAATAAGATTGTGAAATGCATTGTCTTTTTTTTTTTTTTTCTTTAGGACTTCCTTAGTACTCCAGAGCAATAGAACAGGTTATGATGTTTAGTGACCTTGCACATCAGTAGTTCTCTCTTTAAAACATGGACATTGATTTTTTTTTTTTTTTTTTCTCATCCTGGCATGAGAAGGTCTAGCATACCCCCTGCTCTGCTGCCTAAGAGTTTTCAGTGTGTACGTGGGCAGTGGTGGCTAAGAAGGAAGGCTTAGGGCATCAGAACTGGCGGCAGTATCATGAACAGTCTGCTTCATATTTAGAGGTTTTTTTGTTAACTATGAAATGCACCATATCTATTTTGCAGGGAGGGGGGAGAATTTATAATGTTTTGTGTAACTGTTTTACTGTTGTTTATTACTGCTTTTCGTATTACTAAATCTAGATTGGTATGTTTATTAACTTGGGTATCTACAGAACTTTGAATAATGTTTTAAAATGCACCAACTAGGTGTCTTGATTGTGGTTATAGTACTTGTGAAAGATCTGTCTTTTGTTTACGAGTCAGTGGTGGACTGTCCAGAGAAGGTTTGAAGGAAGGGGGTGGGAACTGGTTAAAAGCAGCTCTTCCTTCTCAGAGGAGAGAAGTAGAAGACACTATCCACATAAGATCCTGATCCTTCCTGTGTGGAATCAGTAGCAATAATAGGGGCATTACTGCTTTCAGATATGCAAATTCTGGGTCAAGCATATCCAAATAAATGAAAGCAAAGCATGAATCTCTTATCTTAAAAACCAAACACATAAAAAAACTATTAATTTTTTGACAATTCCCATAGAGGCTACTGCAATTAAGACACATAAGATCTATGAAAAGACAGCCATAGAGGTCTAATACTTTGTAATATTTCCAAACAAAATTTCATCACGCCTTACATTTTAGAGGACAAATAATAACAAACACCAGCTTTTACTTGCACAGGAATGTTTTGAATCACTTTTCCTCTGGTAGTTTTTAAATGTTAAAGTGAGCTTCAGAGAAAAAGAAATTTGTGCTTTCAGTTCATTTCTTGAAATACTAACACGTTTCCAGATCTGTTGGAGAGAATAAACTTATGCAGTAAAATCAAAATTAACATTAAGGAATTTGCTGCTGTTTGATTGTACTCAATATAGTAATTCATCTCGTGTGCAGGTATTTGGGGAGTTGGAGGAAGTAAATGATTTTTCATTTACTACTGTTACACATGGGTGGCTTGTCACTGACAGCCCCAAAGCCTGGCTGTGTTTGGGTTGTTTGTGAAGCCATCTCCACCCCAGCATAAGGAGCAAACACAGGGAAATGGTCTGGTGGCAGAGTTGGCACGACGGCCCTGGTGCCCCTGTTCCTACCTACAGGTAGGTTGGGGTAATGAGCACAAGGAAGAGCAAGACAACATGGTTGCTGCGTGCTCCGCTGGCTTCCCAGCTGCTCCGAGTCTGAAGTCCATTGCTAACTCTGGATGCTCAAACTTGCTCTGAGTGCTGTCCTAAACTGCCAGCCGTATAACTTGTGGAAAGAGCTCAAATTATTTTATGGATGGTTACCTTTGTACACCCTTGGCACTATACATTCCTCATGCACAGGCTAGGGTTGGGGTCTTCTACTTTCTTGTGTAAACAGAGCATTTGCTGTAACTGGCAAGGATTGGTGGAGCAGCCATGAAAGTGAGTGAGGGGAATTCAGCAAATTCTCTATTAAGATGTGATTTGTACCATGAAATTTTTTGACAACCCCGGCATTTAATTCTTAAATAAGTAAAGAGTGTTCTTTTCCTAATAATCTTGAGTTATGCCCACCAGCTTATTGTGGCTACACTTGTTTAAGCAATTATGTTTGTTTAAACTTTCCTTGGGCCTCTCCACACGCAGCTGTAAGTTGGTCATACCTAGATTTCAGGCAGCCCCCGTTTGCAGAAAGTCCAGCAGAAGTGAATATGACAAATACATGCATATAATTTTATTGCAGGACTTGGTGCTAAGGTTTTAAATAATTTACGAGCGTAAAATTCGGAAATTCGCATGAACTCCCTGTCTAATTTTACACTCTTGCCTAAAGAGGATGGAACATTGCTTAAATAGCACAAATCACAAATTTTCAGCTTGGAGCTTCCTTCCTAATTCCTCCCACCTCAGATTTACCATTTACTGACGGTTCTCTATTTCGTGCGACTCCTGACCCTGTACATCTGTTAAAGGGGATAGTTCAGGATGAACACAGCCTCCTACTCAGTAGGACCACAGTGTTCTCTTAGCTCCTACTAGATGCTTGAACAAGCAGAGGGCTTAAGCGAAATCCTTTAGCTGAGCCAAAATCTGTTCTTATTTAGGGACTAATCCAAAGCCTGTTAAATCAACAGAAAGATTTTGGTTGACTTCAGTGAGCTTTGGATCAGGCCCTTCCTTGCTAATACATTTGAAACCAGTGGAGCTACATTGGGCTTCTGCCAGTAAAAAAAAGGGAGAGGGATTGTCCTTCTGCTTTATTTGTACAGTACCTAAGACACTGAGGTCTTGGTGCTCAAACAGCGCTCCTGAGTGCTTCAGTGAGACAACAATTTTGACTTGATTACATTACTTGGTGTTTATGGACTCCCATCCAGCTGGGTACATAATTCAGTTGTTTAAAACAACCGTGTATGCTGTGCATGCACCTCATGCCCAAGCATTATTCTGATGTTTTATATCAAGACATTTCTTGCAAAAAGTGAAAAGGGAGGGTAGCAGTTTTTGTATGAGGAAAAAAAAAGAAATCACATTTCTGTGCAATCAGATTGTAAAGAAAGCTGTTTTGAGTAAAAAATACTCCGTCCATAGAACATGTAAAACCCCATGAGTGTAACTTCTACTGTCAGTTCACTGCCTTGAGAAAATTATTAAAGCCCTGTGTCTTCTCTACAGTCAAAAGGCTGTCACCTTTTTATTATTTCTTCATTACTGCCTTTTATTTTTATTTCTCAGTGTTAAAGAAGTCAAAATTATAATTTGCCACTTGTTAAAGATTTTAATGTAATAACTAGCATTATAGAGATGACAATTATTTTTTAGGCAAGAAATGGCAAGAGATGAAAACATCCTATGCCTACATCAGCACAGACCTTCCATTTTCAGAAGTGCCTACGACAACCAAAGTAGGACCTCAGTCTGGCAAAGACTTATACATTGCTTAACCCTGTGTATTGCAAGTCCTGTTACTGAAATAGAGGCCCACAGTAGGGTTAATGTTGACCACCTAAGCCTTTGTAGGATTTGTTTTCAATGGACATTTTCATTCTAGTCCTAAACTACAAATATTTTCTTTAAAAAGAAAGCTGGTAAGTTTTGTTTGTTTTAACTTATTAGACTTCTGAATAGATTTTATGTACTTCTGAGTCCATGCACTTAAGATTCATTTTGAGTATTCAGATACTTAATATATTTTGTGCAAAACATCTGTCACCATGTGAAAGTGTATTTGAGTACAAAAAAATTCCTTGTTCGTAACATTTTTTTTTTGAGTGGTAAATTTAGATTTCTTTCTAGATGAGAAGCATTAGACTTAATTAATGCTTTGTTTTAATGGTCTTATTTTTCTTCAACAGTGTTTTATCTATTGGTATTTAAAATGGTAGATTACATAATTTTTAAGTATTACAAAATTAAAGTTTTATTTAGAGGTTACCGAAACACTTAATGCATATAGATGTCTTTCATTTTAGGGAAACAAGAATAGGCTGATCTGTGCTAGCATCTCAGCTGATTTACAAATTTGGGGTTTCTGCCCTTTTCATGTGCAAGGATTCAAAAAGAGAAAGATGACTGCAGTACTCATACTTCAGTCCAAGGGAGAAGTAACAATGCAGTTTTCCAGTTAAAAAAGCCACAACAAAGACTATCTTATTCATGTTGAATGTTTCCCAGATTTTAATTACTTATAGATTTTACTGTTTTCTTTCAGTTTTAAGGGACATATCTGAATTTCCCTAAGGTTCACAAACTTACTTTAGTGACTTGAGCTAGACACAGTTGATAGCTAACCACTCTGTATGTGCTCATTTTCTTCTTTCTGTTTTTTTCTGTCTCAGAATAATGAAATTCATCCTATCTTATCCATTTCCAGAAAATCTTCTGTAGTGCATATCTGCAATGATAGATGAAACACTTTCATTTAGCTGTGAATTGGTTATCCTAATTATTTCCCTGAGTTAGATCTTATTAGCAGTTCATATTCCCGGCTTTGAGCACAGTTTGGCATAAAGTTCTGTCTATGAGCAAGGTTTTATGAAAGAAGGGCTTTATTGATTTTTTTTTTTTAAAGATCTTTCTTTCATACTATTAATCTATAACTCAGGCTCAGCTAGAGATCTGCCCCTTTTTTGTTGTTGTTTTGTTTTCTCATCTGAATTTGGGCAGCAATATGTTTCGTATAGTCAGGCCTTTCTAATCTGGTAATTCATCAGTGACATTCAGGGTTTGGTTTCAAACCCCTCTCTGCTTTCTTGTAAACTAATCCTACAGTCCTAGGACCACCAAAGAAAATGTCATTTCAGCTAGAAGTCCGCACTGTTAGAACTCAGGTTTACTGTATGCCAATTAACCCTCCTTTAAGCTCTTCCAAATGGCTATCAATCTGTTTTTTTAAAAGAAATAACCTGTCCTTTTATTTTAGAACTAGTAAATAATTTTACATCTTTCTAAAGCAATTTTCTGCATTCTTATTGACTTCACTGATGTGAATGTAAACTACACAATAGGTCAAATTCTGACTTCAGTGGCAGTTGATGGGAGCACAGTCTGTATATTTGAAAGCAGAATTGATTCAATCTTGGTGTACCTGTGCCACAAAAAAATCTTATATCTATATAATTTGTCTTCATGTAATCGGAGAATATAGATTTGAGTTTGTTTCTCATGTTATTTTCTACGACTGCCTTACATGAGCTCGGAGAAGCTGCTTGTGTTCTTAGTAGGGACGTGTGTATATATATACATTTTTTTCCTTGTTTATTCACATATAAACATTTTACATGCTTCCTTAGAGAATTTCCTTGTAAGGTTCAGTTGTTCTTAAGAGACTGAGAACTTGTGTAGCACATAATTTGTAAACTATGCAGAGAGCACCCTCCGGCTGAGGCAAACCCTGGAACAATTCACTTGGACCTGCTTTGCTTGCCACCGTAGTGCTTTTGGATGTAAGGATCCTAGCTCAAACTGGGGCTGTAATGAGCAGGATGTACTTGTGCACGGCCAGATGTCCTGTGGAGGATCCATGTCTTGGTCTTCTGTTCCAGTCTTCCATCAAACAGCTGTTTGTTATAGCATGATTCATTTTATTTTAGATCCTTTGAGAAGGATATTGCTTCTGAACACAAAAAACCCATATATTGCCCTCTCGTCTTAAGCCTTCTCCATGTTTATTAGCTGTTCTTCAGTTGTCTGTCTTATTTCATGGGAGCAGGGTATAACTTCTATGAATTAAATGAGATTATTGTATCCAAAAGAAAAGGTAGAATGTGGGTTACATGGTGGGCAGGAATGCTGCTGTTAAATTAAGGTCAAACTGTAATAGATTTTTTTATTTGCATGCTTTCCTTAAAACTAAGTAAAAGCTTTATCTCACACTTTCAGAAGAAAGACTTCATTTGCACCAGGCCTTTTAGGCTTTAAATAACTGATTTGGCAGCCTTGATCTACTCAAATGTTACTTTCTTGCTGCCTTTTTATAACAGTCCTTTAAACAACTTTAGGAACTTCTTACCTTATTTTCGAACTGCTATAGGTAGAAAATATTGACATTTAAAAAAATAGTTTTTTGAAGTAGTTTAGGCCTTTAACATAGCATTAGAATATTTCCTTCTGTAAATCATCTCTCATATATTAAAAAGCAACTGTCAGTTTGTTTCCTTCCTGTCTTGTACATATTTGAGTTTTTAACAATAGACATTCAAAGCTTAGCTTTTTTTTTGTCGTCCCCCCCTTTTTTTTCTTTATATTGATGCATTTGGGGGGTCATCTTTCTCTTAGATACATCAAATATCCGG
>JANZLQ010000032.1:11472886-11506902 GCA_026212715.1 Elanus axillaris | reverse complement strand
GGGGGGGGGTGGTGGGCTTTTTGAGTTTTGTTTTTTTTACAGTATGGCAGAGAATAGTAGGACATAACTGTGGAGGATTAAACCTTTTAAAAGTGGATTTTGTAAAGTGCAGGACCTGGACAAAGGTTTTTCAGGTTTTCTTTGAATCAGCCCACATCCGTTATAAGAAACGGTAGGTCTGCAGACAAGCTATGGCTTTTGTCACGTCCAGGGGAATCCACTGAATCTTGGCCTTCATTTAGGATTCCCTCCTGATGAGCAAATTCCCATGACCGCTTTTGAAGCTTTAAAAGCTTTGGTTTTGTTTTAAAAGGCCTCTGAGCATAGGCAATGTTTTCATAGGCATTTAGAAACAAAAACCTGAGCTTTTAAACCTTCAAACGTCGCTGCGGGGATTCACTTCACTTCTCAGCAGACCAAGTCTGAGATAACACCTGCAAGAAATGTGTATCTGTGCGTGTGGATTTTGTGAAAATTGTGATGCACCATCTCAACTGACCCACAAATGTGACAGCAGTGTGTGTGTGTGCAAACCTGATTGTTACGTTTTGCTGCTATTCATTTTTAAGAGCAAACTGTTATTTTGGTGCTGTGGAACAAGTGATGTGGGTAAGCCAATTTTGGTTTTAGAAGGTTTTCATTTCTTCTCCCTGTATGTCCTCTCATGTGAATGCTAACAAATGGTCTCCAGAAGAACAGACTGAGTGGAAGTCCCTGGTTATGTTTAATTATCTAAGGGGTATTGGTTTTTTTGCTTCAGCCTTACTTATTTCTTCTACAGTTACTTGTATAATAAAAGGTAGCTTTCTGTAAGTAGATGCGTCATACCATATGTAAACGCGGGTCTGTGGTTACTAGGTGAGAAATAATGTACAATAGAAATGAGCAGACAAATTGTCAGACTGGTGAAATAATAGAAATACTCATCTCCACTCCTTTTCAACTCCCTTTCTTTGTGTCTTAGGTGAAATTTTATCATGTTTTGGGAGGAAGGGTAAGGGGATTTTCAGAATTATAGGTAGATACTAAATGAATATATTAACAGTGCTTTTCTCCTGTCCTATGCTGCTCTCAAAACACCTGTTAAAACAAATAAGCACATATTTTGGGATTGATGATACTAACTGGCAAACTTGGCACCAAATAACCTGCTGAAACTAAAATGTTGATGCAGAACATGTGCTTAACTTAACAGTCCATAACCCTGTTTTTAGAACACTGAAATACCTACCCTGAGGAAAGCTCATAAAACGAAGGTCTTTAAAGTTCATAGATTAGACCAATGAAGCTGCAGCCATTTTTAAGAATGTGTATCTTCATTGACTCCTATTAATTCAAGATGGCCAAGTGTATGAAATATGAGACATGAAAGCACTGAAGATTTTTTTTTTAAAGTGTGCTTTCCATAGCCTCAGTGGCTAAAGGAATGAGCAGAAAAGGGATGTTTGAGGAGGCAAACATTCTGCATTTGGGAGGACTACATATTGCAGACAGATCTGAAGGAATCTCTGCTTGGTTTCTAAGGGTATTTAATTGAGCTTTTTACAACATATAATGCTTAATTCTTCTAGAAATTCCCAGTGCCTTTAAGATTCTATTGCTTGGGATTAGGTTGAGTAATTTGGCATATCTCTAATCATGTTTCCCCATGTGTAACATTCCAGCCATGTCTGTCTTACTTTATTGTTAAATATATAATTTATAAATAGATAACAATCCTGATAAGCTTGTTTGAATCCATTCTAGAACGAAATTACTTGTTTTGTATTGTGCGTGATAGCTTCAAGCTGCTTTAGACTAACTGTCCTCAACAAAGAAGAAACCTTTGTTATACTATTCATCTGGAGGCACTGGAAATTAAAAATCTGAGCTACTGTAGCAACTAGCACTTATTATTTTTTAAGTGCTCCTTGAGAAATAAACTTTCTGCAACTGGCAAATGTGAATTTGTAACAAATACATGAACACACATAATTTTCCTTTTTGCACTTGTTCACACAGAGTGCATGTTTGTTCATTTCTTTTAAATGAAAGAAATTAGAATAGGCTATATTAAACCAAATAGAATTTCCTTCATTGAATTTTTCTGGCTGTGTAACTTTTCTGACAAAAAGCTTACTAACTTCCATTTCACCAAATGTGTGCTTTTTTTTGCCTCCAAACTATATGCTTTATTTTAGACATTTTGGGATATGGTGGTTTTATTTCTCTTTTTTGGGGGGAATAAACCAGAAGCATCTTCTTGTGCTGAATAGCCTGACAGAAGAGGAAAATAGAATACTTAAGCTGTGAATTGGTGAAGGGAGGGATCAGACTGGGTTTTTTTTCCTCAGTGTTCCTTACTGGTTTTTTTTTGTTTGTTTGTTTTGGGTTTTTTTTTTGATAACTGAACAAAACTCGGGGGAAAAAACAAGTTGTCCTTAACAAGGAAATTATTTAGAAGTGCAATGTGTTTACGTATCTGGATGAGAACAGTGCATTGTTAGCAGTGACTGCATGAATCGCATGATGCAACCTTTTGACAACCGAGTGTCTGCTGGAGACATCTGTGAAGGGTGACCTTTCGCCCTAAGGAAGAATGCTCTGAAGGTGAGGAATGCCGTTATCTGTCCTGGCCCACCACGCACAGAGGATGCCCACCGCCGTCCTTGCACCCGCCTGGTTACGTAGCTCTTCAAATACAGATCAGATGAGCCCAAACTGAGCAGATTCTCCTGAAGAAATACTGAAAGCTAATTTGCTTTCACCTTGGTCAAAAGGCAAAGGTTAAGTCAGGGGCCTTGGACAGTATGAAATTAGAATGAGACCCTTAGCCTTTAAGTAGTCTTATTAACTAATAAGTCATCTGAAGAAGGATTGCTAATATCTGATGTGCCTGCCCCTCCCTCAGATCCTTTACTTCTGTAGGTCACTTGTTACCAGTGTTGTGGAAACCAGTGTATATGGCACGTTGCCCTTCAGACACACAGGTTCCAGTTATAAATTGTAGTGTGCAGACACAGAAGGCATCAGCTGTTTCTTTTTCAGGTGGTTGGAAAGGGAAGGAGGAGAAGGGCTGGGGTAGGCTGGGGGAGAGCCAATACTATTATAATATTATTATTAAGGGCTGGGAACATTTTTAGACCAATGTATTTCTAATTTTCTAGAAAAGAAAATCCATTGTACTGGCTGTAATCTGAATAACTTTCTGTTATCATGCTCTTTTTAATTCACAAGCCTGGATCTCCCAGCACAGGTAACTCTCTGAAAAGCAGCATCGTGTTGGTGATTGCTGCTTCTTGTCAAATGCTGCTGTGTTTGCAGTGGTCATTCATGGGCATCCACCTGCTGTCTGTTAGTCAACAAGGATCCATGTCCCACTGTTATAGGTGAAGTGGTGATTTCTTGTCTCAGGTGTCTGTAGTGTTTTAGGTGTGTGGTTTGGGCTCATTTGTTTGTTTTTTTTAAGTAAAAACCAGTTAATATAAGGATCTTTGGCTGCTAAAAACAAAGCAGCAAATATTCTATCCCAAAAGGTGGAGCAGTCTTGAAGAAAACAGGTTACTCCCCCCCGCAACACCCTTTAGTCCCACAGAATGACTGCATGCTTCAGCACAGATTTCTCTGCTAGTTGGATCCCAGGAGGCCTTATTGAGTGCAGCGCTGCTCAGGGAGTTGCAGCTGTATAAAGTGCGGCGGGGGTGTGTGTGTGGAAATGTAGTTTGTACGAATTGTTCTTTACCTTGGTTTGGGTTCAGCATGGCAGCTGCACTCTGACTTTGTGTGTGACGGCACAAAGGACAGCAAAAGTGAAAAGCAAGTCAGCAAGTAGAGAGACAAAAGCAACGATCAGCTAATACAGCTCCACATGGCCTAACTAATTTATGAGAAAAAAACTGTTCTGTTCATTGGATCAGCACTCTGAGGAGGCAGGTGGAATTGTAGGAAGTTTTCATTGAGTCTCTGGAGCAACTAAGGAAGCCACTAGAGATTCTTCTCAGTTTGAACTTTATCAGGGTCTACGCTTAATCAATATGGTATTGGAAAAAGAATTAATTACTAAAGCAGAATAAAACAGCTGCATTTTAAACTAAGGATCCATCAATTCCGTAATCTTCCAGTTACAGGCTAGGTGCCGTGAGGATCATTTTGACTTCATGTAATGAGGAACTGAGGGAGTTTCCTCATGAACAGGCTGGGAATTCACATTAGCCTATTTCAGCTATTTGTCATCAGTACAACTCATTTCTCCCCTTCTGAATTACAATTTGTATTTGATATACTGTCAAACCCACAAAATTCCCATATTCATGGAACTGAAAGCATTAATGCGGAAATCATTGTCACCATGAGAAAAAGTCTTAACCTTCCTGAGCCTCTTTATTCTATAGGCTGCGGCTCGAGTGGTTTCATGCCGGACATACCTCTATTGTGTTCATTGTGAGGGTCAGGGACCTGCCTGTTGAAGAAGCAGTAATTTGAACACAGCCTGTAAATGTTTCATCTGTAATTTCCATAATGGTGAATTTCAAGGAGGGCTGAGAAGGGTTATGGGAGATGAATTAGGTTTTTAGTGAGCTCATTAGGAAGCCAAACAGAGTTTAGACAGCAAGGCGGTGAGTGTGGCTGTAATCAGTTCTGCTCGCTTTGTTCCCTGCCTTCGGGACATTTTTTGAAAACTTCATGGCAGGGGCTGATGAGAATATACTGAGCCGAGGCTGCAATCTGATGGTTGACTTGTTGATTTGTAAACCTCTTAATTCATTTTTTGTTCAATTTAATCTTTTCTTTCTTAAGGAAAATTAGTTGAATGTTAGCCCTCTTTGCACTATTCACCTCTTAAATTATGCTCATTTTGAGGAGCTTGTTATGCCTGAATAAACATGAAATGACTTGGCATTTTCCCATAAGAGGCACACCCATTTTAATACCATGTATTTACCATTCCTGGAAATGTCTCATTAACTTCTGAAAATCTGTGAGCATGATATTTTTGGGCTACTGTAACACACCTCTTGGCAGTCACAGAAGGCAGTTTGGTTAATGCCTCATAATATCCATTTTTATTCTCAACATGAAGAAAGGCTCTCTATAGAAAATTGATGCAGTTTGCTCTGCTAATTTTCATGCTCATTCCAATTAATTTAACATGACCCAGATTTTCTTCCTCGGGCTCATCCTGACTAATTAGTAAGGCAACACCTAGAACAAGTTCTGTTTAATAACATTGAGGAACACTAGTTGTGAGTGATTTTGATGCTAATAAAGATATTCACTGATGGGACAGATATTTGATGTCAATTATAGTATGTAATTTAGAAGTCCCAATGTGCTGGATAGAGTATAGGAAGGCTGGCAAATCACTATGGGAGATAATTTTTTTTTTTCTTTTTGTTAAAAAGACTTCCCAAACACCTAGCTGTCCTCAGGGACCAATTTAGTTTATTTTTTTGGTACAACTAGTAGTATTGTCAACTAATTCCATAGTAATAGATAGAGTGGTGCTGCTAAGGATGTACAATCTGTGAACCATCAACAGTCAGGGCCCAAGCTTGCATTATTTACTGAACCTTTATCGCGTACAGGAAAAGCCATCACAGGTACCAGAAAGCAGCACTGGTTGAGGAGAAAAGGATAGCCTGCTCATCCTCTTGACTTAGTTTCTCTTGTCATTGCCCAGAAGAATCTGTTTTGTGAGAAATAAACGGGGCTGGAAAAGGGGCCTCGTTAGTGCTTTCTAAATGAATGACGAACAGTGGCATTTCTTATTTTGGAAAAATGGCCCCAGACCTGCACTCCATGTGATAATTCTTTCCTGTGCTCTGAGAGCCAGGGAAAAGTTATCTCCATCCAGAGGGGCAGGGCTGGTGCTTACCTAAGTGTCCTTGCTGCAGAGAGACCAGCAGCAGGGGCAGGTCCCGGTCCCTATGAGCACTTCTCCCTGGGAAAGCTGGCTCACTCTCTGTGTGTCATCCATGCAGACAGAAGCAACGTGTGCTGCAGGTGAAGAGTGAGGTCCGGAGAGCATTGTCATTGAGTTCATTGGAGGTAGAAGCAGGAAATACCAAATCTTAGCTTTTCACTTGGTCTCTCAGAACAAATTCCCATGTATGCCACAGGAACCAGAGATGGATAAAGACTGGATGACAATACTGTTCATGCTTCACAATTCTGATCAGCCCTATATATAAAAACCTGTGTGGTCTCTTTACCGAAGTTGCAGCACTAAGTCTTGCTTTTGCTCTTAGTAATGTAAATGGAAATACTGCTATTTAGCTGAAGAAGAAAAGAAGTTGTCCTTGTGCATCTATTTTGATCACAAGTACTTATGTCCAAGAACCTGCCTTCTAACACAGTATTTCAGGATGTAAAGAAAGCATGCTGCCTTTAAGATATGCATTTAGAGCTGAAGAAGAATTAGTAAAAACAATAACCATACTCAGACTTGAAAAAATGTAATGCTCAAATGAGCACAGGAGTGCATTGACATGTTTGTCATTCATAATATATAACATTCACTTATCTAAAAGCTACCACCAATTCCTATCAAAAGGAATATTATGTATTACTTTTAAAGCAGTTTTCATTGAAAGCTGTGTTCCTTGCTCGTTTGAGCACTTTTGAAAATCCCTATCCCTGAAGTTTGCTGAAGGTCACTTTCTGAGCCAATAACAGAGAAGGGAATAGAATATCTTGTGTTAGATAATGCTCTAACACTATTAGCATCTCAATTCTTAGCTGCTGCATAAAACTCTGTTAAGTCTTAAAAGCTAACACAGTAAAACACAAGTAAAAATATCTTAACTATAAAATTGCAAAGGAGGGTTAATGTCTCTGAGGCAAATCTTAATTGCCAAAATCCTACTTGCCTTTTTTTTTTTTTTGACTACCGAGCCTTCTCATTGGCATCATTGCACAGAGTTTTTTAAAAAAAGGGGAAGAAGAAGAGAGATGGAGGGACTATGTGAAGTTTCTTCTAATGCATAATGCATTTAAACATTGTAGTTTCCGGATTGATGCCACTAACCAGCTGAGAAACGATTCCCGAGAACAGCTTTGCAGTATGGAGTCAGAGATGACCATGTCTATGGTGATTCCTAGCTGGTGACAATTCTGTTGTTCTGGGTCAGCGGTGAATACCTCACTCAAATGGTGCAAAGTCAGCCAGTTTTTAATTTTTTATCTCCTCAGGAGTGCATTCAGTGACTTTATCACTGAGAAGAATGACTCCCCTGCCTAGTGTGATCAAGATCTGGAAATTTGCTGCCTCAGCACATCTAGCCCAGCCTGCTACTTGATTGGTGGGGCTTAGGTTTGATCTTAGGGCATACATGTCAGTTCTCTAACTGGCTAGGTGAGCAGCCTGTCCAGGGGGAAACTCGGTCTTGCCCATCTGAATGAAGAGAAGTCTCGTAACCTGCCGGGTTTTTCATTTGGGGTTCCTGCGTATAGCCAGCCCTATCTCCGCTGCGGGGGGGGGAGCAGGGTGATGGAAGTTCTCTGGAAGGCAGCTTGCGAGGTCCTTCCCTAGGAAGAGCTCAGGGACACAAACCAGTCTGGGAAGACTTTGTAGGCACTGTGTGTATGTCTTTTGCAACACTTTCTGCTACAATGAAAGACTTGAAATGAAATTACAGCCTTATGAACAGAAAAGCAAAGCGTCACGTGTCAGAGTGGGGGCCTGTGCTTTTTAGTTTTGTGCTTTGAACTTTTAAGCAAATAGTGTTATAACAAGGCAGTACCCTGTGGTTTTGCTATTTTTATGCTTCCTTATTTTCTAAATCCAATTCATCGAAAATGTTGTCAAAAGCTCTTCCCCATGTTTCTACAAAGTTATGTGTTGCTCTGTCGGTTCTTTTGATCACTTAAAGCAGGTCCAAAGCATCTTATGGGATACTTTGGGTGCAGAGAGAGAAGGCGGCCATGGCCTTCCCTTTTTTTTCACTTTTTAAAAAAAATCATATTATCCTGAAGTGATTCAGTAAAACTATATGATGGGAGAAAATAAGCTGCTTCTCAGCCTTTTCCATATTGTAAAGATCTCTTTTTGGTTTGTTTTTTTTGTCAACCAGTTGAAATTTTCTGACCCAGATTCACATGTCTGTGTGCTTGCTGCTTCTTCCAGTTTGAGGCATTTGGATATTCTTAATTATACCTTCCCTCACGGCTGAAGCCAGACTCTAAGAAACTAGCAGGGACTAGCTAGGGGCTTTGGCTCTTAAATACTTGCTCTTATAATCTGTCTACTGAACTTGAAAGACAAAACATTTCAGGCCTTTCCAGTAACCACTTTTAAGCATCCAATATATATAGCAGATGAGGTATGTATGGATGGTTTACACTTTACCATTACAAGGCTTCTTGGAGGAAAAGACTCCTGAAAATTATTACCCCAAAAGCGAACATGGGCAGACCCAAAGCACAGGGTTGTCACCTGGAACGTGATTCCCCCGTAGGAGTGAGCACCGGATTGAGCCCTTTGTTTTGAGCACCAAATAGTATGCCACTTATAAACAGTATTAGTTATGTTTCCAAATACCTAGCACACTATATTTAAAGTACAGGCTTTAACTTAAACCTACAAGAGCAGACTGTCAGTGTTCCCACGTAACCCTTCACATTCTGGCATTTTCCAGACTGCCAGCCAAATGAACACTTTAGGAGGAGGTGCATATATATGTCTGCAGCACCCAGCGGGTTAATCCACCCTACTGTGCATAGGTGTTGGAGCTCTTATGGTATGTAAGATTTGCCAAGTTTGGAGTTGTTCTGTATTTTTTTTTTTCTGGACTATGCATTCACAGCAAGCATCTTCTCTGATGCTGCTCAGGTATTTGTGAATGCATATCAAGATGGTACTCTTATTTGTGTTTCATGCAACATACACATTTGTGTACATTTTATCACCTGGAAAAGTTTTTATGGTTCATTTTGACACTTTTATATTAAAACATCTTTTTTTTTTTTTAAGCATTCAGCCATCCTCCATTTTTTGTAACACAACTGAAAATAGACTAATGTGTGTTTTGGACTTGTGGCCTAACAAATGCCCTTTTTAATAACTGAAGCTTTTAAGTTAGTATCTCTCAGGAATGAATGTCTGTTACGTTTCTAGTCCTACCTTTTTTTAAAAATGATGAAAAAAATCCTATGAATGTGTACTTGTATGCAATATTTCAGCTGGTGCATTTTTAATAGCTGAATAACCCTGAAAAGGGTGGACAGTACATGGACTCCTACTGTATTAGTGGGCATCATTTTAAGGGATGTTTCCTGAACAAGCAGTTCATGTTGTCTAAGGGGAACTGCAAGACATTAAAATATCTCACAGTTAAGTTTGTAACAGCTGTAAGGAAAATAGAGATGCTCTGATGGCTATTTTCCTTTTCAAAAAAAAGCCATTTTTATTCTTGAAGAAACTACATTAGTGATTTAATGAAGATCATTACAGGATGGTAGCCATCGTCTACTTTAAGTTCTCCATGTTCTGCTGCATATAAATAACTGCAAAATGTTAAAGGTTAAGTATTGATGAGATACTATTGAACTTAATTACTTCAACTGCAGGTAGAATTTTAATTGAACTTGGTTATTTTGCCCACGTTTGATATTATTCTAATGACAAAGATAACAGGATAGAAAATAAGAAATGGTACTTAAGATAAAATGTAGCTTTTTAATGTATACTGAGTTTGGTACAGTTGATTGAGGAAACTAAAAACACTATCCCATGTACTCCAACAGGGATAGAGAACTAAAAAAGAAAATGGTCTCTTGAAGATGTGCTTTAGGGGAAAAAAAAAGAAATAATTTTTTTGTCTCCTGATTTCTTTAATGACTTCTTATTGTTGTCTCAGCTGTAGCCAAAGTCTGCAGCTGGTATTCTTAACAGAATTACTATGAGAATGCTAAAAATATTTCTCTAAAAATATATTAAAAAAGCAATTTAAAAAGAACTCCATTTAGACTGCAGCACAAGGACATTTTGTGTGACAGCATTTAGTAGGATGAAAAATTTAAACAGAATAGCAGCTATTTACATTTGCACTGCAAAGTAATTACCGAAGCAGACAAAATACTTAAACCTAATTTAATAATGCTTGCCTTCAGTCTAGGTGCTAAAACCTGGGAGTAAACTTCCCAACCTGTGGGGAGGGGGGGGGCCTGAAATTAAAACCATGTAGAAACAAGTGCATTTAACACTTTCCTGGTGAGGTACAAAGTGAGTTTCACTTTTCAACAGAAGAGCATCATAAATCAGCATAAACCACAAGTTTTAATGAGTATATCCCCTCTGGAATTGTGCAGTGCTTGCAGTTCTGTGTGAACAAGACAAGGATCTGGTCTTACACTCCTTACTCAGGAAAAACTGCCACTGACATTAATGATAATTTTGCTTGAATAAAACAAAGTGCTTGATGGTGGTTATGGCAGCATGAGGGGGTGCGAGATTAGGATAAACGTGGAAAAACGTACAACTTCAAATGGCTGTACCTTTGACTTCTGGAGCTAGCATTTCCTCCAACTACAAGGATCTTAATTATAACATTTGCTGGTTCAAAGATTAACATTTAGCATTCTGGGAAAGACTTTCTGGACTTCAGTAACCTGATCAGTACGTCTCCTTTTGGTCTCTGCCTCTTTCTGGTTCTTTGTATTGCAGGGGAGATGATAGTATCTGGCACATTCCTTGGATGACTTGAAGATAGCAGCCTTCTGTGTTTGGGGCTGAAAGATTGTGAACTCTGTGTTAGCAGAAATGCCACACAGGGGAGGTGAATAGAACATTAAAAAAGCTTTAGCTTTAGGTACTGCAGCGCAAGCAGAGTTGAATTTGAGAGCTGGGACTTAAGTGGACATTTGTCCCTGCTTTCTTCCTTAATAAAATCTGAGTGTTAACTGTGGATAAGGGCATTTGAGAGATCACTAAAAATGAATCATTGAGTGCCCAGAAGAGCTTTATTATGATATACTATGGAGAACTTTAGAATATACCGTGTACTTTTTACATGCTTATCGGATGCATGTATGAGTTACTATTACAGAAGTAGATTGTTTTATCCTTTGCTGCAGAAGCAAAATAATTTGCCAGATTAAAATGTCAAAATGAAACTCATAAAAAACTGGATCTGTGTGGTCCTTTCTGGCACTGTGTTCCCATCTAATTTTCTTTTGCCCCATGAAAGGCTATTGAGCAAAAAAACACAGGCTCCAACCAGCGGCGTCTGTTGTGCTTGTGTGTGCGTAATCCATTTTGAAAAACCCTGACACAAATACTAAATCTGGAAAAAATCTCAGTGCAGAAACCCTGACTGGCCAAACTGAGTTTTAAAAACAATACTAAATTTTAAAAATCCTCAGACTGATATTGGGTTCCAGGACAGTCCTGTAGGTAGAGCCAAGAGAGGTTGCTTAGTTCAGTTTGTTTGCCCCAGCAGCAGTTAGATTGAAGGAGTTATTGTGCTCCTGAAGTTACGCATGGATGTTGCCACTGCCCAGTTAACCAGTGTGAAAATACCATGGAAAATAAATTATTAAACTATACTGTTATTACTAACTTGCCAGCTCCAGAGAAACAAATGCAGCCGCATTTACATATGTGTCCATCTGTCTGTTTTTACACTTTATGTCTTCAGCCAGTGGGTGAAATTGTTTTAATCCAAGCTGCAGTCTGATTTTTTTCTTTTTTTTTTTCTTCTTTTTTCCTGCTGGTATTTTTCTGTGTGTGTATGTTATTTGTAGATGGACATGCACATTCTTGATAGCAGCTAGTTCTTAATTGTCCTTTTAAGTAACCTAATCTATCTGGCCACGGTAGTTTTAACAGGAGTAAGCAGCAGAGTTCTCCATGGATAATTTTTGTTAGTTAGCAGATTGTTACCATCTCAATGTTGCTGAAATCCCTAATCTCAGGTCAGCGTGAAGCTGCAGTGGTTACAATCCTGTTGCCTGATGCAGTGTGAATGGAAGTGCTTTCTGTCAGAAACATGTGGTCTCTTCAGTGGAGAGCCTGCGTAAATCCTGTGTAAATAGAGGGAGGCTAACAAAGGATGAGCCCCTGCAGCTCAGAGCATTTGGAGCCATTTGGAGGCTGAATTTGCTAAATGCTGCTTATACCGCCTGAAAAGTTGAAGAGAAAGGAGCATAAAATCCCTTCTTTTTTCTCTTTCTGCTCCTACCCTGGGGGGAGGGTGTTAAGGGCCAGGGAAGCCTGAGGTAAGCCTATGAAGACTGTTTTTTCAGTGCTCTTTTGAGTGTGAAAAAGGTGGCATGGGTCACTGTCCCCTCTTTAATGTCGGAAAACCCACACAGTTAGTAAATGTTGCATGTAAACTAAAGCATTTCATCCCTTCTCCGGCACTCCACGGCAGTGGGCCATGAACTAGTCACTTGAAAATCGCAGAAAAATTTCACTTCAACATGTCCAGACAGTTTAGCACAGCAGGAACGTAAGAGAGATCAGTAATTAGCAGGTTGCTTTACTGTTCCCCTTGTCTGCATTGGAACACTTTTTTCACCTGATGTGAAAAAATGTTGGGTTATAATGAATGAGCCACAAACCTACTGGCTGTATAAAAGAGCTTAAAATTTAAACCCGTGTTTATTAGTTTTCTCTTGAAAAAGCTAGCAAAACGTGTTGTTGGCTTTTGAATATAATCTCTAAGAATTCTCCAGTCACTTCACAAATGAACATGAGCTTTAAACACAGACAATTAAGGGCACAAAAAAGCCAGTCTCTTTTCTTATTTTTGGACAGGAAAATAATACAAGGGGAAATGTGAAAGATTACAGTTCTGCAAATAATTTTGAAAGACTTGAACCACCAATTTTATAGCATGCGTGGCTATAACAATAACATAGCTGGAATGTGATTCCTACCCTTGAGTAAATAAAATATTTGTAAATGTCTTTTTGAAAATAAGATAAATTAGTGATTATAGAAAGGTGCCTGTCCAGAAATAGAAAAAGAACAGTTTTTATTCTGTGTCTTGTTCTAAATACACTTCAGATACCAGATACCACGCAACTCCTTAAGCCTTTAGCACATATTGCCAGATGGCAATAGGGACCTGCTCCTGGCTGACAAACTATGCTAAAATGTGATCAGACCGAGTAGAATAGCTTTGTAGGTGAGGTCTGAGAGTGGCTTAAGTTCTCTTCCTTTTCCTCCTATTTGAACTTAAAGTAGTTATTAACGCCCAGATTGTGCGAAATTTGTACGTGCCATCTTTACAGTACCAGCCCAGTGAAATTGCTGGGTTATATTCTGGGAAGCAAAAGACCTTCCAAAAGAACAACAGAGAGGAGGCCAGTTCTTCACCTCCTCCCTGCTGCTAGGAGGGCAAAAGGATAACGTCCGTAGTAAGAGAGACAGTGGTGCGCTACGTCTGAGGTCTTCCGACCCTTCTCGTGCCCAGCCTTTCTTTCTGACCCAGGTGCTCACTGAAACAGGTGACAGCACCACAGACCCGCGTCTGGTGTCTGGGAGGCGCGGAAGGGGAAGGGGACGCAGGGGCCGATGACGCAGCTCACATGAGGAGCCCCCCGCCAGGGCGGGACGAGTGGTGCCTGAGCAGGCGGGTCAGCCTCAGGTGCCTGTGCTGGGCCCGAGCAGCTTCTGGTGGCTCCTTTCCTCCTGCAGTCAAGTAATTCAGCAAAACCAGCACACGTACTGGCAGAGCGCGGCTGACGATGGCACAGCTCTAAGCTGGGGTGCCCGCTTGAAGCGTCTGTGGTTTCCAAAGCCTGAGGTTTGCCACCCGTAACCTGTCCTAACTCAGTTTCCCTAGGCAGGAAGACACGCTGGGTAAGTATTGCTTCTGTGGTGCGAGGAGACTAAGTCAACTTCTGTGAACCATGAGCGTTGGGAGGAGGAGACGAAAAACAACCCCCTGCCAGCATTTCTTTCAAAGAGCTGTGGTCTGCTGAAGTTGGAAGGCTAAAAGCCTGATGATTTTAACAGGGTGGAATGGAGATAAGGAGTTCTCCCGAAGGGTCTTTGATTCTGGAATGAACCTTCCCTTTCTGTTAGTCCTCCCTACAGCACAGACTGTCTTATCTCCAAAATGTATTCAAACGCTTCTCTTTCCAGCTTTTTGGCAGTGGTAATTAACCAGATTTTAAGATTTTTCTCTGGTGGCGATGTGGATCACATTACTAAGTTGAACATCCTTATTAATAATGGTTTACAATACTTACATGTCCAGATGGACACATTATAAGTACAAACAAATAATTGCAAATTGTGAATATAAGCTGCATGCAGATTGTCCCCTTTGTTTTGCGTTTATACCTACATATTCTACTCCATCAAAATACTGGGCTCAAAGATGGTAGAGTAGCTTACTTAAGACCAGCATAGTGCACTGCAGCTTTCCTTTTCAGGATCTTTTAACTTGGTTTTCATATTGCTTGCACTATTTTTAGAAAAATGGTGAAGTGTCTTGTTTTCCCCCTGTCTTAGATACCCCTGCTCTTCTCTCTTTTCCCGTAGCATGACAAACCATAAAGCTGTAAGGGACCCCTGATGGTGAAGAAACTCAAACACTGGATCCTGAAATGTATTTTTCCAGAAAGCACTTTTCTTACTGCTCTGCTTGTTGTGATGGTAATAGAAACTATTTATAGAGTTTGAATCTGGGTGGTTACCAGGCTTCTGTGCTTTGGCCTGACTGGGTTGTTCTTTTCAGTTCTCATTCTGCATAGATTGGGTATCTCTTATCCATCCTGTTCACAAATAGTGAAAGACTAGATGAGCAACTTCTAAGCAGCACTTGCTTCATCTCTTGCTGGGTCTTTACTCTCTGAGGAACACAAACAAGGACTAGGGTTGAGATAGTACTGGTGAGTGTGGATGACTGCCAAAGAGGAACTCATTGATACAATAAGGTTGGACAGGACTTCTGTAGGACTGGACTCTGTTGCCCAAAGAGTCCTTAGCTGTATGCACAAACATTGGGGTCAGCAAGCTAGTCTGTCCAAGGAAATCAGTTTGCAGCAAATTAAGTTGGAAATTATGGTGCAGTGGAAACCCTACTCTAACTACTTAGTATTTTTTAAATAAGAGGTACTGTAATTATCTTTCAATGCAAAATAGTTTATCTTGTGAGAAGAAACCCTCAGCACGTGCTAAGAGTGTTTGCACACAGAGCTAGTGTGGAAGCCTGACTTCCCGCCGTGTAAAGAAGACTTGCATCTTCAGCTTCCTCCACAAGCCTTTCCCCTAGAAGAGGAGGTCTCTAAGGAATGCCGTGTGGGTCACTTTGCAAAGTTTCTTGTAAACTCTCTCCATCTTTTATAGGGGTTATTGAGACTCTTACATAGCATTGATATCATCTTAAACAAGCTGGGTAATATGCCTAATTCTCTACTGGCTTGAATCCTGCATAGTCATTGACATCTCCACAAAGAGCGTGCCACTTAAGAATTCTCCACTTTCCTAGAACAGTTATAGGGTTTTGCAGTCACTTGTACTCTTTGCACAAGAATAAACGAGTGAACAGCGTGCAAAGCAGGAGAAAGTCACCCTTCATTTCTTTTGCTGCTGTGTGAAAGAGAGAGTCAGTGGGCCAAAATCTAGACTGAATTTCCCCACTAGAAAATTGGGCTAACTATGCTTATGTAATTGCAATTTCCATGCAAGTTAGGACTTTACTCTTCTTACAAACTACCACCCAAATCAGGATATGAACAGTTCACATAAGCAGAATCACTTGTAATGATGGTTTAAATGATTGAAATTTGGACTTCTTCATACAGCAGTTAGAAGTATACTCAATCCTGTCTTCAGCAGAGTGACTCTTATGTCTGTTCATTTTATTTCACTTCTGATAAATTCTCTTTCTTCGTTTAAAGTAACTCATGTTTATTTGGATACAGCAAACTAGGATCAGGCCCTCCATATCCAAGAAGTAAATCATTCCATCTTGGAAAAGTCAGTTATGGGCTACTTCTATGATTTCTTGCCGCTAGAAACCATATCTGCTAATGTGAGCAGTTGTAGTGCTATTAAAGATGTGACAATACAGCTTAACCGGAGTGGGCTTGTAGTTCACCAGGAGCGACACATTTTGCTGTATTCATCTTCTGAGGTAATTTGGAGGTATGATATTTGGATTTCCTTTCATGAGGTTATGGAGCAGATTAGGGAAGCGCTTCCTCTTACTATTTCAACTGCTGATTGAGGTGGGAAGGCAGGGAAGCTTTAGCTGAATTTTCATCTCTTGGGCTGCTATTAGCTTTTTAAAACCAGGATACTAACAATCTCTCCAAAAGGTCTAGACACTGATTTAGCATGTAGGTGACTCCTGCTGAGGATGCTCACAAACAGGAGAGTATATATATGCAGCAAAAGAGGAATTTGCCCATATAGGGAGTGAAGCAGTGCCTCTGCGGCGTGGAAGACTGGTGAAGAGCGGAAGTTTTACAGCTCCGCGCATCCTGTGCATACACACATAGCTTTTACATAAAGAGACAGAGATATCTTTATCTGCACGACAGATAGACAAACAGACTGACTGACTTCAAACTTGCACTTTCAGTAGGGATTTTCCCCCCCGCCCCCATCTCCGGGTACTGCTTTTCAAAATTGCCTGAGGCTACAGTACAGCACCTCAGATCCCCAAGGCCCATTGCCTGGCTCCTAATAGCCACTCTCCATCTGTGTCACATGAACAGCTGATGAGATAGCTCCAGTGTCTGTATTTTGGAGAGCATATCCACCCAGGTTAAAATGCTGGGGTTGCCAAGGAGCAGTCAGAAGCCATTAGTGTTTGTGAGAATTTGCCTTGCAGCAGTTCCTTGGCATAGTGGAAAGTGTGTGTGTGTGCGCGCGTGCGTGTGTGAGAGAGAGGGGTAGGGTGGAATATAGCGGGGGGAGAGCGCAAGGGAAAGGAGCGCTTTCTAAATAACCAACATCTTGCAAAAGTGAGCAGTTGGTTACAGCGTTTAGGGCTTCCGTAATCTCTTAGATTAGTTTGCCACGGTTCGGCTCTCCTTTCTCTATCGTTAACAGAAACAAAAAACAACAACAAAAAAAAGAAAAGGAGCATGAGAAAGAGACCAGAGACTTCAGGGTCTTGCTCTGGTGTTTGGGCAGATGGAAAGGAGCTGCTCTGCCTTGGGGCAGGGTGGTTGTAATGAAGTGGCCTGTCAGTCTGTAAATAGTGAGGGTCATCTCGTCCATGTGATGGAGGGTATCACATTGCAGTGAAAATGGAAATGTCAATAAAATTAATCTGCCAGCTCTTTGCTGTGGCTTTTTCTGTCTCTCCAGTCCAAAAGGGTTGGTTTTTCAGAGGGGAGGCAGTGGAAGAAGGGTGATCTAGCACAGGAGGCAAGATGGAGCTGAAACACAAGTTTTGAAGCAAATGGTCTGTATGTAGCAGCAACGTATTTCGTTTAGTAGCACTACAGAGCTAGACAAGGCTATAGGAATTAGCTTGTGAATCTATAGCATTCCTCAGGAAGCTATGGAGCGTCTAGCTCAGGCTACATTGAGCACAGAGTTTATTGTTTTAGGCTTTCTTGGACAAGGTTTTTACTTAGCATGGGATTTATGGCATTTACTGCTAATGAATGTCTATTCTTAAATTACAAAAACCACCGTCTCAGCACAATTCCCAGATGTCCTTCCAGGACCTCGGCTTCTTAAACACCAGCAGGGAGCATAAACTCTCCACTTCTCTGTTTTCCTCTTTCGTGTGGCTCCGGGCTAATGATGTGTAAGGAAAACACAGCAATCTATAAAGTCTCAGTGCTGTCCCAGTATTCTTCATTTATTTTGCATTTGATTATGCCACAAGTCGGATCTTGTTTCTTTCCTTTTTTTAAAGTTATTAGTTCAAATATTAATGTAGGAATATGGCATATATTGCTGCTCTTGATTGATGCCTTCCCAAAAACAGGAAGACGTGCTCGTATGAATTTTAAGAAAGTAGGGGTCCTGCAATGCCTTGCCAGAAGAGTTTTTCAGATACATAATTTAGATGCCCTCCAGGCAGGCTTTCAAGGCATTTTTGCTGGAGGGCAAGAAAAAATAACTATGACTGTTAAAAGTAAATGATTTTTGCTAATGCACAATTAATGCCAGGGAGAGGCACAGAAGAGAAAGATGTTGATGGAAAGTTCTGATTAAGTGAGAGCTCTACCTTGATGTGCATCTTTTTTTTTAACGATAATAATCACTGATGCAGAGATGTAGAAGTTTTCATGTCATGCAAATGCTATATGCAGGGTCATACTAGGTGTACGTGTTTGTGCGTGCGTATGTATGTGTGTTGGGAGGTGATGGTTATGGGGAGGGGCTCATCTGACAGTGTGTTATGTGCACTGAACGGTGACACGGTTACTGCCACCTCTGCAGAGGGCCTTGAATATATAGACTACAGAACATTTAACTTGATTACTTATAGTGTGTATTCAGAATGGTTGTAGGGATGCATTTCCAGTGAATGGGTTTTCTTGTGGCACGTTTTCCCACATTGAATCCCATAATTGACAAAGAGCTATTGCACTATGTCAAGCACACAATTATAATTGAATTAATGATATATGCATGTGTGAAGCACAAAATTAGTATTTGGAGAGACATGGTTTCTAATTTTTACATATTTGTATCTGCATTCATATATAATGAGAAACTGTATGTGGCTGATCTAGCAAATCAAAATAAAACTGTGGTAGTGTCTGGTAATTAATGGTACTTTTTGGCTTCTATATTTTGTTTGCTAAATGTCTCCTCCTTCCTGTTTTTCTCTTTGTTGCAGGAGATGGTTTAGACAACAGTGTAGCCTCACCTGGTACAGGGGATGACGATGACCCAGACAAGGACAAAAAGCGTCAGAAGAAAAGAGGCATTTTCCCCAAAGTAGCAACAAATATCATGAGAGCGTGGCTTTTCCAGCATCTCACAGTAAGTGGTGCCCAAAACCAAAATAGATTTCTATTCATGTGCCTAATGAGTTTTATTCATCGTTATTAGAAATCAATTGTCCCCATAATTTTTGGACCATTATTAGGGCTCAATTATTTTTGCTTTTTTTTTCCTAGATTTTTTTTCTTGGCTCTTGGAATCATGACAAATCTGAAAGAAACCTATATATATGTGTATATATATATATACACACATACATGCCCATAGAGAGAGAAAGAGAGAGAGAGAGTACAAAGCCGTAGCATGGAACACCACCTACATATAAAGTAACCATTTTTTGCTTTGAACTATTCAAAATGTTCCTAAGGACAAAGAAGGGGGTTTCTTGCTTTAGCATATATAAAGCTCTGCCTTCTGGATTCTTTATTGCTGGCCTCTGTTTACACAAACTTCATATGTATGTGGTGGAAGAGAGCCCCAGTCTGTGTGCGCTGACATACACTGTGGATGTTAGAGAAGTCAAAGCAGCAGCTTGCAAACTTGTCATTGTTACTTTTTGTGAGAAATCTAGGAGGCTTACAGGTTCCCTAACTCTTCAGTTATGTAACAGAGAGAAAAAGCACCTTTTTAGCTTCTCTTCAAGTCCATTATGTTAAAAGCTAGCCATATTCACCTTTGGGGAAGAGAGATTCAATATGTGAAAAAGCAATGCTTTCCATGGGCTATCTTTATCCTCCCGCTCGTGATTGGTTTTATGTGTTGGTGTTCTGTTGACTGTTATAGCTTCACTTAGCCATCAAAACATGTCTCCGCAGAAAACCTAGTAATGCTCTTTGTAGTTTACTTCATGTGGGAAATAATGGAAACTGGTAAAATTATCAATTGATTTTCTTCTTCCTCGCACTGTAAAATTGTGTCTCACTTGATAAGGCTTAAAACGCTAACTGTTATTAAGTACCTCTTCTTCTACCAAACTTTTATAAATTTCCATGGTAGCTGATCTTGGTTACAGTGTAACGATTTCAGGACAAGGTACCCGATTTATTTATGATAGGGACTATCGAACTGCTCTGCTAGCAACACAGCTAAAGGGGGGGAGCGATAGATCCACATTTCTAAACCATCATTTTGATGTAAGGACATTAGTAGCAAACTAAGGTGCATTGATCTGGCCTGTGGGGTCAGGATTAGCTGGAATAGCCAGTGTCTCTGCTGGAGTAGTGGTTATTCCTGCCTCCCAGCTATGGCCATTTCAAAGGTCAGGTGCCCTGTACCCACTTGGCTCAGAGGAATTAGACAGAACATGAGTCTCTGGGCTGATTACTTAACCAAAGACAAAATAATGAGTCCTAAGCAAATACTGACTAATTGAAAGGGCTGTAAATCCATTACATATTGGTCAGGGATAATCAGGAGTATTTAATCACTTTTATCTATTCAGGAGCACTGAAGCTGCAACAGCAAAGCCCTGAACCTTGCCATGTGCTTATTATTCTCATCATTATCAAAATTACTTCACAGCTGTTCTTTGCTACATCACCTCAGCTGGAGATTTACTAACCTGTAAAATGTTTTTAATTTGGAAGTCGAGTGAGTGTGAGTGGAGGGTTTTTCATTTAGCTGTAGGGTATCTTTAGAGGAGTAGTGCAGACAGACAGCAAAAAGCAGGGCCATAAATAAACCAGTTTGTTTTGTACATGTGTCTGTGTTAACTCCATTTCCTCATATGAAATTTGTGATATCTTGGTTTTTTCTGCCTGCCTTCCTTTCTCACGTGCTCCGCGAAAGCATTCGACACATGCTTATTGAACAGTCAACTGCCTCTCACTTCTCTTGAGGAAAGTCCTCCTGGCTTTTTGAAATCCCTTTTCCTTGTTTCCATCCTCTCTCTCCTGACCCTCTCCGTCCTGCATCAATTGAGGAAATTTGCCATCACTGGTGAGGATGGCCTCGCAAAAATCAAATTAAATGAACACAAAAAAGCCCCAAACCTTTTACCGTCCAAGCTTTAATGAGTTTGTAGGTGTTGAAAGATTTACTGTGCTGTAATTCTCAGACCTGCAAACTGATAATGGAGACCCCTGACCAGCGCAATGTAAATTCAGAAAGATTCGTGCCATAAACACATGCAGGGAAGGAAGAGAACTCCTTTCTTTTAAAGATCTCACACTTTTTTTTCAAATTAGCTTGTCCATTCAAAGTGCAACACTGGCTGAGCCAGAACGGGGGAATCTGTGATGTACAATTTTATTGTTTCAAGTAAATATCTTTACAAGGGCAGTCCATGATTCAATGTACATTCCTTCGTTACTACTCTAACCTTATTTCAAATTGGTTTGTTCCTCCTTTGTGCTGTATGACCTGTTCTTGTATTACAATAATCCCCTGATGTACCCTTTTTTCTCTCTCTCTTTTTTTTTTTTTTAAAAAAGAAACTAATTGAATTATCTCATTATTTTAATTTGTTAAGCAAATGTATTTTACATCTCAGGATGTGTTCTTAAAGAAGGAGCTGCTTAGGCTTTGCCTGCTGAATGGGCCATTGGTACATTTTGACATTCATGCATTCATTAAGGAGAGGAACATAAAAGACCTCTGGTTGTATTTTTTTTTTTTCAAACACCCAACCAGCATGGAGCAACTTTTCCATAAGCCACAGGGGTCTCTCTACATATGTTCTCAACTGCAAGCCATTGTCACCTATTCTGAATACCTCAAAAGGACAAATAAAATACTAAAGGCCAACTGTAGCAATTGTTAGCTGTTAGTCTCAATATGACAAAAATCATTAACCTCTGGTTTCCCTGGAAGGACAGGCAGTGGCAGTCCATCTCTTATGTCGTGGATTAAACTTGAAATTCCTTTAGACTATCAAATTCAAAGAGGGTAACTCAGTTCTGACTAATTGTATTTACTTATGATTTTAAATTAAATGCTATTTTTTTCCTTTATTCAAACAGTTTGCAAACTCCTAAGGTAGCTGGTTTTAAAAATTGAATTGCCTAAGTGGCTTTTTTGAAGAGACAAGCACTTGAACTGTGATGTAAAATGAATGTATCTGATGGGCTGTGTCTTTCAAAACAATTTCTAACCCCTATCACAGCTTCCATTTTGCAGTAACTTTAATTATATTTGAAATAGGATACATGTGCATGTTTTTATTGTTGGAACTCAAACGCACGAGTAGGAGCTTCTGTCATGTTCTTGTTCACTTACTGAGCTCTGTCTTACATTTGGAATTACAACAGTACCGGAAGATGAAAGATCTGAGGATGAATTGGTTGGAAATGTGTATGCTTTTTCTGGATAATATCCAGTGTTTAAGAAAGTAGAGGAAATCCTAGTCTGGTAGTATAAGCTTTTCAATAGTACATAAAGATTACGACATCAGAAAGGTAAACCTGACATTAAGGCTGTTTTTATTTGAGTTCAAAGGTGGTTAAAGAAAAGAAACAGCAAGAAATCTGACCCAAGCCGAGAGTTTATTCATAGCTTTGGAAAACTCCTTTTCCTCTATGCCAAGGAGTCCTTAGTACACTCAATTAGCCTCTCAGACATCTCTGCTTTCCTCCCTCAAGTGCTCCCCTATTTGCCCTGCAAAGAACATATTTGATCATGAAGTGAAAACAGGAAGTGCTCAAATGTATAGACACCTCTAGCTTACACCAATGTTGAGATTAGGATTTCTTACCAGTAACTATACAGAGCCAGCCCCCCTCCTCCCATGCCCTTTTGAAAGATGGAGGACCTTTAAAATGTATGTACATAATCAGAAGAGAACAAAGTTATAAAGGAAGTAATTATACCATTCTAGGGACTTGTACCTCTGGTAGTTCATCCCTTTCTGCAGCATAGTGTATCAAGGACTACACTTTTTTGCTACACTTTTTTGCTACACTCAACATTTTTTCCCCTTCTTTTACAGAACTGGCAGAACAGGGACACGTTTCTTCTTTGACACTTACCTGGAGTGATGCCCTTTGTTAAAATTCTATTTTGGCTGTTTCTTTTGTTACAGTCTGTAAGAAGATGTATATTTTAACTAGAAGTACCAGGTATACCAATGGGAGCCTGCAAACTCAACCTTTTTTATGAGTGTGCCAGATTCCCAGCTGATGGTATTTGGGATGGCTCCCCCGAAGTCAGTGGAGTCAAGCTGTTTTTTTTTTTTTCTTTTTTCCTAGCTGAAGTTCTGTCTCCTAACATTTGTTTGAACAGTGCCATTTTGGCCTGATTGCCACAGTCTTCTGGCTGAAAATCTATCTCTTTACACACTTGTCACTTGTAGAGTAGATTTTGGTTTCATTGGCTTCAGTGTCATGCTAGAGTAAGTTCTGCTGGAATGTGTTGAAATGAACCAGCCACAGCTTTTGTACTTACCTGAATTAGTTTTCTTAACTTGTCATATTCAGGTGGTCAGACTGGATAATATCACTAGTCTTACTGAAACAGACTTTTTGTCCCTGTATTTAGGTATGTGTACCCGAGAATATAATGTATCTCTATCATATTTTGATGAATGGCTTACCAAGCCTTTTAAAAAGGGCAGCTATTTTATTTATTCATTCTAGAGATTCTAGAGATGAATGTTGTCAACCAAAGCCAATCTTGGAGCAAGCTTTCAAAACAGTTGAAACCATTTCACCTTCATAAATATCTCCTCCCATACTGTGATTTTAGGAACAATACCTAAAGGAGGTTTAGGAACATAGCTGGTTATTGCACTCCATGCTGAACAGTTTACTTTCATATCAAACAGTAGAAGAACAGCTTTCCTTAGAGTCCTGATCCAGGAGGATTTCTTCACATTGCTGTATTTGCTGTACTGTAAAAAAAACAAAACAAAACTGAAAATACAGCAGACCTTTGTCCTGTTAAAATGGTGACAAGAAGGCTGGGAGACTTAATAAAACACAGGAATGTGAAGGCATTCTGGTGAATTTTAGTGCTTGCGTTGGACTGCATTGTAAGGTGCTATACTTTCCCAGGGTACACTGAGGAGACGGACGATGTCCTCTGATTCTCCTGTAAAATGACCTGCCTATGGGTTCGCATGGCTGCCATTTCCGCTTCAGTGCACCACGTAGTCAGGGAGTTGGAGGAACCTAAGGTACAGTTTTACTCCAGGTCTGCTTTTTAGGCAGGGCTGACAGTGTGCTGAGTTTGCAGCCAAGTAATAAGTTGCGTGCTGGTGTAGGACAGTCCTCTCGGACTGTAGAAACACCGCCCAGCTGGAAGCACATCCAGCAAAATAAAGTTGCGCTCATTTTTCAGCTGGGTAAACTTTGTGAGGAGAGGTTAAATGGTTTCATCCTGGTGTTAAAGACAAATCAGTACCTGAATGTTGAACTCCTATGACCTGTGGTCACCTCGAGGTGATGGAACTGTGCATCTTTGCACCCCAAAGTCGCTCTGGTCACTCACCAGAAGAGCTGGTGGCTGCCCTTAGCGTTTGTTGTTACTGCTGGTGGTAGCATAGCCTGCCTAATGTCACCGGCATCCCTCGCCTGTCCTGCCTGCCTGTGCTACAGTGTCACCAGCCTGGACAGAGTAAAACTGGAAATCTTTCTCAAAATGCCACTTCTGATCCCAGGCTGAAAGGTTTCATGCTCCAAGTGCTCCTAGTCCTTGGCCACAGAATAGGTCCCAAAGATTTAGTGACAGACTGAACGTTCATATACCTTTTAAATGCCACAATCGTAAAAGAAAAGAGCTGAAATGGGGGGGTGGGGGTGGGGCTTTGTTTGTTTTAAAAATGGAATCTGAGATTAGATCTGACATTTCTACATCCACCCCCTACAGAAGAGGGAACCCGAGGTCATGGGGTGTGTGGGCCTCAAAAGCTAGCTTTGTCTGGGAGTGGTTAATCTAATCATTGTTACATAGACATCTGTTATTTCTTCTGAAAAATTGATGCTTTTGTGACACAATGATCCATCTATTTAGTACAACAGCCTGAGTAATTAAATTAAAAAAAGAATATTTTTGCGGGAGCATGTATTCTAAAACTGCCATACCTCCTTGTACCAGCGAAAAGGCTGGGGAGAGGGAGAGGAGTGCTTTAAGCCCTGCATTGTTTTCTGCTGGCTGGAGGAAAACATCTGTGAATTGTTTGAACTGAACCTTAGCAGGGACTGTCTGAATCTGTGTCATCTCTGTTTAATTTCAGGAAATGATGTCACAGCGCATTAAATAACAATGCTGCGTGATTTATTTTTACTTGTACATGCTGTCCTAAGCATTTTGGTTACATGGCAGTGTTTCCAATTAAGTGCAAGCTTTCGGTTTTAAAAAATATACTTGGTAATGCTTTTGGGGGGGGGCATGGGCATGGGGAGGCTGGGTATTTTAGGGGGTCACCAAGGTTCAGGGCTGTCAGAGGGCTCCAGGCCCATTTGTCATGTGCTTATTTGTAGTTGGGACTGGATGTCAGCGCTCTCGTCACCCATGGCAACCTCCAGGACCGTGGGTTTGTTACAAAGCCTGTCTGGGGGAGAAAAAAACCTAAATATTCCAAACCGATCCGTCAAAAGACCTATTAGATAGTTATAGCTGGGCCTGCGTACTGTAGCTTCTGCCTCGATCAAACTTTCTGCACTCCCCCTTCTTCTGCAGAAGAATAGAGGACATAAGTCAATTCTGTCTGCCATCTGTCGCCTCTCTCCCCGCTCCTCAAATTAAAGAGACAGTCCGATATTTAAATAATCAGATACAATCACAGGAAGCCCGCCTGGAAATTATTACATGTGCGTTCGGATTTTTTATTTTTTTTTTTACTTCTTGTTTTATTTTGAAGGGGGGATCTTTATTGTACTTCTTTGGAGATCAAAATATGTTGTGTGTTTCAGCTTCAAAAATAGCATTCTGAGAAATACTGGATTTGCAGTGTCACCAAGTTGTTAACTAATAAGATTCCAAGTTATATATAGGGTGAAATTCACACACACGCATACCCCCCCCCCCCCCCAAACAATCCCCGAATTGCGAATCCTGCAGGGGACGAGCAAATGAAACACAGCACCCTTCCCCTCCGGCTCTCCCTTCCCCTTCATCCCCTTTCCCTCCCTGAATCCCTGGCAGGCTGAGGGGCTGCAGCAAAGTCCTTTCATGGTGCTACCAGGAGGATTAGGTCTACCTAATGGTCCTTTTCCAGGCCTGCTATAGTAGTTTCTCATACCACCCTGTCTGATGTTAGCTAGTTATGCTTTACCTTCACCTCTCTTTTTTTTTTTTCATCACCCTGCTGGTTTTTGCCTCCTCCTCCTCCTCATCAACACAATGTGTCAGGACTGCAGCGAGGTGAATTTCATTCATGTGGCGTATGAGGTCAGCCGCTGCCAAACCATCAGATAACGTGGCTAGATGTTACTTCCCAATTTAATATTTTACCTGCCATTTTCAAACAGGGAATTACTGAGAACAGAGCATAACAAAAAACATGCATGATTTTAGTTGAGGCTTGATTAAAAAGCCTTGACTGAGTGAGCTGAATATGGCCTAGCAAAAGATAGCATCAGCCACTGGTGTTTTCTGGTTGTTATTGTCAGATCACAAGGCTTTGCAGCGTCAGTATAGGAATTAAGTGAAAAGAAAAGAAGAAAGAATACCAAAGTCCAAGTAATGAATTCCTTAATGTAATTGAAACAAGGAAGTAGTGACAAGAACTCATTTATATAGAGTTGTGGTTTCAAGGCTCGCAAGGTAAAAGGTGATTTAACTAAAGTATATGCAAATACAGTGTTTAAACACTCCAAGAACATTGCACTAATAAATGTTGTGCACTGCAGCCCTTGAAAATCAAGATCACAGTCAACTAGAGCTGAGAAGCCTTTTGAGTGTCTTCAAGTTCCACTACCTAAAAGAGTTGTCATCAGAAAACTCGTAGTTCTTCTATTTCTCTGTAGTGTGTACAGATTGGTATATGTATATATAAAATATATTTTTAGGGAAAAACCAATTGTTGTTGTTTGTGCAAAGTGGTACTGCCTCTCAGTTTTGCCTCAGGACATGTTTATTTAAGATCTTCCTTTCAAGATCCATGAGCAAAGTAATTGGTTTCAAAGTTTTTCTCTAAAATTAGAGTTATACTGTAAAAAAAAAAAAAAGGCATGTTTCTGCCAACAGTTCCACAACTGCTAAGAAATGGAGATGTCAGTTCTTATTGTTGCCTAATGAAGAGAGTCGTTTATGGCAGACAATATTACTTGTGGTGTTGTGGAGTTTGCCTTGAGTTAGGATACTTAGAATACCATGCATTACATATTTTAGAGTTGATTGGCAGTAGTCGTTTGCAGTATCCAAAGCAATCATTGGCATCTTTAAAGATTTATTATTGTCTTTAAGCATAATGGCAATACAGTTTTCATGCTTTTACATTTGCTATTTTTATTTTTAACTGCTGGCCCCAAATCTGCCAGAACTAATTTCAGTTGTTTTGTCTAATACTGGATGATAGGTTGTCAACTCACTGTATAATGCTGTAAAGATTTTTTTAAATCTTGGTTTTACCTTTCTATGATGGCAGTTCAAAACATGCATTTTATTTGTAGCTGTTGACTACTTGCGTCCATAAAATGTTTAACATCTCATGACATACTCTTACAATCTCAGCACGATGAATCAGAATAGCCAAGTAAACAGCAGCAAATAGTTTAGTTTAGAATTTTAAAAAAATCTGCATATATTAATTTGTTTATTGCTATAGAAATTTGGCTATCATCTGGATCAAGCTTTTATTTGGTCTGAGGTACCTTTCAAAGTGGCAGCTTGATATTCTAAAGTGGATATACTGTGGAAATACTATCTGACTAAACTGCATAGCAATGGGAAAGCTCCTGTTCCCTTTCTTAATGTATACTAAGTATATAAAAGGAGTAGGTTTTTGTAAGATCATGGCCTGGTCTAGACTACTTTGAAGCTTGTTATGCCAATTAAAAAAACCTCAAAGACAATGTAAGCTGCATTGTTAGTTGATATGCTGTGAATGTATGTGGATCTTTATAAAAGCAGTTCTCTTTCCTCCCAGGTAAGGTAAAAAATGCAGGTTTAATTTCTCTGTGTTCAAATAATTGCAGGTAATTTACAGATTAGTGCCTAACAGTGTGTACCTCTCAGTCCTGCTTCCATTAATTCCAGTGGACCTCTGATCCCTTTGAAAAAGCTGGGCAAGATGAAGCAGTGAAATTGTAAATGGGAGGCAGACAAACACGCACAATTTTGCGTCTTAATAGGCATTAAACACTATAGCCACTTTATCCACAAATTATGCTGAACAAGTCTTTCAAGGATCCCCTATTTTATGATAGAAAGACAAGTTTCTGGAGTGCTCAGCTATTTGTCAGGTTCTCTTGTGGCTGAACCTTCACTGCTGTCCCCAGGATGCTTCAGCACAAGTGACCTCTGGCAGGCGTGGGGAGATTGCAGTTCTGTTTCTAGCTCTGACCTTGGGAAGACACTGTGCCTCAGTTTCCCTGTTTAAACAGTATGGCGTAACAATGGTGGCTGCTTCTTGGAGTGCTTTTGATATTTACAGATGAAAAACTCTGCGTGAGACCTGTGTCTTATACTTAGCATCAGCTGAATTACGGAGGCCTGCACTTCTGATGTGGTTTTACCCTGCTGCTGAGCTAGCATGACAATTAGGCTATGCTTGTACAAATACTTGAACTTCTGTAGACTTTGAAAGTTCGCATGATTTTCCCTTTATGAGAGACCATTTAATACAAAATTAAGTGTTACGTTCTTTCTGGTCTACAGTGAAGATGACAGCATTTGATTGCTGCAAGCTACTTTAGTTCAAGTGGCTTGGGGTTCATTTATTTTTGTTTTTCAGGTCCTTTCCTTCCTGCTGACCTGAAGTGGTGATTGTTGCATGCAAATGGTATCAAATATCTTTCCCAGAAAGCAGCAAGAGAGAGAACCTTAGGCATCAACTGCTGGCCCAGGGGCAAGAGTCAGAAGAAAGGGAGTGCAACAGTATTAACAAATGCATCTTTGTACTTCAAGAAGTCACTAGTGGCTATTCCCCTCCTCAACAGCCCAGGGAGTTTCCTGATGTGAAATAGGACTTTGGCAGCTTTCCAGCCAGACCTGGTCCTTCTGCTGCCTCTTTTGATTCATCCAGGTGCTTCCCACTTCTGCATCCCACTTGTGCTTGAATGAAGAAATGGGAAGCAGGAGGGTGGCCTAGAGTAAAGAGTAAGGGACGGAAAGGCTACCACAAAGTCCCTAATTCATGTTGGGAAGCTCCCTGCCTACTGAGGAGCACATGCAGAGAGCTGACAGCTGTTTGGATAGTCCACAAATGGACTACTCAGGGATATAGAGTGTGAACAGTGAGAAGGGTCATGATACGTGTGATAACAGCAGGAATAAGGAACATTATGTGGTCAGAAAAGTGACGTGTGTATTTGGGGGAGTCAGCAAAGGAATGGTGCATAGCTGCATAGGAATGGTGGCACTCCTAAATTGCAAGGGAAGTTGGTTAATTTGGGGGATCACTTCAAAATCTAAATGTTTAAAGCGTGCTTTGATTTCAGCTCTAAAGGGATATTCTGATGATCTCTTTCAGATACAAAGTAGGAAATGAAATGGAAACATACGTGAAAACAGGTCAATTGTGGACAACAAAAAGGGGGAAAATAATTTAATTTACTTCTCCCTTCCTACCCACCTTTACTGTTTCAGCAGACAGTTCCAAGAGTTGTGTTCTTGGTCTGTCTCTTCTCGATTCTGTTTCTTCCAGTTCCACATGGACACCTTACTGCATGAACATCTCTTAGGAAAGAGAGGTGCTTCCTGAATTGGTGTGAACTTCTCTGTGACGGTGGGATGAGCTGCAGAGTTTTAGGACAATCCTAAGAAGCCCACATTGTTCCATATAGTATGGCTACTTACATCTCAATTTTAAAAAGCCTACTTTGTATGCACGTGTGGTATGGTGGCCATTAAATGCCAAGCAAACACTTCTCAGACCAGAAAAATCCCACTACTTGGTGCATATCTACCCTAGGTATTGCAGACAATTCACTGCTATAATTAATCTTAGCTGTCCTGGCTCTGTGAAACATGAACTTATATCCCACAGTGCTCTTGGATGCAAACAAACTTCAGAGAAAAAAAGGCTTTTGCCTCTTTCTCTCTGTTTTCTTCCCCCAAAGCTGTCCATTTAGAGAGCAATAATGCTTGTAAAGGAGATTAAATCCCACTATGAACCAGTGCAAAACTATATGTCCAGCAGGAAAAGAAAATGTCTGAAAAAACCAAGACTGTGGTGTTCTGCCAGCATGTGTACAAATAAATGTAACCCTAGAACTGTTAAACTATCCCGAGTTTAGCTCCTGGGATCTGAATCCTACTCAAAGCCCCAGCTGAAAAGACGTGATACTGCACTCTCCAACTCGGTAATGCTGTAACATGCTCTGTTGCCTCCCGAACAAGTGCTGCGGCAAACTTCTTGCTGAGACTGAAAACTCTTTCAAACAAGGCCTACGGGCTCGTGAGCTTTCTACTCAGTGCCCTGTAGGCTCACTCTGCGAAAAGGTATCTCGCCTAAAAGAGGCCAAATATCACACAGCTGAGCTGGTGGGAAATTCAAACTGTTCTAAGCAAAGAAGTCAATAGAGCTGCTGTAGTGAAAGGTAATGTTCAGAGTGAGATCACCGTGTTATGATCTCATGCTGAACATCAGGACTGTTTTTTTTTCTTGATGATTATGAAACTAGCCTGAGGCCAGTCTGGTGAAAGTCTAAGAAAGATATAGAAGGATGTTTGGAGAGCCTGGATTATCAGGGCCCTTATCCCCCCAAAAAGTGTAACAGAGGCTGAGAGAAGATGAGAGAAATGAGAGCTGTATTGTTATTTCCAGCGCTCTCCCCATCCATCTCAAAAATGTAAGATCTAGCCATAGACGCAGAATGCACATACTGAATTGGTGAATAAGCACAGGCTACAAACAGACAAGAGAAGAAATTACTGAGGGGGAACAAAACGCCTTGCAGGAATAATAGAATTCAACAACCAAAAAAACCCCCAGTCGTTGAGACTGTAGAACAATCTGTGGAAGCGCCTTTGCTTAGCACTTTTAAAACTAGACTCCAAAAAAACATTTGAAGAAATACTGCTGAGAAACAACTTGCATTCCTGGGGTTACAATAAAGTAGTGTTGCCTGAAGCATTTCTCATATTTCCACGTTTTCTTATTAATGATTAAAAACTGAAAAATATCTTTAAATTAGGGCTGTTTTCAGAAGGAAACCTTCCCAAATTTGGCTTCCTTCAGGTTTAAGTTTTTGTTGTATTTGTTTCAACTTTTTTAATGACATTTCATTTATCTGTAAGCAGAAAAATTATTGCAAAATTAACGTACTAAGTCAAAGTAGAAATGGGCTTGAGACCCAAAATGAAGACTTACGCTTAAGAGAAGCGTTTAATTACTGTTCCTTCAGGCACTGGGAGTTTGAGGGGATGTTGAGGGTCAGCCAGGCTTGGGCTCTGTCAGACCAACAAAGGAAGAGAATTTGTACTGAGGACCTTATGTTAAAAACACCTCCCTTTCAGATATTCAGAGACAGAGACTGTGTCATGATACATACGCTGCTCTCCGTTCACAGCATGTGAAGTTTCACAAATATCTGGGGAAGGTATAGGTCTGAACAGCCCTTACCCCGCTCAGTGTTCCCCAATATTTCTGACATCTGCTCCAACATTAGCCCTATGAAAAGTCAACCCAAACCACCAAAAGTTGTTTGAGCATTCAAAATCCACATTGATTTTTTAAGGACATGGATCCAATGCAAATTTAATGCAAAATGAGGTTGATTATAGATTTACACAGAAATCTGAGTGCTGAAACAGGTGATGAACATGGCTTTTTCACCTGTTTTTCACTTACAGACTTTTATGGCAATTTGACTCCAGGATTCAAAACAAAGCTTGGGCCCTCAGAGAGGTAGAATGACCCCAAGAAAATATTGACTGAGTGCCTGCTGACTCAAACTGCTGAATTTCACACACAGCTTTCCTCAAAAGCATCACGAAGGAAGAGATTGCAATTTGAATTTAAAATGAAATTTTGCTCTTAAACATTACTTTATAATAATGTAACTGTGGGGTTCCACGTTTGTCTCAATGACTTCCAGATCAAATAAGCTCAGTTTGCACGGCAGAAAAATGTGTTTTGTTTTTTTTTTTTTTCTTTCCTATTGCCAGAATTACAAATTTAGCCTGGGATCTGAGATCCAAGTTGGATTCTTTCTGGCTCATTTATTGGCAGTCACAAGGATTATACAATAAGAGTAATGTTGCAATTACAATAGTAAATCTATGCAATTATGATAATAAATAGACGATGGAGTGGCCAGAATAAAGTCCAGTTTTCTTGCCTATAGCTAGGCTGGCTTTATGAAGAAAAATAGCACAAACTTCTATTATGGTTTGAAGTCAATGGCATTTTTTGTCAGCAGAGAATCAAATGCAGTTCAGACACACAGGGACATAAATCTGTTCAGTAAGTCAGTCACTTTTCAGAACACCACTGCTTAGTTTTGTTAGTATTCTTCTCTTTGGGGGGATTTTTTTCTGTTTGGCTCAACATAGCCTAGTGAGTCAGGCCTGTTTGGAAGATTTTTAAAGAAGTGAAGTGACAGGTCAAAGATCTCTTTTTCTCCTTCTTAATTATCCTTCCCAGGAATGGGCTTGTGTATCCATTTTAAAGATTCCATTGGCATGAAGTGCCTTTTGTAGGATTTTGTTATACAGTTCAGAAGTTACCTGCATGAGAAAAGAGAGCAGGAGCTTTCTATGGCTGCATGTTGAAATCCTCCTAGCTGCAAAAGCAGTGAGTGCTGACCTTTGCTCTCTGAACAGGGAGTCTTCTGGCATGGAGCTGAGTTTTCCTCCTGCTATTCAGAACTGTAAATAATGTTAGTACACCCTGAATTCAGTGCATGCAGCACTTTACATTACTATTGTGTATCTTAAAATAAACAACATTGCAAGCTGTTTATTTTGGTGTTACTATGTATGCATTTTTTAAACAGTGGTTACTTAAACAAATGTCTCTGTTCCCACAGCACTTAAAAGCTGCTGTTTGCTCATTGTGGTTTTTGGGTTTTGTCACTTTTGTTTTGATTATTTCTGAATATCACACTCAAGGATACAGAAGACAGGAGTAAGTTGTACTTGATCCAAACAAATGCTTCAAGTCACAGCTTTTTCTTTATGCCAGCTTTTCCCATGTTCCTAGCAGAAATAATAATTTTGGTTTAGATCAAACTTACGAATCACCAGTATTCCAGATTGGATCAGATTGTCCTGAAATGTGTTTCTGCAGGCCAGTCAGGTCAGCATTTGTTGACAGAATTTGACCCTGAGACAGAAAATTGTTTTAATAACATTAGTACTGATTATTTATTTATTGCTCAGCAAAACAAAAGGTGCAGGGGATGAAAACATAGGGAACTGAGAGTTTCCACATCTCTTTTCCCCCTTTCTCATCAGTCCTCATTCGCCCACCCTAGCATCCTCAAGTACCATGCAAACTTCTGCGGCTGGAAGTGCTGCTGAGGGGTTGATGGGAAGGCCGTTCTCGAAGGGATCAACCTTTCTGAGCCATATTGCCATAGCTGTGCAGGCCTCTACCTAGCCAGGGAACTCAGAGGACCCTTGCTGGTCTGTCACCGTTCTGCTAGAGGGCTGTGTGCCCTGCACTGTTTTTTCATCTTCAGCGGTGGGCTTTCAGTGTTGGCTCTGCTTCTTGCTGTGCCATGTACGCTATTCACAGATCTTGGTGTATTTTGCTAAATCTCAGTGAAAAGACTGGGAACAAACTTGTTATTTCTCCCTCCGCTGACTCTCCCCACCTTTAGAAAAGGTGGCTACAGTACTGCGCGATTGTGATAGCTGTTCTGTTATATAGATGTTCTGTTCCACTTTGCCATTTTTTCCTAGGTCATCTTCAATTAGTCCTGTATGCTGGGAAAGAAAAATACTCATCTGAGTCTGTGGAATTGTGTCTTAAGGGGCTAAGAAATCAGAGGCTTTCTCTGTGTGGATATTGCTCCATTACAAGGAGCACTGAGGACAGCATAGCAAGGCCACCATCGCTTCTTTCTTAGCAGAGGCAACTGTGATAGGTTGGGGGGGGGGGGTTGTTGTTAAAAGG
>JANZLQ010000032.1:11429711-11472786 GCA_026212715.1 Elanus axillaris | reverse complement strand
GTTGTTAAACGGGGTGGCCATCTTACCTTCTGCCACTCATTTCTGAGCTAAAAGGAGTGGCTGGGCAGTCATGAAAGTGCTGGGGTGATTCCTGTTTAGAAAAGGTTTAGCAACAGTGCTCCAACAAACCTGGGAGCCAGTCCTAAATGGTATTTAGGTACTGAACGGGTCCCCAGCCAGCCCTGGGATCAGAAAGCCACAAGCAGAAGTATTTGGTTTCCTCGTGCTTGGACACAGCTGAGAACTGAGCCCAAATTATTCATTTGTAGAACTTGTAAAGGCTGGCTTTTTGCAACAGAAAGTAATCTCTTCACTCAGCTCCTAGTTGCCTCATGATTTTAATCAAGCAAGATTCTTAGATAAGGAAAATTGGTGTTTGAGAAAAATTGTGAGTGCAGTTCTTTTCCAACTTGTGTTGACTATAAACCAGTTTGTCCTCCTTAATTATGGTCTTCAAAGACAAACAGGTTGAAGGGAGTGTCATAGTCTTTGGCATAAATACAGCATATTTCAGTGATTTGTTTAGCTAGTTGTGTGTTTCTGAGAAAGAAAGAAAAAGTTGTTTGTATTTTTTGATGTAGTTAGAATATATTATTTTTTATTTATAGCTCATCAGGTGTTGATTTTCATCATTGTGTATACACTCCTTTGCCTCTGGACTTCGATACACTGGATAACTCCTGCTCTCTCAGTAGAACTAAGTATGTGACAATTAAGGATGAGAGGAGCATTAAAGGCAACTGGCCAACAGCAGAGCACTTGGACTATGTCATTCTAACTCCTGAGGGAGGACAGTACAATATACCAGTGTTCCCCAGCCTTCCTATTCACCCCTAACCTTTTCATCTAATTTTTTGTTTGTTTGTTTGTTTCTTTTCACCTGCTGATTATTTTTCTCCTAATCAACCCTACAACAAGTCTTCCAGGTCTTACTCTTCTGCTGCTTTTCTCACTGAGATACGGATTAAATCTGCTGCAGTGCTAATATATACATTTAAAATAGTTTTGCCTATATTTTTCAGTGTAAATACTATGCCAACACACTAATTTGTGACTGAGATTACTAACATCATTTACATCTGTAGGTGAACATTCCCCCTCTTCTGAGAGACAGAAGATGGCAGAATGATTAGCATTTTTAAATGCTGTTAACAGAAATGAAAGCCACTTAGCAGCAGAAAAGTTTTGTGAGAAGGAGCAGGTAATACTAAATATTTTAAAAGCTTTTAAACATATGCTTTTGTCTCGGTTTTGACTAAATAAACTCTGCTTTATTGGCCAGACCAATGGTCCACTGAGCCAGATGAGGGTCAGCAGTGGGTGGTGATGGAGCCAAGAAATGATGCAAGTACAGGACAATTCCAGAAGGCCCAGTGTCTCCTCTAAGCTTCTGGTGGGCAGAATTTTAAAGACTCTCTCAGTTGGAAGTTTATATCAAGACTGTAATGTTTAAGAGGCTTTGATGTATATATATTTTCTTTTTGGGCTCGCTATGGACCAAACCATACATTCATCAGCTACAGTTGGAACAGCTTAATTTTGGGTTATCTTGGGGGACATTTGGTAGAATATTTTCTGATAAGGAATGGAGCATTTGAATAAGCTTCACATATCTTAAGGTGTGGACCTAAGTTTCTAAACTGTAATTAAAAAAAAAAAAGGAGAGAGAGCAAGGATATTAGTTTACACTTGGTTTAAAGTTAAACCCGCTTTCTTTCAGGTAGCAACAGGAATATCTTAGCAGCCCTGCAATTTTCTTAGAAATTTTCATGAAGTGTTGGGAAAATCTTTTCTTCTTCATTTGGAGGGAACCCTGATTATACCTCTAACACCAGTCCAGGTCTTTTCAGTATCCCATTCTCCATCACTCTGATCCTGTTCTTCACATGATTGGCTCTGGCAAAATAAAACGCTGATCAGCCCATGCATTCGGTAGCCCGCTTTTAAATAAATATCCCCGCTGTGTTCTGGTTGAAAGCAGTCACGCAGTTTTGACATAACCTAATCATGTGCAAAGCTGAACCTTTAGTAGCTAGTTCTTGCAGACATTTTTTTTTTTCCTCTTTTTTTTCTCTCTTCTTCTTCACATGGCCCCTTTAGAGCTGCTGGAGGGCGTTGTTGAGAAGTTGCTACCGTTGATACAGTTGCTATTAATCACAGTCTGCCATGTTGTGACGCAGGTTCTAATAACATCCCATTGAGCTGCCGTTGTATGCTGGAGGCTTACCAACAGCACTAGGCCTTTGATATTCATCTCACACCAGGATAAAGAAAATGTAGAGTTTAAAAAAAAACCTGCAAATAGGCGAAGAACAAAAAAAGGGGGAAAACATAGCAAAATCAAAAACAGACACGCTTTCTGTGTGCTGCTTCGTTTACCATGGGAGCAGCAAAGCTATAAATCTCTGCTGTGTTGTTTGAAAATTGAACATGAGGCTGCTAAATTTATCATTCATTCTTTGTTGTTTCTGGGTAGTAGCTGCCTGACTTGGCTGACTTTGGTTTCTGTCCCCTCCTCAATAACAATTTTTGTTGTCGTCGTTGTTTCAATACATTACACACGCAAATCAAAATCTTACTGGATCAAAGAATATTGGAGGATTTAGTAAAGTACTCATAAAGGGGAGGAGGAACAAATTTGCTGCATGTTACATATCATGCTTCCTTGGCAACTGATTCCCTCACATTCATAATTACAGGAACATAATTTTTAAAAAGCAGCATGGGCAGGGGGAGGGAGAGGGAATACTTCCTTTGGTTAAAGACATTCACAATTTTTAAAAAATGGGGGTCTTTGAAAATTGAACAAAAAAAAAAGTTCACCCATATGCTCTGTAAAGATTAAACCTGGAGCCGGATAGAACTGCACAATCACCTTCTTTTGTTAGCACTTCTTGTCCATGTTGAACTGCAAAGAAAAAAAGGTGGAAAGCAAGCCTGCTACAGATGTGACTAGCTATGAATATTCATGAATGCCATTGCTCCTCCTTTTCTACTGGCATCCAAGCCATTCTGATCTCCCTCTCCCTTTCTTTTTTCCTCTTCTCCTTTCCATTCCCTTTCCTTCCTCAAGACTGAACAAGACTGCAGTTTTATTTCGGTAACAGCCCAGTACGATACAGTTATCAGTGGCCTCAGAAGCCTTTTATTTCCATTAAAAAAAAAACAAAGGAAAAAAAGAAAAAAATTGTAATTATCCACAGTTTTATGAATCCACCTCCCCTTAATGTTCATTATTTAAACCAGCAGCAATTACAAGTTCAAAGGGGTTTAGAGGGCCAGCAACCCGCATAATCACTGCCAAATTAAGCGGGACTCATTCGTCACAGAAGAGTACACTCTGAGCAGTGAATCATGCATGCAGTGACAGGCACTGATTTACATAAAGACGAAATCTGTGCCCTCTAGGGCTGAGCGTTACTTTATCTCAGTGGCCCTGTGATATATGCATTTTCTTTTGGTGTTAGGAAGGTTCAGAGACTGATGCTGTCTAATACATGATATTTTATTCTTACTAACATCACTACTACTGCCGCTAATTCATGTATATGTGTATTTAACTAACAATAATCCAAACTTCAAGGCACTTGAGTTTTTAAAAGCAAAGGTTTGGCCAGGAACCCCTTTTCTAATCTGTTATGATACTTCTGAACCTCTTGAATTCCTTTTTTTTTTCCATAACCAATTTGCAGGTCAAACACTCATTCTTGAAAAAGATTACTTTGATTCTCTCCTCCCACCCCACATTAAGTCAACATAATATTTTTTTTGAGACATTGTAAATACTTTTACATGTACAGTATCAGAGGCTAAGACTGGATGTATTCCTTTATTGATAGTTTGCTGACTATCCTAAGACATTTTAAGTCAGTGTGGTTCCTCCTGACAGAGACATGCTATAGGCTCTGGAAGAGCTGCATCCATCAAGCCCATCTATACCTCTGACAGCAGAAGAGAAACCTTTTCTGTTTGCTAGAAAGGGCTCCGTTTTACCTTTATCATGCTACTCTGCCTCTTTGATACTGAACTGTTCAAAGATGCTTTTATATTCTGCTTTAAGACAAAGTTCTACTCAGTTCATTTACCTACACCCACTGAAGTTACTGTGGTTACTCATGTAGGCAAGGTGAACAGGTCTTGACCCTTCAGGTAGCAGATGAATTGATGCAGGGAGTATCTATACTCTTATACAGCAATGAAACTGGGAAAGTAGCTTTTGTAATCATTACTTCCCTTTAGCTGTGTTAGCTGCAACTCTTGACTCCACTGCCACAGGACTGTGGTATGTATGAACAATACATACAGTAGTTTCAAATGGTACCTAACTCCCCCCCCCCTTATGGGTGGCTCATCGAAGTTTGTTTAGGGATGCACCAGCTACAGATTGTGAGAGGTCTCCTTAATGTATAAAGGCCCTTCACTAAAAGGACTTAGACTCTCAGCTGTTGCTAAGACACAGCAGAGTGACCACAAAACATCTGGCTATGGCACCTTGACACAGATGCTGTTTCTACACCAGCTCTGGTGTAGATGAGAGGTAGCTGGAGGTGTCACAAAGCAACAGTGGTCTGATCAGCTCTTCTTTTTAATTTGACATGCCACTGCACTGGAGACTGTAGTGTAGATCTAGCACTGCTGGCTCTCCTCCAGTTGAGCAAGTCTGTCTGCTTTCTGGTCCCATTAGGCCATTTTAGTGGTGAGGAAGAGTAGCAGTATAACAGAGGCTGGCACAAGTGTTCCGTATGGGAATGCACAAGCTCTTTCTTTGCACAATGTCACTCGCATAGGAAAGAGATTCATATTACATGTACAAATCACAGAGGAAAATGTCATTTGCATATGTCATTGCACTACCTGTGCAAGTGACTGTGTGCATCTATGAAGTCCTCCACAACACTATGTCCTCTGATAGAGGCTGATGATAAAGAATTCGACTCTTTTAGGTAAATGTCATATAAACTTAAACCAAAGCCTAGTCGCGGCATTTTTTTTATCTGTATTGGCTAACGTATGTTCAGCAAGGACACTGAAGATCTTATGGGTATAATTTAGGTACCATTTTTAGGTAGTAGTGCCTATTACTAGAAAAAACTTTTTATGGCTGGTAAATAAAAATTATACACCCAGTCTGATATGGATGTAGTTTACACCACTGTAAAATCAGATTAAATGCAAAGTTGGTGAAAGGGAGATTATAACATGGCCTAAGAGCTTTCTGTGATAGTCTGTAAATGAAAGTGGAGTAAAGGTCATACATGATGACAATAGAGTTGTGTGAATGGACTCTTTTAGGTTTATTCTGTTATGTATTACGGAGTTCATGAATCACTGAAATGTGTACTAAGATCAACATTTGCAATATTACATAGCAAATAAACCCTTTTATTTCTACCTTTTTATTATTATTATTATTATTATTATTATTATTATTATTTATTATTATTATTATTATTATTATTATTATTATTATTAAATGCCTGAAAGATGTTGCTTTACTATTTAAAAGTTGGGAAATTCTTTAATATTACATTAATTTTTCAAAGAATATAGAAAGTAATGTAATGATCAATGATGAAGAAATATGAAAATGAAAACCTGTTTGCTATATTGTACTCTTTTGTGCTTTGTTGAACCAGGACATTTTAATATGCAGAACTTGGCCTCTAGGAGTGTCTTTCTTTGGATATTTCTGGCTTTCATGTGCTTTCTTTAAATTTCCATGTGTTTATTGTGGTCTTTTCTATAAAAGTGAATTGCTGAAATGTTTTAAATTATATTCCTACAAAAGAGTTGTCAGAAAGGAGTTGCAAATCCTTTAGCCACCTAATTTCTCACTTTGAGCTCACTCATCTTCATCAGCAGTTTAAGTTAAGATGTCAAATTTTGTTGACCTGGCTTTTAAGGACTGCTGCAAAAGGATTCGTCACTTGTCAAAGTGCCAAAGATTTCTGTGCTTCTTTTAAAGTGCAGGAGAGTAAAGTAAGCTTGATTTTGGCTGGTTTTAGAAAATAGCACATTGGCATGCATGGAATCAGGACACTGGAGCTGCCTCAGCCATATCTACCATATTTTAAACCTAAAAGACTAACCTTTGGAATTGGTGGGGTTTAGGAATTGCAAGATAGTGGAATTGCAGGATACTGGGTCCCGGGGCTGTTTTCAGCAGTGGTCAATGCTCCTGGCCCTGAGGGAAGGGATAACAATGAAAAGAAAATAGCATTTCAATCTGAGATCTATTTACTAGATTTCATGTAACTATGGAGTAGTTACATTTGTCAAGTATGTATCAGTGTCACCTCAAACTGCAAAATCTAGGCTACATAGATGATGCAGTCTCAGGGAGGTGTGGTGATCTCTGTAATTTTCTACCAAAATCTTTGGAAAACTTGGGCATCCTTGCTTTCAGCCCTACAAACAGCTGCACTGTGATGCAGCTGATACAGTGAGCATATGTAAATACTTAAAACTGCAAACATCTTGTTTTCTTTCACTCCCTGTCTTGTGCATCAGCTTTCAGATTTAATTTATTTTGATTTCTCTGTTTTAAGTATGGATATTGTCTGTTGGGAAAGGCTTGGGGGATATAGTTGCTTTAATGATCAAATTCTATTTCTCTTTGGTCCAGCCTGGATGAAATCTTGATGCAGTGTAGAACTAAAGTACCCATCAATGTTCCTTTTATTGGACATGCTTCATATATTGTGGTGAAATTATATGCATTCACATAGGTTGTTAGGAAAAACTTAACATGCCACTGATGTGCAGTGAGGGAGAGTTAATTGTGTAGGTGCCCCAAGACTACATCAATGAGCAGAGCACACTGTAGTGGTCATATGAATCTGTCTTGAATAAAAATTACCAAACAGGTTTTCAGCCAATAGCCTAAGGTAAAATCCTAGTGTTAATAAATATGTGCAGATGAATGAGATCTTTTCTGTCTTTATCACTTATGAATCTTGGTGCTGTAGATATAGGGACAGACATCTAGGAAAGATTAAAAATTAAGTTGGCATATGCTTTGCCATACCTGATAAGCACATGTTGTGTTTATTAGTGCGGAAGTATCCTGTTGTGCAGTCCGGAAGCATTCCCAGAAGGAAGCATGACTGACCCTCTTCTTGTCCCAGAGGAATGGGGCTTCTTTCACCTCCCTGAAGCTGCCACCACCTCATGTTGCGTTAGCCAGATGCCTTTCCTCTCCCTGCAAACATCAGTTCTGTGATTGAGCAGCCTCCTCCAGTGCCGCCTCCCAGTCCAGCAAAGCATCCGCAGCCTCTGCCCCTGTGCACTGGTCACAGGAAGGTTTGAGGGGAAGGTCTTCAGCTGGGGCAGATGGTACAGCTCCATTGAAATCCAGCCTGTGCCAGTATGCGCCTACCGAGTATTTATGGTGTATCTAATGTGTAGACTTAAGAGCGCTGACTTTTTTTGCTGGCATGTTAGGACTACGGCTGCACAGTACAGAAATTCGTGATCCGCATTTTCTGAATGCCATGAAAAGCACCTTTAAAGTGTTGATTTCCATCTCTACTGAATTAAACTCTGAAGGAATCGGTGCCTGCAGTGGTTAGATAGCAATACTGTTTTCCTTAGTGGCTATGTATTCATTCAACAGATGCCCCTACAAAATTTTTGGTGCACTTTTAGAATCTGTTTCAAACTCAACCTCAAAAGAAAGTGGGCCCCGTGTTGGCACACTGCAATGGTCACTGTATGGTGAACAATTAACACTAAGGTTGTAAAGACCCCAAACCTGGGCATGCACACATCAGGCTATATCCAGAGCACATACGTACTCCATTGATTTCTAGCTGAACTTCTTAAGAGTCTGTTATCAGCCAGCAGATTTACAGCAGCTCTGAGAGTCCTCCAGTTTATACTGTTTAGATTGAGGATGTTGTAGCTTCTGACAGTTCCTGGAATCAGGGAATGACAAAAGTAGCTTACAGTCACCTCGTCTTCACCATGCTCATACCTTGAGAACAATTTTTGGAACCAATTTTTCTGAAATGGAAATCCTTTGATTTCCTCTGACACTGATTGATGCTTAGGTGACATCTCCAGAAACCAACCGTGCGGAAAAAATCAGGGTTTGTGTTTTGGCTTATAGCCAACATCCAGAAATCGAGCTTTAAAAAAAAAATATCCGTCATCTAAAAAGAAAGAACATAATACCTTTCCAGATGTTAATTCTTAGTATGTTATTTTGCAGTTACAATTTTTTTCATTTAAATTACACAAACCATCAGGTCAGGGTTTTGGGTTTTTTTAATCAGTATCTATAATGCCTGTACTAAATAAACTAAAATAGTTTTTATAATTTTCCAGCAAATTACAAACTTTGTCTTTTAATAGTTAAAAAATTCAAGAAATATTTAAAATTACTTTTGACAGTGTGTTAGCCTGAGTGAAAGTCTTTATCTAAAGATCCCACTCGACTTTCTGAAGCACTTAAAATATTACCAGAAAATTGTTTCTGTGGCTTATTATAGAAATAAGTAGATATGTGAATAAACTTTCTGGTAGAAATGAATACTATACAAAAGGGTTTAAAGGGAATTATTAATTTTTCTCTTGCTTTTGGTTGTGTTTCTAAAAACAAGATTCAGTATTGATATGCTCAGGCCACTGATCATTCCTGTATTTGAGAATCACTTTCTTTCCTGTTTATTGATGGTAAACCAGCTAGATTTTAAACTGTTGAATGCACATCAGAGAGCAGAGATCCAGCAACACTATGACTTCACTGTTATAGACGACATCAGTAACCTTTCAGTTGGTCTTCTAGGCTCATGACCTTACTTCCGGTTGCAAAGCCTATTTCTGCAATTGAATTTCCGCTAGGTTCATGACCTCACCTCATAAATGCCATGACCTGAATTGGGGTCGTGACCCTTTGGTTGGGAGCCACTGTCCTATGTCCTTGTGCTTGACCAGTCTGGGATATGAATTCAGATTAATTTGCTCTGTAAAGGTTTTGAAAAGAGAAATGTCCCCTTTGTCTACCCAGGTTGTGCGAAACGCCATTTCCAGGCAGATGGAAATAAAATTGACAATAAAATAATTAAAGAAACAGAATATTTTTTGTTTATGCTGAGGAGATTGTTCCTTTTCAGTGTTCTTTCTGTAGACTATTCTGAAACTAATTCACAACTGTACAAATGATAGTTAGATGTGAATATTTCTCTGTGTATGTAGCTTAAATGACTGCTGTTAACTGTAAGCTATTAGAAATACCTCCATGTGTACTGTTAGAGAAGCTATATATCTGATAAATCCAAGTCCGTAAATACAGTGTATTGATAACAGATGTTAGCATTTTGCCTATGCACCTTGCTTAAATTATATGAAGGAAAAAATGTTAGGTCATAAAATCATTAAGGTTTGTTGTGTAATGAGAGGTACTTTCAGGCTGAGGTCTCCAGGCTAAGGATATGACCAGGTGGGACTGGTCCAAGATCTTCAGAGACAGTATAATGTAAGGTGTTGCCATACTGATGAAACATCTGGGACACATACCAAAAAACCCAGCTGCTCAATCAACATAACAGCACTTTACATGCATCATTGGTTGAGAGCTTTTTCCTATACTGAAACATTAACTTATTTTTTCAGCCTACATTAGAAGACAACAAACTGGAGTATCTGTGCAGATACAAAAGTGTAAATGAAAAGGACTAAGGTTGGTGTATGAGCTGCAGGCAAAGAACCCCAAAACAACAGAGCAGCACTTACACTGAATTTAGTGTTGTCAGATCTTTTGCTTTCACCAGAATTGCTTTGGTTTACATTCCTCAGAGCAGTTTAAAAGTTGTTTAGCACTTCAGGAGTTTCTAGTCACTTCCTAATGGGAAGGAACAAAGTCAGACCTATGGAAACTATGTATGCAATTGGCAGGGACTTCAGAATTGATGTGTCCATTGGTTCACAGGCTAAGCTTGACCTGATATATATATATAGTCACACATGTGTGACTCATTAATGGTAATGGGGAGTTTACTGATGTGACCCCTCATGCATATCTCATACAAATAAAATATGTTGTGCGGTCTTTTGACATGATTTATACACTTAGGACTTGATCCAAGTTCCAAAGAAGCTAATGGAGAGTCATCTTTGAGAGCTGGAGCCAGCAAAGATAGTCACAAGCTTTCAGTATGGAGAGGGTAGGCTTGGATTTTGGCAGGGGTTTTCTTGTTTTAACAGATAAATATTTTAATTAAATTGCCCTTGAAGATTGTCAGAGATGCCTAAAGACTGACATCTCTGCTTAAACACCAACAGAGACATTCAAAGGAAAGAGGGATCCAAGCCTTTCCACAGGGTGTAGCAGCAAACCTGTCTTGCAAGTTGCTCAGCTGAAGTGCTCTTCAGTGCTTTCAGCTGAGACAAACAGCAAATGTGTCAGCAGGAGTGTGGGTAGGGTATGCGAGGCGAACATTTGTGCGCAGGGCCCAGATTTTTAAAAGAGCTCAGTGAAGGCGGTGAGCACTGTTGAAAAGTCATCCCCTGACACCGCAGTTGGCTCTAAACCTGACCATGGGAGCGGATTTGAAATTATTTTCACATAGGTCACTCGGTGCAGCCACTGAGTGATAGGTTTGCTGATTTGATTCAAATTCAAGTCAGTGTCAGAGCAGAAATACAAGAAGATAAAGACATGTGAACATGTGGTACAGCATAGCTTTAGAAGTCTTTTGACAAATTTATTAGAAAGCCCCATTTTCAAATATTTACATGGGAAGAGAATGAGGAAGCTCTTTTTAATGAATGTCTGGATCAGCACTATATCAGCATGTAGTATGTTAGATTTCTACAAAAGCTATTTTTATTATGTATATATTTAACAGACATACTGCTATTTTGAGGAGAGAATTTTTTTTTGTGAGAAGTAAAGATAAATGCTCCTCAGGATGAAGGGAGGGATGGAAAGCTGTAGAGTGTTCAGTGTGATAGGTATTAGAGACATAAAACTTGAGATAGGAATGTAACACTGAAAGTATTTAGATAACTTGTCTTGAAGTTTCTAAGTCATCAAATAAGATAACAAATATCAAGTGAAATATTTCTACTTCAGTTGCATACCACAGGCAGTGGCAAGATAGCTCAGTCTTTTATTCTTAAATTTTTGTTAGGCCAGCAGATATTTCAGACTCTGGATCCCTGAAGGCAGTGGCCAAAATAAGGGATCTACTAAGACTGAACATTTAAGGGATTTGGGCTATGACAGCAGTATAAAGTTTAAAATACAGCCTTTTGTGAAAGAAATAATCCACGCAGGGTTCTCTGAGACCACTGAGATACAATAGCAAAGTTCCATCATAAACCAGCTATATTACTTTTGCATATTCAAAACCAAAATACGACCAGATTTGCCTGATGTAGCGTTATGACCTCATATACAAATAATAGCTAGGCTCAAAGGACACTTCGTAGGTTGCTAAGTGAAGGACTTTGAAGTTAGAGAATGCCAGATATTTTCTTCATTCTCAGTTCCACTCTCTATGTATCGCCTTTGTGGTGAATGAAGCCTGTATCCTTTCACTGGAGGAGAGAGAAAATTGTATGCCTTCATACAATTAAAGACTGCATCATGATATGTGTATACAATAGGTATTTTCCTGGGGCAAAGAAAAGGCATTTCCCCAGCCCAATGATGTGCTGCTGATTTTTAGGCCTATCACAAACAACACATTAAAAAAGAAAGCAATGAAATTTTAAAATCTTGCTAGCTTACCTAACTGCATCAACACGTCCACTTACAATAGTGCAGGAATCATTTCACTTACCACTCAAATGCAGATACTTCTGTGATGAAACCTCTCACTCTCTTAACAAAGCACAAAAAATACAAAACAGCATAGCACAGAAAGTAAACATGATGACACCCTACTGAAGTTGCAGGAGGAAACTTAGATAGGCAATGGGAACTTGGTGAGGATGCTGTGGTTAAAATTTGTACTTTATAATTTTCTAAGTGTTTTGCAGACTTTACAGAGTGAATGACAGTAATGATAATAGAAAGTTGTCCTTTAGCACCTGCTCGGTCAGATAAAGTGGGAAAAATATTTTTTAAATTTTGTTTGAAAAAAATAATAATTGCAAAATCCCCAACTTGATTTCCTTAAGGCTCAGTCTCTGTGTCTCTTACTAAATCCATAAGATATGGGAATGCCTAGTAACTAAGAAAATCAGATTACATGTTGTGGTTAAGTCTTTGTCTTCACAGAGTTGTGCAGCAGAGTGTAATGGTGAATCTTGGTTGGGGCCCTTGAATTAAAATAGTTAAGAATAATGAATGATCAAACATGGATTCGGGTGCCTGATTTTAGGCACTATTGAAAGGCAATGTCATGCTGACTTTCCACTACAACATTAAAGAAGAGAAGAATATTAATAACATTTTTTTCCATACCTACATGTCATGAAGTGAGGAAACTGGGCAATAGACTACAGCTGCTCTTCCCTTTCTACATTGTACTTCTTCCCCCCAAATAAACATTTTTTCCTAACTTCTCTCTCTTTAGTTTATTTTGTGGGTCCCAGAAGTATCTGTCCAGCAGCTGTTGGAGGCTTAGATGGAACATTTTCCCCCACCAGCATTTCTGCAGATTCTCCTGCAGCAAATTAATTTTTCCCTTGCACCTCCATCCATCAAAATGTTGTTTCTACCTTCAAAAAGGGTTGCTTCTCAAAAGAATCAGTAATTTCAGAATGCATAAATTCCCTCCTCCTACTTTCGTGCAGTCAATGAGAGTTCTAGCAACACAGGAGGGTTTTTTTTAATATAAGCAAAGGTAAATGAAATATGATTTGGGGTATTATCCACCAATGTTGTTGTGCAAACCAAGTGACCGATGGAAACAAACCACGTGATAAGAGATCATGTAGGAACTGTGACTTGATGGCTCAGGGTAAGAGATCAATTGGAAGTCTCATCAGGCTGTCAGTGTAGAGGTCTGCTGACTACACAGCCTTCTCTTCCACAGCCATCTGGAAGTTCACAGGCTCCATTAACTTCCAAGGGTAGATCATCAAAACAGGTGCATTGCACTGGCAAGAAAGAAATACCCTGAGCAGAAACTGAAAAATACTGTGGGCAGTCCATGTGAATTCCTTTATCCTTCAACCTCCATTCCTATCAGAAATACCAGATTAGGTCATGCTCTGACCTGTTAGGTGGGGCAAAATCTATGCAGAACAAACTCACTATTGTTATTACGAAAGCCAGAAATTCTGAAATAAACTGGAAGTATTATTAGCTGTATAATGACTGTGATAGCAATGGGCAAAAGTAATTTAAACAATTCCATTACCTCAAAAAGGGCCTTAATATAGAACAAAGTCCAGAATTTCCACACTCCCCTGCAAAGCCTTGGTTTGGAAATAACTGGGAAAGCTGAAGACAGTAGATTGTACCTATATAGAAAAGTACATATGAACAAATAAAATACTAAAGTAAATGTATGTTATAATTTTTACCATTTCTATAGTTGTTGTTATATTTGTCTATTTACACTTCAATAAATGAAAGTAGCTCATTTTGTTGCCTTTGTTTTTCACACAATAAATTTAAATGTAGAGAAGCCCGTGTGCTTCTGAATGAGTATCAGAATCCACAGCACCTGTAGAGTCCCATTAAAATCCAAATATGGATAGGGTAGAGCAAGTTGATGTCTGTTGGAGGGGGAGCAATATGACTTCATTGTCCTCTATCGCCATTCTTTTTTTTTTTGGCTGCCTTGCAGTGAATAATCAACTGAACTTGGACGGCATAGAGAAGTTGCTATATAGGCTGCTGAGCTCTACAGCAAGCAGACCTGCCAAGTCTTAAACACTGAGAAAGAGACATTTGTCTGACTTCTCTCACACTGTCCCATGTATTTTCAGAAAACAAGTCATGCACTTGCAGCTTTACTTTTGGGCCCCACAATTTCTGTTCTGCTTCACGATCCCTTGTGCCAGACAGACCTAAGCAACCTGATCTGTAATCTGTCAGTCAGCTATAGTCTGGGCCATGGGAAATCATGGAGTGGGAGAGAAACTGCTGCACTGGGCTGCTCTTTAGAAGTGTAAATCCAGCAATCAAAAGGGCCCTGACAGAGACATATCTGAAACATGGACTCTCCACCATTATGTGAGAGGATACGTGCCTCCTACACAACTCTTCCCCTCTTTCTTGTTCTGCAGTGACCTGACATGTAGGGTCACATGCACTGCGGCCTTGAAAAGTTGAAAGGTCTACAAAGCCGCTATATAGCTGGGAAGAGTATGCTTCTTATATAAATATTATGACCACAGGTATAGGATTCATTCCTGTGCTTTCAAAAAGCACTAAACCTGACCTCAAGTAAGTGTAAATAGATTGCAGGCAGCCTTCTGCAGCTAGAAGCAAGTCCTGAGAGTTAGCTTTGAGACTTCATTTAATTTTCTTGTAATCAGAGTAATAGCCTCTTTTGCCATGGTCTAGAGGGGAAATAGTCCTTCTAGGTTAAGTTTCTGGGAGCTCTCATGGATGCTGCTATCCATCACAATCCTTTGTCATCTCCCCAGCACAGACCATAAGCAGTGGACGTAGCACTGAAAATAGTAGAAATAAATTATCAAACAGCTAATACAGTCATCTCATTTTTTCCTGAGTCTGTCTTTATGTCCTTCATTCATGTCCTCTTTTGTGGTGTCCAATGAGTCTTCTGTGCTTAAAATGAATGCTAGCAAAGACAAAAGGCACAGAAATTGCCCAGCTGTGAAAAGTTAGCGTTAATGGTATAGCTGTGTAAAAGAACTTGGAAATAATTTTGCATCTACCCAGCCACAAGTACTAGAAAAATCTATGAAGAGTAATGCTACAAATATTTTTTTTGCTGGTGTGGAATATTGAGTATAGTCAATAGAGTTCCTTTACTGAACTTGCCACACTTTCCTTTAGACACCACATTGGAGACAACATTGCTAGGGCCCATTCTGTCTTTTGAAAGCATGAGAGATGGTGAAAATACTACAGTACCTAACACATTTTGAGCTATGTTTCCTGGAATACATTTTGAGCCATGGTTCCGGGACATACTGGAAAGAGTCCAGTGAAGGGCCACAAAGATGATTAAGGGACTGGAGCATCTCACATACAAGGGAAGGCTGAGAGAGGTGGGACTGTTCAGCCTGGAGAAGAAAAGGCTCAGGGGGGATCTCATCAGTGTATATGAATACCTGAAGGGAGGGTACAAAGAGGACACAGCCAAGCTTTTCTCAGCATTGCCCAGTGACATGGCCAGAGGCAATGGGCACAAACCGAAATACAGGAGGTGCCTTCTCAACATCAGGAAACAGTTTGTGAGGTGAGCACTTGCACAGGTTGCCCAGGGAGTCTCCATACTTGGAGACATTCAAAAGTCATCTGGACATAGTCCTGGGCAACCAGCTCTAAGTGGCCCTGCTTGAGCAGGGTGGTTGTACCAGATGACCTCCACGTGTCCCTTCCAACCTCAGCCACTCTGTGATTCTGGGAATTATAATACCTTTTTTGTGTCTTAATATCATTTGTTATTTTCTCATTCATTGTGCTTTACTTTGGGGGGGGGGGTTGGTGTGGTTTGTTGGTTTTTTTTTAAACTATGTGCTAGAACTAATTAATTTCATTTCAGAGAGGGAGCTCCGTAGCTCTTTTTTGAGGACACCTAACTATTGCATGTTCTTCAGGCTTAGAAAAGCTCAGCAGGTTCTTCAGGAAGGTGCACCGCCTCTCTTTAATGTTAGTATGCTGCTTTCAAGAAACCAAGAGAATGTCTGCCTCCCATCACAGCCACATGAGCTAAGCTGTAAATGCAAAAGTAATATATGCCATTTGGAATTTCTTGTTAGCAATAGTCCAGGTATTCAGGGGCATTCCAGTGAATGCAGAGGTACTAAGAAAAATGGGAATTTGGGGTAGCAGTTACCCCAAAATCTGTGTGGTTGGTGGCAGCTGGAGAGAAATATTGGGGAGGCAGTTGGAGAAAAAGGTAGGAAAGGATGCCAGCTGGATTTCTGAAAGGCCTGTTTACTGCTAGGCCTCTGCCTGGCAGCTTTCTGAAAAGAGGGAGGCACGGCTTTGGGTAAGGGAACTGTGGAGGAAAGCAGCTACTGAAAAATCACCTGGTCCAAAGATGAGGAGGTTGAAATCTGAGATGTCCTAGGTGTGCATATCGTGTGTGCAGAGGTATGTGCTATTTGTGATCAAGAGCAAGGGAGTGCAAAGGAGTATGGTATTTTCTTCTCTACAGCTTGCATCTTAAATTAACCTAAATGTTAGGGCAAATCAACAAAGACTGATAGAACCAATCAATACCAGACGAACTTTACCTCATTCAAGTGGTATAGCACACAGGAAAATCCATCAAGGTTAAGTCCCATCCAGTCCTGTTTAAAAGTTCCAGACTTTTCCATCCAGACATTTCATCGCTTTGCTCACATAGACTTCCAAAGAATTTATCCTGAGGGGCTATTTCTTCTTGCATTGCAGTTACAAGGCATTAGTTCATGCACTGCCGGTATGTCAAAACGTGTAGCTGATAACTTGGTTACATCATTAGTTATTCCTACCTCAGGTGGAAAAAAAATAGCTGTCTTAAAGTGCTGCTCAATGTGCATGTTCTGCAGATTCTCACTGAGGGACCTGTGGTTACCTCAGCCTGATGATTGCTCTGCATTCTTCCAGTGTAGACACCAAGAGCTGTTGAAAATAATTGAGACGCTTGTCAACAGAGTGGGAGACTGGACTTCATCAAAACTGTTTTAGTCTCTGGGACTGATGACCTTTTGATGGAGTTTGTTTTAGTCAGGAATTAAGTGTCCAATCCTGTATAGTGTGAAGCGCCTTCTTTGAGGTGCCAAGTATCCCTATTTTCTCTTGCAGTCGCTCTGGTGCTAAGCATCTCTGACAAGGCACTGAGCACTTTGCAGAATAGGGCTTCAAACTGCTTTTGAAAGGAGAAACAAGGTTTTCACTTCTGTTTTTTTAACAATGAATTTAAATTTGAAATACAGAATTATTATGAGTAATCCTCTGTTCATCAAGAATGCAAGCTATCAAGGAAACTCATTTTAACAGATCCAAACCAAAATCACTTCATTAGCGAGAACTGGGTTATAAAGGCAGCTACTTAAATGCAGGAAAAATACGTGTATATCATTTTGCAGAAAACAAATTCCAAAAAGGGTGCAATTCCCTGATTGTCCTCTGCTATTAGTATTAGTATTATAATAATGATCATAATGCATAGAGAAAAATGTAAGGTTTCTGAGTCGTTATATGTTTCCAATGTTTTTTTTTTCTATTGCTGTAAACTGAGCCAGCTGATGAACAACCTCTAGGGAGGAGACAGGATCACCCTTGTTTCCTGTTCAGCCTTGCTCCAGCAAAAAGCTAATGAAAGAAAAGAACGTAATGGCCTTGCAACCCAGGTAAAAGGTTCAGAAGAGTTCACAGGTCAATTGATTTCTAATCTTACTTTATGTTACATTTCAATCAAAAAAACCCACTCTAGTGTCATAATGCAAATGTATGTTTGGCAACAACACCTTGTTTTTGTATTGCCTTTGAAAAGTAAGTGTAAAACCTCTCACAGCAGAGGGACACTATATTTATGTAAAATGCAGCAGTGAGTGTTCTAAACAATTGAAAAATTCTTCTGTTTAGCTATGTGAATATGTGTGGTGATATATCAGCATATATAAACACACACAAATACATTTCAAGGTGGAAATATTTAATTAACCTGTCTGTAAGCATAAACAGCAAATCTGCACTGAATACATTATCAATTAATTTACTGAAAATTGCACCATTGACCATTTCTTTACTGCACTATCTCAGCATGGAGAAGGGAGAGGTATTAGTTGCATCACTGTAGAGCAATGAGATTTCTGTAAGTCGTGATCTGCTGGCATGTAATAACTCGATCTGCTTCATGCAGACAAAATATATTAAAAGTATGGACGAGTGAAGTTTGTGCCCCAGGGAGAAGGCAAGATAATGCATTGAAATTGTTCAGAGGTAGTTAGATGCCTAATGGTCTAATATGTGAGCTATGTGAGGTCTGGGGTCTGGTTCTCATAAATTCTGGCTAGACTGATCCTGTAATTTCAAGCAAAGGATAAAAGCGTTAACCAGAGTCATCAGTGTTCAAGGTCCATGATGCTGGATATTATTCATGTAAAGATTCAAGAAAAACACTAAAAGGAAAGCTCTGGAGCATATGTGTTTGTATGTGACAACATAGATATATATATATAAATATGTGCTATATTCTTTGTGTGTGTATGTGCACGCGTGTGTGTATATATATGCACAGAAGCATGCGCACAGTAAATGTATACATTAGAATATGTACAGTTACACAGAAATTATGCTAACAACTGAATAGCCAAAATAAGGGCTTTTTGCTGTGTGTATTTTGTTGTGTTTTTTTTTTAAATTTCGTAAGCCAGTTAATCTATGGAAAGACAAAATGCTAGATCTCATTTTACTTCTGCTACTTTGTAATATACATTTTATATCAACATCATTTTTACACTTGGCTTCTACAATTTTTTTAAGATGACTTGTGTTAATACATATTAGCTTATGATTACAGCAAAATACTGTTAATGCAATGCTGATACACTTGTTTTCTCACTTTATACAGCAACTCTGAGCATATTAAACCAGTGAGGTCACTCCAGTAGCTGAAGAGTCGCCACTAGAATTGTGTATTATGATTCCTGATAGGCGCATGAATGTAGCATAATGTTGACTTAATTCATGCTTATAATTTTGCATCATTACTGCACACCAATCAAGAATTTACCATCTCAAAAACTGTGGCTGTACTGAAGCAAAATGGCAAGAACAAATCATAAAAGCTAGCCCTTATACACAACTTGCATGACACAGCATAGGTAATGAAATACACTGGACTCCATAGATTTAATTTAACTTCATTGTTTCCTTAATCAGTGTTTAAGTTATCTTTGTCCTGTGGCTTTCTAGTATCATAAAATGTAGTTATTCTATGACTCTAAGGTGATCACCTGGACATTACCATGGATTTCCCTAAATCTTTGAATGGGAATGGAAAGAATCTCATGTGCACCTCCTGCCTTCATACAGAATGAGCTTTCACAGCCCCATGGGCTCTGGCCACTTTCTTCTCTGGACTCCAAAGAGTTACACCCTGGGATTGAAGAGATCATGTGGTGGCAGAGGGATTCTTATCCCTTTCTTGATAATATGGTCATCTTCTTTTTCTTCCAAGTACATCCTCATTTAAGATCTCTGAGTCTTTGTCTTTCTAAGTGTGCATGATTTGCAAATGTTTTTAGTAACTGAGCTGAATATTCTTTTGCCTTGATACAGACATTTTAAATTTAAACAGAGGACAGGATAGGAAAGCAAATCAGCAAAGCAAGTTGTTGCATTACTTTCCAATTTTTTTCTTTGTCTGTGATATATCCCTGTTTGTTCCTTTCCTGTTCTGTAACGAAGTATTCCCTTGATCAATTCACATAACAACCTCCATATTCTTTGATGCCAGAGGTCTATCTCCATAGCGAAAGGCCTTCTGAGATGTACAAACGACTGAGGGCGAGTTGAAAGGGGCTAGAGGATGAGTATTGCATGTTCCACTGCCCCCTCAGAATTCAGTTAGGTGCATTCAGAGGGTATGATCCATTTCTGCAGTGTTGTCAACTGTGTGCCAGGTTTGTAGAAGAATTACTGAAACTTTCTCAGCAGGGTCCAGTGGGGAGGGAGCTAGAGCTGTTCTGGTTCTGTGCAGCTCCTTTCTCTCCCATCTTGGGACTGTGGGAGAGAGACAATTTAAAGAGTCCTGTAAACACTGCTGCTTCTTAGCTGGTGCTTTCCAGGGTTTCCTGAGTAGGGTTATACACTGTTTTGAGCTTAAGATGCTGCATTTGTAGAAAAAATGTTGGCTCTCCTGGAGACTTACTCTGGTTCAAAATCTGTACCTCTTTTTGAAAAGAGCACTGCTTTTAACATTACTTAATGTAGCTTTCTAGATAACATTTCCACATGCGTTTTCAATTATTATTTTGAAAATTACAGATTTTTGTCAACCCTTAATTACAGGGCAATAACACACCCATGTCTATTTGACTGACTCATTTGGGTGATTGTTCTGACAAAAGCAGAGCTCATCTGGCAGTTTTATAAGGCAGAACTATCCAAAACTGCCTCTAATTTTGAGCTCCTCAACTCAGAACTCTGATTTGCACATACAAAGATCATAAACACATGCAAACTATGCAGTTATATGTGTAACTACTTGACCTGTGAAAACAAATTAGTTAGGATTGTACCACCTGAAAATTAGAGGTCAGTTTAATGCCTCTTGGATAAACTGTCCCTCAAAATTTTAGTAGTAAGTTTTATAGAGCAATTGCAGCTATCTAGAGCTGCTTTTCAGTGATTAAATGAGTTATTAGGTGGAAAATCGGCAGACTAATGAGTAATTTGAGACACTAAAAACTCAGCATGCATTGGCAGGATTACGGAAGGTTTAGATATTTTCAGAAGATGTTGTAAAAACTCACACAGTTGACTCAAAATCAAATATGCTTGAGAATATTAATGTATTTTTTCCTGTGTGACCTGTAAAACGTATTAGTTTCCCAAAATGCGAGAGGAAACATGGATGCTAAGTATAAAATAACAAACCCAGAACCCCATGCTATTTCCAAGATCAGAGGTATTTGTGTATTGTCTTCTTTCTGACTGCCTAATTTACTCTGAGGAGAGCAGAGACTGGACTGCAATGTATAGGGGGTATCAGAATTCCTTTACTTTCCAGTGTTTTGCCTCCTCCAGGGAATGGATCAGACAGGCAGCGCACAGGGACAGCGTGACCTGTGAATACTCACAAACCTAAAAACAGCTGGCAGGTCTAATTTTAGGTTCTTTAGCCTTGATCATGTCCCTTTAACGTACTGAGTGGAAAAAGAAAGGCGTTTAAAGTACAGGAAACCTCACAGAAGTCCAGTTCCAAATTCTTCTTTAAATAGAGCCTCTACATTGATGTGTTTTTCCTAGACTCTGGATTTGTTTAATTTTTGTGTGATTTTTTTTTTTTTTTAATGCGTGTGAAACTTGCCAGGTCAACAGCCTTGGAGACAGAAGTCCCCTATCAACAGAAAGGTTACCACAATGAGAAGTGGCAATTTGCATTTCCTACAATGACTTGCTAGTGTGCCAGAGCCCTGACCTAAAGGGACCACCTTTAAGCTTGAGAATGTAGTTTAGTTTCCACACCTCATTCACAGCTTGGTCTTACACAAATTGAGAAACAATAGGATTTATTTTTATTTTCTATTGAATCTAATGGGAGGAAGATGGGGCCTCAGACCTTGACTTTTCTTAGTATCATTTTGTATGACTTTTTGTAAGTTTTTTTCCAAGATGATAAAAAGGCTGGAGATTTCCATGCAGACATGCAATGGACAGATTGCCAGAATTACCAAACTGTACTTTTAAAAACAACAGTTTTTTACTTCTCCTACAGTGTTCAATATTCAAACCATTTTCTACAGGAGGCAGTTTTTATCTCCCAGGTCCTCCCCCCCAAAATGTTTCTAAGCAAAAAGGCCTTATATTTCAGTGAAGGTGGCTTCCTGTCTTAAAAACATACATACAGACAATTTTGAGGGAATGTCATGCCTAAAATGCGAATTCAGTCTTCTACCAGAACATTATACTGATTTGGTATTTTTAATTACAAAGAGTATATAAAAGCTTTTACAAAAGCTTTCTTGGAAAACAAAATTTCTGATAGAACTATTGTTCCATTTGTGATGATTTTTCTTCCTTAGTTATCTCTTTTTCATGAACTTTAAGAGTTCTGCTTGCTGGTTTTTTGTTTGTTTTTAAAATCTTAATCTCTCAGTTAAGCATCTTGTTTTCTTAGTTTATGTTTCCTTTTTTCTTTTTTTTAAATTCCTCAAAATGTAGGTGTAAGAAAAGCAGAGTATTCAGAGTGGACAAACTGACTCTAATGTACAGTGTTGATCCCATCTTGTAAGCATACCAGCCCTGGAGAGAAATAAAATCTAAACAGACACTTTGCTATCAGCCTATATAGCCCACTAGGTCTGAAACGTGAGAACATTTTGCTAGGCATTACTGCTTTACCCTGTCCTCCCTACAACCCACAAGCTGATCCAGCAGGAAACTCTTCAGTTCTGTCAATTCCTAGTTCTTTCATTCCTAGTCTAATGGATTCTTTACTATGGTCAGATGCCACCCAGGCTTCCAGGAAGGAAATCAGAAAGACTTTCCTAGAATCTGTGTTATAAGATCAACCCAGAACCCAGAAAAATGGGAGATGATGAAATGCTATGTGACTTCACTCATGCGTCCAGCCAGTCCAATCCAATCCAGCAAAATTAAAACTTATTACATGTTTTCCTTGACATTTTCAGATCAGTTAGGCCATTTCAGGTGATGGTGATCTTTGAGTGTTTGTCAGTTCATACAGATAGAAGACAGAGAGGCTAGAAACTTTGCAGGCTTGTGGAGTGGGTAGATAGAGAAAGCTCAGCTTGCAAACTCTCCAAGTTGTCATGAACTACAAAAAAGGAATATTGTAATTTTGCCAAATGCGCTTGTATTGTTCTTTTGGTCTCCATTTTCTCTTTCCCTCAACAGAAAACCCGGGTTGTGCATAGTCCTCCTGTGGTCAGATTGAAGGAATGGGGCTTCAATTAATGCTGCTTAGTGATCTATGAAATGCAGTGCAATAGAAACAATACCTCTGAGACAAAGTATTGTGTTAGACTTTTAAAGTAACAGTATTCTTCTTACTGACAAAATTATCCAACGGTCAAGAAGTATCTTAACTGCTTTGACTACTTGTGTTAATTGGCATTTGCTCTGCCCTGTAGAGCCAGGCTCCTATTAGAGATCCTGGGTTAACAAAGTCTTGTTCAGTCAGCCCTAGTGAGCAGCTGATGGAAAAGCAGGGAAAGTAAGCAGAGAAAACTGTTTGCAACAATTATACCATGTTAGACAAACAAACTAAACTTTTCAGACAGTTTAGAAGTATTATAAAGATATACTCAACAGAAAACACTTGATCCAATTAAAAGGTCCTACAAGTATCTTACACATCATGTATTTACATTACATATTTAATGAGCTCTATTTTAAAGTATCTTCTTAAAATAAAAAGCCAAGATCTATAGAGACTGCCAATCTTAGGATTTTAAACATTTGGTTTCTGATCCTGAGATACAGTGTGTACCAGTAACTGCAGGATAGAAGAACAGGCTCAGACTCAATGTCCAGTACAGGGCCTTTAAGAGACAGCTAAAATCTCAAGAAAAAATTCAGGCAAAATAGATCAGAAAAAAAAGAAGCATGGTGCACATTATTTAACAGTGTTAAGTAATTCTGGAGACCTTTTCTTTGAACAGCTTTAGTGCTCCCATTTGTGAGAAGGGGGGATTTGAAATTTGGCAGGTGAATGTTAGGAGTGTGCTTTTGCTTCCCTTATAAAAATGTAACAATTTGGCCACGGTTTAAGTCTTAGCAAAAAATCACAGTTCACAGATGCTTATTGAAGACTTCCTGGGTTTTGATAGCTAAACCTCCAGAAATTCTGTCTTAAATAGCCATAATCGTGAATCCCACACCACCTCGTGCTGATGAGACTGCACTCATGTTGTAGAGGGACTGCACATACATGCAAGGCTGCTTCAAAGTGCCTGAGATGAGAGTCGTAGCCAGGCATCGAAACAACAAGCTATTATCCTGTGCCTACTAGTCCCTCTGATACCTGGGAGTATGGCGGAGGAAGCTGCCAGAGCTGAACGTAGAGGGGACCAAAGCTGTCCAAGAGAGAAAGATGTAGCTTGTCACACTAAGATACCATGAAGCAAAGGAAGAGGTGAAGGGGGGCTGGCTAAGCAAGGAGGCTGGCACTACGCTGGGAATTGAGGAGACTCTGACTGTAAAGGAATGGAGCTGGAGCGCTGGGAGAAGGTGATTGAGAATGAATTGGGCCAGGAGTGGACTGGAAAGAGGCAGCTGCTGGGACTTGGTCCCTGGGACTGGAGTGTGGTGAGGGAAATGATGGGGAAAGAAGAAACTTTGGGGCCAGTGAGGTGGATGGTGGAGACTGGGTGAAGAGCTGGAACCTGACTCCTTAGCTGCATTTTGCTGCAAAAAAAAGAAGCCTCACATTGTTGCACTCTGTTGAAGGCTTTTTGGAAGGCCAGATGTTGGAGCCAAACGTTAAGAGGGAAATGCCAGCCGGCTTTACGTTACTCCCCTGTGGTCATTCTTGCCACACAGGTGTGGAGCGTGGAGGACACAGGTGAGAGCACCCTGTGCTCAGTCCCTGGCCTCGGAAGGTCCACAGCTATGGAGGAGGACTGTTTCGGAGGAAGTCCTGCTTGGAGCTGGAGCGGCGCATGCTCCCCTGTTCTGTGGGGGGTGCTGCAGATGCCAGCATGTACAGGCTGGAGCATGTTCAGTACAGATGGAGTCTTTGAAGAATTTAGCTGACAAACTCTTAAATGTCTTTACTGAACTAGTGCTAATTGAAAATTTTCAGAGGTTTATAGCTTGGCCAAATGTGGGTGGATTTTCAAAGAGATGGCAAAAGGCACATCCTCAAGAGCAAGGCCATCCCTTCTCCAAATGTTAGGCTTCTGTTCCAAAGCACGCTCTCCTCAATTAAATATAGTGAGAAACAACATACCAATATTTTTCTTTAATTTCATTTTCAGAAATGGCTGAATCATTTTTTGCTAAAACTTTCCAAAATAATTGAGGCTTGGGCAAACATTCTGCAGAGTAAATATCAATTTGGAAAGTGAAGTTTAGCAAATGGAAATACTGTCTTACAAGAGGAATACCTGTTCTGCCTATAACAGACTGAAAGGGCAAATTTTAGGAGTCCTTTCCCAGAAGTTAGGAAGAGTGGGACTGGTAGTAAGTTACTGCAGGTTTGCAACAGTGCTCATGAGGCCAGAATTTGTCTTAAACACACACCTCATAGTGATTGAAATGCTTACATGGGTTAAGTCAGTGCAGATATTATTAGTGAGTGATTTGCCTGTATGGAAAGGTTACTTCTGTGATGTTGCCAAATGTAGTGAGGCTTTGGCAGTTACATAGTGATAGCAAATCACCCAGTCACGTAAATTAATGTTGCCTCAGGGCAGCTTTAATTTGTGTCCCTAACTTGCTCAAAATATTTCTAAACTTTGCACTGTAGAGTTGGCATGGTTTACTCATTCAAAGTATGCCCCACCCCTTCTCTCTTCACCCTTGGATGTGTTACTAACTTCTGTTTTTTCATAACGTACTGACCAAGTGCCCCTCCGCATTGTCAAAACTTCCAGTAGGTGAATACTGGCTTTGCATTCATGTTTACAAAAGAGCTACACATTATTTTATTGTTGCACCCAGAGAAATCTAACTAAAGCAAATTCTAACCAGCTGCATTCAAGAAATGATACACACTGTTGAGGCTGCTGGAGAAACATTGCTTTTTGACCTATAGCTAGAATACGTACCCCTCCTATTTTACAGAAATGGTGGATAATACATTTCCCTTGGGGAGGATTTAAAAGCATTTTGTATTATGATGGCTAACATGTAGGAGGCTCCTATCACTGTGGAGATGAATAAATGAAAGCCTACTTGCGCCAAAACAAAACTTACTGTCCTCTGGGTAGCGAGTTCCAAATTAGAGTTGGCATCAATGCAAAGGTGAATTCACACAGGAACTTCTGCATTACTCACTTAATTCAGGTGGTGGGGAGCAAAGAACAGCTCCGCATACTGTATGCCATAGTCATAAACCCAAGGTGCGTGAATTGCAGTCTGGCCCAGCAAAGGTGCACCCAAAATTGTCAAACGCTCGATGTGTCCATTGGAATCCCAGAAAACTGGCAAAGCCATTGACCTCAGAAGCTGGAGATGTTCAGCTGGGAAGTGACCATAATATAACCTGCACGAAGTAGTAGTTGTCCCAATTTCTGCGCTATCACATTCTTTTATCTGGCAAACCAGAATGAGGGAAGTGCTCCACCATACTGCTTCCGTCAGCAGTATGCTACCATTACAGGTGGAACTGGAAAAGTTATTTGGGAAACTGGTAGAAGCTTCGAAGAGAGATACACAGAAGCAATCCATGAAGAGTAACAGACGGGTATGGATTTTATATGCAATTATTTGAAGGGTTCCTTAAATCATGCCAGCTGCATGCTAGAAAGTACAAGTAGGGACCTCCAGCCTCGGCTTCACGGGGAGAGCTGTACATGATACAAAGGTCTCATCTGGAGTTTAGGGAACATGTTAAGCTTTTGTACGTGTAGTCCGGGAGCTCTCCCTGTTCCAGTCTGTATTGTGCTAATAGTCCTTAACCCTAACGGAACATTACATGTTTATTTTGTTAGCGGGAAGGAGCTGTAATTCATTTTGATGTCTAGCAGAAAAAAATTGCCCATATAGCTGTAAGTATATTACTAACCTTAAGAAAGGCTATGTGAGGTAACTATAAGAAGTCCGTCTCAAAGAAAGCTTTCTTACAGTTGCTCAGAAAGTAGTAGAGCTTAAGGTATTTTATACCAGCCTATAAGGCACTAGATTTAAATTGGTGTGCAGTGAAACATTTAAATATACTACAGCAAATGAAATATGGTCCAATAGGTTTTTTATGGTCCGGCTATGCTTTTTCTTTTCAATCACTAGCCTGGGGCAAACAAGTCAGCTTTAAAACGTCTATTTTAGCTATGCTTTTATCACCTCTGTCTTTTAGGAAGTTTGATTTCTTTTTTCATTTCTTCTCTTTGATAAAAAAGAGCTGAGATCTCTGAATGGGTTATTTATCTCTTATGTTTAATCTATTTACCTGTCAATGGACATGCTGCTTTAGAAGTGTTTTATATTACTAATTAATTTAATTTCACATACTGTACTTCATGTTAACACATTTTCTATTATACACTATAATGTGATACAGAGCCCTCCCTCAACAACCTTACCTTAAAGCTTTAATTGCTTTCCTCTAAGCCTCAGCTCATGTTTGATTTATCTGATTTCTTTGTATAAAGATTCCCTGGTTTACAACGTGTACACAACTCATTAAATTGGTGTTGATGTTTATCTAGCAAACTTACCAGTTGGTGATAGTATACATCCCTTTATGAATTTATGACTGGGCAATAAAGAGGTGTCAGAAGTCCTGTTGTTGCCTCTGTTGGGTCACTCTGTTAGTTTATGTTTAGAAAGACAACATGAGCACTTCCACTGACTTACACAGTGAACTGAAGGATTGATGCCTGCAGTCAAAATCTGTTATGAATTTCTAGCCATGAACTGATTTTTTTTTTCCTTTTTTGAGGGGAAAAGGTGAATAGATTGGAGAGGATGAAAGGGGTAAAACAGCTTGAGCATATTTGAAGGCAGTGTGGACTTCATCTGAGATACATTGTTGTTTACGTAGAGGAAAAGCTGAACCAAAATGCCAGATCCCCAAGCTATGTGAAGTTCAGAGTCTGGATCCAAGTTCTGCAGCTTGAATTCTCTCTGGCTCTCAAGAACCTAAATGTAGATATCACATATTAAAATGCATGAAAATGAATGATAGTAAATAATCAATGTAGAGTGGGAAATCTGGTCCTTTGATCTGTCAGGTTTCATCACATAACACAAGCATAAGGACATATGGTATTTTAAAGTTGCATTTGAAGAGATGCCTACGCTGACTTTTATCCTTATTTACAAATAGTCGGCAATAAAGGCTGTAATCTCACAGATAACACTATGGATGTGCATAAGTCTTCTTGCACAGAGTTCATTTTCGGATTGAAATCTGATTAATACAGCTAGGAAACATTTGGAAAATGTATGCGCACTTTTGAATGCATTAAGTAAGACCAAAATTATAGCTCTTAAGCAAAGAGTAGGTAGATGTATTTATCTCTACAGGTTTGTTTCACATCCAGAAAGCTGTATTGTTTCTGCAAAACCTCTTCATTTGCTATTTCATTGTTACATTTACTTCCCACTCATTAAAGCTCTATCCTGCTTTCCTTACGTATGGATGACGTCTGTTGGCTTCAGTGAGAACTAATTGTACATAAGGCGAAAGGATTCAAATTAGGATCCCCAATATATGACCGCATGGAAAAGGAATCATGAAATATTCTAATTCTTTTTAGATGCAAAGTAACTTATGAACAAAACCCGTTGTGGCTGATTCTCACAAGCTTAAAGCATTGTGAAAGAAAAATTAAAATGGGCAAGGCTAATTAATTTGCTAAAATCCATTGTTAATGCGGTGGTTTCAGTTCTCCTGAATGCTGCTCTCATGACATTTGGTGTCTTTCTAAAGAACCATCCCAGCTGTAAACATCTTTTTTTCTTTCCTCTGAGAAGCTAAACATCCATTTAAAGAAGAAGTAAATTCCTAGACGTCATGATTAAATAGAAAGTTTGGAAGTCAGACTTACATGCCTCTTAGACATTAAAGGCAAATGAAAATTGGCATGTATTCTTCTTAGACTCCTTTTCCAAAGTTTCACGATTTTTAGCTTTTTTTGAACTCTGATGTTGGATTGTTTGGGACATGGGGAGGGTAAGAGGGCAAGAGATTTCTGGCTTTTCAATATTTGGGATTAGCAAGGAACATGTGGCTGCGTGGCTATCCTAAAGCCTTTTTAAAAACCGCTTCACATATACTGGAAGAGACGGTATCAGCTGGCAAATTGTAGCTGTATGATCTAGTAATCAAAAGATGTGGCAGAAGCTATGAGCTCTCTCGACCGACTCTGGCAGGGCTTTCGCTGTTGCGGGGTTATCAAAAGGCACACCTTTAAAGCTCTGCACAAGGAAGCGGAGCCACCAAGGACCTCGGCCCACGAGCACTTGTTCCCAGCCCTGGCATGTGCTGCTGTGAAGGGCTCCCTTGGCCTTCGGCTGATCCGAGCATTGCTCCTCGTAGGGTGAGCTCGCAGGATCGGGCTCTTGGATGATACATGTAGGACTCTGGAAGACCAGCTTTTACTGCTCATATGTTTGGCAGGCAGATTTGATAATCAGTGCTGTTCTAGAACCTTACACCATCTCAGTGAATATAAATTGATGGTGTAAAGCAAATGGGCAACTGGCGGGAAGCCAAACACGGAGGGGAGAGAAGACGGTTTATTGTTGAGAGGGCAGCCCGGTGTTCTACAGCAGAGCTTTCTGTTCACAACAGCTCTGCAGAGCTGCTGAGTTCGAGTGTGGCCTCTGAAGTGTATGAAATAATAACAGTTTTATTTCTCCTGACACAAGCACGGAAGCTGTTTGCTGCCACCTCAGAACTGTTACCCTGCAATGCAAAAGTACCAACAAGGCAGGCTGGATGCAATGTTATTATAAACAGTGCCGCAGTAAACTTCAGGAAAAGCCCATTATACGGTGATAGCCTGTTTGTCAGGAGAAAAGTTCACTAATGTATATGGAAGCAGAGCTCCTCATTCGCTGATATGTCTGCATCTATTTTGTCGCACTTTTACCTTTATTTACTGTGCAGGTGCTGCTGAGAATAACCTTGGAAAACGCAAAAATGCAGGAGGCCTCGTATTCAGCTAGTTTAAATTGGCAGAGAAACGGTGTCAATTCAAGGCAGTTGATGTTATGGTCCATTGTTTATTATTGTGTTTTAATATGTAAGGATTTGGGGGGGGGCGTAGGGAAGGAAGAGTATTTTCTCTGTGGTTGTTTTATTACTGTAAATCACTCAATGAAAGGTCCATTTAAAAAAAAGCGATGAATGAATGACGGCAGGAAAAAAATGAACATATGTACAGGATAGAATTAAATTCTATTTTAACTCTAATTTGTGCTCATATGCAATCAATTACTGTGATATGAGCTGAGAATTTCAATGAGGCTGCAGGGAGTTTGGCACCCATTTCTTATTTTGTTTTCATGCGATTAGCACCCCTAAACCTAAAACTTTTTTGAAAATCAGCCATAATGTCAGTCTTTCCAAAGTGTCCTAATTCTTTCTGTTTGTTTGTTTAGTTATTCCAGGAATTATTCTGTGCTCAACAGAAATGCAGCTACTACCTTCTGTGGTAGGAAAAATATCATCATTTGTCATTCATAGATCTTAAATGCCTTTCTTATAAAACTAGAGGATTTTGACTACTCTCCCTGTGCTCTTAAAAATCTGATCGCTGATTGAGGTGGGTTTTTCTTGATGCAGAAACCTACTGCTGTTTTCTGTAAGCTCATCCCTGGATTCAGTTGGCAGCTATGCTTTTTTCCTCCCATATGACCTTGTGTCAGGCACTAGGTATCTCTAGGCCTCTCTTTCTCCACCCCAAAACAGCTTCTTTTTGTCCTTCTTGCTTTCTTTTTCCAGGGAGTGATAGTAGTAAGGTTTTCACTGCTTGTAGTCCCTAACACTCACGAAGCAATTTGAGATCCCTGTCCGGAAAGTATTCTAAATACACAACAATATTATTTTAAGTTATTGTAATTCTTCATCTTTATTTACTGGCAAGTTGCTCAAGCTAACAGATGAAAATGGCACAAGTCTTTTGTAACGTTGCAGAGCACTTTGAAACTTTTCTTCTGAATTCCAACAGAATCTGAAAATTTTAAAACCTGTAAAGATCTGCCAACTTCACCACTATGTACTACCGAAAAGTGGAATAAAAGAAGGATTCAAGCTTGGCTGCTTCATTCTTTTAATTAATAAAAAATAAGCCAACTTCTTAGCATTTTGGTGAGGAAATCATTGTTTGTAAAAAGCAGGTATGTTATGCAAATCAAGTGATTTACTGAGAGTCAGTTCTTACTTCCAATAACTAGATGAGCCAACTCAACTGTGGCTAGAAAGCCAAGAAAACAGCATATAGATTAAGATTACTCAAAACTTTTGTTCCTGCATTATTTAAAAGAGATGCAAATTCCACCACTTTAGTATTGCTTATGAGTAAAGGCCCAAATCTGGTTTCTTCACCCCTATTTAAGATACAGGGCTAAAAAAATAGAGCTTTAAAATGCCATCGGTATCCATATTTGACTTTGTATCTTCTTCTTACCATGTAACAAGGTCTGTGATAGCTTTTGGTGATTGCAGTTGGAATGAGTAGCCTCTTGTCTTGTCAACTTACTTTGCAGATCCAGTAGCGGCATGTTCATAAGAAAGATGGAAAAGATAGGCTTTTCAAGGCTCAAAAATTAATTTTAAAATGATGTCGCTCTTCCTATGTGGAATGGGTTGAGGTAGAAGGCTAGGTGGTAATAGATCTGCCTGCAGTTTCCAGGGGAGGATGTTTTTAACCTCATTCAGGTACAAAGAAAGAAGAGAGTTAATTCTTTAAAATCTAGGTAGAATTCAGATTTCTGGACTCCTTCATAAATACTTTTAGAGTTGTTTATAAGGATGGATGTGCAGATTGACCTGCTGTTTGCTATGGAAGTCACACATTCATTTCCAAAACTGTTGTGTGGGTAGGAACGTAATATCAATTTGTCTGTTTACTATTGAGGTTCTTATCCTATACCCACCTCCAGAATATCCTGGAGCCCCTGGGTGTTAGATCTTCTTTGCAATGAAAAAACAACCTTCTCCTCTTCAGCTGTTTCTCCCTGCTCGGTTTTAGCGAATTAATTATTATACGGTTGCCATCTATTCTGAAAATTACAGGATAATCCCAGTTTTTGAACACCAAGTCTGAATTTCAGTCTCCACTTGGGCAGGACACATGGTGTGAGAGACAGCTGCTAAAAACTGTGCAGCTATTACAGTGTGTCAGTTTATAAGCCGCGAAATGTATGTACCAGCTCGCAGATTGTTGGTAGGAGTGTGGTACTTTGTTATAAATATATTTTATTGATTGTAAGGAGATTTTATTAAAAAGCTATGCAGAAGAAATGGGCAGTAAAAGATCAAGTAAATTACTTGGCTTTCATTTTAGGTTGCCTAATCTCTTAAGGGTTTATGGAGGCTCCACAAGTTCCTAAAACACTAACACAGGTTAATCTCACCTAGTGATAGTGGATAGTTGTGCACTGGAGGTTCAGCAAGATGGTGGTCTCAGGGGAGGGCATCCAATATACATGGAAGGGTCAAGAGGCTCCACTAAGACCAGATCTTAAACACATTTAGGTGACTAAAAATGCAGATGAGCACCTTGTCAAATTTTCAGAAGTAACTAACTGCATTGCATGCTTAGCTCCCACTGAAATCAGGTGAATTAGCCACCTAACTCCTATTCTGTTTTGTTGTACTTACCTTCATCTTTAGGTGTCTAAATATTTCTACAGTGGCACCAAATACTTGCTTCTTTTTGGATTAACAGCAGCTCAGGGCACCTACCACATAGTGAAACAGTACACCCTTCTGAGAAAACCACTTTGGATCAAGGCCTTCTAATGTGTAAATGTTACACATTCTTTTAACATTTTCCTAGTAAATATTTTTAAAATGTTACAGATCTACGGCAGATGTTGCTGTCTACTGTTTCCTAAGCATGTATGTACTGGGTTGTGTGCATGTATGTGTGTTTTCATGCTTTTTCCTCTTTAAGCCTGTGGAAATTGGCACCTTGTGCTCAGTGGTAGCAGTAGGCAGAACACTGACGTGTAGTATACATTGTTACACCTAAGACTGCTGGCATGTTGTGGAAATAAAAAGAGAAATGGAGAAAAAAATGCAAGAGCCAGGCAACTGAGATTATGAACTACTTGCATTTATTTCCAGAGGCCTTTTAATCCTTTCTAAAGGATTATGTAGAAATGGGGCTTATGCAGAAACTCATTTAAACTCTACAGAGGAACTCTGAAACAAACCAGAGGTGCCCAGGTGGTGGTCAAACCCCAGTATGATTCGATAACCCTTCTTCCCCCAGCATTCCCACCCCAGCCCTGCTGAGATCCAGCAGCTCGGTCCCTCCAGCCCTGGGGCTTCCTGGCACCCACACCTCCCGCTCTAGAGCCCCTGCCTGCTCCCCAACCACCCTTTGCTAATGGCCTCCCCCAGTTTCACTTTCCTGCCCCAAGGTGTCTCTATGAGGTTGAGCTAAATCCTTTTCAAAACCAAACCCTATGTCTTGCTGCATTAGCATCCCCATTTCTCCCCACCCCAAAAGTGTCTTGCAGAGCTACTGCCTTTCCCATGTGTTTGCCCTCTCCCCCCACACACCTGAGCTGCTCTTCAGAAGATGAATAAATGTAAAGGTAATCATAATCATAGCACATTAAATGAGAGGCACAAGCACTAGTAAATGCTTTCAAATCAGACACAATGCTTTCTCAGATGCCTTATTCTTTTTAGATCCATGTTCTACTGCCCCTTGTGCAAGAAGACCATTTCAATTCAGAGCCCTCTCCCTCCTCCTCCCCAAACCTTAAAACCTCATCACTTCTGCTCTAAACCTCATAACAGTGACCACTAGCTTGATATATCAATATTGGCTACTAACATTCCCTTCTTTCTTCCTATTACCTGTTAAAAGCTCTTGTCTCCTCAGAGAGACAAGGCTACAGGTCTTGCTTCTGTCAGGAATTTCAAAACCCTGTACACAAATTGCCAGCGTAGAAATAACCAGCTTGTGCAGGACCCAGAGGCAGAAAAGAGGACTTCCCAGGAAGAAGATAGCATGTAGCCTTCTCTTATGGCCTCACGGGGACAACAGCAAAACAAAATCTACGTATAGTTTGGAAAGTGGATATCCTTTGACAAACTGAGCTGCAGCTTCCCTTTGCAGATTTTTGGAAATGTTTCTAAGTCTATGTAAATTCATGGCTTAGAGTTCATCTTTGAGGTTTTGACTTCAGCCTTGGTGTGAGACTTAGCTTGAACCACAGCAGTTTCACCTAGTTGCCACATGAAAACATCAATTGCAGCACTGCACCCAAAAGTGTTACAACGTTTGCCAAAACTCGAATGAACCCTTCAACAAACCTGGCCTTAACTATGAATGGTTCAGGGTTTTGTTATTAACGTGGTGTCTTTGTACTACAAAATTTGTTGCAGTCATTGCCTTTGCTTTGCAAATTCAGTATATATACATATACATATATATATATATATAAAACCAGCTAAGTACAAATTAAACTATGTATATTAAAAATTAAAACATAATCCCTTATTTTGTGGTGACTAGTTTTCTTTCCTTTTAGTAGGTCATGAATATTTTCTGGCAAGATATGTCACTAGCTTATAACTTCATTAAGCTGCAGACCATACCTTACCCTTTCACTAGATCCCTGAAAAGAACTTTTGTGTGTGCCAAACAGATATCCACTTGGTCTGTGGCTCTTGAAAGGTAAATTGCCAAGTTCCAGCAAGCAAATTAAGAGGTGCAATGAGAGCTAGCTGTTGCATTCTATCAAACCCTGCTACTGAATGTGTTGAAAAGCTTGCCCAGAGCCATGGCCTCACATATTTATGGTATGAATGGGAGACTCTTGGAGCTATGTATTGCCATAGTTCCCATTTCTTTTGTAATAAACTAACTCAGCAGATGTAGCTTAGGTAAAAAGGAAATTCAAAGTCTCCTACTCAGAGAATAACCAAAACAAAGTTCTCCCTCTGGTCCTCTGTCTATGAGCCAGACTCAGAGCCAGACCTTACTTGTACTGATTAGTGTTTTATTCTATGTGTAACCCAATGAAACTCAAAGGGTTCTCACATGGAAGAAAATGCTGCTCAGTAGTGCTGTGTAAGTATTACTGCCAGGATATGGCACAAAACATGTTAAAAAAAATATCTAACTTTCAGTTTGTAACACAACACAGATTAAATCACAGCATTAGTTTTCCAAGCCAGTTCATCATTCTCTTAGTTTATAAATTTTCATGCTGAAAAAATCAGTTCAGTGTAGCTTAGCTTTTCCTTATTGAGAGATGTATTGCAGGTTTTGCAATATCAGTACCTAATTCACATCAAATGCAGAGTAGATTTTAATCTCCATACTTGTGACTTGGCTTGTGCCTATAGTCTACAGGCTTCAGAGTATTTAGCGAAACATTTGTGGTATCATTGGCCTTGCCTACTCCACCTATGTATTAAAGTAAGAAATACAAGATGCACTATTGAACTTTGTTGATTTTACTTAGCCTGGTGGGTACACAATAGCTCTGAATTAAAACAGAAGCAAAAGATAAGCCTGAGATCCACAAAGTAGCAGAAACTGAACAACTGTGAATTAGAGACCCCTAACAGAGCTTGTTAAACTACGATCCAGCAAGATGATGGTGAGGGAGATAATGAAAAATGTTTTTGTGCCTGTTGATACTTTCACTCATGTATTATACCAAGATGTTTCAGAAAACATCAATTACATCTTTCTGCACCATATTTCCACAATTTACGTAGCAGCATCTGCATCTCAAGAAAAAATGGCTTTCTATATTAATCAGTAAAGGCTAATAAATTTACAATTCAGCTCCCATTGAAGTCCGCAGAGAACTTCTATTGCCTTTGGGGGGTAGTAAGGTTGGCCCTTTAGCATATGTTTCATGCCTAACAGTGCATGAATCTTTTGTATTTCTAGCTTTATCTGATATTGTTGCCTAACTCAATTACATACAAAAGTAAGAAGAGTCTCCTCACTAGTCAGCTTAACCCACCACTTGTTGTTACTTGTTTATGAGACATTTTTCTACTTTATAGTCTTTAATCTGAAATTATATCAAGTGCTGTAATAAAACTGAAAGAGATAATATCTATGGCATTTCCATTCCTCTGCTCCGGTGATAACATTATTTAACAACACCAGCAAGTTAATTAAGAAAGACCTTGGCTGTCATAAATCCATGTTGCCTTCCTCATTAAATTAGGCTTTTCAATGTATTGCTGAAGTTCAGAAAACTGTTCTGGACATTCAGCAATGGATACTTCACTAAATAGTCCACAATATGTTACATACACTTTTACAGGATGGAGAACTATTTAACACTCTTACTTCTCCTGGAGTTTCACATGTTTATATCTGATCCCTCCTTTCCTTTGAAATCATTAAGAAAAGATTTCTGTTTCTTGGGTATTTAAGGTATCTAATCTTTTCACAGCCATGTTTGTTCTCATCTACATGTTATATAATCCCTTTTCTGTGCTTCCTTGAATCCTTGATTTATGCCATTCTCTATCCCAGCTAACAGAAGTCAGCTACAGAATGAATATACTAGTTCCTTGTCTGTTATCGTTCATAGTGGACATGGGTTTTTCCCTATCAATTGTAAATCCTGTCTACAGAGCAGAAAAAATGAAACTGAGCTTTATCTTTATGGCTTTGTGAACCCTGTATTCTTTCATGATGCATTTGTAAACTATTTTCTGTAAAAATTTGGTTTAGGGCAATCAAAAAAGAACCAGCTCCAGTAGGTTAGATAGATGTTCAAATTCAATTAAATCAGCCCTGTAGGAAGTGTATCTCTGGGTGTATTGCAAGGCAGGGCACTGGGATTGTTTGGGACCAGATTTGTGAAAATCCTTATGTGGTCCTGAACTTTTCAAACACATAATCCAAGGTTCTTCAGTTTATCCAATCTTGAAAAAAGAATTAGTCGGTGAGATGGTTGCACCTTCAAAGACAGCTATAACTGTACTGTGTGGGTACCACTGTTTAATATTTAGTGTTGGTTCCACTCCTAAACGTGTCCATATGACTCACAAATTCCTACTCCAAATTGGAAAGGCTAAGTAAAAAGATCTGATATGAAATGATCATCTGCCTCAGTCATAGCCAGTAATCTAGGTGAACCTGGAAAAACATTGTGGAGATTAATATATGCAAAATTTGAGAACTGTCACATACCTGCCTCTGATACTTACAACAACCCCTTTTTTGGAGTACCTTACCTCAAAACCAGTGACTGTATAGGGTCAAGAATGGATATTTGCCTCCAAATTGTGCTGGTAGGGCTGATCTTCAGCATAAGTAAAGATTTTTGGTGTGCCTGCTGATAGGTAAATGTTCACATTTTGGAGAAGAAAAATCTAGGGCTTACCAGACGGTTCCATTCTGTTATGCCATTAAAAGGGACCCAGCTCTGCATCTTGATATTAATGAAAGGGACACTATTTTTAGTAGTGCTGATTATTTTCTTGGCTTGCATTAAGTAAGGTGTTCTCAACCCATCTTTGCTCCAGCTCTCTCTTAAGGGATTAACGAAACAGAACTTGATGAGACATTTCATTCTGAATAAGAGAGAGAACTATTTAAAAGTATTATTTCTGTCTTATAGCTTCATTCTGTTCATCACATTAGGAACTTCTCAATATGATTTTTACTTTAGCATTTACAGTAATTTTTTTTGCCTTCATTACTTCTGAGATTACTTTACCATACTGATTGGTTAGTGGCTTGAAAGACTCTCTCTATGTTGTCTTCATTACAGATTTTGGTCTTCAACTAGTGTCTTTCATTTTAGTCCCTGTTGAGTATATCAATTTATTTTACAGATGCATTCTATGTTGTCTTTTCAGTCTTTTTCTACAACAGTTGTAAAATATTACAGAACACTCTTCAATATTTGTCTGTAATACAGATTTTGTATTTCAGAAGATTAAAGTAACATTTCCGTATGTTTACTCAAAGGTTAAGTTTCTTAAATTAGGCTCCAAATCAAATTCTAAAGAAGATAATGGCAAAAATCTCACTGACTCAATGGAAATAGGATTTTATATCCAACCATCTAGGAGATATCATATAATATCTAGAAGAAAATCACTGTAATACTGTTTGGTTTTATTACTAGGCATTGTGCTTTATGCCTGGATACTGACCTGAAAACCATCTTTCCAATATCACTGTTCCTCTCTCCAGTACTTCCTCGTTATCTAAAATGTATTTTTAAAATCTTTTCCATCATTTCATCTTTTCCATAGCTACCAAATTTACCTCTTTTTAATCTATGGGTAAAAATTTAAGACTAACTCTGAGCATGTCTCTCTTCTGTAATTCATTCTGTTACACAGCTGCAACAGAACTATTTCCAGTTATCTCAGCTAAGTTTATAGTCCTCTGAGTAGCAACCTTAATATTTTCCTACAGAGCACTAACTGCTGCATTTTCTTATTTTTTTGTAATTAGTTGCTAGCTACAAAGTACACCATTAAATTTCCTACCATTCCTGTCAGATATTATTCTGTTTTCTCCATAGATTCTTTTCTCCATTCCTTATGTCAGACCATCCCATTATTTATCCTACTTTCAGGGAACTTGCTACCTGAAAATACTGAATTGAAGGTCCAGAGCCAAAGTGTCTGTATATTCCTGTGTATCAAAACCCCAAATTTTTTGATAGCTTTGCTGGAAATTGGGACAGCAGTAGTATACTAACATTCTCACCAGAAACCTCAGTTTTTCCCAGAAAATAGAGCCAAATTGTTTTTGATGAGTGATAATGCTCATTGTCACCCTCCTTGTCCCTGTGAATACTCACCATTTTCGAAATCACTATACAGGCCACTCATCAACCTTTTAATTTACTTGAAGGAAAAAATTCTGGGGGAAAATTTTGTACAGAATATTACAAAATATTTTCCTTCTTACAGCACTGGAGAGTATGGTTCTCTGTCATTGTTCTGTTTCCAATGCAATGGGAATTTTTTACCACAATACGGCATTTTATTACTTTATTAATCATCCTTCTTCCCTTCCTTAGAACATCTATTTTTTTCCTGTAAATGTGCTTCACAAGCTTTCATTCTGCAATCCACACAGCTGGTCATCTTTCTTTTTTGTTGTGTCTAAAAGCAGCCATATGTCATCAGCAACCCTCTCATGTATATTGAACTTCCTTAGCACATCAGCTTGTCTCTTTGAATGTGTTACCTGATGTCTTTCAAGTGGCAAAACACAGAAAAGTGGGTCCTCCTGGTCCTTTGTTCATCAGACCAGTAAGAGTCAGGAATATGGTTTAGGCCCTTGGGCCATATCTATTCTAGCTTTGCTTTTTAATTTCTCCTTGCTTTAGCTCAACTAGCAGAATATGGCTCAAATCAGCTCTACACTACCCAGTAGTAAGTATGGCTATCCTTTATGGATAGGGAAGCCCCAGAGCACAGGTGTGTTTCGTGTTAGATCATCCGTGGCAGCTCCGATTCTCCAACTCTGTCTGTCTGTCCAGGCGCTTTACTTGGTGCTCACCATTTTTAATATGGGTGCTCTTCTCTAGGAATTAAGAGACATAACAACAGTCTTTCCACTCAAAATGTTAGCATCAGTGCTTGAGAACCATTGCAATGTGTCTGGCAGGATGTATGTGCATAACAGAGAGGTATACTTATTATATGAGAGCTTGATCGAACAAGTAAGTTTAAATGAAAGTTTGAAAAGCTTTTGGTTCAGGAGATACCCTTAATCTTTTTGAAAAGCATTCTTAGCAATCTTGGTTCTGTGGTTCTGTATGTGAAGGTCCCTCTTCTTCACCATTTAGGGTGACATTATATAGTTAAGAGATCAAAAAGGCTGTGATGTGATGAGATGGGTGATATCTTCAGTAGCTGGGACCATGATTTAAATGGAACCACCTGCCAATGCATAGGCTGTCAGGGGAATATGCTCATAGCACTTTCTGTTGCTGTTGAATTTTGAGACTTCTGGAATGTAAATGGTTTCTCTCCTTCCTAAACAAGTTGCAGTCATCACACAGAATCAGAAGTGCATCCATTTCAGAGCTCAGTCCTGTGTCTGAAGCATGGCCTTATCAGCTGTAGATAGAGAACTGGGCGTTTTGTGGCACTGGTATTTGACCATCCAGTAGCACTGAAGAGTTCATGAGATACCCATGGTTACCTTGGCAATAAAGTGTTGAGATATGCTCAGTAGAATGGGAATTTTTAGAGATGGTGAGATTTTCAAAGCTCTTTCCTTTTTTATGAGTGTTAACTCATTTGTTACTGAGCTTCATGTTTAAACAGACAATTAAGGAATGCTCTTATTAGGCTGAGAAAAGTTAAAGGATGTCAGTGTATTCTTTAATCCTGCCATTTGTAACAATCCATAGCATTTTGTACTCATTACACTTTTTAAGGGTGAATAATTCAGATTCTTTCACCTCCTCATCAGAAACTACCTTCTGTGTTCCCTCCTCTGAATTCAGCTTTCTAAATAAGAAAATAAACTAATCTTATATGAAATTTTATAAACTGTACCTCAGTCTGAGTAAAATTATTGCCTATATATACATAAACTCTCAAGCCTAAAACCAAATCCAACTGTGCTGGGCATAGCTGACGCTTAAACACCACTGTTTATTATAATTTCATTTATTGGAAGCAAATTGACAACATTTACACAGAAAAAATACTTTAAAATCACACAGGACAACACCAAAGAGCCATCATTAAACAACTGAAAATCTTGCCTTCAGATTTGCGATGCATTTGGCAGGGTTTTGGTCACAAAATCATGATCCTTAGATGTTCAGTGAAAAAGGAGCTCCATAGTTACCCTTCTCTAGTACATACCTGTGTATTTAAGGCTGTAATGACAGTAGCCTGCAAGAGATTCAGAAAGCAGGAAAATCTGCAACCTGTACCTTTAATTCATCTCAGCTAGTTCCATGCTGATGAAGTGATCTATCATCATTGCTCCCATGCTAGAGCATGTATTCCTACAAGAAAGTTTAGCCACTACAGGGGTGACTGGACTAACATCGCCTGACATCCAGCAGTGTATAGACTAAACTATAGTTTTTAGTTAGAGAATATGGAAACTGACAACAAATTATTACTTGTGGTCTTTTTCCAGTTTTCAAGTGCAAACATACCATAGTTTATTTTAAATCTGTGCCAGTCAGACATTTAGTAATATAGATCAAAGAAGAAACGAAGGCCTCCCATGCTTATTATTTCAATATGATGTCTGTTCTAATAAAGTGTAAGAATGTCTGTGATAGACTAACTAGTAGGAATTTTCTGGTTCTGCAGTTTAGCCTTAAATATATACATATATTTGTAAATTAATCAGAAACATATTGTCGTGGTTTCAGTTCCTCGGAAAGCTGATTGTTTTCAATCCTTTCTTTAATCTTAGAAATATGGTGGCAGTCTGCCAGCACACTTTCAGATAAACAGTCCACTTCACATTTAAAAGCCGTAGAATCACTGATGTTGAAGGGAGGGGGGGAATCGAAAAACAACACCAGTTCTCTCTCTCTTCCCCAAAATGTAGAACATTATTTAAATAAGTTAGAGTTGTTGCGCTATTGTCCCTCACTCTTAATTAGAAATAATAAAAGCCATCTGTGCAAGGTGAATTTTGATAAGATCTCGGCTTTTAAGTGTTTGTTGATCTTGTGTGTACCAATTTTCAAATGTCTTAATAGCTCCAGGATGGCTATCACACTGAGTAGGCTCACTGATTTCCATCACGCTCTGTGCTGTTGAATGCAATTCGCTTTATGTGTGGTTATATTTCGACTGAAATTTTAAAAACATACTATTCCTTGCAGTACAATAAGTCTTTAACTGGATGGAACTGTTTCCATTTGGATGAGGGTGGGGTTTTTTTGTTTGGTTTTTGTTTGTTGTTTTTTTTTTCATAATGCCAGCTCCTCGCAGTTTGGGTTTAAACACAATTAAAGTGAGGAGTTGTTTTACATGAATTGCATACTGGACAACAAGTCTGTGGCTGCTTTCCAACGACAGGATTTTCTACAGTCTCATTTTACCCGTGTTGGGGGGCCCACATTCAGGATAAAGAACCTGCTCCCCGAACCAAAAGGGGAACGCTCAGAAGTGATTGTCTTGAAGCCTGGAAATGGAAGACAGGATTTCTTTTCTTTCAACCTGTGTTTTCAGTCAATTAAAATTTGTACTCGGGGCTTTTCGGTTTGAAGCCACCCCTGTGTCTGTGATGAGCAATCCTTCTTGTTTGTGCAGTCATTCATTATCTCCATTACCAAGAGGAGAATAGAGGACAATTACATTGTTTGGACGAATCAGAGTGTTAGGAGGAGTATTTATCATGGTGGCAGAGTGCAGCACCTGACAGCACACGATTGATGGCCAGGAATGAGTGTGAGTGGCCAAAGCAGCCTCATATGATGCAAATTACTGACTGTGGATTCCAATTTATCCTGTTCATTTTTCTTGCCTTTGCTGAAGACTATTAGTGGTTTTTGAAGCAGTGAAGGGGTCATTACTAATGTGGGCTAGAAGCAGGAGGGGGAAGGAGGGGAAAAGCCTTCTGTAATTACACAGCCTTCAAGAAAAGGCTGTGGGCCTAGCCAAAAAAGTGTCAACACTTAGCAATCAGAAAAATTTATTTTCATTTTATCCTTAACCCATATTAACTCAGCATTATCATCTTTCTTTGTTAATATTTGCAGAATATTAAAAGCTTGACTTCTATATTAATACAGATCTCTTTAACCCTTTTTGCTGTGAAGTGATGTTGCTTTGCTAAATGTCTATTTGTCAATGGCATTAAACAGTGCCTGCTTTTAAAAGTGTAGATAATGGAAAACTAAATATTCAGCCTTCTTAAAAAACCAGTTCCAGATGACTGATTATTTGTGTCTTTTACAGAATAGTAGGTAAGGCATTGGAAACATATGAGAAAGAATTTGTTGAAGTAGAGGTATGAGAGGTTTCTGCATGAAAAGTAATGTCAATACAGGAGCAAATCAGTTTGCATTGGGGTGTTTAGGTGTTGTGATCTGTAAGCAGCATCAAAAACCCCTGAAAGTTTTGTTTTGCTGTATAATGAATGATGTGCATTTAAAACATATGCATATTTAATTTAATGCCTATTCAAACCCTACTTAGGCAGCTCTCTGGGGGTTATACATGAATTAATGATCTCCAAAAGCCTCTCCTGCCTATCACAATTGAACATATTGATTATGTGCATAGTAGGTGTGTAAGGTTTCCCCAAAATCTCTTTGTGAAGGAAAGGGAGAGGCAAACAGGCAGGCAGGCAGGAAATAAGTTTAATTCTGTTTATTTTTTTCATCTGCAAGTTAAACTTGAAGCCATGAATTATGATTTTCCCCCTTAGTTGTAGGTAAGCATGAAGTAATCCACTCCTTGCCCCATAAAAGGTTCAACACATATATTGGCAATAAACCGTAGAG
>JANZLQ010000032.1:11402211-11424711 GCA_026212715.1 Elanus axillaris | reverse complement strand
GACAGCAGGTAAGAAACTCTACACTCCAGGTTTTTAGGGAACTAAACCCTAAGCTTTAGGGAAAAAAAAGCTTTAATTTAAAAAAATAACTCATTACTAACTGATTCACTTTTTTTATGAAATATAGTGAGAATATGTTTAGGTTTAATAAATTAACATCTTGAAAGGAATCACTTGGAGACAGAAAATATTAAGTTATGGAGGTCTTGCTGTAAGGATTAAATGCAATACTTTTACTATTGCCATGGTTCTATAGAGAATAATGAGACATTGAGGAAAAAAATGGTAGTATACATTAGAAAGTTTGATTTGATTCCTAAGTTAACCTTACTTGAAATTGAAGAAGCTCAGCTATATTTTTTACCTCTCTCAAGGTAAAGTCAATATCTGCAGAACCTCTTAGACACTATGCAGTTCCAGCTTTTAAATTATTTTTAATTTTCATTTTTTTATAGACTTTATATCATTATTCACTCAGTCTAGATATATGACAAATCTCAAATAAACAAGGTGCTCATGACTCTCTTGATCTGACACTGCCATTTGGACGGTGTTCAAATTTAGCTGAATATTAAAACCTTAGGAGGATTATTCGAATGATATCTGTAGATCAGCGGTTTTCAACCTGTAGTCTGCCATCTGGGAATCTCTGGATTATTCCTGAGTGGTCTGTAAAAACTGACTAAATTCCCAGCCTAGTTCAGTTGCTTAAATTCACTACACATCTTCAACGGAAATGTTTTACAACTTTGAAAATCAGAAAGGTTGCAAACCTTTTTTTAGAGTTTTACTCATCACTTGCTTAGGATATTATTGATCTTTTCCAAAAAGCAACTGATAACTATGAAGGTTTTGCTTACGTTAAGCAGCAGATGGTTTCTTCTGGATAGCTCCTGACTGGAAAACATTAAAATGTTTTTTTCAGAATATTTTCTCTGAATTTTCCCTAAAATTCCTTCAGATTTTCATTTTTGTATGGAAATATTTTTCAGCACATGGAAACCAGGCCTTGGAAAGGGCCTTGCATCGAGCAAATCCACAGAACATAACTAAGAAAGGAGGCTTCGTGTCAGTGGATTAAAGCATGTTTGGCAGAAAATGATGAAAATGTGCTGTGGAAAATTCAGAATCCACAAACTGAAAACTTAAAAAATTATTCATTTGTGATGGCGATTTCCCAATGTTACTTCTCATGTTTACTATGTAAATGGGGAAAGAATCAACCCCATGTGTTTCATGAGGAAGCCCCAACAGTAGTTAGATCAGTCACCAAGACCCAGAATTAAATCTTGAGACAGGGTGGAGGCCTGTTGATTTTGGGGGAAAAGTGCCAGAGCCAAACCCCAGACTCCAGCCCTTGGGCACATTCTTAATGAGATGCTATTTTTTTGTAGACATTCAGTTGCAGCAACTATTTTTTTTTTAATTATGTGTCTGGTAATGCTATGTAAACGCTGCAGGGTTTAGCTTATGAAAGGTTCATGAACTGAATGATGCGGTTTGGTTTGCAGCAATTGGTAACAAAATTCCACCTAAAGTTATATGTAGGTGTCACTCTTTGATGAAAGATAAGGTTCTAAGGAGAATATCATCCCTTCTTACATGCAGGGGAAATGTGTCCTCCCCACTTTTATCAATGTGTCCTCCCCACTTTTATCAAACCTCAGGAACCTTTCCCTTGCTGGGGAAGTTAAGAGGACCTGTAACTTGCATGAGAAATCTCAACTGCTGTTGCAACATCAGACAATATTTGCAGTAGATACCATACAGGTATAGCAGATAGCAGAAACCATACAGGCAACAGATACCATGCAGGTATTGCGAAGAGCACTATAACAAAGTGAGAAGTGATCTGGGAGTCACTGCACTTTCTCTTGTATCTCACCTTTGATATTGTCCCTTTAAGAGAATATTTATGACAAAAATCCAGAAAAGGTAGGTTTATTCTCACTGGCAAAGAAAAAAATGGTAAGTACCTCTGAGATTAAGGTAGTTCAGTGAGGGCCCTTGCCTCAAGGAGTCCATAGGCACCTCTGTGGGGTGGGAGGTTGGAGGGACTCATTGAAAGAAGAAAGGGCTGTATACTCAGGAGGAAAAGAAAGCTAAGGTCTTGGATTTAGCCCTGACCTACCTCTGTTGCTCATAGAAAAGTTGGCTGCTGACCTAACTGTGGCTTCTAAGGACACTAAAATTTTCTATATATTTTTTAACAATGCAAAAGATGAACGAATACTTATTAAAATCAGTAGTCCAAGACCTTGGAAACACATGGCAAATCTAGGAATCAAGAGTAAACTGGGAATTGAGTAAAATAATTCTGCCTGAAACAGTAGTAAACATATGGAATAATTGGCCAGCGAAGCAAGTAATCTAAATGAGTTTAAGAGACAGCTGGACGTTTTTATCTCAGGAGAGAAAGAACTGAAGGATATAGTGATAAACCAGGGAGGTGAGGATGAAATATACTGAAAGAAAAGGCTTGATGAACCAAAGAGCCTTCCTCTAGTCAGCAATTTTTTGTTTATAAATGTAATATGAATAGCTGATGTGTGAATATGCTATTTCTACATAGTGTCACCATGTCTAAAGAAGAAACATTTTGTTTCAGAAGATGGATTTTTCTGATGCAGCCTCCACTGCCAGTAATAGATCTGCTGGATCCACCCACTAAACACAAGCTCAACTGCCCCCACTCTCTCCAAAAAAGTGAATTATTTACACTGTACTTCATTGCTTCAACTTTCAAATTACTTCATGTAGTAGTACCTTACAATCATTTTCTTAGCAAATCTGTGGCTAGTGAAAGTGTGATGTAGACCCATAGATTTCCAGTCCAGCTAGGTTTCAGGGAAAATTTCCTGTATTATTGTTTTGTCTCCCAACCATCTGACATTTTGGACAAGCCATGGTGGAAACATCATTGATATAGATATTAACAAATAAAGCCAAAGTCATTCCAAGTAGTGTCTCTAACTAGTTCTGATGAAGCTTACAGTCCTCCTCCCTGGCATCACAGTCACACCATCATTTCTTGCAGAAAACAAACAACAAGAGAGAGAAGCATGAAGTATAGAAAAATGGAAATGGCATTCAATTTTCAATACTAACTTTTGTATCCAGGCTCAAAGTTCAGTTTCAATGTAAGTCCTATATGTGGTTACCTAACTACCCAACTGTTCCACAAATCAGACATTTGGATGTGTAATTGGCAAGGTTTATGACTGTAATTAATTGTGGTTTTAACTGATTGCAGATGCAAAATTGCACCTCTAGGAAAGGAGGCCAGGTTGAGGCCCTTTCAAAAATCATGTTCTTCAGGTTGAACCAGAAATTTGTACAGTAAGTTGAATGAATTTCAAAAAGGCTTGATTTTCCACTTACTTGCAGTTTTGCTTTTGCTGGTGAAACATCACTGGCTTTAGCACAGTTTGCCTCATTAGCACTGGTGCAAGTTTTAAAAAAAAAAAAGGTCTCTCTGTGTCTGGAATTAGGGGTGTGGGAGGAAGCTGGATGTATCAGTGCTGAGTGTGCAGCTGCACCACTTGTGTTTGGAAAGAGAGGCAGCATCGCCATCTTCCTCTGTTTAGAAGTGTTGGAACCGATTGGTGAAATGCCCATTCTGACATTAAAATTACAATCTCGATAGTACCGTAGCCATTGTGCCTCTGTCCCCCGCTGTGTCAGATGAGTATTTCTGGAATGAGTAATCCTTGCTCAAAGTAATGCTGTTTCCAGACATTTAGATTTGCTCCAACACTGTGCATATAACTCAACAACTAGGGTCTTTTAAAAGTAAACAAAGCAGGGAGGAAAGGGGAAAGGAAAGGACTGCCAGCTCCAAGTAGAGATTTAATAGAAACCCCTTAAGTTCAACTGTATTAGCTCCTCTGCGCCTCATCATTTTACTGTGTGAAGGAAGTCTGAAATAAGGTTCTCCACTATATTATCACAGGATATGTATTTCTTTGAAGTGTTGTCATATCTGATTCATATTCCTGACTGCATTTAATGAAGGACAATAAAGCAATGCACCAAGTTTGTGTAATTCAAATAAACTCACACAAAAATAGGCAGGTAGCAATATTCATTGGGGAGGGGGAAAAATATGGTCATCCCCAGAATATACACTACAGCCTCAGTTCAGAAATCACCAATTCTTTAATTGCCCTATTCAGATATACAACAAAGCTTTCCATTCCTCTTGATAGTATGGATTTTCATTAGCCTTCTCCCACCCATCAGGACAGACGACAATAAATCCCACTGTCTACAAATCATGCACTGGGCACAGGTCCCTCTTTCTGCACTTCTGTGTACAAGTATTTGTAATAGAGACCATATTTACTCAGTTCTCTTCTTCTTGGCAGGTTTATCCTTTATGCGAACCCAAACCTACAGAAACCATTCTGTAATCAGGAAACATTGTTATCACAGTATATTTTCCATTAGGTTCCATGTGTTGGAAACATCTTCTCCCTTCCCCCCCATTAATTTTCTTTTCTGCACTTAGATTCATCTAAAAGGTCCCCTTTCTCTTGGGCTAGCACTGCAGGCAATGACTCACCAGAGACTTGTTCCCTAGTGACAGCAATAAGTCTCACTGGGCTTGCTTGAGAAGATGTTTGCCAAGCCTTTACTGCTCACCCAAAAGACTTGGGGTAGAAAAGAAACTGTCTGAAAGTTGCAAACATTTTACTGTTTATATTTGAAAGTTCATTTGTGTTAGCAGAGACAATGCCAAGTTGCAGGGCAGAGAAAGGAGGGAGAACTCCAGAATACAGCCATGGGGCCTTGTTGCTGCCTCGCTGTTCTTGGGGAGTTTTTCCTTGGAGATTTCCAAGGAGAACCAGTTGAGGTAGTGCCTGGAAGACAAGGAATTTGTTTCTGATTGTGACATGGCCTGACCGTGTGAATCTCTTCAAGTATTTAAGTCCCTAACACACAATAAAGGTGAATTTTCTTCCTCTCCTACACCATTTTTTTTCTTCCCAAGGCATGTTGTCTGTGGCATTTTTTCTTGGTAGTCCATGATGCTCCCCTCCTCCGCTCTCTCAGCCCAAACAGGTCCCCTGCAAATGCCATAACAGCCTCCTCACCTATGTCCCCTCCTCTGGTCTCAGCCTGAAATGCAATGAAGGGAGGGAATTTAGGGATATAGCACTGGGCGTGGACCCTTCATTGGAGAATTTCCAAAATGTTAGGCTTTTTTACTTCTCCCGGTGTGATATACTCTAATAGCTCTCCTTGGGTTACCCTTGAGATTCAAAACATGTAAGAATTAGTCACTGCTCTGAGAGTTAATTTCTCTCTGATTCAGTTCTCCCCTCTGCAGGAGAAAGGGTCTAGTAATACTTACCTGACACCTCACACTGGAGTGAAATCATATTGTTAATATAAATAGTTCACAGTTCATAAATGAAAATATAATGTAACTTTTTGAGATTTATTTTAATTATATTTTCTGCAGGTTCACATGGTTTGGAGAGCTTTGGAAATAGAAAAATGTCAGAATGAGAGAGTTTGCATGACAGGAGGGGATTTCCTAGTCACAGTTCCAGTTCTCTTGCAGGACATCATATAGATTACCAGTGAAGAGAGGAAATATATCTTCTTTTCAGTGTGAACAATTCCAGATTTCCTCCTCTGCAAAAAAACAAAACCAAAAAAAAAAAAAAAAAACAAACCCTCACCACCCCAAAAAACCCCAGCAAGCTATCCGCAGAGAAAATAGAGCAAGCACTGCTTTAAAATTTCTGTTTCAGAACACTTTTGCTGTGCTTGCTTCAAGTTCCATTTCCTGCTTCATTGTTTTATTGTGATTGTAGTAGAAAACATACTCTCTTCTTTGTATGGGATTTAGAATCATTGCTGCTGACTACTCATTCAGTTCAGACTTGCTGCTGCATCCCAGCCCTTGTCCGAGACCTGCTTTGTTCTAGTATTTGGTTGGGAATGTGAGCAGGTTTTAGTCCTTTTTTTTATACCTCCCAAAGTAAACAAGGGAGAGATACTACATTTTCCATGTGTTTCCAGACATATCTTATCTTTTATATTAGTCACTCTAAGCTGATGTTTCAGTCTGTTTAAAGCTGACCTCTCAAGTTGTGAACTTCCTTGAAAAACACTGATAAGCAAAAAAACTTTAACAGCAATTAGCGAGGGAGTGGTAGTGCCGTGAGTTAACATTAGCCTTTTATCTCAAGACAGCAGAATGCAAGTGCGGCAAAAGTTCCAAGGTAAAGAAATAAATATTTTGGCAAATCAGGATGATGACTTTAGCACAGTACTTATGAGAGGAAGTGGTCTGTAGTTCAGAAAGAGCATCATTCAAAGGTGCTTGCCAAAAGATGCAGTTTCTCTCTCAAGTCAGTGAAGGGAGGCATGTTGCTGAAAAGCAGCATCAGCCACCATGGCATTTTCCAGCTTTTCACCATTCTGAAATCCCACGAGGACCCTGGCCTATTCAGAGCAGCCCTGCCTAGAAGGACTTGGGAGTACTGGTGGATGAAAAGCTGGACATGAGCCACCAATGTGCACTCGCAGCCCAGAAGGCCAACCGTACCCTGGGCTGCATCCAAGGCAGCATGGCCAGCAGGATGGGGGAGGGGATTCGGCCCCTCTGCTCCACCCTGGTGAGACCCCCCATGCAGTTCTGTGTTCAGCTCTGGGGTTGCCCGCATAAGAAGGACATGGGCCTGCTCCAGCAGGTCCAGAGGAGGCCATGAAGATGACCAGGGGGCTGGAGCACCTCCCCTGTGAGGACAGGCTGAGACAGTTGGGGTTGCTCAGTCTGGAGAAGAGAAGGCTTTGGGGAGACCTTATAGCAGCCTTCTAGTACCTAAAGGGGGTCTACAGGAAAGATGGGGAGGGACTTTTTATCAGGGACCCTAGTAATAGGATGAGGGGTAATGGTTTTAAACTGAAAGAAGGTAGATTTAGATTAGTTCTTAGGAAGAAATTCTTCACTGTGAGGGCAGTGAGACACTGGAACAGGTTGCCCAGAGAGGCTGTGGAGGCCCCATCCCTGGAAGTGTTCCAGGCCAGGTTGGATGGGGCCTTGAGCAACCTGGTCTAGTGGAGGGTGTCCCTGCCCGTGGCAGGGGGGTTGGAACTAGACGATCTTTAAGGTCCCTTCCAACCCAAACCACTCTATGAGTCTGTGATTCAATAGGGGGGATTTGTGCCGTGAAGGGTAAAGGACCAATCCCTGCTGCAGTTCTGCCTTCCCCTCTTAATATGCACTAGCAATGTGACAATGCAGGGTCAGTTATTTCCCGATACTGTTTCATTTTTGCCCAGGAGTTTGTAAATAATAGAAACACATGGATAGGGATAGAGAGAAGAAACCTCTTCTTAATGAGGAGTTTATTCAGGGAGGGTTGGGGTTCTTTTCCTTTTCACGAATTTGTTGATTACTCAGTGAGTGTTTCATGTAAGTAAATCTGAGCCTGGGACTGCTTGCAGAATCAGTTCCCCACATGCATCATTATTCACTTTTTCCATTTTTTACATTGGTTGCCTAAGCCACATGGCCTGATTTCTGATCACTCTCTCCATGAAAGTAGCTGTACAACAGTTTTACTAACAAAAGGAAGGATGTTATCAAGTTTTCATTCTTTCGCGGACAGCATGGGAACAACTTACTGAATTAGGAAGAGGCAAGTTAGCAAAAACAGGCAGAATTTTACTTTTTTTCCCCCAGTTGTCTCACATCAGGTCTTTCCCTGAAATATTACTGTTAGAAAGCATAGTAGAAAAATGTGATGTGGGCTAAGATAAGATTTTTAAAGTCCATCTTATCTAGAGAACTGTAAAACCGTATGCACATGGGTCTATATTAAGGAACAGCAGAACAATCAGAAATTAGTGGAATACTTGGATCCTAGTACATGGGTCTATGGAAGAAGAAAAGAGGGAACCAGTTCGGTGCTCAAGGAACAAGCCAGAAAGCTGAAGGAGAGACAACCTTGGGTAAACATTATTATTATCCCAGAACCCTGCCAGGGCAAATCAGCTCTTATTCTAGCTGAGCTCTCTGTGCAGGTGAACACTGTCACAGTCATATTCCTACCTGTCCCTTGTAGAGCTCAGCCCTCTAACTGCAAAGCCTACATGACTGTGGATTCAACAGTGCCTTTTCTCTTTTATCTCATTCAACAGTTTTCTATTATTTGTGACAGATCCTCAGTGTTATCTTCACAGACACTGAGTAACTATGTTACAGGGATATTTGTTCATTCCTTGCTTGGAAGGTTGCAATTAGAGAATCCTTAAGCCTCCACTCTGACTGTGGGGAGAAAGGGCAATACAGGAAATTTGAACGTCTTGCTTATTTTTAAAGCAGTCCAATATTTGTACTTGCCTTCATATGTTATCAGTATGTTAACAAGCAAGCCAGGAGTGGAATAAGGTAGGGAGCTACAAGAATATGGGCTTATGCCAGCCCTGATCCAACAATGGGAAAGTCCTAACATGAGCACTTCTAGCATAGCTGCTGCCTCATCTGCCTCTTCTGTTGACTGCTGGAGCATAGCACTGGGTGCAAAGGTACACGTGTGTCTGCCAGTACGAATGGTCAAGGTAAAGCAGGAAGCCATTAGTAATGATTCCACCCACTTGCTCCATCCCCAAACCCACTGTTTTATTGCTAAGTGGATGGGCTTGGAATGAATTTATCCACAAACATTCATGCAAGCAAAATGAATTTGTACGAACACTCATGAGAAAAATGATTGAGCCAGGGTTCGAAATAATAAACTGATCAGACTCACCTCCCTCCAAGAAATGCAAAACACTCCTTCATCCTCAGTTAGGAGGACAAAACAAAACAAAACATTCATATTACAGAAGGGGTAGTTAAAGGGGTATGGTTTTGATTAAAACTTTATATTTTATAAAATTGTGTTATTACATTATTTCATAATGTTTAAGAGCATGCGCTTTTGTTAAAATTAAAATTCCTTTAAAATGTAAGAAACCAGCACAATTTTTAAAGAGGCTGAAAAACTTGATGCAAAATACTAGCTTTTGGAACCAGGAAAACAATTTTCCTTTAACTAAAATAACAGATTTCTGTTGTTTTCTATACAGATGATGGTTAGGTCTTTAAATCCTGTTCCTGCAGGGTATCTGTGCATTCCCTTATAGATTAGCAGCAGCTAGCAAGATGAACCCCAGACTGTTTTGGATCTGACCCCTCTTCAGGAGCAGAAAGGAAATCAGTAAAAAAAGAAAAATCAGGTGAAAATTGCTGGTCAAAAATCATCAATAACTCTGCTCACTAGCCTTGCTGTCACTAACAAGGCTGGTGGCGACTGGCCGCATCACGAAAATAATCAAGGTCTAACGTGATGCTGACCCTGTTGTGTCTTTAACATTTTGGCATGAAAAGGAAATAACAGAATCTCTCCACAGGCTATGTTTATAATTAATACTGATTTGCTATACTGGTAATTTTATGTGATAAAGATATTAAAATAGTGTCAATAAACCAGGAACAAATGATGTGTAAAATAATTAACACTACAGGGAACATAATAAGTTACTTATTAAAATCCATAGATGGATTATGGTGACCCTGTGTTTACAATGACTATGGAGCGCGTGACTTGGTATACATCTTTTGGTCCAAACACCTCATTGCACTCTGTCAGATTACTGGCTTCTGACATTAAATAAAATTCAGGTATGATTTATGGGGTGGCCTTTTGACAGGAGCTGGGATCAGAAATGGTTTAGGCTTTGCCAGTGTTCAGCACTGTTTTCATTACCTACTGATATAATGCAAGTATTACATTTAGTCAACCGAATTATGTGTAGTTCTCTGAGATTCTCCCTCACTCCCTGTAGTCACTGTTCCACTCATAATAAAATTATCCTATCAATTTGCCACAAGAGGAAGACTGGAGTTCACTAAATTACAGCCATGTGTGTTTGTGCACTAGACAAAGTGATGCCGATTAAAAAAAAAAAAAAAAACCGCAACAAACCCAAGTAGATTCTATTTTTAAAATGTTCATGAAGAACAGTGAGATTGGCTCACAGAGGAGGCCACCCCTGAATTCCAAGCACTGGAAATTTCATTTTCCTTAATTAGTAAAACAGCATCTATCTAGAAAAAGAATAAAACAACAAGCGAGATGCTGAATAATATGTCAAAAATGACACCTGGCCTCCCCTATGACTGATTAGTTTGATAGATTTGCTATGTGAGGTGGAAGCATCATTTTGCACTTCTTTCCCCCCGCTCCAAGTATAATTTTTTTTTTTTTTTAGACAGCCCGAAAATGGTGGGCTTATACGCAGACAGCAACCCCCCCCCCTAGTTCTGACAGCTGAAGTGAAGCCATCTCGGTGGTTTAGCAGTACCGCCACACAGAAGACCTGAATTTGGGAGCGGCCCGGGGGCACTCTCTTTATGAGCCTTTGATGCTCTGATGTGTCACAGAGGTGATAGGCTTTGACTGCAGGCAGCAGCGGCTGCTGGCGGCTCCTGACTCCGTAAGCACCTCCTGATGGCTGAATTATGACGCAGCACTCGCATGGCGTGGTAGGAGATGGCTTAGCCTTGTCCTGGCTGGGGAATGAATGAAGTTAATAGCTGTTTCATGTGCTATGTGCTGGTACACGAAATGCTCCCCAAATTAATCTGGCTGTGTATCAGAAGAACTGTTTGCCCAGCTTCTGCAGCAACAGCTAGGCTTTGCGCTACGTGTAATGCAGAATGACTTCCCGGGGCCATCTCCAAACTCTCTCTGCTTACAACCTGTGATCATTCCTGTGAGTTCCAGTGAATTACTACTTTTTTATTTTTAACAGTTACTAGCTGTTGTGACTTTCATGCCAATAAGCATTCAACTGAGGACCAGAGATTGCTAGCGTACAGTTCAATCTAGAGGCATGGCATCCATGCCATCTCCTGCAATTTCTGAGACATCAAAGTAGCTCGTGTGCTGACTTTTGAGCAAGACTTCCAATTCTTATTTCCCTGGACATTCCTTTTTTCTTCTATCTTGCTGCTGTCTTCATACTGCTGGCTGGTTTTATGCTACAACTCTGCACTGTTTATATGTCTCTTCTCATCAGGTGAAGGTAGCTCCAATGTGAAGATAGCTCTGGATCTTCATAAGTCCACCTTAACCTGCTACTGGCAGGATGTTCTGGATGATATTTTGTAGCTATATTTAGTCATTTTAGTACTGTCACGATTCTTTTCGGATACTGTATATGTGCTCTGAGTGACTGTTTCCTTGCTATTGCTTTATGTGTTGATTTTATTGCTGGGCTCGCACCTGTGCATTACGGCTGTAGGTCCATGCCTTCTTTGCTAGGCAGCGTTTCCTGCTTAGCTGATGTTTCTAACCGATCTGTTGCCCATCTATTGTCCTTATTCTGGATTGCAGCAGGCTAATCTCCAAAGAAATTATTGTGATTTATCTCTGTATGCTGGGCTCACATTTAGCTCCAGGGACAGTTTACTGCGGTGGTCCAATACTGCAAAGTGAGGATAAGTTCTTACCTTTCATGTGTTTGCCATTTGTCTTCTGTCTGTCTCTGAAAACTGTTGACATGGAAGACATCATGCCTGTCATTTTTTTATTTGCTTATGAGAAGAAGCTCCCAGTTTGACACTGTATTATTAAAAGTCTGCTGCTCTACATTAATCTCCATATAGTATCCCATATAATACCTTGCAAACAGTGACTGATGCATTTTGTTAATTTTCTTGGTTCCAGTGCACATTTATTCAATCTAGCATTAAGTAGCTAAGTGAGCACTTAAATTAGGAGCATAGTTGCCCTATTTTTCTCCCAGATGGAGAAGAGTGCTTTCAGAGGGCAGTTTGGATCACAGGTTAACTTGCTCTGTGGAAGTACCTACTTTTCTTTGCTGCTGGTGGGAGTGACTCTCCAATGCTCTACATCATGCAGGATGAACTTGGGCCCAAGTCTGCTTACCCAAAATCAGAGTAAAGATTCCCTTTCTCTGCTTAGTTTCTATCCTCAAAAGGTCAGTCCAAGATTTGGCTTAGGAGTCCATGAGGCTGTAGCATCCTTTGTCAATAACTATTAAGCATCCCACACTGCTCCATGCACATTCTTTGCTTGTCTTTCATGCTTGATGCTTGGTTGGTTAGAGAGTACATTCCTCAACTTTTCTCTTGTATTTATCCCCCAAGAAGTGGTCTATGAAAATTTATTTTACTATGTAATGAGCTCAGACTCAGTGTGCTGATCAGACAGCAGTGTGCTGCCAGCCACTTACTGAGGTTTACCTGATGAGTAGTATCTTACTGAGGAATAGTGAACCATTTACTTATGATTGTCTACCCACATCATGAATAGAAATAGGATCAAGAACAGAAGAACGCATTCTTGGCACAGCCAGGAGAAACCTTGGCCCTGCTGGAATCTGAAGAATCACACTAATAAAAAGTTGAGAAATCCTTCTACCTTTTACTTCACCCACCACTTCCTGACTGCATTTGTATTCCAGTGGAGGTGACAATGCCAGGAAAGCAGGCTCAGTCTTACGTGCAATCTTGTCCACCTTAGGAGATTCACATAACAGGTTATGGACACACAACTGTTATCATGAAGTATAATGTGCACTTTTATCTTGACAGCTACTCTGTGGTAATTGCTTACACACGTGTTCTCTCTTCATGGTAAATGCAGCGTTTCTGGGACAATTTATCTCTTGAAGATGGGATAAATCTGATTTCCTCTTCTGGTGAGCATGCACAGCTCATTACTAAGGAACAGCTGATATCATGTATATTCACACTTTAAGTTATTCTACCCAAGATTGTCCCTGTGCCCTACTTTCTGGTCCATCACAGAGCTAATGAACCCAACTTCTGCTTTAAGGAGGGCATAGCAACTTCAACTTTTGAGACTAACTATCACAGCAAGTCAATAACTGTGAGGGTTTGTGAGGGAATGTGATGTGAAACAAGTCCTATACATACTCTTATAGTTAGTGTTTCCAATTTGCTCTATGAAAACCATGTCAGCTGTGGTTGGAAGTGTGAAAAAGCTTGCAAAGGTATTACTCAAGTACTTGTTGAATTAAGGAGAATTTAGTATGGTAGCTCATGGTCACAGTGCTACATAGCTAGATCTGAGGCAGTATTTCTGTGCACATTGCCTTAAGCTTTTTTGTTGATTGCTTGTTCCTCATCTCTTAGGCCATAATACTGAACTTGCAATGCCAAAACCCAAGTTGCTCTATGGAGACTTCAGATTTTCTTTTCTTATTAGGCCAGATTTGGATTGGATGTGGTCCTTGTCCAAATATTTTACCTGCCCCCTTTTCAGTGAAATATTCTTTGACACACCTTACACTTTAGCGCAGTCTACAGTGATACTATTTTTGGTGAGCTGGATAAAAAGGCAGTCAGCCCTCTGTAAATTGTTCAAGCACAGAGGTGAGGAGACGAGCATTTTTCTCTTTAGAATTTGTAATTTGGGGTTTTTGTTCTCAGCTCTTGTCAAATGTCTCTTTACTAAAAATACAAAATCTGTATGCCATGCAAAAGCATTTGTGGAAAATCTGGTGTTGAGTACAATGCTTGGACGAGCGCAAAGGTAGAGGAGAGTTGCATCCGTAATCTTCACAACTAGATACGAAGTCAGGAGCAGCCTTCAAGTGAAGTGGTACATATCCTGCTGTAAGAATCTCCTCACAGCACCAGGAATAGGGGCAGATTCACCAGGACTAGTACGACCAGTTAGCACCATGTGTGGTTGCCCATGCCACTCTGTGGCAGGGAAGTTCAGTGATGGTACAACTTCTGCATCACCGTGGTGTCTACCTCCACCCCAGCGGAGCTCCTACCAGGCCTTGCTTAGATCAGAGGAAGCCTGTCTGTGTACAGAACCTCATGAATTGGCTCCATGTTTATTTTCACTAACTATAAGAAGGTGAGTCAGTTGAGCATGTGGAGCCGATGCCAGCAGAGCTTCTTCTTCATTGCATGAGTTTTCTTATAGCCATAAATCACACTGATCACATTCATGATCAATGACAGAGAATAAGATTCAGAGAAAAGGGTAGTCTGGCTGTACAAGTGCTTAAGACCAAAAGGTCTTAATGGATTCCAGACAAGAGGAAAAGATGCTGTCCGCTACAGAACTCATATTTATGGAGGAATATAGTTCCTGTTCTTGGCAACACACAATGTTTTTTGTTCTGACTTCTACAAGTTGCTTATTTTTAGGAGCTCAAACTTGTAACAAATAAGTCAGTAGCAAATAAATAAAGATTTATCCTATTGAAATCCTAGAATTTCAAATGTTAAGATCAAGCAATCCGTAATAGCAGTCAGCAAAAGCAGCAGTGTAGCCAAGGGAACAGTATGCTGGGACACAGCAGACATGGGGCATTTTCTTCCTTGTGTCTCCAAGCTGCTTAGGCAGGTCACTTTACTTCTTTCTGCCTCAGTTACTCCATCTAAAAATGGCAATGATAATACTGTCATACTTTGTGATGCTAGGTAGTACTTTACATGGAGGAACTAAGAGATATCAGAAATACAAATATATTCTCTGCAATGGGCTGTTGCTTTTAAGGCTCAGAGAAGACTGTTAGCAAAGTTGCTATTTTTGGTTGCAAAATTGTGGTTTCAAGTTTATTACTAGAATGAATTATCTTCTAATAAAAATAGTATTTCATTTAAAGCTTGCTTACTGAAGAATGTATATGGCATTCACCACATCATAATTTTTATTCGTTTTTTTATATAATTCTCCTATTCATTAGTTGTTCTTATTACAGCAATAGTGGATGACATATGCATTTTAAGCAGCACTTATTTTAAGTGACCAATAACTCTTCAGAATAATTAGATTCTGAGCTGAAATTTTCATGCTTATTTTCATCCCAAGAGTGAGTATTTTGGATGTTTAATTTTGAAAATCTGAAACCAAGCTGGTTCAGGCTAAGAAATTCAAGAAATGGCAGGTACTATTGGGTTTTTTTTTTAGCAATTCTGAAATACACTTCTCAATCTGGTTTCCTTTCATCAATTTGTTGAGTACTGTGTTTCATCTTGTACAAGAAAAAGAAGGGAAAAAACAATAATTTTTTTTTTAAAGCACATAGGGACTTAGGAACTCAAGTTCTACGGAAAATCAACTAGGCAACTTTGCATAAGTCACTTAGGCTTAAAGTTTCCCAGACATACATAGCTAGGTCTCACTGGAATAATTGCATTTTAGTTGAAATTAGTTACTTGCAAAAGTGTAAGGTGCTTTTAAAGTTTTCATTTTCTTGAAAATTTTGCTCAGAACCGAGTGGCTAGCTTAACACCAAAAAGCAACTGACAAATGCGGTCCCACTGTAAAGCCCTTGCTAAGGCTAGTGGAAGGTGATAGGAACAGCCTCAGTCACCGGTGGTTGCCATCAAGACTCTTTGTCAGTCAGGGAGAATGGTAGAAATAGTGCATTGCTATTTTTAAAATTCCTGAAGAAAGGCTGGACTGCCCTCTTGAAACGGGCTCTTGTGCTTCTTCCTTTGACTTTGGTAGCCTAGTTTATTTATTTAGTGACTGGAGAGTCAAAGCGAGAGGAACTACAACCTCATTTGGTTGTACTGATATCCCCCATCATGTGTGGGGAGATTCTTCCCTGCCAACCATGTAAAGCTAACCTTTATCCTCTTTTAAATCCCTCCTTAAAGCTTGCCTCTACCTGTGCCTACAAATCACTCCCATCTGTCTTTGGTTAGGCAAGTGACTCTCTGCTAAACTGTTTGTTTTATTGTTACTTAATCCTCCCAAACCACCCCCACCCGCTCACATCTCCCTATGAGCTCTGTCTGATATGCAGATTGGGAAAGTTTTGGGGTAGGGGCTCTATTGTTTTATCAGTATGATTAGCCTAGCACAAGGCGACTGATCCTTAACTGACACCCTGTGCATCATCCTAACACAAAATACTAACACAGGGTTTTATAGGCTAGCAGGCATTTACAGGGCAAATGATAAATAATGAAGGGCGTTTGTGTTTCGTGTAAGCAAAGAAATACGGTTAAATCTTCTGCAGGAACTTGAGCCTATTCAGTGCATAAATCATTCTTAGCCTTTCTGCTACATTAATACACAATCAACTCCTATGAAGACATAACTCCGTTGCTTTTGGGGATCCACAGTCCTTACCTGTAACAATAGCCAAGCTCAACTCAAGCTGTATTTAAAATTTTTGCTAATCAGTATGGATTTGCATGCTTTCTAAGAAGTACTCTGTTCATTTTAAGTGCCGCAACTGGAGCTCTGTCATTAGAAAAGAAACATTTGGGGGTCTGGGAACAAAACAGGAATGCCAGTGAGGTAATTATCATAACAGTCGACTCTGGGAGCGCAGGAAGTGGTGCTCTGTGGCGCGAATGCTGCTCCTCACAGCCCCGGTCTGAAATGAGACATTTCCACTAGATAACTCAAAACACGTTTTAATACTATTTCTAATCATGAAAATGTTTCAAACACTCTTCCATCTATTCATTGCAGCAGAAGTGGTTATTTCATTTTTTAATAGGAGCACTTACAAACAATCCAAGTGTAATAACCAGCAGCAAAAAATTATCAGTGATTTAGCCAATGCTGAACTTCTCATTTGTCAAACAGCACAGATTGTTTTTTCTCCTTTTTCTTAGCTCTTAGGTAAATTTCAGTGCTTAGTAGCATCTCACATCAGACAAAAAGCAGGGAAGGGATGAAAAAGCATGAAGCATAAGCATTGCAAGGGCAACACAATTTCTTGTTTGTGAATGAAAACCAGGGTTGTAAGCTAAGTGGGAAACATTGGCTGGGAGCAGTCTCAAATCCCTGCAAGTGAAAACATCAGGGATCAGAAAGCCAGTTCCAAAGGCAAGTGAAAGGCTGTTGATGAATTACTTTGTGCGTGTTTTAATTACCCTATCATCCTGAGATTTTTGTGTATTGATCTGAACAGTAGTAATAAAGCACTTTCCTCCCCTCACTCCCTTCCAAGCATTAGAGCTTTGTCTATTAGGTATGCTTCTAAAGAGAGAAATTACTCATCTTCCAGACTAGCACGGAGAAAGGGGGGAAAAAATACAAATGGGCGGGCATGATCTCTTCTGCTATTCAATATGTTTAAATCTAAATTGTTCATATAATTATTCCAGAGTGTATTTTCTTCTAGGCTGCAGCCAGGCAGAAAAATTTAAAACATGAGAAATTGGACAATGCTAATGTGAAGTAAAATATAGTTAAACGTTACATTCCTTTCAATGTAATTTACCAATAGTTATGTATCATACTAAAATTAAAGGAAAATATTAGCCTGAGAGTCAATGTACTAGTGGGATTTACAATAACTAATGTTGGAATAACCCTGAAAAAAAAACCCTGAAATGAACATTACTAACATTCGATCAAGAATGGCTCTGGGCAAAGGTGACTGGGAAGGATACCTCAGGATAATTTTGAGGAGGTATTTTTTGTGGGCTCTTCAGGGATCCTCTGTAATTTAAAAGCTAACTCTTCACATTAAATATTAACCAGTATAAATTGTGATAATAAAAGATACGCATAACGACCTTTATTAGGTAATGGCAAAAGAAGAAGAAGAAGAAGAAGAAAAAGTAGTTTCACAACAGCACTGAAAGGCAAGTGTTTTGAACCTCATGTTACATGCAGATAAACTTGGACGCTCATTTGAGCCTCAGCGCCTTGAGGAACTTACTTACCCTGAGAATTTGGCTTAGCTCGAAACTGCCAATTCTCTCATCAGATCACAAAGTAAGACACTAACAAACTTGAAAATGAAGTCTCTCTGCCCAACTTTTCACTCAGCCACTGGGACAAGCTGCCTAACCTCTCCCCATTTCCCTCCCCTTGCAAACAGGGCTGCCAAAGTGCTGCTGAGGCTTGTGAGACATGCAGGCAAGCAGGGACCAGTGGGGCCCCCATCAAGCTCTTGCATGAAGGACGGGGCACATGTATGAGCGATGGGATTCCAAATCCCATCTTTACCGAATAATAATTAATAATTAATTAATACTTAACACCCATCTAGTGCTTTACAAGCATTAACTAATTAAGCTAATTCACCCAAGGTCAGTCCTTTGTACTCTCACAATACCCGAGATCTTTTTGATCATACACCCTAAAGAGTAAAAACAGTATATCAGTGATGTTAGTTTTAGCCTAACATTATTTGGCAATTTTGATCATTAGGGATGGAATTAATCAAATATCTACTGTGTCCCATTTTTGCATTTTATCTTCCATTCTGCATTTACTATTTTTATCTTTATTAATAGCTACTGCTCAGTGGCCTTAAAGAATTTCACCATTCAACAGAAACTTTTCTTTCCAGAGACTTATGCTAATTAGTACCTTGTTTGTGGCTTCAGTGTGATTTATGAGCTACTCTGAGCCCTGAATAACAAAATATCAGGCTATCTCCATAACTGTCTATTAATTTGTTTATCTTTCTATCTGTCTACCTATCCACTGAAATTTAAAACAGTGCAATAACTTTAAGAACAGTGACACTAATGCAGCATTAGATTAAAAGAATGTTACTTTATACAGGCGTAAATGTAATTTAGAGGCACTTAGAGGAAGCTATATACTTAACATGATTCTTGGCCAGTGAAGACAGGTTGATCCCACTCATTTTGGGATTGCTAATTTGCAGTTAATTAGGAAGATTGATTCTGTTCTCTGATGCATAGGCCCAACCCTAAACGCATTTTTCCGGTTTCCGTGGCACCATGCTAGTTATCATTGTCATGGTGCAAGTATAACTGAATGACACGGCCCTTCATAAAACATAATACTTGGGGAGTTTGGGAAAGTAAATCTAGTAACCATTAGCAAACATCTTTCTGGTTTACTCTGTAGACTAAAATCTAGTGCCATCTGCATTTAAAACAACTTTCAAATTACATTCCTTTGAGAAGGTTTATTGCAATTAGCAAATAAAACCAGAGAGTTGATTTAATCCGCAACTAAAATAACACAATTTCAGAGTTTGAGGAAAATAAAATATTGACATTTTGCTTGAAGGAACTTGTATCCTTAAATAACTGCAGTGGGCATGGCATACTTAAGCTTGTACCTTTTATAGAAGCTAACATTTATTTTCAATGTGTTATCTCTTGAGGAGATTCTTCCCCTGTACTCTCAAAATACAAGCTGGTATGAGCCAATTTGGGGGAGGAGTGAAGATGTTGGAATAATCTGCAGCTAGTGTGGGCTAGCAGTAAATTGCTGCTCCCTTAGAGCGGGGGAAAGCAGGGGGAGAGCTGTGCTTCAGGAGGGAGTCTCGGGGCACCGTGTCCTGTGGGGCTGGCCTGGCCTGGGGTGGGTTACACCAGGCATGTGGAAAGACAGAATCTCTTCTCCTCATCCTGTGAATTTATCGAATGAATGGGGCTTCAAGAAGAGTATTTTGGATGTGTCTATATCCTCGTGCTCGAAAACAATCCACGAAAAGTACATCTAGTAAGCTGAGCTTTTTTTTACACCTTACCTGATTTCAAACTGGTCATTTTTTCTAGGTTTGGGTTTCAAGGCGGCTGTAGGTGTCAGTCCTCAGGAGCTGTGAACCTTTGCAAAAAATTAGGCCAGGGCAAGACTTGCTGTGCCTCTGTCACGCCAGACTGTGTCTGGCTGCAATGGTCTTCCCAGCTAGTCCTCTTTCTCTGCATCAGTACTTTCCCTTGCCATTGCACATAGCTGTTGCAAGCGCACATCATCCCATCTCTATCCTACCAAAGTTATAGTTACGCTGGGGTGTTCTTCTATGGACAGACAATTTTTCTTTCCAGACTGTTTTAATAAAAGCACACTTTCTAACAATTTTGCCCCAGAAAATCTGCCCCAGCTTATCTGCCATGGGAGTACTACACTAATGATTCATAAATAAATAAATTCCTTCATTTATCACTTTACAAACAACTAGGAAACTTTTCAAGACAAGTGTATGGAAAATTCCTAGGTACTGTTCTAAAACAGCAAAATGAGGTGTGTTGAGTCAGTCTGGAAAAGCACAGATATACTAAACCTGAGAACCTATAGAGGGCCAGAGGCATTTTGTTATCCATTTGGGGAAAGAAAGAGATAAGGAGGATTGAGATACTTGCTATAGAATAGTTCCCAGAGTCGGTAATTTTCCTTTCAAAATTTCAGTGTCACTGTGTTCACCATCTTTCTCTTATCCCTTAACCTTTCCATTTTGCAGTCCTCAGTGCTCATAAGCCCATAAGGCACTGGTTGCAAATACACCAAAAAATATCAAATATCAAAATATCCACCAGATGTAAGCATGTGGGGTAGCAAGAACAGGCAGTGGACACACCTCTCAGTCAGCCCCATCAGCTCCTTCAGTATACACATGTGGCTTGTTGTCAGTACTTGTGGTTGCAGCCCAAAAGGATCAGGATCAAAGCAAGTGCTTTCCTAGTTCAAAGCCAAATTTGTGTCTTTGCTGGCTCATTTGAATTTTTCATCCAGACTTTCATGGCTTCCTTGTGTGCTTGTAATTACCACATCTTTAAAACCTGACAATCCCTTCATATGGGCCAAATTCTTTTCTCAGATTGTGCTTGTACTCCACACAGGGGTCCAAGAAAAGATATGCATATGCTCTCCACAGCACAAACTTTGGGCCTAAATTTGATCCATAAAAATGCGAATAGAAAAATAGGCAAGTTATGAGCATATACTTCACAGAGAGGAAAAGAAAGTAATTCAGAAGCTTCTGAATAGTATCCTTGGGGCCTGATACGTACTTCTAGGATCTCCAGTAGACGTTAGGATAAGTAGATAGTTGAATATTTTCCCTTTGAACAGTAGATCAGCCCAAATCTGCCTAGCAGAAGAATTAAGCAGAAACTTAATTAATCTTGTATTAATATTTCCAGTGGATGTGTTGCAGGTTTTCTGCTGGTTTGAATACCAAAGCTCTGATCTCGACGTATGTGCTCCTAACTCCTGCTTAGGGCTTAGCTCCCATTGATTTCCATGACCGAGATGATGAGCACCTTTGCAACTTTCCAGCAGCACAAAAGGAGCATGAACTGGCAGCTCGAGTTTCCTCTGGATTGGGGAAATCCCCCCCCCCCCCCCCCCAAGTGCAGAGTCAGTGAATCCAAGACTCACCCTGCCATACCCACACCCAAATATTCTGGCTGCACATAGTAGTGAAGATCAGATAGCAGAGTTTAGAATAAGCAGTAGGAAGTTTTAAACCTGGTGTGGAGAAAAAAACACCTGACCTAAAGATCACGGGGCCATAATCAGCGTTTTCTGGCTTTCTACACTCTTCTTAGTGGACACAGAAACAGGCCACAGGGAAGCAGAAAATGAGAAAATACTTAGAGAAGACACCAACAAGATCCACCTCTGATTTGAACCTTCTCTGAGACGTGTTTTTTACCCTCGTTGTTAACTCCTCCTCAACGACACAATCAACAGGATTATTGCCAGCCTTTCTCAGCTTTTCCATTCCCACACTTCTGGAGATCCCATCCACCTCTTAGCAGCCAGTTAAATTCTCTTAAAGATCAGTTTATCCTTTTCCTCTGACTCACAGTTTCCTCTTCCCTCCATTTTATTTCCCTTTTCCTCCCAGATCTCCCAACCTAATTCATGACCACCTCTGAGTCAGCAGCCCAACTCAGCCGTAGTGACTCCCATTATCCCTCACTTCCCTCTGTGTGTTTTTAAATCCTTTCCTGACCTCCAGTAGGCCTTCCTACCTCGGATAATCCCACCGAGGGGTGCTAGCTAGTCTGGGAGTCTCTCCTGGGCTTGCATCAGCCTGCTACATTCAAATCTCATGCTCTGAGGCTTCCTCAGGTCAGACACATTCTGCAATGAATCTGACCTGGGGAAGCCCTGAAGCACAAGATATTTGAAAGGAGGATCAGTCTGAGGTTTGAAGCGGAGAAGGGGGGCGGCGGGGTGTGTGTGTGAGATTCATGTTCAGACCAGGTCTTATTGTTTCTGAACCAGTTTTTCCACTGCGAGCTAACCATCGCAGGTACTCAAACCACATTTCCTAAGCTATTCAGCAGGTCAAATTACTTGTTACAGAGGTGGAAATAAGAAATAGGTCTTTTTTCCCATTGTTTTCCCTAAAAAGTAATTTACAAAGGTGTGCGTGGATGTACGCGTGTAAGTGCAGTGAAGCATTTAGAGATTACAGTCATTCCCTGAATGAAAACAGATAAATATGAGTGTTTAGCATGTTTGTTTAAAATGTGAAAGAAAGTAATATTGATTAGGGCTGTGTGTTTGTTTACACCATTTTGGTAGTGTTAAGATGTCTGGCTATAATTACCAGGACCTGTCCACCTGTCAAAGAGGAACTGGGTTGTTTCACCATTGTCTGCCAGCAGTAAATCTCTGGGTCCGTATGGGCCTCAACACAAATGAAAAAAAAAAAAAAAAAAAAGAATACTTTATAAAACATGCAGTTAATTATGAAAACCAAATGCTTCATAAAGCTTTTTGGTTGTCA
>JANZLQ010000032.1:11380349-11400349 GCA_026212715.1 Elanus axillaris | reverse complement strand
ATAAAGCCCCACCCCATTTGTTTCTATTACAATCACATTATTTAGCATAATTATCCTCTTAAAAATATCTAGATCACTATAAACGCTTCCGTTCTTTTGGCTGTTTGCTACCCCACCCATGAGGATTTCGGCACAGTGACTACCGTACATTTGTGGAATGCTTTAAGGGCTCCGGCGAAAGAATAAATTTAGTGTATTTGTGTGTGTCTGTGTGCCTTTGTGGATCCCACTCCCAGCTTCTCACTCTCTCTGCGCGTAGTCAATTTGAACAATGTATTTCAGTTCACAAGCACGCTGACCTCTCTATCCAGTGATTAATATTTTTAGATGCTTGGTTTCATAGCTTGGGAACTCGTGCATGTTTTCTGCTATTTAACGAAGTGGGTAAACGGGACGCTGCAGGAAATGCTCATTGTTGAGCAGTAGGCGGTGCTCACAGTTCTGGGAGCTCAGCTTAAGACTGTTTTCTGCCTGACAGGGCAAGACCCCCAGACAAATCACTGGCTGGGTCTATGGTAGTTGGCAGCCATTCAAAACTGGTTCTCTGCCAGCAGTATTACTAGATAGCCAGACAGATCAATTCACTTTTACATTCCCGCCATTATTTATAGCACACTGTATATCTGCTCTTGCTTATGAACTAATGATTAGCAAATACAGTACACATAAAACATAAGCATTTGTTCTGTGGAAGGCTTTCTGTTGCTGATATTGCAGATAGTTTTACAGGTCACAGAGCCTTAAAAAGGATTTAAAGGGCATGTCTTGTGTAACATTTGCTCCTTTGAAAATGATGCTCCCTTCCTATTTTTGTGTAATTGAAGAGGATAGAAAGGTTTACTCGCTGCTTATGTTTCACTGAATTCTTGCATTTCCCCCTTCTCCTACAGACTTCTAAGGAAAACCCATAGGAAGAGAGACTTACACAGTATCAGTTGTTATTTAAGAACTGTAATTCTATGTAGCACTTATGCTTTTCATTTTAAAAAGATCTATCAGATTGGTAAAAAACACCACCACAAAATAACATCCATTAATCCTGCTTACATTTTAGAAGAAGTCAGGGCAACTGTAATTTTGTAAACTGTAGGGAAAGTCAGATGATTTGAAAATTACTGTGAAAATACCATACCTTTACCAGACTCTTGTGGCTGTTAAAATACTAGTTATAGCATTAATTGCTCCGATTACTTACATTTCTGAGCTAGAAGAGGAAAGGACAGCCCAAACCTGAGGCCCCAGCTCCAAAACAACATAAAGCCACGACCCAAAGTTACTGGCCATATTAATTCCTGGCATAAACACAGCAAAGTAAGGGGGTCTGCACAATTTAAAGATTTTTAGCTGATCGCTGCCACTGGTCTTATCATAAGATGCTGTGAGATAGCAATACTTATGCTTATTACACTGAACATTATTTCCCTGGAGAATTCACAATAAAGTGGCAAACACACTTTCATTTCTCTGAAATGAAGTGCAAGCCTACTGCAGCATGTGAACTTTCAAAAGTTTCAAAACCTGCTCACACTGGACTGCATGAATTCAAGGTGTACTGCTGGCTGGAGAAATGTCATATAATAGGGAAATCTAGTAACTTGGTTTCCTAAACTGTTAGTTAGCTGATACTCATTTGGGATGGGGTGTGGGGAACACAATGTCAGTATGTTCTTAAGAAGTTGTCCCCTTTCCATTTGGCAACAAGTGCACCAAAACAGCCACCCTTGTAGCACCAGCTAACTTACTGTCACTCAGGTGCTTAAACTGAGGTACCCTGAGAGTACAGTCCTATGATAGGTGTTTTCCAGGACACTGAGATATGTTACCAAATAGCAAAAATTAACATTAGAATAGTAATCAGCATAACTAAACCAGTGATTTATATCAAGCGAAAATCTGGTCCAATGGAAAAGTAAAGGTAGAGTTATCTTTTCCTGCCACTTAGCATCAAAAATAAGTGAAAAGGAAGAATAGAAGTGCTTGAAGAACGTAAGATCCCTAAAGGGCACCTGCTCTGGTAAAATCTTTCTGCTCAGAAAGATGTGACTAAAGCTGATTTGTGAATGTTTTGCACCTTGTGTGATCACCTCCCTACTCAATGCATACAAAAGCCCACAATACCTATTAAACAAGGAGTATACCAGGAGTATTTTACACTCCCTTTTTATTGAGTGGTGTGTGTACCCAAGATGTGGGTGAATGATGAATTAGGAATGCTGACTTGGCAAAAATCTTCCCGAGTCAGAATTTTCAAAGAGGCAGTCGTGTCTAGTGGCTAGTATACAAAAGTGAACAATCCAGAATGATAGACCTTTCTACAGCTGTCTGAAAACTCAACTGTCTTCCTTCTTTTGTTATTTGGAGGATAAAATTGGAACAGTGAGCTCATTAGTTCGATGTTACCAATGATAAAAGAGCACCGGGAGAAATTCAAAGGTTTAGATTGCACTTTTATGTGGTTTTATTCTTATCCACCTAAACCAAATAGAATCATAAGAGAATGATGTTAACCTTCTGCTGAGTATAGGTTAATTTAAAGATGGCAGAAACAAGAAAATTCCATGTTTCATCTTAAAAAATACCAATGGAAGCAGAAAGACATTAAAAAATTTGCATCATCATAGAGGGGCATTTATGTAGAATCGAGAAAATTGCAGTCTAGAATGTGCCTGGTGCCTTAAATAGATTGCAATTCTTCTTTGTTTTCTACTGGCTCTATCGTTTCTTTCTTTTTCTTCTGTATTCCTTACCTAAATTCAATGACTGATGTAAAATGCAGTCCACACAGAGTTTCTCAAGTCAAAATTCCATATTGCACTTGCATAGTAGAAATCTCTTCTTGGCCAAGACTATTGCTGAGGCAAGCCTTATTAAAAATTCATTTTTCATTGTGGTTTTCAAAACATTGCCTTTTGAAGGGTTTTTTATATACCATCTTTTATCAGACAACATAAAATGTACTGTATTTCACTTGCTTGTTTCAACATAAATCAACCCCCAAAAAAGTTTCTACAGCTCTTTACATTGTCTGGCCTTGTTCATTTGTAAGCCTGCAAGTTTAATAAAGACTATTTTCTCCCTGTAGGAAGAATATACCATTTTACATGGAGAAGAAAACATTTTAAAAGCAACAATGCATTGCAAAAAATGTATATATTTTATGTTGATGTTCACAGTGTCCTGTAAGCCAGACAGTAAGTGCTTTGGAATACACTGGGAATATTTCTATTTTGTATATTCAAAAAAAATCAGGATTTTTCTATTAGCTTTACAACCATGCGGAACTTCCTTAACACTGTACTCTTTTGTGAAGGACTTGCATGTGGTGAGGTCTGTCCATTTATTTTTTCCATTATGTCCTTCTCCTAACTTTTAACTTTTCAGTGCCTACTAAAGCCCAGTAGTTTAGTCAATGGGTGCTCTAAAATGAGGAGAGAAATGAAGGCACAGTAGTTCTGAGTTAATTTCTACACAAGAGAACAATATTGCTTTCTGGAAGGAAAGATGAGCCCTGCTGACACCTTGAAGGTCTCATTACTCAGATCTAGGGCGTAAACTCAGGAAAAAGCCAGTCATTTGGTTCCAGGTAAGGTCTTTTCTCAGTTGTTTCCTGTACATTTAGCTCCCCCATTTCTCAGACTTAACTCTCTTTCCAGATGAAAAGTAGATGCCATCTTCCTCACAGATACCTTGGGTGTTTTTCCTGAGGTGAATCATTTAATAGTTTAATAGTTTAACATTTTTTAATAAAATTAATGATGAATGTCTATGGCCTTAATTATAATGAGCTAAAATAATTTTATTTAGAACCAAAAATTTTCACTGTTGCTGAGTATTCGATTGCTAGGTTTAATCAAAGGCCTCCAATACAAAGGAGAAAACAGTTTGATCCTTAAAAAAAGTGAGATGACTGTTGGCTGACTTTTTCAGGAACAAACACTCTCAGAACCCATTCTTCAGATGAGGCCTAACTCCATTAGGCTGTCATAGCACCTGCCTAACTCTCAGTCATGTTAATGAAGTTATCCATGTGCTTATAGACAGGCACACGCTTAAGTAAACTGCTAAATCAGGGAGAGAAGTCTTAACAGTCTTTGGCACATCGAGGTTCTGGAGGGTTGTGTTTGCATAAAAGCAGTTCTGAGGAGGAGCTTTACTCCTCAGCCACACAACTTAATGTTTATTTTTACATGTCAAAACTCCCACTTAAATGTAAAATTTTGTTTCTCTGCAAAGAACAGAGACAAACCCAGAAGCAGTGCTGTGGTTTGAGTATAGGTTTGGCTATAACATTTCCTTCAGTTTTGAACTATGAGATGATGGTAATGTAAAATTAAAGATGAGTCCAGAATCACTCTGTGAACCTGGGCTGAAGTTTATTTTTTCTGCTGAAACTCAGTATTATATTAGTTTTATGTATGTGATTATGTTCACTGCAAAGATTTCCTACAACTTTACTCAGAAATTTCTGGTTTGCCTTTTTCTGAGAACTAGTCCAGGACACCTAATTTGTAGATTTATTAGTCATAATACAGCAGCTTCTAGAAGATCCAGCTGAGATGCAAAGCCCACTGCGGACAGCATCCATGTAATAGTGGGTCAATTTCAAATGGCCCTCACACACTTTTATAAATACCACAAAGCATGTGTCTGTTTTAGGTACATGGATAGCTTTGGAAATCTGTCCCCTAAATTATTCAATCATCTGACAAGGTTATAACAGTCTGCACTGCCTTTCTGACAATAAGTATTAGCAGTGAAGTCAGCAAGCAGATTCACCATGTGAACAGTGTACAGTTACCAGACGGCAACACTAAGATGGAGCTGTGTGCTTCCACAGAGGTGTTAGAACATTAAGTAATTAAACACTGAAGTAATAAAGGTAAGCTGGTGAAAAACTGCAAAGGCTATTTTTTTAATCTCATACTAATATATCTTTGTGTTATATGACAATATATTATAGAGCAAGATGAAAGTACGTTAAAATATCATTAAAATATGTTAGGCAGAAAAGCATAAAAATAACATTTAAAAAATCTTTTTCTCCTAAATATAAATGCACTTTGCTGCTTCATTCTCTGACTTTCCCAGAAAGTCACATTGGGGCACTATGTAGGTAATGTAAGTGAGGCATGGTTGCAGGTTGGCAGATTTTCAAAGTGGTTTCATTCCTTTAGTCTCCCCTTCAAATTGTCCATGTTCCTGTTTCAAAGCCTGTTGAAGTGAAATGGAGTTTTTCCACAGATTTCAATTTTGAATTTTGAATCAGTCCTCTAATAGCACTTGCAATATGTTACTCAAACAGCATTTGCTAGACAATACATAGAGATATGGCAGAGTTTCCTGAAACTGGGAAGGAAAGGACCCTTGTTGCCAGGTTGAAGGACTGTAGCAATTTCTGTTCATCTCTTCCTTTCTTCATGTGCCACGACATGGAGAGAATAGCAGATGACTGCAGATACCTGCAGTAACACCTGTAATACCACAGAGGTATTACAGTCCTCCATACTCTTCACCAGCATGTGAAATCACAGAGAGACATCTGTAAGCCATACTACAAAACATGTACCTGATATAGGTATTTTATGTTGACCTCAGGGCGCAGATTTTGTGTCTGTATACTCTAGTAAATTTGGGGCATATGAATTGTCTCCAGTGTATTTGGTGACTTTACCATTTACCAATCTAAATGAACTGTGGTACAGCAGTAATGCAGGGTATACCACCACGGAAACGATACTTACTCCCACAGAATCTCTTCCAGCAACGCCCATACCCATGTTTTCTTGATGCTTGGTCCCTAATAGTCTGCTCTGACCCTGACTTTGCACAGCAATTTACTTCCAAGAAACAGTCATTTAAGCTACCTGAAACATGAATTGTACCAGTGGAAACACAGTACTCTTTGCTTGCATTGGCATGCTCAGAAAAGGGCACCAAGATTCTTGTCTCCATCCGCTGTAAAACAAGCAAATAACATCAGTGTCAAATAAATCAGAAGATGCTCTGGTATATATGCTTCACTTCTGCGCTGAATCTCCAGGTTGAAGGAAAATGGCATGACAAGGAAATAATGGTTGTTTTGAACCATTTATTTATTTATAATGCTCAAATATATAAAATAGTTTTCTTTAAAGGAAAAAGAAATGGATACATTGATATTTACTACTTATAACTTTCTTTCAGGGTCCAGTAATGACTGGGCCTGCAATTTACATCCTGTAATGTATAAAATTTGGGGAGATACTGGTCTAATGACACTCCTTGTCACAAAGTAAATGAAGAGAAACCTTGTTGATGTTGAGAGACTTTACAGAGTGCAAAACCAGGGAAAATCAGACTTACTATTCCTGTGGTAGGCCTAGAACTAGGTTCCTGAAAACAACTGGATCCTGACACTTCAGCTCACTTCTACCTCTTGTTCTTCTGTTGGCTGCTGGCAGGTTGCTTCTTTCACTGGAAGGCAAAGTGGATTGACTTTGCTATTCCCCTGCATGGTGTTCACTTCATCAGACAGCTGATGCAATCTCTTTTCATTTGAGCCACCTGTTATGAAGAATTTCAAGTTTATTTGCTTAATAGGAAATGTATTTAATAGAAATCCATGAAAATAGGCCTGTATTAAAACTAAATAGAGCTGAGGTAAAGCAAAATGCACAGAAGCTTACATATTTCCTCATCATAAGCAGATAAAAATAGTTGTTTTGCCTGCTGCCACAGTTTCTGAAGTCTACATTAAAATTCTTCTCTTTTTGAAACCAGGGGCTTTAATAATGCCTATTCAAACATGACAGTGAAGATACCACATTTTACTGTGCTTTGGTTTATGTTGTGCTTTCTGAACACAAAATGTGGGTTTGCCCACAAATGTATTTATAAAACAATGAAACACTTCAGGTGTCCCACTTTTCTATGCACACTGTAGAAGTACATTAAGTTCCTCCTTTATCTGTATGTTGTGCCCTCCCACTTTCAGTAGCTGATTTTTTGTCTTCTTTTTGATTGCCGGGTTGGATTTCTTCTTGCTGTCTGCAAAGGTAAGAGATTCGATATTGGGATTCTTGTTTTTAACCCTTCTCTTTCCTCCGCCTTTTCTGAGGGAGGCATTAACCTAGAGAGTCATGAGGACATAATAATTTGTCTGTCTACTACTTTGGCACAGTGTTTATCTTATTGATAAGGAAGTATTTCATATATCAAAACATTTGCAATTTCAGCCCTGAGTTCTAGTCCAGTTCATGTCAGTACTTGCCAAAAGTCAATTACCAGCATTTGTTTTGTGGCTTATGAGAGGTGAATTGGTGGGTCTTGGAATATACATCATACAGTCAGAATTATTTGGCATCCTCTTTGGTAGTCCCTTAAGAGAGACCACTAACTGAATGGTCCTGAAATAGAAAATATCTATTTTTTTATTTAGAAATTAAATCTATGAAATCAAAAGCACAGAGTGTGGACAACATTCTTTTTGTAGATGCTCCAAAAGCAGAAAATCCACACTTACAGGGGAAGATAAAGATGATAATAAAAAAACCCACCTAGACAACAATAATCAATTAAACACTGAAAAATAAAGAAAAAAGAAAAGAATAAAAAAATTCATCCCATTCAAATGGTGAGGTAAAGTGCTCTTTTATGTTCCATTGCACATCTTGCAGGAACAATAACATTCTTTTGAAAATCATAACTGAAATTCAGGCATTTTTAGCTCACAGGAAAATATGTGTTTTGATTAAGCATTTATATGAGATTAGAATTCTTAAATATTGGGCTAATTATCCCACATAAAAAAAATAATCTTAGAAAGACTTCTGAAAAGTTACACGTGAATAACTGTTGCAGAACAAACTGCAGTTGTAATTGTAGTTAGTGCAATCAGGCCCTCAGACATCATCAGAATTTCAAACAGAAGAAGGTAAATCCTGTGCAGTGCAGAGGCATGGATATATTAGTATCTAGATATTTTTGTGCCCTTCATTGTCAAATTGTCTCAAAACCAATAGAAAATATATCAAGACATAAGGAAAATGAGAGGTGAGATGGGGAAGAAACAATTATTAATATCATTAACTGATAGGAAACTGAGTGTCAGGTAGACTAAGGGCTTGATTATTAATAAAACTGTAGGAATAGCATGGAATATGTCTCTGAGGCATAGCAAAAGCAGAGTTTCCTACCTTGCCCTTGCTCATTAAGGCGATATGTATTCATTACTGACCACTATCTGCTATAGGTTGCTATCATTTCAGTGCTGGTTGTTTGCCTAGCTTGAAGGAGGTGTGGGTGGAACAGGAGCCAGTTCTAAACTCTACTCACTCCGCCTCTTTCTTTACTTACTTGCTTCTGAAAGAGCAAGTCTTATACCCTCTCACTTCTTTTCACAATCAGAGTCATCATCTACAATTAATTGTTTTTTACATGTTAATAAAGAAAATATGTGACAGATTCAGAAACCAGACAGGAATCACTTGAACCCAAACCCCCGCTTCAATCCATAGTCTGTCTTTTCTTTGTATTCCCACCAAAGACTAAAATAGGCATCCATCATTCTCTCTCCAGGTTCACCACGGTGAGTCTGAGTTTCTGTCCCCTATGATTTTGCACTGTATGTTTGCACTACCCAATTTACAAGCTGTTATTTTAGTAGGTGCTGGGACCTCTGTTGGTAGATTATCCCCTACTCTTGCTGAAGGATGATGATGATGATGATGTATTAGGTCTTTCCACTTTGTAACTACCATGATACTACGATGAGCAAGTATTCACTTCACACTTCTCTTCCTGATAATCTATTGGTATAGATCTGTGGTTTCCTTTTAATGTCTGGTTCATTAGATGGTATAAATGTGTGTAGCATTTTTAGCTGTGGTTGAGGAAAGCAGAGAATGTCGAGGTTAAGGTTTATTATGACTGTCATGTTCAGGAACAGAGAGCTATATACTATTCCTGCTCTGAGTCTCTGCACATAACTCCAATTGACACTGGAGTTACACATTTGCCTGAAAGCTGTTTATCGCCCTGTGAGCACTTGCTGTTTCTATGGGTGATCAGGACAAAATAGATCTGAGTTCCAATTATTTTAAACCTTCTTGAAACTTTCTGTGAAGCTGGGTTAAGGAAATGATGGCACAGTATTTAGGAACATAAACCCCAACAGGTAATAGCTCTGTCCCTAAAACCACAAACCCATAGACATTACTTTAAGAATATTCAACAGTGTCATTTATTATGTAGAGGGCACTATACAGTTGCCCTCCCCTGACACTAGCAATACAAGTGCTTCATGAGGGAATAAACCCCTGAAAGCTTGGTTGCAATTTACTTCTTTACTTCCTGCACATAGTAACAACGATAGTTGGATTGAAAAGCATTTTAAAATTCATAAATATATAAGTAGCCATTATCTAGTGGAGAACATATGTCTGACTATAGGACCTGATCCACTACTCAGTTACTCCAATTGTAAACTAAGGTAACTCCACAGTAATCAATGAGGGTGCTGGTGTGCAACTGAAGTAGCATAAGGCAAATAAGGTTTTTAGTACACGTAGGGGTCGTTCTGCTTAAAAAGAAGGCCACCATTTTCATTGTGTGTTTATTTTGGGTACCTTAATCCAAAGGGCCAGATAAAGAGGCACTCGGAATAACTGGATACTTTTAAAACCTGTTTGTATTGTGACTGACAAAAAGCTGAGCATATTTAGCTACATACTCCTTTTACAGGGGAAAACAAACATGCTGTATGTTTTTTCTTCCTTTTTGTGGGTTAGAAATTTTTTTTAAAGTAATCAAATTTAGCAGCTCCAAAAGTTAATAGTGATTTCAGCTGGAATTTGTTTTGATGGTTAAGACAAAACTTCATAGAAAGCTTAATGAAAAGTGAACAGTATGATCTTTATCATTTATACGTTCATAAATGCAAACAGTTTTAGCAGAAGGAGACTGTTATAGCCTTCAGTCTGAATTCTTTTCTCTTCAATTTCACCCAAATCCTCACTGCACTGAGCAGACTTGAGTTTGGCTGAAGTTGTTTTGTTTTAAAAAAAAGGTATCCTGTTTCAATTTTTCTGAAAAGCATTGAGTCCTAAAGTGTTAATCTTTACACTGTGTATTACTGAAGCAAGTGTGGAAAGCAGTATCAGTAATTCACAATACTAAGTTTGTATAAATACAACAGTCCTCCGCGCTGCCCCCCCCCAACTCCTAAGCAAACCTAGCACTATAGCCTAGGGGATGAACATGAGAGTAACACAAGGCTCTGGTGTTATTTGCACCCTTCTGATAGCTAAGCTTTTGTGGAAGGTCCACTGTGGAATTTCAAAATAATAAGCAAACTTGCACCAGACAAATAAAGTTTCATTCCTTTACATTTTAGATGTGAGATATAAAACAGACACAGTGCTGTTCAATCCTTTATCAAGGTGACACAACCCCAGAAAGCTTTGATGCTGCCTATTGCAAACCTCATGAGGATTTGAGTAGGAAACAAAATCTGATTAGTTTGTTTGACTCGCCTTTCTAACTACATGCATTCAGAAAGGGTTTCTGTACAATTCTCTTCCCCTCTCTTTATTGTGTGGTTTGCTTTGTTTGCTTGAGTTTAAAACTGCCATTACATGAAAGTGTTGCAAGTATAAATAATTTAGAAGATAACTCTGTGGGGATACTAATAATACATCCCTGCTTTTTCTAATAGCAACTCATTATGGTTCTGAGAACTAGTATTCCATGGGAACGCTTACACAACATCACTGTATCATGGATATTGTGGATGTTGACAATAAAATAATTTTGACACCTATTTAATTAAGTGTATTTTCCGTCTTAAAAATGTCCCTTTTATGACTTGCACCACTGCTTTAAATTCTCTAAAAATACCCAAAGGCTTTTTGAGCAGACAGATGGATGGACAGACAGATACATCCATCTGGTTTTATCTCTCTTAAGTGTTTGGACGTAATACGTTTCCCCAATAAGAAGCCACAATGATACAATTATCTAACAATGCACAATTACTACTAAGGGAAATCTAATCAGTTAATAGATGCCAATAAAGACAAATCTACAAAGGTAATAAGTGGGTCAAACTCAAAGAGTCCTACTCTGTTCACTCTTGTTTAAAAAAAAGAAAAAGCTTTTAATGGGGCCTCTCTTACATTTACCCCATCATTTTATAAATTGCTTTGCCAATCCTTCATAGCAAATAGTAATTTTAAGTAGGCCAACACCAAGCTCAGGTTGTATGCACTTAGTAATGATAGCGTAGCTGCCCTTTCAGGAGTCAGTAAGTCCAACAGTTGAGGCTTTTTTTTTTCTTAATATTTTTTTTCTTTAGTCTCTAGTAAATGAATGGATGTTGTCAGTCTGAATGACTGTTGCTTAGAGAAATCAAGTTCTTTATCGTGCTAACCTCATCCTGGGGTCTTTTGGAAAGTCATAGGGCAGGCTGGCACTGTTTAAAGCAGTCATAAGTAAAAGCCTACTCAGTGCTCCATGCACAACAAACAGCAAGACGTAGTGGCCACCCTCTCACACAGATGCATACTATTTCAGGACTTGGATCTTTGGACTGTATTATGGAGAAAGATACTGATTATAGATAATCATAAACTGTTCAAAGCTATGTTGTTTGGGGTTTTTTTAAATGAACATTGCAGAGCTTTATCAGAACCATATTCACATCTTCTGTTCCAAAGTGTAGCTATGTTGTGATGATTCTCAGGGCAAATTATTTAGATGTTAAAGGATGCATAGTCCATTCAAACAAAACAAAACTCAAGAACTGGGAGGAAAGTATATTTGTCATTTAAAAATACTGTGAAAAGCTTCACACTAATGACTGTAAGAGAGTTAAATTTACTGATGAGATGGAAAAAGCCACAGCTGCAGCTACTGCAGAGATTGCTTGGCTAACAAACTGTTACAATAAACAGAGCATTGTTTAAAAGAAGTTCGTGTTTTAGATAGTATCATTTTACATAGATAGGTTTATAACCTGATGAACAAAGCTGACAGTGAACCCAGTGCAACACTAGACTCTGAGACATTCTTAAATACAAGTCTTATTCCTCTATACTCCTCTAGGACTTCTCACACATTTATTCCCACTGCCCAAAATCCACATGCATTTCCTAGTATTGCTCTTTCTCTCACATCTCCAGTGTCTGCCTCTCTTCCTATTTCCACTTCAACAATATGTCTCTCTTGCTTCTGCCTTAATCTCTTCTCACCTTGATTATTGTAGTTCCCTTCTCTCAAGGCTCTTAAGTCCCAGCTCTTCATCCCACTGCTAATGTGCCAAATGCTGATGCTTCCTTCACACACACACACACCAAAATCACCTACCTCCTACTTTAGGCACTTCAGCAGCGTTCCACCATACTTTTCTGGATCAATTTCAAAATTGTCTTTTTTAAAACAATGTCAAAACCTACATCAACATAGATGTCTCTTTCATATTCTCCTCTCTACTCTCTGTCTAACACTGCCCTCCCCTCAGTTCTGCACTCTCAGCTGAAAAATCCTTCCTCTCTACCACAGCTCCCATCTAAAGAGCCTTTCTGTATCATTGGCTAGCCATATATTTTCTCCTTTGCCTGTACATACCTCTTAATTTCTCTCCATGGAAACTGGTTTGGGACTGAGTTCATGAGGAAGATTAATACTGTATGCCATGCTTAAGCAGTTATTATAGAACTGTGCTATATTGGAAAACCAGAGCATGATCTAGGTAGCACTTGCAATAAATTTGGCAGAAGGATAAAATGGTGGTTTGGTTTTTTTTGTCCGATGCAAAACATGCCCACAAAAATTTTCACTTACCAATTTTTTACCAGTATTTAGTACACCTGAAAATGAAGTGTAGGCACTCGTCTTAGCTGCATAGCTTTGCATCTAATTTGTCCTAGGAATGAGGTACTTGGAACTGTGAGATTTCTGTTTCAAATTAGGATGTGGAATTTGACGTTATGATGTTTTCATATTTGTTGTTTTGTAGACCCTAGTTTCTTTCACCAAAGGAAGACCGGTCCTCTAGAAACATGATTTTTTTTTACTGTGAACACATGTATTAGGCATCAAAAATTAGACAGCTAATTGGGCTACTCATCTCAGCAGAACTGATTGGTGGTTAAGGGACATACATAAAATAGAGCTGGATTTTTCAACTCAGGCTTCTGTCAAAACCCATTTGGAGCACTGAATTTTTCTTTGGCTATTGACCACTGTTTTTGTTTGTATTTATTTCACTGATTCACAGAGCTAATACATTTCCTGGAACATCTCTGAGAACTCAGGTGAGACACCACAGGCTATGCTGTCTTAGGCTAGAATTTACTAGGATTAAAGCAGATGTGGCATTACTAGGGTCTGCTAAGCCTCATGTGATTTATAAAGATATAAAGTATATCTTTTATGATTACGATGATGCTAAAAATTTTGTGGATGATAATATAGTCACACTGGAAAGACTGAATATAACAACTGGGGAAGAATCAAGAAAAGGAAAAGGAAACTAACTCTACTAGTTCACCTGAATGGGTGTCTACATTTGTTGCTTTTATTATTCTGTTTTGCATGGATGCAAGTTTACATGAATAAAGGCATATTTGATTTCTAAAATAGTTAAATGTTACAGGATTTTCACTATCAAATTAAAAATGTGTATGTTCCTAGGAATGTGCACATGGCCATTGATAATTTTAATAATTCAAAGTGAAAAACAAAGATTATCTTTCTCTCTTCTAACTACTGATTTATCTGCCTATGATTTCTTCCATTTGAACACTGAATTAGAATGAAAATAATGGATTTATTCTATTTATACTTAATTTCTTATCAAATTTATTTTTAAATTCTTATGCACACAAGCACAATTCTGAACTACTTCACTTGAAGATGCTGCCTGTGAATTTGGGGCATTTTCTTCTCTTTTCACTGGCTTTTTTTGTTTTACATAATGTTTCTACTGGCCTTAAATTTTGTGTTTCTTTCAAAAGTTGGTTAAAGATGTTCTAAAACTTGGCTTGAACTTCTGATGAAAGTATTATTATAATATTACTTATATTATTATAATGGGCTTATAAACAAATTAAGCCACAAAAGATGTGCAGCATATTTTACAAAATATTTCCTCATGAATATATATATATGTATTTGTTAGATATGTGTATCATTTGAGTCACATGTGAATGTCAAGCACAAACTCTGCAATCTTCAGTTTCAGCTAATCTTTATCTTTAGCCATCACTGAATTATCCAGCATTGTCACCTAGCTGCTGCTAGTCCCAAGATGCCTAAAAACTTTTGGCCCACATATACTGGTTTCCATTGCTGAGCATGCACAACACTGCTTAGAATGGGATATAACTGAGAAACTTGGAACTGTAGCCCTAGCAGTACTGAAAAGTGAGATTGTCCTGACCATGGTTATTTTATATAGAAAGGACCTCCAGGAAAGAGTAGGAACATGAATCCATATATGGTGATAAATAAACAGTAACGTGTTCCAGAGTGAGACACAACTTTCAACCCAAAATCAGCCTTGCCTCTGTGTATCTCCCCAGGGGTCAAATCCAGGCAAAGTTCTTGTCATACATCTGCCAAAAGAGGCAAATGGGATAGAGGGAGTGCTATACTCAATGGCTCATTGGCTAGAAAATTCACTTGTTAATTGAATAGGATATACGTTTGCAGGTCTTCGCTTCGTCGTGATTTAAATCAATGTCTTACCTGTTCCAAGGGAGTTGAGTTTCCCAATCAATGGGCTATTGAACATAATCCTCCATCTTTACTCTTCTTCACTATCATGCCTTTCCTGTTCTCCTGACTGCCAGTTCTGTTGTGTATGTAACGACTAGTCAGTAGAACCAAATTAAATAAGAACAACAGCTTGACTGTACAGCCTCTTGGTTAGGGCTCCAACTTCAGATGTGTGAGAGTTAAGTGCTGGTTAATTATGACTGTATAATCACTTACTTCAGGTGGAACATCTTCAGAATGAGAACTGAAAGGGCTTTGTTCACTGTACTGAATACCTGCGTGATTCAGATATTCTTTTAGGACGTGACGGACCTATGCTCAAGTCTTTGTTCCAAATCAAGCAGGACAGGGAGGCAAAACTTGATCTCCTCCTTTCCAGATAAATAGTCAAATAATTATGGTGTCAGCTATAAGGAAAAGAGATCTTTATCTGTGTTGTTATAAGAAAGAACAGACGTGTCCTAAGATGCCTGTCTTGCTAAAAGGATCCATAGGAATCCTGACCGGACATAAGTGTCTTCCTCTAACTCAGAGACAGAGAGCATGGTTATGGTTGAAAGTAACTCACTGTTAGGATACGCACATACACATCAGCAAAAATGATGATGGGATGGGGCGTTAAAAAGTAGAAATCTACATGCCTAAAGAATTTAGGCACTTTCACTGTTGTGAGGGCTTTTTTTTTTTTTTTTACAAAAAAATGTAGTTAGGTATCTAAGTCCACCTTCTGGTGACTCCTGGAACATCTAACCAGAGACAGAAATTTCCTTGGGAGCAGATCACCAACAATTTAGGCACTAGTGTCAACATTCCTTTGCTAATATTTCCTTCTAACTCAGACTTTCACTGAACATTAGGATTAGCTTTACAGGGCCTATGACGATTTTGACAACAGGACTTGGTAATTTTGAAAATTTTCCTTATACATCTATACAGTGCTTTACTAGACCAGGTTGAAGTGCTCAGCATTGTTGGATACAGCCCTGCAATTACCAGTTTTGCGGGCTCAAATGCAGGTTTATACACATATTCTTAGATGCCTTCACCCCTACGCAGTGCAGGAACAATTAGTGAAATTCTCCTGAAAATTAAGCCTCAACACCCTACCAGTCAGAACAGTCAGAGTTAATATTGAAATCCATCAGCAACCAGTTATTAAAATTATGTAAGATCACACACAGAGTTTCCAAACTGCTCTCATAAAGACAAATATTAGATACGTTATATAGATTGGGTTTCATTTCGTAACAGATATCTCAATTGTATGCAAAATATGGGATAGTGGAACACATTACAGAACTGGACAGTTTTCATTGAAGAAATATGTGCTCGGTTTCAAATTTCTTTCTGTGGTATGATTTAATTTTCACAAGATATTAAGTGGCAGTGACTACATTAAGACAGACTCCTCCAGCTACCCCTCCTTTAACACAAGAAAGAAAAATACATTAATAGGCCCCTCTTTAGCTGGGGAAGCCAACAACAACTCAAATGTGGCACACTTGAGCACAGGCTCCTCCAATTCTCTGTTCTGCCCGTAAGCCAGCTGAGGACTGAAATCAGGGGAACCCAACCTTTCAGGTGCTTCAGAAAGCCTGGTTTCTGTCCTTAGCTTGTTCAGAAGAATGAAAACAGTAGAGAGAAAAGAAATGGTGTAACGTTCACATATATGTCCTCAATCATAGCATATCTGGCCATCTAGGACCCCTGCAGAGCACCAGCAAGCTTTATCACTGACTTGCCAGCTGTACTTTGCAATTATCTCTGGTGAGCCAGCAAGGTAGGCTGGGGAACAAGAGCTGAGCCCTGGGGGAGATGAAGCACTGGTCAGAAAGTATGGGAGCCTGGGATGTGGAGTGATAGGCTGAGGAAATGGCTGCGCAGAGGTTTTTTGATTTTTCCATTCCATGATTCCAAACCAGTTTGGCTTACAGTAACTAAGACACAAGGATACATGGAAACACATTCATATACTAACAAACCCTCAAAAATGTTTTTAAAGCATTTCCCCCTGATTCCTGTGGGACAGAGAGAACACAAAATGGGATGAGACAGAGTAAGAGCTTCACCAGTATGACACTGGGAAGATCCATATAATTACCTCTTCATTTTAGCACACTTAAATAGTATAGCTGTCTCATACTTGCGCTCCTAATACCTTCAGTCACTGTGGAGCATGTAGTCCGTAACATGGCAGGCTGCAGTCTCATAGTGTCTGTGGTCTTGACACATCTTTAGCTACTAAGCCATTAGACTCTCTGGTTTCATAAAGTCTTGCCACCAGTATTGCAATAATTAAAGGGAAGAAATGAACATGATTCTGCATCTACAGAGAGAAAGAAGATTTACATGAGCAGAATCTCCAGTAACCAGACAGTGCAATGAGCAAAACACAAGGGATACCAGCATGTAGGTATGACTTACTGAGAGGTGATTAGGTGTATCTGGATAAGAGCTATAACATGGGAGAGGGGGGGAATGTATTTATACATAGTGTATTATTTATGCCCATTACTTCTAATTGCCTAACTAGTTCTCTTTCCTCTCACGTATGCTTTAGTACCCACCAACCAGAGAAAGATGTCTACAGCTAAATATCTGCCAATTATTATGGACTTTTGCTTAATATTCTATTGTTCCACTGACAGCACAGTTTTTAATATATCATTTTATACTATCCTGTACATCATCATTTTCCTGCCTCCCTTAGGGCCCTGGCTGTAATAGTTCTTATTTATTTCCAAAAGCTAACATATATGCAAAAGATCTTGTAGTCATGATGTTGCCCCCACCACCCTCACCTCTTCCCATCTTTGCTTTTGTAATCCTTTTTGTCTGTTTTTAAAGTTAAGAGTATAAAGAAGTGTGAACACAGCATGTGCATAGACACATACCAGGGTCAAAAATACACAGCTTGCTGTGTGGTTCCCTTCTCCATCCGTAAACACACAAGTCACTCCTCTCCCGCTCAGCAGTGTTATACTGCAGCCTTTTCTTGTGGCCTGTGGATTTTGTCTTTTAGCTAATAAAATTGAAAACAGATCAGAAAGGAAATAAAGGAAAACTCCCTCGTTATTCCAATGGGTGAGGCAGGAGTTTAACAGTCCGTGTAGTGACTGATCACCTCACAGAATCTGTTCAGCACCTTCTGAGTCTAAGAGAACTGAATGGAGCATTGACTCTGGGCTGGCACTGCCGCAGTCTGGTTAGTTGCATCAAATGCTATTTCTTACTGAGTACTTGTTTTGCAAAATGCCTTTTCTGAGGAGAATCTGTAACAGTATAAGCTGGAGGTGGCTGCAACTCTATTGCTGTCTCTGAAACAGAACAGGCATCTTCAGGATCAGTAGTTCTCAAACTTTCGGCGGTGTGTTTCTATAAATATATTTTGGCTGTGGTTTTTTTAAAGTGGGCTCTTCGGATCCAATTTCCTGAGGTCTGCTGGTTGACAGGTAGAAAAATACATATTTTTCTCCTTCAGATTTTAATAACAATGAAAAAGTGTACAAGCTTCATGGTCAAGACAGGACAGTGGGTACAAAAAAATTGTTATCTTAAGGCAAAATTTACTGTCAGAGAAAATGGAACATTCCTTCTGAACTCACGAACTGGTAGTGCATGTGCAGGTTGGTTGTAGATGGTTGCTACAATAAGGCTTCTTTCATACAGGTGTGTTTATGCCCCAGGCTTGCTGGCCACAGTCCATTCCATTTACAGAAGCTGAATTAAACAATAACTACCGCATTGCAAAAAGAAGAAGGAAAAAAAAAAGGTGAGCGTCAAAGGAGATGCCTGAGAGCTTTGTTAGGGCCAAGAAAAACCCTGTTGCAGTTGTCAGAGCTTGTTGATGTTGCAGAGAACGGCACTTTTTTTTTTTCTGCTGGATTTTGTGGTTCTGCCTTAGGAAAGAAAGTAAAATAGAACGGAAGAACAAAGTCCTACTCTATAAATCAGCAGCTGCTCCTTGCCAGATCAAAGGAGTGACATTTTTGCTCCTGGACTACTTGTCCACTTTAGGAGCTTGACAGACAGCTAACAGCTGGCCTGTTAGATAGTATAGGAGAGTTGGGCTACATCTTCTTCAGAGTAGATGACAAGCTAATCAGAGATATCCATAGCACAGGACATGTGAGTGCACCTTGATCTCTTGAAACATACCCAGTACATAATTGCTAAACACCTTTATGCATTTTTGGCAAGTTACTACTTAGGTAGTTTCCACTGAAAAGTAAGAAGGAGAATTAGTGCCTTAATCTAATTTGATCGGGGAAGTTAAACAGAGGTTAAATTTGTTGACAACTCTCCTTTTTGGGTCAGTTTCGAATTGGCTAAAAAGTTTAATATCAATCAGTTTAACGGATGTGTAAAATACTTCAATGGGATATTATTTGACATCTACACTTCAAAAAAAAACCCCAAAAATTTACCTAAAATGAGGCCACTCCATTCTTACGTAAGAAGCTAGGTAAGCCGATTGTGTTTTCAAGACTGCTGGACCCTCATTAGTTTTGAAAATCTTTTCCTATGAGTTTAAGACGATAAATTAACACATCTTTAAAGGCATGAGTTACTTAAGATTTTATAGGAGATCTGTTATCTACCTTTAACGCAGATGTCTGAGTGCTAGCAAATCAAAGCGCATGCCAAATTAGCTAAAACTGTATTTAGCATCTCCACAAGACGTACGTATACAAACTCGGAATTTTAATGTCAGTAGTAAAGATTTCAAAGTGATTCAGTTTCTAGTTGATTCCCATCTGCAATAAATCAAGCACAGGATGAGGTTATACACTACAGCTTATGCCTATTGACTTTGCATTTTATCTGCAAGATATGAATAGCTAAGGAAGTACGTCTGTTTGTCTCCTCCCTTCCTTTCAAGTACCTTTAAAAGATCATTTTTACAGTGCGTGATAAATAACCGCGTAAGGATAACCCGATGGCGCTCTGGAAGAGTAGCGCCCGCCGCCGCCGGGCCTCACCTGGCTTCGGGTGCGACTGCGAGCACCGCCGGGCTTTCGCCACCGGCCAGAAACCGGGGGGAAGGACGGGGCGACGCCTTCCCGCTCCCGCCAAGTCTCCTCAGGGCGCCCGAGGAAGCCCCTGCCCGCCCGCCGCCGCACGTGCGGGCGTGGGCCGGGAACGCCTCGCCGCCTCCACGCTGGCAGACCCGGGAGCCTCCCACCCGCCCTCCCGCGCCGCGGGGTCTGGCGCCGCGCTTGCTGCCTGCCACCTTCGCACCC
>JANZLQ010000032.1:11371361-11380172 GCA_026212715.1 Elanus axillaris | reverse complement strand
CCCCTCATGGCGCCCTGCTGCACGACGGGAGGCCTCGCCCGGGGCCACGGAGGCTGAGCCTCGGGGCGAGCCCAGTTCTGCAGCAGGGAGCGGCAGCGGCCCTCCTCTTGCCAGCATTACTGGGCACCGACCCCCAAGGCAGGGCCGGCTTTGGCCACGGCGCTGGGCCCTCACGGCCCACGGCCCTGGGCCCAGGCAAGCAGCGGGGCCAGGTGGCCGTGGGGCCCGCGGGTTCCTGGGGAGCACCAGCGAGCCCCGGATGTGACTGGGGCCTCCGCGGCATCTGCCTTCGTTGTAGGGAAAGGGTCCGGCGCGCAAGCCCGTGCCCCACGAGCGAAGGCGGGTGGGTCCCCGGCGTTTGTACTGCAGGGCAGGTGCTGCCCGTGACGGGCACCGCGGCCTTCCTTGGCAGAGACGAGTCATTTCCCCGCGCTCCCAAGAGGTAACCTGGTAACTGGGAGTTGCATGTTCAACGAGAGGGATTTTCTCTGAGGTGAATAGATGCCGGTCTTGCCAATTCTCATGATTTTATCACAAGGCTCAAGTTATTTCATGTTAATTCGAGGTCCCAGCTCCAGGAGACAGTGGTTACGTGAGAATCTTTTCAAGTAAGTTGCTAGATTTTGTGGCTGAGTAGTTTAAAAATTGGGCGCAATGACTGAAAAACTCACAAAGTAAACACCGAGAAGAGCAGTGTTTAAATTTCTGGGGATTTAGGACAGTCTCACAGGTACGGGACAGGCAAATTCATGATTTCCAACAACTGGCAGCTCCAAACGGCGTAACGTATTTTTAGGATCTCCAACATAAACATACAAGATGTGGCAGAGGTCTTTGGGACGGTTAGCACCTGCCTCGGGCTGCCTCGGGCACCCACTTCAGTTGCTCTCTTACCAACTTCTGGAGCCTTCTCTCCACCAACCTGAGAATGCTGACTTGGGTCTTCTGAATCACACCTTTGACAGATGTGAGATGTCTGAATTCACTTAAGAGAGTCAGTTTAAACAGCCCATAACCCCCCTTCTCTAACAAGGCTGTCCAAAACTATGTGAAGTTTTGTTAGGGAATAAACCTGCCTATCCCTCCCTCTTCCTCTCAAACCCAGTCACGTAAGTGACTCCATTTCTCAATATTCATGACTTAGGGAAGCTTTATTGAGATGGCTCATTTCCAGGTGACTAACTCAGCTTTTTTTTAATTTCCTATAAGGAATGCTGCAAATAAGAGTTAGTAACCAGGTGTGGCATAGATTCAATGAAGCATAAACAAGGGCTTTTTCAACTGTTTTTTACACGGACATACAGAAGGATGCCTAAACCTAATTCTGTCAGTTTAGAATACAAGTTGGAGGGAGAAGTTAAATAAACTAAGATAACTAGATTTTACTTGCTCAGATAAAAATTTGGGTGATAGGCAAAGACTGCTGTAAAGGTGGTGGTGGTGGTGTGTATATTGATAAAAGTGTTTCTGCAAATTAGTCTTTCCTAATGCATTCTTTCAGACTGCTGTGATCTGCTCAAGACTTTTGAAATGATTCTTTCAGCCTGGGAAAGAAGTAATTTTCTAGGTTACTTATGAAAACGTTTTTTGTGACTGAGATATAATATTTCATTGGTTATTTTCCCTTCCAAATTAGGGCATTCTTGTGCAACAAGGAATCAGTGTAGTATATACTCTTGAGCTAAACACTGACGTGTTCATGGTCCAACTACTGAAATATCATTTAGGCTAAGATTTATTTTCCCATCCAAGGTGAAAACATTTGGATTAGTTTCTAAAATGCATTCTTGGGCTCTTACTCAGCAAAACATTGAGGCAGGTGCCTAAACCCCATTTATTTGTCAAGCACAGCTCCCATTTACCTAGGTTTAATAAGAGCCGAGCTTCTCATCTAGATTTGGCAGGTTTTTGAAAAATCTTGCTAGACTGTTCCCCTGGGTGCCTAAAAATTTTGAAAATTAGGCTTTATATTCAGATGACAGAAAGTAAACAATTTTAACCCTACTTTATTGTTGGTTTTATTGTTACTTTTATTATTTCTGTGACTAAGCCTGTGACAATGTTCATTTGGCATCTCTGTTCTTTTCAAGTGAAAGAGCAGAAGTGTCTTCCTGGGCTAAAATATAAACTGGGGCAAAATTTTGCTTGTCATTAATCCTTTTAGAGAACTGATTGTGAATTTGTCTCACAAATTTGTTTATTTCTCTGTTTTTCACATAAAGTATTGAGAACCCATTATGCAGTGGCTGGTTTGTTAAATAAATGCAATAATTTAACACCTTATTTTCTGGGATGGATATTTTAAGCGGAAATTCAGATTGAAGACTGATACTGAAAAGTTTTGAGTTGTATGTTGTGGCTCCATGTTGTTCTTCAGTTTCCCAGAAGGAGCAATCTACTCTGCTGGGGGACTGGTTCAGTTTTGCACCAGTTCATCTCACAGAAGATGTTAGACATATAGAAAAGTGACTGGAGTTAAATACCACTGTCTGCCTGAATTCAGATTAGACCCCAAGTTGGGGGTGAATTGTAGTTTCCTAAGCTTTCATGCACTTCATCCTCCTGAAACAAGACCTGTTGTGACCCTGCATACTTGAAGTGAATTTTCCATGATAGCCATAGAGTAAAGCCGGAGGTGTTTCTAATTCTGATTACCAATCAGTACAGCCACTAACAGTTCATTTCAAGAACTAATCTTAAGCAGATTCAGTTGTGGAGTGGTCACAGTGTTCTGAAATACATGTACAGTATGTATAAAAAAGACAGTGGAAACAACAACAACACAATTATTTTTGAATGTACCATATTTGAACAAGCAGACAAAGAGATCTCTATTTGCTATTTATTCTCTTTTGCACTTTGCAGAAATACCTCTCTGTGATTTTATCTGAACATTATTTATTACAAAAAAATAAAATGTATTATGTAAATGTGAGTTCAATGTCATTTGATATGACTTGAGATAAAATATGATAAAGATATAAAGAACATTAATTAAAGGACTTCCTATAACATACAGAATACATGTTTATTTTGGACAAAGAAAACCAAAGCTCTGTTTGAAGAGATGCAATTAAATGCATATATTTAGATTATATTGTCATGCTAATTAGCAATGGTAGGAACCAATTAGGACTAGGGCTACCAAATCAGCAGACTACACTGCATATTCACTAGTATACCTTTACTGCTGCTCTACTGGTTTTTGCTGGAAGCAGATAAAAATGAAATCAATTCTTTTAAAAGTCCATCTTGTTGTGCATTTTGAGCCAAAACTTCTTCATTGTGCTTTTGTAAATTGCCCTACAAAAGTCACCAAAACTGCTTGCGTGAGAAAGACAGACTCTGGCTATAGGAAATGCATGTGGCTGCTTTAGGTAGCAATTAAAGAAAAATATGAGATGCAAAAAACCTTCTTTCGATTCAAATGGCTGTTGTTTGAATAAGGGAGGTCAGTAATCTGTCATTTGCAAAATGTTGGAAGTGAGATTTTCACTAAACGTACTATGTCAATGACATGTATTTCTCAACATTACACACCTCATTTATCATTCTGGAATGAGGATCAAGCACCATATGAATGTAGAGTTTGTAAAGGTATCGCCTCACAGCCCTGGAGGCTGATGACCCCTCTTTATCTACACAGCAGGTAAGGCACAAACAGTGGCAATGTGAGCTCTCTTTGCAGTCCCCTGCCAGTGTGCCTGACTGCTAAGCTGGGGAACAAAGGAAAGATAGCATATGGATAGCAGATTGTAGGAGCGCTGAAAGAGGACTGAGGAAATCTATGTTGGGTGTGTGGCTCTGCCAAAGATCTCTTGTATGACTTTGGCCTTGTCACTTAATCTCCTTCTGTCTCCGTTCCCCTTTGCAAACAGGGAGAAGTCGTCTCTCCTCTCCCCCAGGCTTTGCCTGGAAATCTGTTCAGACCGAGTTCTCTTGGATGGTGTGCTTGTGCAGCATGGCGTGGAGTAAGACTGAGCTTCACTGGGTCCTCTAACTGCTGCTATCATCCAAATAATAGGAATTACTATTAACAGAAGAGTAACAAAGAAATCCATGTGTTGTTGATAGATTTTACTCATCTTTTCAGGCCGTTCAATCTTTGGCCTCTGGGTGAAGGGTATGAACAAGGCAGGCAATTAGTTTTAGGAGCAGAGCTGTGAATGCTTCTTTTACAGGGTTCCAAATAATGCTGGAAAGAGTGTCATTGGTCTTCTCTTTTTTCACCTGTCTTTTAATGCCTTTTGAAAACATTTGTGCCAAAATAACATCACAGTGTTTCTGCAGTGCACAAACTGAACTGCTGTGCAAAAAGGCTGTCTTTTGCTTTACTTTGGCCCTGGAGACAGCTCCCTAAGGGATTAAAAAAATGCCCTCAAAAAATGTAAAGGCTAGGGCAGGAACTATGGTTTCTACGTCTCTGCTATGCACTGTGCATATTTATGGGGCAGCATGAAGAATAAACAATAATCCACAAGCACTGCATTCTGTGCCCTTGTCTACCAATTGTGCTGATGCATTATGTGATGTAACTACTGCTAAGGAAACTAGGATCTGATTTTTAGCTTCACCTGAAATGTATGTCTGGTTTGCACCTGAAATTTTGCAAATATAGATAATTTCATATGTAATTTTTCAGACATACCCATTGGTGGGTATAAGTGATGCTGTTTATGTACAGGAGTTTTTCAGAGGAGCTGTAGAAGTGGAATTTCAAAGTGATGTGGATGCCTAAAGCCTCTGTGCTCCTATATCTTTCTAAGTATATGACAGTGTATCTTCTCTTCAGACAAAGTGTTGCCTGTCTGGAGGACATGATTTGCACTTGAAGTTATGCACATGTGTAAAAGAAAAACAGAGAAATAATGAAATCAGAAATCAAACCCAAGCGCTATTTTTTGCAAGTTTTACTGGACAAATACGATCACTTTTATAGCTCTTTTTTTTCTGTAGGGAAACAAAGATTGGGAGGGTCACTATTAGGACTTTAATTCCCATTTCCAAAACAACTAGTGAATTGCCTCTATGTAGAGCTCACAGTGAAAGGCTGGCTTTATTCACATCAGTGGAATAAAATAAGGCCAAGCTCTTCTGGGAGTGAATGGCTGGGCAAGATTGGGTTTTCAACACCCGCCCTAAAAGGCTTACTCTGTGGTGGCTGTCGAATAGGTAAGGCTGGAGTGGAGCGTCCCACTCTGTGTGCTCTCGGAGGTAAAGCAGTTGTCACCTGAAACCCTTCAGGACTTAGAGTTTTCTTAATGCTTTGCCTTGTTGTGTGAGCCCATTGAAAGAACACTTCAGAGGGCACCCATTTCTTACTAATGTAAACTTTCTGAGGAGTATCCAAAGATATGACCTCTGGGTGAACCTTTAACCTTCCCCTTAATTATTTGTTTGAAGACAGTGTCGAGTTCTCCCGCAGAGAGCGAAGGCCCATAATGCTTCGCAGCCCTGTGAGCTGGGGTGTGTGTGCAGGGAAGTGGAGAGGGACATAAATAAGGGGACCACCAGATGTAAATAATAAAAGTGGTTGGGGTTTAAATAAAAAACGAAAAAGCAATTTGGTTTCCCTGAAGAGTGGCCTGATTGAAGAAAGGGGGTTAGTAAGACGGAAAGTGTGTGCATGTGTGGGGGTGTTTCTGTTGTCTGTGATTTTTACAGGCCTAAATAAGCATTCATTCCATTCTTTAAAACCTTGCCATCTGTATACACCATTAGAAGCTCATAGGAGAAGAGAAAACAGTCTTATCAGGCTTTCCTGTTAATCTCTATTGGCCTTAACTTTAGCTGATAAAAGGCCCGCTGGATGGAGGAGGTTCAGGTCAGGCTCCATTTGGTCAGCGCGGTAACATTACTGGAAAGTAGCTCAGCAAATTAAGTCCTATCGGGGACCTTTGTCTTTGAGGACGGAAACATGCCTCGAAATCAGAGCACTGGGGCAGGAGATGCCTTCACTGTGCCACAGTCAGAAGGGAATAAACAAGTACGTCGACTGTGTCTGAGTTTTTATTTTAATACCTGAAGTCATGACTAATTCTGAGGCAGGGTGACATTTCTGACAACTGAATTATACTTCTCCTAAAGAATAAAGAATGTCTTTTGGATGTAAACAGAGAGATGCAAAAGAGCCCTTTAGTGTTACTTGTAGCACTTATGCATCTGTCTAATGAAATTTCCACAACTGTGATTACGGAAGATGCAGTCGAAGGTGTGCCCGTCTTTTATTATCTGCAGAGGAATTTAACCAGGGGGCGGGAGGGAGGGAGGGAAGCGTGACAAAAGGCCTTGCGGAGTTGATGCTATATAAAGGCTAGCAATTTACTAAATGAGCAGATGAACTTAGTTTTCAGTTAACTGGCTGAAAGACTTCGCTAGGCATTGGATCGGGCCCAATGGCAATTATTGGAGGCTGTTTTGGATGATGGGCATGTTAGTATTTCTGAAGAGGATTAAACACTAGTATTCGACTTCATTAGCACTCCTTAAGGGTCACCCGTCCGAAAGCTTGAGCTGTGAAATAGCACAGAAAACCTGCGTGAAGGCTCCAAAGTGTTCTCAAACACAAAGAGGGGGGACAAAAACAAGCGTGGCTCCCGAGTGATAGAAAATTGCCCTGTTTTGAAAGAAATTCTGGGAATAGGCAAGTTTTAAAATTATTTGAGGGAAATGAATTTGGCTTAGCTTGTGCCGATGTGGATCGCTGCGCATTAAGCTAATAAGAAATATGCAAGCACTTATTTTTGGATTACCAGCAAAATTAAATCCAGGCTCCGCAGCCAACTAACTGCCTTTACTGGCGCTCAAAAGCCTCGGCAACTGCCCCGGTTTGAGATAAAAAAAAAAAAAAAAAGGTTATTTCGGGCCTAATATTAACCACATGTACCTGCGGCTGGGGGTTTCTAACAAGTTGAAAGGTGCCTGAGCTTAGGGCGGGCGGTCGCCTTGCGCGGGGTGTCCGCGCTCCGCCGCAGAGGTCGGCCCCAGCTGGCACTGACCTCCGAACGACCCCCGCCTTTACAGGCGCCAACCGCAGGAGTTGCAGAAGAGCAGAAGTCTTTCTGGGCCGGCACTTATTGCTGCTGCGCTGGTGATAAAACTTCAGACAGCCTAATTGATGGCTTTGCTGACCTAACGATACCTTGTGAAAGCACGGAGTGGCAAAGCCTGGTCCTCATTTATGGCCAGCTGCAAGGGTAGCTGGATCCCTAGGATGGAAAGGGGAAAAAAAAAAAGTCTCCCAGCCTGTGAACTTTAACCAGGTTCCGAGCCACTCGAAGAAGTTAAAGAAACAATTGTCTTTTAACACAAGTTGTCGGTCACATTTACTTGTTCAAAGCCTTCTGGCAAATCCAGCTTTAAGCTGGCTAGTAAGATAAGCGCGTTACCGGTTACAGTTTCTGAGCGCTTGGAGGAAGATCCTTTAAAGTGAAATTATACTCTGTTAAGAAAAACAACGCAGAGCAAAACACGTTGCCGTGCCATGCTAAAATCCTGTCACTTTTCAAGCAGAGGTGTTCTCAAAACACAGAAGCAAGCTGATGAAAGGACTTCTATTCTTTGTATTCTGTTGCAGGTTTATTAATGCCAGAAGAAGAATAGTACAGCCTATGATTGACCAGTCAAATCGAGCAGGCAAGTTCCAAGTAGTATCTGTATTCAAGTCCCACAGGCGCAAATCCTCATCAAGTTATTCTTCGGGAGTCCCATCACCTGGTAAATAAATGCTCCAACCAGGCATTCTGGGAGATTATTTTTTTTTCTTATGTCCCCAGAATTCCGCTGTAGGAAGCAACTTCGCTAATTGGTGCTAATTGGAGATTTCCCACCCTGACTCTACTGAAACTGCTTTTTATTTTCTCTCTGAATTGGTAATTGGGTACAAGTAGTAGTGCCACAAGCAGTTTGTTTGACTGTGAGCTCTTGAATTACTCATTGCTTGTCTGCATCCAATCAGCAGGACAATCTCATTTTCTTGCTACCCACAACTCCTTGGTGTATGCATTGCTTTCACTTCTGGAAGGCGAGCTGTAAAACTCATTGTATCCATTCATTTGCTTTGACTATTCACAATATGCTACTAATGCGACATGGTACCATACTGCCAGAAAATATTAAAAGATTATTACTTTTGTTTAAGAATGCACCAGATATGTTCCCAGTAAAACATATGATTTTTGTAACAATACCTTTTCCACATTTCTATTAAAGCACTCGGAATACGTAACTCTACACAAGAACTGGTGCCGTGTTAATCATTCCACTTTGTAATATGCATTTCCTCGGCATACTAGGGAGTTGTGGTTTCCTGCCATGAGGTTATGGGATAAAACTGTTCTCCATGTGGTGATGACTGTTGTCACTAACAAGGGCTTTAACTTGATGGTGATTTCGCCTGCTGCTTCACTTTAAAGGTTTTTGAAAAGGTTATTAATCCTTTGGGAAACTCTTCCCATGTAGCATTAAATTTCTTTTTCATTAACAGGTGAAAAAGGGGGAAAACACTAACTCAACTAACCGTGCAAAACATTAAGCCAAATGCAAAGTGTATATGTAAATAGGAAAAGCTATGTCCAGAATTCCCCTACTCGTTCTAGGGTAGGCTTGTAAGTTTTATTAAGTTTCACCGTAAGTACCCTGTATCACAGATGCCAGATTCGCAACTTCATGTAATTAGAGAGGAATAGAATAGGTACTTAACTTCATTGAGAAAAAACACATAGCACTGCAATGGGCTTCCACTGTTTTGCATTAAAGGTAAGTAAAGAAACAGATCCTAAGCAAGTGAACTGACTTGACAAACTTGTTTAT
>JANZLQ010000032.1:11363861-11366361 GCA_026212715.1 Elanus axillaris | reverse complement strand
CTTTGCACCAAACCTAGGACTTTATCATGAACTCAAAGCTTGGGAAAAAAAAGCAAGAGAATACTGTAACAAACTTCGTACAGAGTTCGGTCTATTAATTGTTTCATGTTAGATATTCTATGTGTTTACCTCAATTGAAAAAAAAAAAAGAATGTTTTTGCTAGTATCAGATCTGCTGTGGAATTGGTATTGTATGTCCATGAATTCTTCCTTTCTCAGCACGTGTTCCTCACTAGAAGAAAATGCTGTTACCTTTAAGCTTTGTCAAAATTTACATTAAAATACTTGTATGAGGACTGTGACGTTATGTTTTAAAAAGAAAAAAAAAGGTGTTAAGTCACAAAATGCGGTAATAAATATTTCATTTTTGATTTTTTGTTAAGCTTTTGTGTTTTTAATCACACTTAGGAGAGACTGAAGTTACCAGGAGAGATTTCTCAAATACATTTCTTACCAGCACTGAGAAGAAAGGTTGGAAAAATCAGGAACAAGCTTGTCATCAACATTAATAGAATAATTGAATGAAAGAACGTCTGAGGTTATATATTTCTGCTGATTATCGATATTATATTTATGTCAGATTAAACAAAATTTGAAATATTCTCTCACCAGCTTGCATTTCAGAGAGCTGTGTCTAATATCTGTACTGTATGCTAATCACACAGAAGCTGAGTTTGAGTTGTGGAGGCCCAGATATGAATGAGGCCAGTAAGCCCGTGCGTGTTAAGTGTATGTGTACGTGCATCCATAGCCACCACAGACCTTAACTCCAGCTGCGTAGCTCAGAGGTGAAGAATGGCTGCAATGCAGGAGTAGGTTTGGAAGTTTGAGGAGGAGAAAAGCAGCTTTGAGTTTAATGAGAGTTTTTTACCTGTGTGAGGACTGTGTAATCTAGCTTCTGAGAGGGTTTTACTGCTTTTCTTGTCTTCAGTTGTTTTCAGAAAAGGGGGGGGGGGGGAAGACCATCCACTAATGAGGGAAAATGTTAATTTGACATTTTGTGTATAAATAGCTGGTGCAGAATCACGGGTGAGGGTTTGGTTTTACATCAACGAAACCTTGTGGCATTTTGAAGCAACTGAAGGAGAGTTTGAACTAGGAAGACATGAGCGTAGTTGGAAACAGCCGCCTTTGACTGCCCTCAGTGGCACGGTGAAGTCAGGGAGAGCAGGATGGGGCCCAAAGAGCAGGGGAAAGCTCTGGCTTTATTTCTGGGAGGAAGGGAGTGGGAAAGGGCTTGTAATTACCTCAACTTCCCAGGAAACAAACGTTACCGGCTTCAACATCTGTAAATTTGTAACCCTTCTCCTCCTTCCTCCTCCTCGTCGTTCCAGCCGGCCGGGGTGTTACTAAAAACTTTGACTGACAACTTTTAGCTTTGGAATGTGGAAAGAGGCTCAGCCTCGTAGTTAATGTTTAATTTCTGAGCTAAGTAAATGGACCCACGCTGCTGGCGAGAGGAGGGAGGATGCCAGTAGAATGGGTGTGAGGATTTATTTAGCAATCGGGTCCTGCTTTGTGGGCGTCTTTTCAAGGCGTTCGTATGAAATTTCAAGGACGAAAATTCCCCGCTCGGCTTTGGTGCTCTCTGTCCTGCTTAAAATCACATCGACCCTTCAGTCGCGTAAGAAGAGCACACCCCGTGTTCCCATTTCCAAATTCCTTCATTATTGTGGATGCGGAAAATACGAAGGCAAGATCGTTTGTGTTAGCGCTTTAGAAGAGAGGCTTTTTTAAAATTTTATTTTATTTTATTTTATTTTAAATCAGTACTTTATTTCCTTGCAGATCTTTTCTTTACAATTTGAGGAGAAGTGTCAGGAAACGTCCTCGCACTGGTGGAAGGACAGGGGAGAATTTATCCGTAGTAGATCATTGTCTTTTATAATGAACTAAATATTTGCATTGCTGTGTTGTCTTTTATTTTTTTCCTCCCCTCCACCCCCCTACCCCCCCGCTCCCCCCATCTTTGGGCTACGCTCTCCGCGAGATGTGTTGCTGAAATCCAAGGTACAATAACGTGCAGAGATTTCTCCATCTGAGATTTACTGTTTAGCAGGGAAGGTTCCGATTTTGGTATTTTTAAGAACTGCTCAGCTGTCAAAAGCAACCAAAACGGGAATAATGTTTTGACAGCGGTATAGTGCTAAAGAAAATACTCTAGTCTGAATAAAAATTGCTTATGCTGTGGGAAACGAAGGGTAACAGAAGAAACACCTTTTGTTTACACACACACATGTTTGTAATCCCAAATTTCCATTTCTCCGAGCGGGTCTGGCCTGGGAGTTGTAGCCGCCACAAACGAGGGATTTTTCTTCCAGATTTTGCTGCCTTGCAGGCGAAGAGAGGAGGAGGGACGCGCACCTCCGCCGGCGCGGCCGCCCGAGCCCTGCCCGCCGCGGCGAGCGGGCACCGCGGGGCCGAAGAGGAGAGGCCGGGGGGGGGGGGAGCCGGGCGCGCCCCCCCGCTTTCGCTCGTAGCCACAGAGGGAGAGGAAATT
>JANZLQ010000032.1:11277642-11353051 GCA_026212715.1 Elanus axillaris | reverse complement strand
GCCCCGCCGAGCCCACGGGGGGGAGGGGAGCGGCCCACCCGACGGCTGCGGCGGAGCAGGGCTCCCCGGTTCCCTGCGCGCCCGGGCTGGGGGAGAGGAGGGTCGGGAGACGTTGTTGTCGGTGGCGATTGTTAACCCAAATAATAATAATAATAATAAAGACGAAGAATCGTTACAGCTGGGTGCTGGCTGAATATGGCAATTACTGTTATTGCCAATCACGATTAGAAATAATTATCCTGAAAGCACGGAGGGTTCAGCTGCCAAGGTGTTTTGAATAATCGCTTCGAAATGAAGGGCAAAATATGAGGTTCACGCACAGGGACGACCGCAGACTTCCAGTTGCAGCAGGCTGCGAAGGAGACTCTCCCCGGGGCAGCTCGCCTCCCCTTGGGGGGCTTCCAGTGGCCGGCTAACGCAGGCCCAGCGCTGGCTCGGTTTGGTCGCCCAGCGCCCTGCAGGGCGACCACCCTCCCGGGCCCGCGTCCCTCCCGCTCCGCTCCCCCGAGGTCCCCGGGGGCCAAGCCCCTTCCCGAGGCAGTGGCTCGCCGTGCTGGGGTCCCTCCGCGGGAGACACACCGGAGGCAAGCGGATTACGGGGGCCCGCGTGGCCCCAGACTGAAACCCCGCTTGCCCTAATTCTGCTGCGTGCGGCTCTGGGCAGGCCCTCTCGTTTTAGCTATTGGAAATGATGTGTGACTAGGAGGAGGTCACAGGTGACTGGCGAGTTCAACCTACTTAACTCAATTATCCAAGTTTCGTTTCCAAATTGTGTTCAATTTGATCTTCCTGCCTCCCTCCAAATGATCTTAGAGAAAAAAAAAATCAAATGAAAGCAGACAATTTGAGCCAAATCCCGTACACCATTATTTATATGCAAAATCATTTTTGTGATATATATTCCCCTTAATGGTTATGGGATGCCAGATCTTTCTGCGTGGATTTACAAACCTAGCCATCAAATTATTTCAAAGGCAGGCCTATTAGGGACAAAAATAATTATGAACTTTCGGAAGCTTTGTAAAAAAATAAGTTTCAGAATGTTGTCTCTTTAAATTTTACTTAAGTTTTGTTTTTAATTTAAGCCTGGAGGCACAGTGGAGAGAGATGCAGACTCTAATAAGGAGTTTGGAAAATAATGTGCTGTAATCCAGTGCCGAGCTATTTCTCCATAAAATATGGATAAGGAATCAATTCATAAGCACAAATATCTACTAGGACTGAGTTTTAACATAACACTTCACATGAGCATTCTTATATGCATTATTAAGGAGATAACAAAAGTGCTTCAAATCAAGCCCTATACAGTCACATCTGGAAATGCTCTTTTCTGTCTAATTTTCATTTTTTTCCCTCGAAAAAAATGTTAGAAGAAAAACTAGTCTGTCCCCTTGTATATTAACTGTTACCATCAGCTTTTAATCAGCAACGTGTATAGTTAGATTTACAGAATCCATTCCATGTTGCCCCTTTTGGAGAACAGTAAAATGAAGATAGTATCTTTATTCATTTATAGAATCTGATGTTAAAACCAAAACCACACACAAATAGCATATACATCGCTTTATGCATATAGACAGGCATGTAGGTACATAGACACAACACACTTATACATGGAAACAAGTCATGACCATGTGTTGGAAAACATAATAAAAAGTATCTGTGCGTTTCACCAGATCCCAAGTCAGACATCATCAGATAAGAAGTGGTCTAGGGAAAACTAGTTTAAAAATCAGACACAGCTAATTTCTGAAGGTACTGGAACTATAGCAAGCTTTGCTGTACAATGTTCAATCACTGTCGGTTTTAATGGACGCTCTTTAGGCCTTTCAGTCAAATAAAGCGTTACCACTAAGCAATGAAGGGTTAATAAACTTCTCACACGTTGCAAATTGTTGATAGAGGTTTGGGGTTTTCTTTGCTAACATGTAATTTAATGGAATTATGTTCTGAGGACAAAGAGAAAAGAACTGTCTGAGATCTACTACTACTCTTTTTTGTTTTGGTTGTTTTTTTTTTTTTTTAAAACGAATATGGTATTTTTCCTTCAAATGGAAAGGCAAGCAAAGTATTTTCCAAACAGAAACAGCAAAGATTACTTAGCAGAAAAACATAGGCGCTGGGTTTTTTTAAATACTCTGGAGTTTTCTGAACAACTCTGATGTACTCACATTCTTATCACAACTATTTTCTTTTTATTATTGTAAGTGGATATTCAAGCTAAATTGATGCTTTATGTATATTCTGTCTCAATCTGTAATACACTATTCTCTGTAAGGAGATAATTTGAAAAAAAAAAATACAAAAAAGAAGCAGCGATACCACTGACAACAATTTACTTAAATTCACAGACCTTGAAATTGATGCATCTCCTATCAATCATAGTCAGAAGCCACAGTAAAGCACATCTAACATTTGTATATCAAAACTGGGACTAAAAAAACACCCTGTTTTGTTCAATTTAAATGTCCTTCAACATGTTGTCATTTTATACACTGATATTACTGGGGCATTTTTCCTATGAGTGAGCTTTCTTCTGTCAAACATATGCAAGACAGTAACCTTGCAAAATTAAAGTGCATGCCATTATACTGCACAGATGTTTGTTCTCACTCAGTTACTGACAATGAAATACTTATTAAATAATAATAAGGAGATATTGACTTCTCTATTCTGTCGATATGAAGATCTGTTGATCTGTGAGGTTAATATTGATGAGGCAGAGTGAGGTAAACGCTTCATCAGGAGGGCAAATAAATCCCAATACTGGCATAAAAAAATAAAACCTCCAACTTTGCACATACACAGAAGCTAATCCTTTTTGTATTTATTGGCTATATGAGCACCAGTTCAACCTATCAGCATGCACAAGCTAATGCTGAAGTAAATCCTTGACACTACTTTCAGGAAACATATTCCAAAAATGTCTATCATAGGTATTTAAAACTAAGCTCAAACGATGCCAAGCACTTAGGGTCTTTAGTCATGCTGCATGTACTGTTGCGAATGGCACATTTGCTTTAAGTATTACTGGAAGGCTGCACATACAACCTCCATATTCTTCACATTAAGGGAATTTCTGTTCGACTGGAGAAATGCCTTTTTTTTTTTTTTAAATAGGATGAGCTCTCTGTCAAAATATTATTTTTTATTTGTTGTCTCATCAAAACGTCACTGAAAGTTCCCTCTCTTTACCCTCTGCCACAGAACACAATAGTGTACACACTTTGAACAATACAAAGAGCCATTTAACTTGATGGGTCTGGCAGAAGAAGCTACTTTCTTGTTCATTATTATCTTTAGATTTTCCTTCATTGTGTTTAAGGGAAGCTCAGAGCTGCTCATTTTAGATGAATATTCCATCAGTCAGGTAGGTCTCGTAGTTTGACAGCACTATCTCAGCCTGTTATTTTTAAGGTATGGTACTTATACATATAAACAATCTGTGCAACTTGCTTCTGGGCTTTTGAATAGAAATTAAAAAGATGCGACCTAACATGTAAGGCGCTAAGAGGCCATATGTTTTTGGATACGAGCGCCAAAAGACGCATTTGTCAATTTTCCCCTTTCGATTATCAATTAAAGCCTTGATCCTGTGATGAGATTTGCAGGGGCAAAACACACGTGCAAAGCAACTCTCCCCATAGTGTGACCGTTGACAAGGGAAGAGCTCAGTTGCACGGAGCTTACTGTAAGGCAGTGACCTAAAAATCAAAACATTACTTCAGCTGCCCTTGCCAGAGATCGCAGCCCAGTTTCTAGGGCAGAAGAGCCCTTTTCTCAACCTCCTCTCTCTTGCCCGTCTGTAGCAGAACTGTTGTGCCTCAGCAGGGAAAGTCGGGCGAGCACTCGGCACTTTCTCTGCGTTACTGTGACATCTTGGTAGGACAGCGCAGGGAAAAATCACATTATTGCTATTTGTGTTGCTCCTGTTCCAAAGGTGCGAGGCTGGCCATCTGCTGCTCCTGCCAGCGATCACGTAATGGTCTAATACCTTTTATTTTGTTGTTTGTAAAAGGTGATGACTTTTGTCTGAGAAAGGTAAAAATAACATTTCTTTTTTTGACCTCATGTTTTCTTGTTCTTCTCATGCCCTTCTTCCCAGCACATGTTCAGCAGAACACTGTTGCTGGTTTTTTTTTGTATCTTGGGCCGTGAGGGTGTTTGAAGACACCTGTCGCTGTGAATTCCTGCGTTCACCCAAATCTCTGTGAAAGTCAGTGGGATTTTGTGTGCTTGTGTTCTGCCGTGCTGGCTGCTTTTGACTGTTTTTAGATATCTTTATCCTTCTGTACCTTGAGAAGCTTTCTCCTACAACCATCTGAAGTATTTCCCAATTTCTGCATAACAGTGGTCAGATGGCAGAATCTCTGGGAGCAATGTTTTTGTTCATGGGTACCTCGTTTTCTACCATTTGGTTGGATGCTCTTAAAAAAAATTCCTTCTAATGCACATGACACGTAATCCTGATAATAAAATCATAAAGAAAAAGACACTTTTCAAACTTTTTAACTCACGATGAAATTTTCTTAAAGTTTGCTAACTTTTTTAAAAAAACCCCAATATTTAGGCAATGTAGAGGCAAAGATTTTGGTACCCTCAAGTCTCTGGGGCGGGGCTCCACATGCACAGGTGTAACAGCCAGACTAGGGTCTTGTGCTCCAAAACATCTTTGTATGTATTTACCTGAAGGTATTTATCTGAAACGTTAGTTTCTCAGATCTTCAGTATGGAAAAGGGTCCAGCAAATAAGCTGAATACTTCTAGCAACGATCATACTTGAGAAATATTATCGTATGTCACTTTTCCAGTGCATGCCTTTGCAAGTGCAAGGTGTATTCTCTGTAAAGTTCACCTTAATATACCGAGCTCATTCTTCACTGCAGTTTTAAGGCTGGAGATTCTATGCCCATGTTTCTTACGTGGCAATAAAGATACTGATGGAACAATTGTTCTGCTAGCGAGTTAAGCTGAACAAGAGAAAAAATCAGTAATGACTAGGGGGCTCCCACGTCTACTTGTGCGCTTCACAAAATAGATTGCAAGAGAAGGAATAAGCAGCAAACTGTGTAAACTGAGCACAGATAATTCCCATGCTGTGAAAACCCTTCTGCCTTAAGAACACTAGCAATGAAAAGGTTACAGGAAAGGGGGTAATAAAAATATCAAAAGAAACCAAATAGAAATAGGTTTCTTTGCAAGTAGAGAAGCCACTTTCTAATATGGTGGCCTTATATACAAGTACATTTGTCTTCCAGACCCTCTGCTGTTGATTAGAATTCTGATGCCACTGGAGGGGTTACAATTTTGTTGAGTTTCTGGATCTCAATTGTGCTGTCAAGGGGTCATTCTTTCTGGTAATAAGGTAGCTAGTGGCCCCTGGGAGAGAAGGAAAACAATTGACTCTTGAAAGCAGAAACATATACTGAAGTCTAGAGTAGATTTCTGGCAGTGGACCAGGTCTTTTCTCATAGCATTTGTCATTGTAGCAATGAAAAAATTGTGGGAGTTCTACAGGCGGCCAAAAAAGGAAAACAGAGCACAACAACGACAAAAAAAGAGCTAGATGTAATTTATTTTGGAATTATATTTAAGAGCAGGTTGTTCTTTGTTTCTCACACTGTTGGTTCACTTGTTAAAGATGTGGATCCCATTAGATAGAAATATGTTGCTTATTTTAAAGCAAATGATTATCAAATGACTACACTTCAAAACATTTTTTTGCTTTAATTTGAAGTGAAGTCATTTGAGTTTGAAACATATGCCTTTGCTAAATGCAGAATATTTTGTTGCCAAAAACAGACAACTTCATTTTGAGTCCACTGCTTGCAAGCATTGTTGATCCTGGATGTCACTGACAATATGAGTCTTGGCAATAAGTCTTTACAGAGGTCAGTAGTAAAGTTTCGCTTATTACCACTAGGCTTTTTTGTTATTATTATTCTATTGGGTCAAAATGCTCTCACCATATAATCATACTCAACCAGAACGAATGCAATATTGCATTTGATTGGCTTTGGAAGTATTATTCCACTTTGTACAATTGGATATAGCTCACTTCTTAAAAATAATTTATCCTGAGATCCGCGTGTAAAGGTTTTCCCCATCTTTCTGAAAACCGGCTTCATTACTTCACGGGCTATGTTACCAGGCTGTTTTTCTTTGTTGTAGTAGGAGCATACACAAACCGTGCATGCATATGTGCGTATGCATACCACCACACAAACGCATCACTGGCACTATATGTAATTTGGCATATGATTTATATTATGCTAGCAAGATTTTAAAGCGGATTTCAAATTTATTACAAGCCCCAGCATTGCAGCTGATATACGTGGATTCATCCCATCATTTAACTGAAGTACCCAAGATGGGACTGTAGCAGCTTGAGGCTTCCTTCCTCTGTTGTCAACGGAGAAAGGCAGGCACACCCAGAGACGCGCTTCTCCGAAGCTACTTGCCTTTCTTCACCGGCTATAGAGCAAGTCTAGAGCAAATCTACTCCCAATTTAGAATAAGTGACTGAAGCAGACTGTGAGGAATCCTCGTCAAAACGTGCAAAGTGCCGTATCTTCTGCTGTCACCTATAGACTCTGGGCTGAAAAAGATCTTTCTGTTTAGGATCTAAAATACCTCATACAGGTAATTGTGAGTGAAGTGTTACGCAGAAGGAAACCGAATGAAGCATGGGCTTGATCTTTTTTAATTTTAGTTGTCTAAAAGTCAGATGTCTAGTCTGTACTGGTCATCTTGTTTTACTCCATAGTCCACTCATTTAACTCATTTGTCTTAGAATTAGATGAAATGTGCTGAGGACGAGGATACTGAGACAAACGTATGGTAGGTGAAATATGACGAGTTGGGGTGCATTCATTACAAAACAAATTTAGATGCCTAAATTAGGAGAGGTGACCATTGGATTAGGATTTTAGGTGCTTAGGAAACCTTTTAGACAGCTAAAGCAGAGTGAAATCAAAGGAAATTTTTGCTAATGGATTTGTGTGACAACACGCAGAGAAGGAGGCATTTGCAGATTTAGGGTAAAAAAATAGTTTTGCTGTTCCCTGGTAAAATCCTGACAACCCCCTGCCTTGTTGCATTAGGTAAAATGGGAAGAACAAAGAACATCTTGAAGAAGCCCTAATCTCACACCATATAGAATACCAGGCAACAGACTGTGGAAGAGAGAAAGGTGTTAGTCCTTAAGTAGTATTAGAGAGGCTGGCTATAAAAATGACTTTTCCTCATGCCCCTATCTGGGCACAGGGGAATTAGTAATAGACGTTTTCACTCCAACTTCTCCCCCCCCGACCCCCACCCCGATCCATCTTAGGAAACAGCAGTAGTTTTGTATATACATTTCAATATCCAAGAGCGTGTCAGGTTTGTCTTGTTTATCTCTTTCTCAGCACAGCTGATGGAAACTCATTTTCATACAACTATGTTGTCTCATGTTTTATTCCATCATAAAAGCAAATTTAAAAAAGCTTTAGTGTGATTAAAATAACTAATCTTCATTCATTCTGAAGACCTTTCCTCTAATATTTTTTTAGTTAGGACTAATGGCAATGTCTGATGTTATACTTCTCGTAAGGGTGAACTTCTGCCCCAAGCAGATTCTTTTAACTGGACTTTGTACAGATTTATAATTACATTTATAATTTAGGCTCTTAGAATGCACCGTTTGCTTAAAGGATATGAACGTTACTTTCAGGTCGTTTAATTTAGAGCATCTGTTGTTAAAGGAGCTGAAAGTTCATTTACTCATTAAGTAAAAATTCTCAACAGGTAATATTAAAACCAGTATCTTGCTGCCCAGAATAACACAGTAACAGAAAACAAAAATCAAATGCTAAGGTTAGCCGTAAGATAAACTAACTGGTGACATGCTCTATTGTGAGCTGAAACTCTGTCAGATTGTCAGGAGGAATTAGTTCTTAAGTAAGGTATTTATAGGAACATAAGACTGGAAGGCACCACCAGGGTCACAGAATCATTATCATAGAAGAGAATTTGTTAAATAACATTCCCACATGATCCTATGAAAATTTTCCCCCTAGCTTCTCTGAAACTCCCTCCCGATCCGTTTTTACTGTAAAGCTGGCATTCAGCTTTTTCTGACCATAGGATAAAGATTTACTGACCAGAGACTGAAGCAATTTAATACCTCTAGGTGCATCCGTTCACCCTGACCTACATCCCAGTTCTAGCTTGTGACTGATCAAGCAAAGAAAGGTGAATACTCATTCCTCCTTCCTGAAAATCAAGAAATGTATCAGAAAGAGTAAAAATCCTTCCTGGATATTGCAGCTAATCAAGAAATGCCTCGCAGTAGGACAAATACAACATAAATACAGCACAGATACACATTTGATAGACATAGTTTAAGAGCTGAGAGCAAGGGCTGCTCTGCTGTCCTTATCTCCTATAATGGGGCTTTCAAGACTTTCAAGCAGCTGGTGTCCAGATAATTTAGAGATTTGCAGGCAGAACTGCATACAGAAGTGAAGAGGAATCTATTGCAAAGGCCTGAGCAACTGGGGCCTGTGGTGATTCATCCTACTCACAAGGTAGGCAGCTGTTTTCAGCAGAATCTGCAGCTTTTGGGTGGACTTACTGGGCTGGTATCCTTCCTCCTGCGAAGCTATTAAAGTGAATGGAATTACATACGGGATGAACTTGGCTCTTTAGGTGTGGGAGAAACCATTTCCAGTACTGACATATGGATATTAGCACTTCTTTATGCAGGGCTTACAGACAGGCTTTAGGAATGTTTACAAGGTGGGAAGGACAATGAAAGAACATGTAAAATCATTTCACCCTGATTCATCTTTGGAAGGAACTCTGCATGTGGATCACTCTCTTTCCAGTTGGCTGTGTCTGCCAGAACCCTTTCTTCCAGTTCTGAACCCCATAGCCCTCCTACACCAAGGAATTTGGGCTCTGTCCAACGGCGGGCTGGGAAGAATGTATACATTTCCTCCACACTCCCACATGCTTCTCATCTTGAGGACTAAGGATAACGCTGCTGAAAAGTGCATGTGAACCACGTAAAAAGATCTGAAGAGCTGGTATGAAATAGGGCTCCGGCAAATCCTCCCATTATCCATACATACTGCGGGCATCACCCTGAGTCTAGGAACCAAAGCCCTCATTTCTTTCCTGGAAATCAAAGGATGGCAAGTGTACCCCACCTGCAGAAGAACTTTAAGGAAACCAAGCCATTTGCTCTCATCAGCCACTGTGCCTCTAACTGAGGAGATGACATATCTCCCGAGTCCGTTTAAATTAAAATGATAAACTGAGCCAAGCGCTGTATTTGTATACCCAGTGGGCCAGCTGCCTTTCAAGACTGAGGAATTTGAAGAGCGAGAGCAGAGTTCCACAGCCAGTTGAGCCAACACCTTCCTTGCATGGAGGCAACAGCGCAAACCATTCGCTCCCTGGACAGCAGCCACTGGAAGAGCCAACCATTCCTCAGGCTGCTGCCCAGGTATGCCCCCTTTAACACACATTTGCTGCTTTTGTCATGGGTTCTCTGCATTCCAGAAGGCTGCTGTAGTGGTGAGGAGGTGTTATCTAAACTTATTTTACACCATCCCTTTTTATAAACGCGGGGCTTTAGCCATTTCTGTAATGTGATATCATATATACAAGAATAGGGTGTGGGAAGCTCCCGGCTGTTAGTGATACAAAGGTACAGTGTCAGCCCTCGATCAAAAGTGAGTTTAGCTTTGACATACAGGTGCAAACTGTTTCATTTCACATCACAGCAGAATGGCTGTGGCCAGACATTCTCAGAATTTTGTCACAATTAGTCTCAGTGTGTGAGGCATAGAAAACATCTGGATCTGTGGGAACAACTGCAAACCGGTATTCTCTTCTAGCACTCATATCTTTCTGCTGCTCCTTCAGTTAATGATTTTCTGCTAATGCATCTTCAGATACTGATGCCAATATACATGTTCAGAAGAGATGGGTCACTGCTTGGTTTGAATCGTGGAAGTGAAATATCAAGATTGAAACCAGCATGAAAACGCTTAATTTAATTGTACGCATGCTTAAATATATTACAGAAGATGGGTAACAAGAGGTGATTATTTCTGAAACAGCACTGAGGAGCTTATGGTCAGTGTGATCACCTGTGAGTTAGGGCTCAGAGATCTTAGGTCGCCTTTTGCCACTGACACCTGAATAAACTTGGCTATATCGTTAGCCTCTTTTTACACAAATTGTCCCTTAAATGACACTAATCATTACAGTCTTTACACGGTACTTCCTGAAACTTAATTTATTAATTTTCATGAAATACAATGAGACAGTCAGACAAAATGTATTAGGTATGTGAAAACTGTATACTGCTGTGCCATGGCAATTCTGCAGGGGCCTTTTAAGAAAGAAGCAAACTCCTGCATTTCACACACTCTTTGATTCTGAAAACACTCCCGAGGCCAACTCGGGTAAGAGCAGACCTCAGGTGTATTTACCTTTATGTACAGGCACCTATGTATAGATTGGTGCACAGGAAGTAACAGCCGTAAGCATGATTATGCTAACCATCCCCATTAAGAGAAGGAGATGAGAAGGGACAGAATGGCGTTTGACAGTGCAAAAACCCTCACTCATGACTTTTATTTCCTTCCAAAACAGTTCATCAGTGTAAAAACTTCACCCTTGCAATTCAGCCAAGGTCACTGAGACCCTCTGTGATGTGCTGAGCAAGACCAACTCGTACAAGACAACAGTGCTTGAGGCAGCTTTACTTTATGCGTAAAATATGTAAAAAATGAATGTAAGTTACAGCTTTTGGAAGTGACTGTGGACCACAGGAATAACCGACAAATGCTTCATTGCCTTTAAGCTGGTAGGACATGGAGGCTATTCAGATAACTCCTTTTTTATTTTCTTTCTCCCTTCTTCCCTATGTTCCCTACACTCTTTCCTACTTCTGTCCTGATGTAGGCCCTTCCCGAAATCAGGAAGTTTTTGAAGACACTAAAAAGTCTGAAGAGGAATTTCGTTAATCTAATTTTAATTAAGAACAAGCAAACTTTTGAGATGCATACAGTGTAAGTAGCAGCAAGAATGTAATATTTACTTTAAACTAAAAGCAACAGAAGTTGGAACCCAGAAGAGAAATGCATCTTGCAGATGGCAGCGATGGCACCCTAGAATTCCCCCTGAATATATTTATACATTTTCATAACCCCTTGTTCTATCTTGATAGTCTCAAGTTCTACAGCTCCTTTCTTGGAAGTATTTTATATCCACTTTCAAGCAGCATGTAAGGACTATGGAATTTTGTTCAGCTTGATATGAAGAACCTGCATGGCATCTCTTCTTTTCTATTGTTGCTTTTTTTACCTCCAGATGTTCAACTGCCTATGAGAGTACTCAAGGAAACATAGTTATGCTGTATTCCAATACTGAATCAGTTTAATTGAAAAGAATAACATGTGATGTGTACAGCAAGGGAATTCTAAATTGACTCCCTAGCATATTCATGGTTAAATACAATGGTTTTGCTTTCTAATAGGATACAACACAGTGCTCCTAAATGATTCTTACTAAAAAAATAGTGAACTTAATACTCATATCAGCATATTGCAGGGAGCCAAGCGCACATCACAGAGTATACCATGTACCAGAGAGGGCAACAGGCTGCACTGTCACCCACTGCAGCCCCATCCCAGTCATTTTGTTCGTTCAGCAACGGTGAAGTTCTTACGCTCACGGAAACGTGTGCTAGCAAGAACAACCTGATTTTATGCAGTAACTTGTCAGGCCTGATTGATGTGTAGCAGTAGCTGGAGTTACACGGCAGTAAAATCTCTTCTGAGCTAAGCACACCTATGCACATATGACACAGTGGAAGCTTATCGTGAAGCTCCTGGTGCTACCGCCACTGCCTTTGTCATTCTGCTTACATCACACAGAACTATGCTGACAAATAGCCAGAGAGGACAGATGTAAATTCGATGGGTGAAGTATTGTTTTATCTAATAATCTAGACAGAAATGTTAAATTTTCCTCCACGTTCATCACATGCTTTTCCAGCGCGTATTGGCAATAGGCTCACTCACCTTTCTAAAGGGCTGTAAACAGCTGTCAGGTTCACAGCATCTGGTGAATCCAAGCCTTTGTGTGTCGGTATTATTGAGCGCAGGTCTGCTACCTGCTGCTTTTTAACCTTAAAGATTTAAGCATGGAGAAGAGTCTATTCCTTCTAGTTCAGGAGGTTCCTGAGCTGCAGAAAGCTTGAGGGGCTGTACTGGAAGCAATTTTAGCAGGTGCTTCTCCTGTGCCTATGCTTTTCCCCATAATTTACTCTATTAGCCACTGAGAGAGAGGTTGAGCTAAATAGCTCTTTGCTCTGGCTGAAGAGGGCTTTTCTGATGGACTCCCCTTTGTTCTTAGTTATTGCAGCAGCCTTTGGACCTGATTCTATAAAGTGCTAACCCAGAGCAACCTCCCCCAGTATTATCAGGACAGTCCACTAAGCTACACATGATTGTTTGCAGCCCTCAGCAGATGGTTGATACCTATGCAGGCCTTGGTTCTTATGCAGAAAGACTTTTACAAGGAATTCTCATTTCTCCCTGCAGCAGCAGTAAATACCCTGGAAGCGCAGCAGGCAGTTGGCTTTAAAGGTGAAGAGGCAATCCCAGCCAGGCTGCCTGGCAGCTTTCAGCCGACCTTCGCTCTAAGGGGAGCGCAGCCTGCGGGGCGCGGGGTGGCAAACACCCATCAGGTCTGGGAGTTGGCTGGGGCATGCACATGCTTTGGTGTGAGGCCCCCGATTCACTCTTGCTTCTACAAAGACATCCCAAGCCGTGTCCCTGGTTGGGCTCGGGTTAAAGCATTTGGATAAGTTACTGCAGTAGTAAGGTAGAGAAGTTGTCTGGGCCAGTCTGGAGGAATTCTCATAACTACTGCAGTGCTCACAGAAACAGAAACTCATGGACTGCACCATACTGCACTGGGAGTATTCACCAGATCAGGAAAGGCGAGGAAATATCTGTGTGGGGCAAATTAAAAGGGCTTCTCCGTTTCTCACTTGTCTTAAAGCGTACATTTATATGCTGAAAATGATCTTGTTTTGCTGTTGCTAACATGTTCCTTGTATCTCTGAATTGAAATACCCTGTTGAAAGGGCTTGACTCAGAACATATTGCTGTATTTCACCAGTGCCTGCAGCTCTTTGTTTTTCCTAAAGTCTGTAGAACCAATAAATTGGGAATCAGACCGTAGCTTGTGATTTGCAACTCTAATAAAGCCTGGTGGGCATTGTACACAACTTTCCTCTGTGGCCATGGTTATTTGGTGGCTGCTTCCAGCTTATGATTGTTAATGGATGTTTTCAAGTACACCAATAGCACTTTGTTTTCTAAAAAACCATTTACATTCCCAGAATGATCAACAAATCCTTTCGTTTTAATAAAAATCTAGCACAAGTTTGTCACAGGACATAAAATCCCATGTCATATTTGTACTACTAAGGTACTGCATCTAACAGTGTTCCTGGTTTAGCTAACAACAGAAGATCAGGTTAGTCTTTAATATCTGCCGTGCTTTTCTTGCAATATAGTAATATTCTTGAAAAAAAATTATAATGTTATTTCATTAATAGAATAGCTGTTGGAGCAATTGTAAAAGCATTTTTCCTTTTGTTTTCTTTCCCAGAAGAGTATTGGCATGCTAAAGAGGTGGAATTAAAATGTAAATGTTAATTGAAACCATGCTTAGTTTGTTTCAGCAGTGTGATGTGCATTAAATATAGTTCTTCAGAGAGCATTGGATTTCACATTTGTGAAATTAATAAATGTATATATTGTGTATTTCTAGTGCTTGGAGTTACATGGAAGATACCCGCTCACCCATTTTGAAAACAGGAGGGAAATAAAATGGAAAAAAAATGACTGGAGACGATGGAAAACTTCCAGTAACTCAGCTTTGGAACGGACATAGTATTCTAGCTGGAGTTGAAATATGTTCTCACTTCCAGCCCTGCGAGTCTCATTTTTTTGTGGCTTTCTGTAATGCCAGTACTTAAATTCAAAATTATTCTTTGAGATCTAGTGAAAGCAAGCTTGTTGGTGTTGGCTACCAGAATCTGTAATATGGTCTTCCTTTCCCATTAACACTGACTTGTCCTTCTTCACCTTAATTCCTACATGGTGTTCTTACTTTGATGCTGCAGCCCATTTTTGTGAAATGCTTTTTGAACAGAAGCTTTTCAATAGACAAGTTTACAGTCCCATAGAGTATTCAGATGCTCTGTTGCATTATTGCATGCATTTAGCTTTCAGTTTCCAATTGCATGCAAGTAAAACATCTATACATTTCTCTGGCAAAGCCATCTTGCAGTTCTTGAGTTTTATTTGGTTTTACCTGTTGCCCTAGTTTATTTGGGTCTTTCATAAAGATAGCAAAACTGTGTTTTCTTCTAAGTCCCACCATTTGCTCGACTTTTTTTTTTTTTTTCTTTCTTTCTCCACTCTATGCAAAATAACCTTTGCAGGATGATTTTCTTCTAAAGATGACTGATAATCCACTCAGGCAGTTTTCCAGATTTCCTGAGTATGGAAGTTTGTTAGTTCCCATGGGTGGAAAATTTGTTTTGGGTTCTACAGTGTGAAAGAACAGGTCTTACCTGGACGTTACATGGTTTTCTTTGGTCTCCATAACTTCAGTCTTGGACTGCTCTTGCCTTTATTAGCATGTCTGTAAACATGAGGTTTCAACAGCATGTGACTGTGGTCTGTGTGCACATTCATGTGCTCGTCACAATGCACGTGAACAAACTTGCCATCCCCAGGTGAACTGATCAAAGGTAGTTACAGAAAGCAGGAACTTGTTTTGCTTCAATGCGTCTTTTTGGGTGTTAAGCACTTAGATAATGCTTAATATTTTTTAAAGTACCTGCTAAGTGCTTATGACAATGAGACCCTTTTACTTTCTCAAGTGAGGCAAAAAACACCTCAAGTACATCCTTCTGTGGTACTATTGAAAATCTGGCCACTGCTTTTAAATTGTCCCTGTGGTTCATTTTTAGCACTAGTTATAGATGAGCTAAATATAGGCTGGAGCAAACGATTCTGGAAAGTCTCTGACAGTGACTTAATGGGAGGTTTGAATGCTTGCATCTAAAAATTAGGCTGTTCAGTTAAGTTTCTCAGATAGGTGGATAGATAGATTGCTTCAGGCAGCCAAGTTTGTAAAGCTTGCCCTACTTGTCTCCTTTTGGAAACACCAGCATAAAAATGACCCGTACAAGGTGGCTGAATGCGTCACTGCTTCAGAGCTGTGTACTGCTCAATGTGCAAACGGGTGGTGTGGTTGTGACAAGGATTTCATTTAAATGTCTGGTGCAGTATGAATGGGATAGATGTTTTCTTATACAGTGGTCAGGTGCGATCCTTGGCTCTTGCTGCTGGTGGGAATAGTTGTGTTCAAAGGAGGGAAGGAAGGACGGTGGTGCTGCCTGCCATGCCGACCAGCGGCACATGGGGAAGCACCCGCAGTAGCCTGTCATCCTGCTCTTGCTTGCATTTAACTCAGAGGTCACTGAGGGGTTTTGGCTTGTAAATCAACTGCTCTGGAGACTGCTATTGCTCCCTGACTCTCTTTCAGTTAGTGGCGTAGAAGTCACTGCCTGGCCACGTGCGTTACCTTACCAGAATCTTGTGTTGGTGTTTGTGTAACTCGTACTCCTGCGGAGTAGGTACGGATACCTACTTTAATGCCCAGTAGCAGCCTCGTGTAATAAACCACCAAAGCAGTATGTTTACATGGAAATGGTGTTACACGGAAAGGAATGCTGTGGATACTTGTGAACTCTTCTACAAGAAAGCAAGTAGTATTAATCACCAGACAACAGAGAGCTCTTTGATTGTCATAACTACAGTTTTTATGATCATAACTAAACTTATTGAAATTGCAGTAAAATATACCATACCATCACTTTGATGCTTTTTTTTTCTTCTTTCCTCCCGGTTACAACAGTTACTTGCTACCTGTTCTGGGCTGCATGTTTGTCTTCTTAAAAACTTTTGTTTCAAGATGCATGTAAGAGACTCAGGCATAAAAACGTCATCCATGGTTCTACTTGTCCAAAAGAAAAAAAAAAAAAAGTTTACATAAATGACAATGTTGCTGCATTTCCATGCCTTTTGTGTTACTCAAAATTTTTGGGTGGGCTTGTTTTTATAATTAACTTGATCTGAAGATCTGAGTTGTTTCTGAATTTATATTTTGGGGAGAGTCAGGAGAGTGGATTAAAGCTTATCAGGTTTCTGTGGTAGCTTAATCCAAGTCAACTGATAATTATAAAGTAGATGAGATAAAAATTAAAGCAGTGAGAATGAAACTTTATCTTGAGCAGGGCAACTCCAGAAAAGCCCAATCCCAATCCAATACCGAGGAGCGTTGCTTACATCAAGGAAGGATTAGAGGAAATTGACCAGAACTTCCAGCAAAGCAACTTTTGTGGAAACCAGGAGTAACATCCTGCACCGTTTACTGCATGGTAACCTGGCAGCCAAGTACACAGACACAATTTGTGTGATTCACATCTTGGACATCTCTTCTGTCCGTTCTATTAAGATCCCAGGCACAAGAAAGGAACAGGGAATGAATACTCATGCATATTTTCTTTCTGCTGGTTTGCTTGCCCCATAACAGAGAAAATAATCTGTGGGGAAGTTGGTGGTGTGTTCCTGCAGGAAGACCCTTAGGAGAAGGATGACTAAGGCGGCTGCTGCTCACCATTGCTAACATGGAGGATGCTTGTGCACCATGCAACCAGATATTTCTTGCATCTGTAGGGATGAGGAAGAGTTATACTGCTGAACTACTGAACTCCTTAGGGGACAACTTGTCTGCAGAGATAAATTACTGTTCTAAACAGTAGTAAGAATTAAAATCAGTAGACTTCATTTTCACTGGTGCAATGGGAACTCAGAGAGGCTTTCTCTATTGTTTTTTTTTTAGTCACAAAGCCGCAAAAAGAAATAAAAAAAAAATATCACAAAATTGGACACTGCACAAACACAGAAAATAAGCACATATATTTTACCCTTTCTTGCCCCCCGGGGTGTCCCCCCAGTGGCATGTGTCAAGGCATTTCCAAAGCTAGGCTTTAGAGTCTTTCTGAACTCTATTGTACATTAGTCTCTGCACCCATAAATTGACTCTAGGGTCATCCAGGGGATAATTTAGCTTTAAATACAGGGTTGCACTAAATGTCTGTTGGCCCTCACTCATCCATTTGAATTGGCAGAAGTCCAGCTGGAACAGAGGAGAGGAGCTGTTTAAGGGACCTGTTCTTTATGACGTTACATTATCATATCTCTTGTCTTGTGCTTCCTGATGAAAAGGCTAGAATGGGATTGGTGTAACACAGCAGACCTCCTTCAGTGGTGGGGAAGTGGATACTGGCTTTATATTAGGATGTTGTGCGTAGGGTAGAGTATGGCCCAGACCCTGGTGGAGAATATAGATGCAAAGAAAACAGTAATTTTTTTGAAGGCTGCTCAGTCACACATAACGCTTATAGTCAAAGTGTTGTGTCAGTTTATTTTTGTGAGTCATTTAGAGGAAACATATACTTATCTCCAGTTTAAAGATATGAAGGAGAAAGTAATTTGCTAACAAATGTCTTGGGTTATTTGCACGGACAAGATAAGAAATAAAGAGTAATTGTATTTTGACCCATAAATAACTCCAACTTTCAGATGTCTCTTGTACTCTCTGAATCTGTAAAGGAATTTTGTGATGGCCAGGATAATGATTATTTTTTGTAATATGTAAGATGAATAGGATACCTATTTTTATCTGTTTTCACAGTGAGCAAAAATTTTTCAGAATGTTTGCCAGTTGAGTTATCTTGCGTGGCAGAACCTAACTCTGCCAAGACCCCAGTTTGAATGTTTTAGGGTTTTTAAACGTACTTATAGACAAAAATGTGTATATTTGCTCATTCTTTTATTTAATCAAAGGGATAAATTGTGTTCATAAAGGCTCAGGGCTTGATTATTATTATTTTTTTTTAAATTCTAGATTCCAGTGGTTCAGGCATCTGTATAACAGGCTTGTCTGTGCTATACTGCAGAGAAACCTTCCTCTTTGACCTACTGGGTGTTTCTCTTCTGAGGGAGGAAAGGAATTCTTTCCATGTTAAAAGAGTTCAGTCTCCTCCTGTCACTGATTGCCTCTGTTGCTTAGTGGAGCCCAATTATATGCAATGGCTTTTCAAGAGTTCAGCTGTGAAGAAGGCATGTGTGCAAGTGATATCAATAAAATAACAGGATTTGCATACACAGGAGCAGCACACATGTTACTGCTTTGAAGATTTACTGTGCAAGGTACACTTACTGTTCAGTAGGACATCTGTTGACACTGCCACTTTTGTACTCCTCCAGGTTAGTTTTGCTGCCTACCATAGACACAGGCAGAAGAAAATAGCAGTGCTACTGGTTTATGCAGGAGTAAAAATAGCCCTTAACAGAAGAAGAGTAATTACCTTTGTCTGGTTTCTCCCTGCTCTAAAATCTAATAAAATAGAGACCAGTGGCTACGTAACTGATGCATACGGAAGTCCTGTTGCTTTCACTAAATCTGAGGCTAGTTATGTAAAACGTCCTTTGCTCACAAGCTGAACTTGCATCTTAATTTTGAAAAAAATCCATTACTGATGGGTAGATTTCCTGAGCACATTTGACAGCTTTCAAGCTAGCAAGGCCTTTTAAAGTTATAGGAGATTTATAGCTGAAGAGATTACATAGCAGTGGGTTCAGATCCAATCCCTTTCCCCCAGCTCCTGCACTGGGTAACAATGACAGGAGCTGTCTGTATACCAGAAGGAACAGTTTAAGAGGGGTGGCTGCATTTGGCAATAGAAGCCCCCGTTAGCAGCCGGAAGCATTGGTGCTGAAAAGCAATCGCTTGTGTCAAGAACTTTCCTAGCTAAGCATTGCAGCTGGTGGCAATAAATAGCATTCTAATAAAGGAGGATGTTCAACCCATGACATAAGCGAATACTGTTTCAACCACAAAAAGTAATTTATGGTGCTGCATATGTCTGAAATGGATTTTTTCCGATACATTTTAAAATAAAAATGCTAGGATTCCAATGGAGGGAAAGATCTGCATTTTAAATCAAAATGAAATTGAAAGATCAATGAAAAGCGTACTGCTTTTTTAAGTACGCAATGATACATAACATCTTAAGGATGTGCACTGTCACAAAGCACAATTACCTCCATTCCTAAAAATGAAACATGCTGTTTTCTGACTGTGAATGTTCTCTATATTGCATCAAACCTTAATAACTTCCCATGCCAGTGATAATCCCCCCCAACATTTAGACAGAACCATCATCATCTCCTCTCATAAGAATGCCAAAATGATCATGCAGAAAGTAGCAAATGACAATATGCTCGGATTGCATAAACATAATGATTCCTGAAAAAAAATCAGCTCCAGCCTCAATGAAGAGCAAAAAAAGAGGAGTGGATAATAAAGTCATTAGGCTCATTGGACCTGTTAACTTATTGAGTCCACTACAGTAAACAAGTTATTAGTTTTGACATAACCAGTGGTTTATCTGAACATATACTGCTGCTCTTTGTTAGCCATTCTGTTTATGCCACATGTGATTTCTCTTACATAATTAGTCTGAAACATAGCAATGTTACATTCTGTATCATCTCCCACTGGGATGAGCCGTGTGGATGTGGTACCAGGAGAAACTGTCCTTTGAGTTTATTTTTGCTGGCTGGTTGGGGGTTTTTTGGGTGCATGGAAGAGAGCAGAGTTTTATTTTTAGCCAAGCACAGGCTGTCAAGTTAACTGAATGGATGGGTTGTTCTGAAAGGCATTTTATACAGGAGTTTGTTTTGAATCACGAGGGCTGTATGCGCAAGCATGTAAAATCAGTAACTGGTTAAGTGTTGCTCAAGATCAAAATCCTTTGTACTGGAATGCGAAGCATAGTATACACATTTGAAATTCCTTAAGGATATATACCCTTTGTATTATTTTTTACATGTGTTTACTCATTCTCTGCTTTTGCTTTGGGAAGAAACAGGCCTGCCTGTTTAAGAGATGGCTGATACCCATTTATCAGTGGCACAGCTCTGTACTCAAGCTGATTCCCAGCCCTGCCCCTTCTCCCTCCCCCTGTAGGTGGTTTCTGCTGTCATCTAGGAGTTAAAGAGCCAGATTCTCAGCTGGTGCACATCAGCACAGCTATCCCGAAATAAATAGGCGTAACTTCACTGGAGTCACTGAAACCTAAGCTCAGACTCGTGGGTTTTGCCATCCTTGAGTGCAGTGCTTTAAGGCTTATGATACACACTTCTGTGATACTTTGTTATGGTATAAACAAACACTGGGCTTCTGATTCGAATTATAATCTCATTCACCCAGAAACCAACAGAGCTCTGCTTATTTTTCCCAGCTGAGAGGATAGCCCAAAGGCTTCTCATATTGTATGATAAAGTCATGGGCTGCGATTCCAACCACTACGCCCTCCCCCGCCAAAAAAAAAAAAAAAAAGGCTCGACCCCACTACTGCTGGTGCAATTACTTAGATGTGAAACAGTTATTCAGATAGTTTTGGATTCAAATCAGTGCCATGATGTTTATTCTGTCGTGAAGTGATGTGTCTGCTAAGGCTTTAGTCAGTTCAGAAAGCAAGCAAGAGTCTGAATTTAGGTATTGGTACAAAGAGTTGGGCAGAAATTTGGGAGTAATTAAAGGAAGGAGCACCTACCAAAAATGTTGAATTGAATGTTTCCTGTAAACTGTGTATGCAGCCACAACACTCTTCGGTTCTGAGTCACATTTAAATTCAGGATGGAATCCAGCTGCAGAGCCTGGATCTAGATCTGAATTTCCATGAGTTCAAGGTTGTTGTGATCAGCAGAGTTTATTTGGTTCCGTATCGAATTTAAATGCAGAACTTTTAAGGTAACTTCAATCAGATGTTCTTGGGATTCACTGGAATAATAGCACAATAAAAGCTGAAATTAAACATCTCTGGTATTGTGTAGGGATATTATTACTATTCCAGTTTAAGGTTAAAATATTGCTCTCATGCAGTCAGGCTACGTTAATAAATTAAAGCAGGGGAGTTTGCAAATGATTTAAAATCATGGCTTACACATTTTTCCAAAGCAAAAGAAAAGAAGCACAGAAAGTTCATCTGAATTCTCAGGGCAGTGCATGTGGTGAACATTAGTTTTCTCTCTTTTTTTTTTTTTTTTTTTTTTTTTTTGGTCAAGGTTGGCTAATGCTTTCCTTTTTTTTTCACAAATACTGTACTGGTAACTGAAGATATCTTCCACATGTGTACAACATCAGAGATAGCAACATCAATGATAAAAGGACCTTCTTTAGGTGCAGTGCATAGCAAGGCAACATAACTGTTTTATGTATTCAGATCTCCGCAGTGGTATGTTCTTCCGAAACTGCAAATCACTTCAAATGAAGGAACGTGGCCTGGCAAGAATTGGGAACTGGAGGAAGAGAAGAATGCAGTATTTACTTAAAATCAAAACGAAACCTGAAACAAAGACCCTGGTTCTTGCTTCTAAGTTTAACCTGTAATATGTCATTCAATATGCCATCTTGATAAAAATCAGCTATAGGAATGGGATAGCTATCTTTTGTCACAATTTTTGTCAACAAGAAACCAAAAAATTTAAGAATCCCCTTATTCTCCTTTGTTACCTGTTTTCTTCAGTTCAGCCAGGTTAGTGGTTATCTAGGGAATGTCAGCAATGATAATTCTGGTAGAAACTCTGCCTCATGTTTTTGGCTGATGAGAAGGCATTTGCTAAGGAACTGCCGGGTGAAGGGGAGAAAGCTGAGAGGTAAACAGATGTCCAAAGGCTGCCTGGAGGATGGAGGAGTGCGAGTGCCGAGTCCCTGTTGGCGCAGCCGGAGCAGCCTGCCCGACTCTGCCTTGCGCTGCCTGGCGGCACAGCTTGCCGGGTATGGACCGGAGGCTCTCTCCTGCCGGGAGGAGATCTGCAGTGCCCTGGGACAGCAGCTTTACTTGGGGCAGAGAGGTGGGGAAACAGAACCATTTCTAGCGTGATGAGCGCCCACCTGTGAACGCACTCCAGGGCCCTCTTAATCCTTGCAAAGGGAGCAGGATGACTACAGCTTCTGCGTGCTCTGGTTTTCAGGTGGCACGTCAGCTGGGGGGGTGGCTGCTGAAAGAGGCTTGCGAGTTCAGCTGTCTACACCAGCTAATGGCGGTTTACCTGGTATAATGTTCTCCATGAGCTGGCTGTGCTATTCTGGCTTTTATTAAAGGAAATTCCTCCATTTGGTCATTTTCAGAAGTTTGAAATACAGAAGTCAGACTAGATGTGATCTCTGACCAAGTGCAGGTGTCTCCAGGCAGTTTAAGAACATACTTTTGAGGATCCGATACACCCCGAACTTGTGTTTGTCCCACAAGAGCTGAAGTACCTGGTACACAGGACTGCACAATTCCAAACTGATACTCACCTGTCATCCACTGCCAATTTGATCATAAGTTTTTAAGACTTGAAGCCCATTGCTTTTTTCTCTTCACTCCCTTCTTCTTCTGACTTAAAAATTTGTGGGAGATGACTTAATTGCTTTGCAACACAAAAGCCTGTCACTTGTAGCACTCAGCTCTTCCAATTTCCCCCATAGTGGTGACTTGTTACTGTAGTTGCCCTGGTTTCTGCGATGTTAGACCTGCTTATACTTGTGTAACAGAGCAAATGGGATCCACAGATTTTTAGAGCCTTTAAATGATCACATAATACCCACAGATGCAGCAATGACTTGAGGGGTCTCTCCACTTTCCATGGCCAAGTTGAAAAATGCCAGCATTATGAGCTCAAAATTCAAACAGAAAAAAGCCATGTGAAGCACTCTGGTACTCTCCTTTTGGGTTTGGTTTTGTTGAAGAAAAGGCATTGAGGTCTCTTAAATGCGTATATCAGGTGCTGGCAGGACTGAATCTTTCTTTGTGTATCCTGCTTAAGAGAAGAATGACAGCTGATGGATAAATCTTTCTAAAGAGGTCTGAAACAGTCATGTTTACTGAACTGGAACTTTTGAAGACTTTTTTTGAAAGCTACATTTTGCTTACCACTTTTCTATGAAATTGAACTATGAATCACTTCTGTTATGTCCTTTTTTTTGTCTCCCTCCCAGTAATTTTCTATTTCTTCTTTGCATTTTAGTAGCACGGAATAGGGATCTCAAGCTTTTTGGATAGAAGGCTGTATCTTTAAGAACCCAAACTTCAGGGGACTTGCCAAATCTTGCATCAAATATGAAACTTGCAGAAAAAGCATTAAAAATATTTAAACTAAGGGATTAATTTCTTACCATCTGGAAAACCACAAACAGTGACAAAAGCAACTCAAAAACTCGTATGCCATTAATGGGCTGACTGCTTCAATACAGAATATTATGCTGCTCATAGCAACAGATAAATGTATAACCAGTCATGACTGGCCTTTCAAACATATCAAAATAGACAATTCTGTACATAATGGGGAATCTCTGTATTATGACTGATGTCCAAGACTTATGATGTTATAAACTATTGGTTATGTTGTTTTGACAATGGAAGAATTAACAAACGAGACAGATTTGCCTGCAGTGATGAACTATATCATAAAGAAACATTAATAAAGATAAAACATTTGGAAATTCTTTATGAAAAATAACATTTTTGCTCTTTTCACAAGGAACAAAAGAAGCCAGAAACATGACAGATTTCATCAAGAGAGCTGTTCACAGATTAAAAGTAGGTCTCATTTTTCTTTTGCTGTGCTAGACTTCACTTCTCAAACCACAGAAGAGTGAGGTGAGTGTTTTGAAGCTTATAGGATTGTGGGTTGGGTTTTTTTTTGCTTATGGGTGAATGTCATCTTCCTGCTAATTCTGTTCTATCTATCATACAAGAATTGTTTGTGTCTAGGTGAGTTCTTCTGTTCAGCCTTCTGGTATACTCAGAAAATGCCACATAGGATACATTGTGATCTTAGTTCTGTCTGTTAAACCAGCAAGGCCTACTCATGTAACAAGCTATGGAGATGAATCAGGGAATTGGGGGTGTTCAGCACCATATAGAATTTGCAGCTGACTGCATCTCAGTGCATGGAGGCTAGAAAGGTTGAAAGACTGCAAACAAATGCAGAGAACCATAGGAGCTGAGACTCAAGATCCTTTGACTACTGAAGGAAATGGGCTGCTGTATAAAAGGATACTTCTGGCTCCAACGGCTGTCATGGAGAGCTGCTTGATGCAAAACTTGGAATCCTCCAGGTCTGAGTACCTACATGCCTTCACCAGCTTAATTTTTGGAGTGCTTGGCACTTTCTGGATTAACTTACCTTATGAACTCAGGCTACACCAAATCACTAGTTTATTTACCTCAAGGTTTGAACACAAAAATATCTGACAAGGAATGATAGAGAAATACTGGGTTTAAAAGTCAACGTCCCAGGAGAGGAGGAACTTGGAAGCGTATAATTGTATATATTGGGCATTAACTGAAAAGGCATGGTCAGAAGGTTGAAGTAAGCATGAACATAGTCCATCTCTAGCTGGTGAAAAATTGATACTGGTGTCAGAGACATTTTTTATCTATCTCTCATCCTTTTTTTGATGCTACTTTTGTGCTAAGCTTCTCTAGAGTAAGGTTTATAAACCATCTTAGCAGGGCTGTGCCATTGGAGAAGCCTATAGAAAATGGATGCCCTGTTGAGAGTCAGGGAAAGATAGGTGATTGGATCGCTTAAACTCCCTGTTGAGTCTTTCCACTTAATTTCTGTAATGTAAAAAATATACACTGGTTACAGAAAAATCTGTTTCATCAGAAACATTAGGTAGCTGAGATGTGAGTAAAGGCTTCTCTATATTGCTAGTGAACTGAAAAGTCAATCTACCTCTCTCCTCTTTGTGAGCTTTCACCTTGGGTCTCTGCTGTTCAAATCTTAAAGGTCAGACCCAAAGGGAATTAATTTAGATGCCTAAATTTGGGATAACATTCCTAGAGATCCTGATTCCAGCAGCTCATTTCCCAGGTGTCTGGGGCAAACAAGACCTCACCTTTCGACCCCAGAATTCCCCACAAGCCTGAAGTTCTGCTGCTCCCTGTGCCCTGGAGCACCTTGGTTGTACCACCATCACCTTGTCACCTTCTGCAGGCTTTTTTTTTCCTGCCTAGGATCCAGAAGTTAGGGAAACTTCTCTGTAGGGTTTCAACTATATGTTAATCTAAAAGCAAACCTACATATGGTGAGTCAATCAATCTCTACTTCAAGTGCAGTGATAGCAACTTTTTTCTTTATAGAACACATATGGGAGGAGAATGAGTTGCTGTCCCCCCTCTTACACAATTGCATTTTGGTAAGTGCATTAATATGTATTTGTTTTTCTCCTTTGTATGAAGGATAGATTTAGATTGTCTGAAGACATATCTGAAATAGTACTGTGATGCTCATTCTTGTTCCCACTTTCTGGCCCATGAAGCTTGAGTTCTTTCTGCATCAGAATGACTGTGACAGATGAGAGTGAAGACTGTTAATTGTGTCCACAGGCTTGGACTCCCACTTGTGTCTTTCTGATCCCAAGAAGGTGCTGTAACCACCTGCCTCTCCATGGAGGTGTACTGAGAGAGGGCTCTGTGTCTTCTGTGCTTTGGAAGAATTCTCTACATCTACTTATTGGGAAAGCATTTGTAGGCACTTACATTCAAGGCTTTGGAATGTAAGTGGGTGGACACACTGCTATGTCCTTAACAAAGACTCCTGCTTCAGGGGAAAAAAAGAATTTGCACACAGTTCTCCCCAGTTTGTTCCTGCTGCAGTAGGTGTGTTGACCTGGAGGTGGCTGTTCAGTCCGGAGATGGCTTCAAATGCACCTTTTGAGGTTGACAGCTCCTTCAGTGAATGACATGGGGAGCTGAGGCTGCTGAATAAGGATTCCAAATTTTTTTCCTCCACACAGTTAAGCTGCACAACACATGGTTGCAGCACCTGCTTGGTGCTTGTGTGAGCTCAACAGCATTTCATACTATATATTTATTAGCTTTGCAGAGTTGGTAAAACCTGCTTTATGTTCCAGAATGCACCACTGACTAAAGGTCTTTCTGTTGAGGACCACTCCAAATGCTCTGCTAACAGTAAACATCCCACTGGGTTTCTGCCTTACTATCTACTACATGTCCTGCTAAATAATAGTCTGTATTAAAAAAAAAAGGTCAGCTTTATACCTGAATGGATCAGATATACAACTGAGTTGCTTCTCTTTGATTGACAGCATCCATGTAACTGTCTATGTCTATACTCTTAGATAAAAACAAATAAAAAATACAGTTGCTTTTCATTTCAAATTGAAGTCTTTTATAAAGCTGGATAGGGATTTTCAAGAACATTTGGCAATTGGCTTAACTTAGATTCCTGTGAAATAATTGGTAAGTGATGTCTAGAGGCAATGAGTTAAGCTATTGCTGACTGCACTAGAAAAATCCCACTCACGATTTCTCAATTCATTTCTTGGAAGAAATGACAAGGTATCTCTTGTAGGTTGTAGTACGTGGATTGTCATGCAGTGCTTAGAAACTGTTCTAAGAGCTATGTATAAAGCTTTTTAGAGCTGAGATAAGCCTAAAACTTTTAAGTTGCTAGTTTCAGCTGCTAACAGTACTCAATTTTATGGGGCAATAGAAAATAGAAATGTGTGTGCTGACTTATTTGCAAAGTCCTCTTCAGATTCAGTATATAGCAACCTCACTTTGCCTTGCTTTGGAGAAAATTTAGTCTGAGTACACAACAAGAACAAAAATACACTGCAAATGTTTTGCTTTGTGCAGTGTAAGGTTGCCTTTGAATGTTATGTGGGCAACAAAACCAACCAAACAAAAAACCCCAACCCCAACCCCAAATAACTGTTAAATCAAAAAAGTAAAACACAGAAGTATAGAAGCACAGCTATACATGGGACTTAGAAACTGAAGTACCGTCCGTTGTGTTATACAATAGTGCAGTCTTTGGCAATAAACTTAATTTTCATGCCTCAGCTTACCCGTGTCAGAGGTGCAGTGGGAAAACTAAAATTTTACAAGTATTGTTAGATTAGTTGTCTCAGAAGAATAGTTCACCAGCCCTTACACAATACTAGCAGAACAAATGTTGATGTTCACTGGGACTTCTCTGCATGAGATTTGTATATCTGGAAGAATCCAAGTCTGTTCTGAAGTCAGAGGCAGGTATCTAATCTGAGGTTTAGTTACTGCTGTAGCAGGACTATTTTTAGAAACATACTGGGCTGCTTTTGTTTGCTGTGATCCCTTCCTGCCTTGTTATCATAGTCCGTCTGCTCCAGTAAACTTCAAAGTTAAATACCTTCCCAAGTGTATAACATACTAAGATGCGTACCCGGAGCACCCCGCTGTTATTAATCCTGCTACTCACAATTCTGGAAGGCAAGCTGTCCAAGACAGGTGTCTTCTCAGAGTTTCTAGCTTTGTCCATGTCTTCATGATGGATGTTGTTTTCTCTTAGACTACTCTGCATGACTAAATTGTACCCGAGTCTCAGATGAGGTAACTGGATACGTCGTTTCACACAAAATGGTTTTGGAATTCAAGCTATATAACTTTTGATGAAAGTTTTTAGAAGATTGTCCAGATGAAATTGCTGTTAGGGCCGAAGCCTCTCTCCCTGCAATGGCAACAGAGGCAGCTGCAGTAGGGCATCATACAGGAGTTGTGGAACACGCCAGCAACACGTTCCTGATGGTACAGCCAGGAAAGCTTTCTGCATCCATACAGCTTCAGTTGCATCCCTTAAGACTTAAGCTTTACTTCTCCAAGTAAAAGAGTTGAGCATAAATTCACCATATAAATCCCAGCTCTCTCTCCCTTAATAATCTGGAACCTGAGGAGAGCATTATCTGTGGCGTTTTTTTTTTTCCCCCCCCTTTATTAGCATGCTTGCTGGGCTTTTTGTCTTGCCGCCTGATTAGCTAGAGATACACCAGATCCTTTAAAGAGAAATCTCATCTTGCAGTTTGGAGGTTTCTGAGTTCATTCTGCCTGAACTATTTCTGTAACAAATTGGCTAATTTCACATGTAGAAAAGTCATATCTAATAGAGTGTTCACTACAGGTTCTGATAGTCCAGTTCTCGTTTTCCCATTTGACACATTATGCTAGAAGGAGTAGTCCTCCTGCCCACCTTTGGTATTAACTGCATCTTTGTAACTGCATTATATTCAGACCATGCAATCAATGACAGTCTTTTGAATCTGGAGGTATCATGTGCACAGACTTTCTGGTGAAATTAGCAGGCTTCTGTGTCTGCCTTGGCTTCCTAGTGTTCCTGGCAATTTTTTTTTTCTTTCTTGAAGTATTTTTATTTTTTTCCTTCTTTCTTGCCTTTGCTATATTCAGGAAATTAAGAGCATTCACCACCCAAATACCCAAACAAATAACAGCCAAGCAAAAAAACTCCAAACCCCAAACTGAGCACGCCTAAAATCCCTCAGTGGCACAGCTGACATTTAAGGCACAAGGGAAATAAAGCATTGTTGTATTGCTATTTCATTATAGCACTATTCATCGTTAAGTTCAAATGTTTGTCTTAACCTCCATCTTGTAAAGTCTAAGTGGTTAGTTCATTGTAGGGAAGAGTGAAATATGGAGACGGGTTGATAAAGTGCATTACAAGACAGTTGCATTTCCCTTCATTCCTTGGTTCAGATCAGCCATACTTCAGCCCATGGAGATGCATCTTGTTTAGCTTTCATATGTTTAGAAATACGGAAGAATGGCTGGTCTGTGTCTTGCATGCAGCCCAGCATCAGCACTCATTCACTTATTTGAAAATTGTTCAGCATTTTTGTGATCTGATGAGATTTATGTTTTGAGCTGGTTCAGTGACTCAAGACACATCTTTTAAAACATGAACAAAATAATGTTACAATAGGCTGTATATCAGCCAGTGAACAATTCTGGAACAAATCAGTTACATCTCTGAAAGCTGTGGTGTTTTTTTTCCCCTTTTTTTTGGACTGAATTCAAATAGTACTTTATGCTCCCTTTTCACTAAATGAACAATGGCACATAGAGGTAGTTTTATCATCTCAAAGGTACCTCTTATTTCACGACAAACCTGTGTACTTTCAGGGTGCTCATCTGCCGTACAGCATTGTTTGTGCCACTCAGATAGAAAACTTGCCAATATTCTTGCGGTATCCATATCAAGGTGTTTTTGGCAGAGGTTATATACAAAGAAGACAAACATATCAGCTCTGTTTTCCTTCTCCAAGCATTGACTTTTATATTGCATCACCTGAGCTTTAATAATTGTAAATTGGCAAATGCATAAGTGTTTTTTAAGTCGCTGGAGGAGTGCTGATTTACAGCACAGAAGACCTGGCTCCACAACTTGAGCAGACAAACTGAATCGAGAGTGTTTCTGACAAAGGTATTATTCCAGTCACGTGGGTGACTGGAACTTTCCAAAGTGAGAACAATGCAGAAAGATTAAACAAACTAGACAATGAAACAATTATTTATAAATATCTTCATTTTTCGCACGTTGGCAAACAGACTGACTGCATCTAGCTAAGTACATGATTCTCACAAGCTGCCTCTCAATCTGGACCCATGGAGCTGAACGAGAGCACCTCAGCAAGGAGGAGAGAGAGACAGTGAGAAATCAGAATAAAACCGCAGACAATGGGAACATGTTGTAACACTGCCTTCAGACCCTAAGCCAGTGTGGTGAACTTCTTGTTCTGCTAAGGTCAGTACTAATCCTATTGCTGATTCCATGCTGTAAAGCCAGATGCTAAAACCAACTAAAAGGATGGAAATAGAGAGTTATGGTTTGGTTCTTCTGTCACTGGGCTGTCAAGACTTGGATCCAGTCCTGGGATTTCACCCTTATGACGGGTCCTTTCCTTTGTTTTTCTCCGCTCCTGATTCACATCAAATACACCTTGCCAAAGAATTCGGAAAAATACTTTTTGATATCTCTGAAGGAAATACGAGGCCAAGAAATCAGAAAATGCTTTGCTGTTTAGCTGTTAGTATTTATAAAACCAGGAAGCCATCACTTACAGGCTTGCTATACAAGGGCTAAACAGACAGAGGAAGTCGTGTTTCAACATTGTTAGTGGATCAGTGGGAAGCAGAGTCATATGTTTGACTGGCCAACAAATTTAAAAGCACAACTTGTGTACATTAGAGTTTTAAGGTATCACTGTTTGGAATATGCTGGCTACTATGCCTCTAAGAACATTTTTTTTTTTTTTTAAATCCTGGACTAAAAACACATGGAAAGAGAATAGGGGAGATTTGACAAATTGAATCAGATGAGAGAAAACAGTCAAAACTGCATAAAGGAAAGAATAATGGAAAACCTCATTAGTGAAATCGGAAACAAACAAAAAAAGCAAGTATCCTAGATACAACTAGCAGGGTACGCTGGGAGAAAGAAGTTGCTTTTGATTTAAAAGATGCCTTTTGCTGAATGCAATGTAGCAGAGGAAACCTTGATCCTCTCTCTGGGTACCAGGACGCTTGCGTACTGACCCAGCAAGGTGGGGGCTTCTTGAGAGGGTCTTGCAAGGCAGGACTGGGCAAAGCACAGCTGCCATCGAAGTCTCTGGTGACAGTCAGGTTTCCATCTGTTGTCCTTCAGGAGGCTGCAGGTTGCCTCTCTTCAGAAGCAGCCGCTAAGCTACAAGAACAACTCTGGCCAGGCTTGGCAGATGAGAGAGGGAGGCTTTTGCTTCTCTTCACCAAGCAAGCAGAGCTTTGGACTAGGTATGTGATTCTGAAAGAAGAAACAGACAGAAATAAACAGTGCAGTAGGGAAGAATGTAGAAAAGGGAACAAGAAGCATAGTATAGCATTTTTTTTTTAAGGAAACCAGAATTGGAACGGAAGTGTTATTAACACATGAAAAATTTTTTTGAGAAAAGCCTATAGAGTGAGTGCAAAGCAATTTCACTAGTGAAATGTAAAGCAATTCTGAACTCATTGTTTAAGCATGAGAACTTCTTTTTCTACTTGCTACTCGCTGTACTGGCACTTGTCCCACAGCACGTGCAGCTGCAAAATGGACACTGTTGTTACTAGTAAAAGTCACTTTGACTTTTAAAAAGAACGTCCTAGAAAGTAAGGATGAGACCTTATCATCTTCCCTACTTTGGAAAACCTAGCTTGTTAATGTTACCTCAGCAGAAGACCACTAAGGCTGAATAAAATACAGTCCAGATGCAAGAAAAACAGGATAAATGCTCAGCCATCAGCATGATACTGCTGAACACAGATGCCAGCAGATCACTGACTCTGATCTAACCTAGCGATGCAGTGATGTAGGGTAGGATAAGAAAGAAACCAGCAGTAGGCTCATAGCCCCTAGCACATCTGGGGTAGAGATGAGGAAGTACAAGAAAAATCCAACCAAGTTTGCTTTCTGAGCCTTCCTGACACAGCTCTTACAAACTGATCACTTTGTATACATAAATTCTTGTGCCTGAGTGACTAAAGAATGAAGGAAAAAGGTGTGCAGCTTGTAAAATGGAAGTGGGGAGACTGCAAATTACACACTAAAGGCTAACTACAACATGTCATAACATATTTTCCCTCTAAATAGACTCTTCAGTGTTACTTTTCCAGGTAACAGGTATGTCATCTGGAACACAACTGAAACTCCCCATTGTTGCTCAGATGTTAGATACTTAATTTTCTTCTTTGTCCCTAGTTAGTATTAGCTTTGAGTAAGTTACCTCTGGTCAAGAAGCATAAAAGAGTTATGCATAGCATTAATGGACAGGATTGTTTCAAGCTAAGTACAGCATGGATTAGATAAATGGGAGACAAAGGTAAATCTATGACACCTATTATCTTGCATTCCTATGACACATCTGCTTGTCATGCCAGAAAATGTTGCTGAACTTCCAGGGGCTGTGGGTTGCTGGAGCACAAGCGACTCATACAACTCTTTCCCCTCTTTGGCTGCCTACAGCAAAGCTTACAGAAAGCCTGGGGTGAAAGCACAGGAAAACTTGCATCGACTGGAGCCTCCAACTTTTTGGCAAGTCAGTATGAGCCCATCAGTATAGCTGAGTAATTGGGCTAATGATAACAGAATTATTAACATAATCAAGCCAACTGTGAGAATTGAGAGTTTGGACCTTCACGGCAAATGTACACCTAAGCAAAAGAACTTGTTGCTGCTGCATGCTCCATTAAGCAGCCTCTTTCTTGCTCCATATTTTGTTTAAGTAAATGTTTATTTCACAAACTGAGCTGTAAGCCACGTCTCTAACTATGAAGACTAGTTTTAGGAGTTTTATGAGCATATCCTGTAATGGATATATCCCATAAGTGTTATTATTTTATTGGTGACAGTTAACCATCAAATTCATCCATGTAATAGACTTGAAACATTGAACATTTTAACTTACTGACTTCAGTCAGATTACACAGGTACAAAACTCTGTGAATCACACCAAGTATTTTAGTATTTCCAAACGGTGAGATTAGAATTCAAGCTAAACTTAACAGATCACAGAAGTAGTTTTATATCAGCAAGTTAAAACACTAAAAATGCACTAGCAAGTAGTATGTGCAAGAAGAAGAATAGGATGAAAAAATGATGAATTTGGGATGAATCTTGATGTGGGCCCCAGCCTAAATAGAAGCCACCAACTTGTCATTGAGGGAATGTATTTGCAGGGATCTTGTATGTAAGATACTGTGTTTCTGAAAGTAGAACAAAGTAACAAAGACACACTAGAAGAGACAAGTGTAAAGTAACAAATATGATCATAAAGTTAAAAACTTCCTACAAAAAATGCTGAAAGAGTTCATGGTGTTTAGTTAAAGTCTGAAAAAGAAGGCAGCCACTAGATTTATTCTCCGTAGCAATTTATAATTGGATGAGATGTAACAGACTTATTACAGCAAAAAAAGATTTAGGTGAGACATTGGAAAATCTTTCTAACTAAATAAAGATGGGTAGTGGAATGGACTCCCATAATCTTTCTAAGCATCTCCATAATTGGAGTTTTTAAAGAACAGATTGGACAGACATCTAAGCTGATCTGTATAGACAGTCCTGCCTCAGAGGAAGGATGAAACTGGATGTCTTGAGACCCAACTGTGCCTACACTTTTTTTCATGATATGTAGCCAGACTATTTTTCGTAAATGTACTTCATCATTTGTATGCAATGCAATGCCAAACACATTAAAATGAGGCTGCTTAAAGTATGTATGGAAACAAACTGATCAAACTAATTTTTATGTTTTTCTACTCGTTATGGAGCTATCATGCTGAGGCAGAATACAAAATGGAGCGTGGCATGAATGCTCATTATGGAAATCCCTCCCCAGAAAAAAAGAAAAAGAAACAAAAAAACTCCAGTGTATCCATTTGTAATGGAAAACATTTTCTGGTAATAAAGCTTGCATTTCCACAGTACTCTTCTACTGGGAGTTTCAAAATGTTTTCAGAAATGTTCTTAGCACCCCTGAAGTACTTTGTGAGGTGAAACCACATCTGAGCAGCTTCACATTGGAGAGAGAAGCCCTGAAATGTCCAGTTCAAGATCTAAGACACGCCGGCTCTCAGCAGGGCCGGCTCTGGCCTCCACCGGGTGCAGCTCATCCCCTCTTCTGTGTCACACTCGCTCAGCATCACTGTTGCTTGTCAACTTGCAGAAATGTCTCTGTGCTTTCATCAACCCTTGAAGGTGGGATACCACCCTGCACGACAGGGATAAGTGTTGAGTTACTGCCCTTTCCCGAAGACCTCTACCAAAACACCTATAAAGAGCAAACAAGTAGCAGGGACTTCGGTAAGAGAAAGGGTAGCTGGTATTTATTAATAACAAAATTAATTATATGTGTATAGTATATATATTTATAAATAAATGTACATGTATCTACATAAATAAAACTATAAAAAGAAAACAATTGTACTCCTTTGATCTAGTGTCCTATGTCAACTCTCCTTAGGACAGAGACCCAGGGAGACTTCGTATGTGTTTGTTTGTCCAGCACGTTGGTCCAAAGAGGCATCGATCTTGGCAAGAATCTCTCATTGATAGTATTAAATGAATAATATATCGCATGTTTGTGTCTTAATGCTACAGTCATACACTCTGGAAACCTTAATTTGCATAAAGGTTGTAACCTTGAATTGGTACTTGTTTAGGTATTTTCAAAAATAATTATTTAATATTGTTGTTGTTTGACCATTTTACATGTCCTGTTTTATGTTAACAATGAATACTTGGGCCATTCAATTAGTAGTTGCTGTGCAAATGAGTACTTCTCCACGTTCATATTATTTTCATTTGGCAAGTTCTCAGAGGTAAGTACATTATAGTGAATCTGTCTGTTTATAGCCAGTCAGCTGGACATCAAGATAAATCTGTTAAATGTCTATTTAAAAAAAAAGTGTTTGCCTGGCATTAGGTGGATTCACTTTCTCTGAACACTTAACTTAGCACTAATATGGCTTGTACTGCCCTTCAACGCCGCCCTTTGCATTATCACTGTTAGAGGCAACAGCAAAAAGTATTTACACAACATAGGGAAAAAACCCTCCAAACTCTCTAATAATGAGAATAACCTTAGTCAAGGATATTTCTCTGAGAATTAATAACTAGCTGGGGTTAATGGTCACTGGCTTCACCTTAGGCCCTCAATTAATCCCTGAACCTCAATTGTTATTACCTAATTGACTTAGTTTCATTTCATTTTAACATTTCAAAGTGATCTTCCTAAAATCACACTGACAGAGTAACGTGGTCTCTGTAGATGTGCACTGACATGGTTTCAATATTGTTACTTTGTCTCCATACACTTGCATTGACATTTCATTTTGTTTTGACATCGCAGTGCCACATCTATGGATCTGTGCAGATGACATGCGATTGTTCAGATTAGGTGAAAGCCTGTCCAGGAGTGAGGGCAGGCAAACACCTTACACAGGGACACGATGCCAACTAAAAGCTACTAGGTAGAATTATTTTTATCATGGTGAATGATTGTTATCATTGCGAATATGTATATTGTGAAGGGAAAAAAGTCAGATAAAATTTCACTTGAAATCTTGCTGTTTTTCTTAAAAAAACAAACAAAAACCTTTTCACTTAGATCAGCTTAAAAACCTAGCCTGAAAAAGAAACCAGATAAAGTATTTAAAAAGAGGTGTTTTGATATTACCATTTCACACTTATTTGAGGCTACAAATAAATTATGCAAATCTCGTGTGTTCCAATAACATAATATCAACACAAGTAGCTCAATACTGTAAGATGCAACTCTAAATCAAGGAATCCTTATAAAAATAGGGCATCAGAATGAAGTCTTTTTATTATGTGGAAAAGTTTTTGAAAAGTCTTTTGAAGCTCTTTGATCCAGGTCTGAAATAATTTTGGTAGATTACTATTGTACGAAACCCATAATTTATAGTAGCTGACCTAAGCTGCTCTTTGTATAACAGCCATATATGAAACAATAGCAGGAAAGTGAAAAATGCAAGGGGAACTAAAACCGCTCTGTTTATTATTTAGCTCATAATTACATCTTCCTTATTTAATCTTTTGAATCCTGGCATGTTCTTAATAATACAGGTTCAAATAATATTTACTATACACAGGAGAGTTAGTTTTGAGTAACGCATTTAGACTATCCAAACTTTGTGTAACTTGTGACCTTTCCCTAACCTAAGCGAGGTCTATTTTATACAGATCGCACTAGATAGACGGTTTCTCTATAAATGGTGAAGTTGCTGCCAAGCTCCCATTGTTAGCTAGTTCATTTTTCAACAGGCACACTTTAGGTTCCTATCACACCACTGTAAAGAGCAAGCCCTTGAGGTTTCTTCTTTTGTCAATGTAATAAAATGGTTATTTCTGAATAACCTGCAAATCTGCAATAAATGGCCCTTTGTGACTTAGAATAACATGACAGGAGGAATTTTATGTTTTGTTTTTGCAGTCAGCCTCCTATTTTATTCCATAATATTAAACTAATACTTGAGCAGTATTTGTCTTAACGTATTTATAATCTCATCCTTGAAATAATGCATGTTTCTAACAACTGTTACTCTTGCTCTGCATTCACTGCCTAGCTGCAGAAGACTCCTTCAGAAGTTCTCTAAATAGTGAGACGACTTCAGCTGAAGTAAAGGAAGATTCAAGTTCAATTCTGTGTACTTTCTGTTGACCCTTGAGGAGTTGTAATCAACTCTGATAAATAAGAAGAACCTGTAGGAGGTACAAGCTCTTGCCAGAAGGACTTTGGTTTGGAAACAGGGAGCTAGCCATCTTCTCCCTTCTTAGCCATGTAGATTTTGGCACAGGAGGAAAGCTAAACCTTTGACTTCAACAGACCTCCCTGCAGAAGTGCTGCGCAAGCAAGGCATGAACTTGCAGAAAGCAAGTCTCCTTAATGAAAGAGACTGCTGTAACAGCTAAATTCCTAATGTTGGCAATGCTTATTCTCTAGCAGCACAGATGCACTCTTAACTTAGTTCTCTGTGCAACTCTACCCTCAATACAGGAGCGACTATACTGCACTACTGCTCTGCTCTGTGGACATTCCCAGCCTGCAGAAATGACCCATATTTCAAACAAAGAGAACAAAGAAGAGGATCACAATGCTTCTCAGTTACCATGCAGTGTGGAAATGTGAGGACACTCCACCTGGTACCTAAGGCTGCTACTTTAATTAGAGTAAGAACAAAATTGCTTGAGATGGTGGGTGAGCCCAAATGCATACAGAACTGGCAACAGCACTCTTCAGATGTAGTATCAGAAGGCAGTAAAAAACATAGGACAGACTTTTCAAAGGGGAAACAAGGGCAAATGAGAGGATGCTGAACAAATAAAAGTGAAATGGTTAAAAAAGATGGAAAATTACAAGGGGAGGATTTAAAGGCAAATGGAAAGAGCCAAGAGTAGTCTTCTGGGTAGTTTAGATGGTGGAGAAATCCAAAAGCAAATACCAAGAAAAAATGACTTTTTCAATGAGTGAATATAACAAAACAGGATGAAAATTATTCATGAACTATCAGTACTATTAATGTGATAAAATAGTAATGAGGTAAGCACAGTTAGACATTTCATCCTGTTTCTTCAGCTTTAGCTCAGAGGTTTTATTCTGCTCTGAGGTGGCTTTAGGGAAAGACTATTAAACTCATACTAATAATGTGTCCCCAGCATACAGGAATTGTAAAAAATGTTTTCTTTTTATACGAGAGTGTGACCCACCATTGTGCTTCCACATTGGAAGTTTTACTTCCCTGTTCAACACAATTACATCAATTCCTAAAGCTCAGAACAGGCCTTATTACAGTGCTTGTAAGAGCAGATGCTTGGCAAGTCTATATATGCCAGTGAGAACATCATTCAGTTTTATGCACACTTCTGTTTTCTGGCTTGGCATAATTCATTAGCACACTCTACAGAACACTCCATAAAACTGGATTCGGCTTTAATGTTAAGGTTCTACTGGCTACAGTGTTGTTTAAGAAAACAAAACCAACAAACAACCACAAACAAATAGTTCTTTTTAATACTAAAGTTGATGTTTTACATCTGATAAACAGAGAAAATATACAAATGAGGGTTTTTTTCAAGATACAAGTAGGAATAACAAAGTAGTCTTAATTTTTTTAATGTTCTGCTTTCAGCGTTTAAAATAGTGACACAGTGTAATTCATGGAGTGGCAAAGCTTGTTTGGTAGCGTGTAATGAAATTAGTACAGTATGTACACTTTTGTGGCTTATTTCCTCCTCATTCTAATACAAAGATTCTTAAAGGGTGCAGTATATAAAGATGAGGTCAAAGCTTTGATTAAAGACAGCTGCACTGCTTTCCAACCTGTTATGTCACAGCATTAGGTAGAGGAATAAATAAACAAATACAAGCCTAACCTGATTTATATATGTGTCCCCACATAAATTTGTTTAATGTAAAAACAAATAAAGTAAAGCTTTGATGGTGGTTGAGCAGAATTTTCAACATCTGTGCAGATAAATTTAATTTATTCAAAAAGAAAAAGCAGCATTAGTGCATCATGTAAAAGCTGATTTAAATGATTTCATACAACAGAAAGCATATGCACTATCTAAAACAAATTCGGTTTGCCCTTAAAACCCATTTCACTCAGACAATCATTACTTCTGAATTTTATTTTATGATAATGTTCAGTTATTTCTTCTTTTTCATTCTTTTCTTGATTTTACACATTCCACTAACGAAACCACAGTTACAAGTCCCAGGGGCAGCAACACCCTAAATGCAGCTTCTGTGTAGCATCAGGCAGGTACAAATTCACAGATTGCTTCTGTGTATCTTTACAGGCAGATCCTTAAAGCTGGTCAGGTAAAATAAGCTAAGCACAATGCCTTAAATAGTTGAACATAAATGGGTTACAGGTGTTTGAGTATTTTTTTAAAAATAAATCTTTCCAGTATAACACATTCAAATCCAGGAAAATAATCTCTGTGCAACAATAACTCACTGTAGTGGAGCTACACCAGCTTATCTCTGCAGCAAGGGACAGAGTACTAGGAAGGCTACAGATATTTTTTCCTGAAAATGAAAGATTAGTCCAGGTGATAAACTCCTGGCTGAAACTTATCCAAAAGTGTTAAAGTGAGAGCTAAAAATTCAAAATAGAAATACTATGTATGCATCTGAAAACTATAGCTGAAAAAAAACTGGATAGGATTAATATGCTTTCAACTCAAGGCAAGACTGCAAAAAGTCTGCATGTGATTTTTGAAATCATACAGGTCCACAAAGTATCACCTCAACTGAAAAAAGATGATGAATATGCACCATAATGTTTTAAAGACCCCTTCCTTATGGAAGAGGTTATCAACTTGTGCTTTAGGGAGACTGTTATCACACCTTTAATTCTACAACAGGATCCATACCACTGCTTCTCTGAAAAACTGAACACAGTGAGCATACACGCAAAACACTCATTGACTTTTAAAGATATTTTTTCCTTTCCTGAATGCCAGTTAGCAAAGAAAAGAGTATTAAAGAGTGTCAAGCCCAATAAGCTGCTATCATTAGGAAACCTTTAAGTGCGAGCACAAACCTGAGGCCCAACACTACCCCTCTGAGTGGCAAAGAGGATGGAAATGGAATTCCGAGATTGAACTCCTCAAACCCTCAAGCAATGCGAACACCCACCTCAACATACCTCTGATCTTGGGGGTTCCAACAAGAGAAGAACAATGCTCTTACAAGAAGAGATAAGTATGCAGGAAACATGCCGGTTTGTGTGCTTTATTTGTCTTGTGGAACAGATCCAGCATGAAGCACTGTTTTATCTTTTTTTTACTCCCCTTCTTCAACACCAGGATGGTAATCTTCTTCAGAAGTAACCCACATATAAAGCTTCTGCACATTGTTCTTCTGGACTTCAGTATGCCAGAAAAGTGCATGTTACAGTACCTACAGGGGTCAAGACAGGTCCTTCCTTAAAGTCAGTTAAAAGAAAAATTCCTAGGTATAGATTCCCTGGGGGGTTGGGAGGAAAAGACAAAACACAAGTTATTTTTGAGTCATTAAACTCCTTATTAAAAACCCCACAAAACTAACCCCAAACTTTACAGGCTCATATACATAAAATACATTCTTGCTCTTCACTTTCACTCTCCCTAAAAATCCCCTAACTTAGATTATTTTTTAATTGTTAACTTGGGATTCCATTGTTGATTTTTGCAATCACAGAGTGACAAAACACACATACCAATTATTCTCTTGAAATCTGGTTATTTACTGTAACAGCCAGGACTTACACAATCCTGTCTTACCCCTTGGGCTTTATGAGCTATGCATTACATGGTTTAAGCCCGAGAATAACAGTCTTTACCAATTTTCCACATCAGTGTAGGTGTTTCAGTCAGATCACTAGCACTGAATAAACTTGGGAGTGAAACCATAAAACAGCCACTTGTTTTTAAAGGTGACTTTGTAACAGGGATAAGAACTGGAAGTTGCACCTTTCGGCCTCTGCATTTTTGTCTTTGTTTAGAATGCTAGAAGAACCCATCCGGAAGGAAGAAAGATTATGAGTATCTAGAAACTAGCTGTTTGACAGAGAGAGAAATGCTGATAATGAGTGGGTTGTGTCTGTCTTTTTTGGCTGATCACAACAGAGGTCTGAAGCAAAACAGAAACTCTTGATATGTTTGTGTAAAGAGGCAGTAGCATAAGGGCGGGCAGCAGGAGTTCAGCTGAAGTTCAGGGCAGATGCTGCCATTAGTTTACACTGCAGGAAAGTAAAATTGCTTCCGGATTTACCTCTTCCTCCCAACATCAGCACTGAGCCATGCTGTGTCGCAGAGTCACAATGTCAGTAGGAAAGCAGTCTTTTAGTAGAATACCACGTTCGCGATGGCAGTCCAGCTCTTCAATAAATCCATACCAGTAGATGACTAATCCAGGGCCAAATCTATCAAGCAAAAGGAAATGAACATAGGAGACTGTTAGGTGAACTTTAATTTCCCACCTCTGTGATTCCAACACAAGTAAATCTGTTAATTTTGCTGCTAAATTGGAAGAAGTATTTGACCTCCACTTAATTTTCAAATTTTAATCAATGTTGAATTGATATATGTCATTAATACCTGATTCCATGTATAAAAATGCCATTCAGAGACTCAAACAATCCACATGAGAGTTTTGGTTTCTTTCCTTTGAATACTCTGCACATACCAGCAAAAAAAGACCCATGCTTAAATATTAAATAACATTTAGTGACTTGGATACATACAGAAGTCTCTCTTGCTGTGCACTCTGCTGCTTCAGATGTGGGCGTGCAGGCATTAAAAATGCCAGGGTTTACGCAAGTCCCAGTTCATGCAAATTACAATACCATGAAGGTAACAATGAATCCTTAAAATACAATCTCTACAATGAGCTATTATTCAGGTAATTATTAACATAAAGCACAATTCAGAAAGAAATAGAAAGTTTCTCCTGTAACGTCTCTGAAACGTGCCTCAGGAATTCCTCAGATATTGCTAACTCTGACTGATCCCCACCAGGCAACCTCAGGAAGTAGCCCCATGGACTATTTTACCCATCAGGAAGTTCAGACCTTCAGGCTGGGTTCATAAAGAAGTAATCACTATCAATCACTGTGTACTGCGATATGTTTTGCACATCAGTTTCACGTTTTTCCTACTGAGAGCACTTAATTAAAGGGCAGCACTACTTTTGGTGTAGTGTTGCAGGAATTTTACAGTGAAATCATAAATTATGAATGTTGGGTTAGTAAAAGGATGTCTAAAAACAGAACTGCTTTCTGTAGTCTAACATTACAGCAGTCTGTACAACATTAGGCCAAAAAGCTTTTTCTTTCCTTGATTTATTATATGCTGTAGTGAACTTGCCAAAAACAACAGTGCAGGATGAGCTGTTAGATACCGTCTGTACAAGAAAAAGTTCAGTAGAATGTCATGTAATGGTTTATATGCAGAGCTGTGCTCAGGACTCAACCAATATGGTAGCCAATTTTTGTTAATGTTTAATTATAATAAAAATGTGTTGGGGGGGTGCACAGTAATCTAAATGTCCACTTAGCAGACAACACAAGCATTCAAAACTGTGGGCATTGCCAGACCGGCTTCATCAGGGTGGTTTCTTTCCAACAATGGAGGGAAAACTTTATTTGATGTGCTTATGTAATGGAACAGGCATCAAAGGAAGAAGAAACCCCTGTGGCTTCCTCCTGCAGTTTCAATTAGATACGGTAGTCTTTTGCCCCAAACTGCTGCATTGCGTTGTAACATTTCGGTTTATGGCTACTACTCTTCAACCTAGAAGTGTCCGCGGTTTAGTGGCAAAGTAAATTACCCCTCGGCACAGCTGAGGCGATGCTAGCAAATGTGCTTTTTCCAACTGAAAGATGATAATCGAAAGCGGAAAGGTTAAAACTCTGACAAATGCAGCTATACTAGGTAGTCAAACATGTTTAGCATTGAATAAAGCAGAGACTAAAGAGTGGCTCATACAGAAGGACAATGCTGCCTACACCCAGTTTCCAAGTTTTCTCTGGCTAGTCAACAGCTTCAGCCTCTACTGTCTCTCCATTTTCCTTTGCTTAAGCTCATGTGGGGCCAAGACGTGCACGACCTCACTGTACCACGGAGACCTGCTAGCTTAGCTGTAGCAAGGAGCAAATAGCAAGTGAAGCTAAGGACTGATGCTCACTGCCTCCGGTGAGGGACAGTGATTTGCTAATGCAGGATGGGCCTACTTTTGTTATTTCACAGACTATGTATCTGTTCCCACATCAACTAAACACAGAAAAGGGATAATTGGGTGGGGATGTACTTATGTACTAACCAAAGTTCTTTTAAAAGCAAAAATCCCCAGAAGATAGGGAGCAGACCTTACACTTCTAATAGGCTATTTTACGCAAGGCAGAAGCTTTGAAACGTACACAAGTACTTACTCATTATGAATGCATGTGTCAGGTAAAAAAATCTTGCTGCTAATGAGCAGCTGCTCAGCCCAAGTTTTGGAAGGGCTCATTTTGCTCTATGTGGCAGTCTGAACCCCCTATCCACCACAAAATGCATGGGGCACTGTGCTTAAGTAATTTGTTAAAATTTTTTTTAAATGGTAATTTTAATAAAATTAATATTTTGAGATGCCTTAAAAGGCTAATTTGTGTCTTTCTAGCAAAGCACAATTTTTCAGCAGTATTTTGTGCTTAAAAAATTATGTTCAGAAATGCCAAATTTGATGATAAAATATATATACAAGAACATCTGCATACCATTAATTGCAGGAGCAAGTATGTCTTTAGCATGAAAACATCCATCAATCCTGTTTTTGACTGGGCTGTTATAGCAAAAGTATTTGCCCTGTGCCGCCTAGATTGTACTTTTTTCCACTATATTGTGTCATTCCTTCTATTATAGCTCTATATCACACAACCCATATTTATGATCATATAAAAAACATATCATACTTTTCTCTAAAAACACTTAAGTGCAGTACTTAAGACCAAAATTAACTTGTTGGCATATTAAGCATTTGCCACTGACTATCAGGAACTCCTGCTGCTAAGTGCTAATTTCTCTCTCATTAACGCCCAGAGTTGGCAAATTACAAACAATGCCACTGGTTAATTACTGCTGCCTTAATTTGAAAAGACACTTAACCTTTTTGTGTATAGGGGATGAGGTAGGGAAGTCTAACCTAGAAGAACTATCGTTTTTATTTTGACTCCTTCCAGAGTGCGGATATGACACCAGGAACAACACAACTCAATGCTGTCAATTACAAAGTAAAGCTACAAATTTATTTCTGCATCAACTGTAACATTTAACATGTTAGTGACTAACCTGGTTTACACAGGAGAATAAACTAAAATGACAGAATGCTTACTCAGCATTGCTATGGAGAGGGGACTCACCTAGTAGCTCTGAGGAGGAGAAAAAAAATTTGAAAGTACCAAATGGTTCTAAAACTATATAGGTATGGTACATAATATAGGCCAAGTTAACCTATTTCATATGGAAGACATACTGGAGAAAGTTCAAGCTTAAAACAAAAATCAAGCTTAGAATGTGACAAACTGTGGACTCCTAAGGATATTGTTCTTACTCAGAAAAATTGTATAAATCCCTAAAAATGTGCTTAACTTGTATTTTTCCTCCCCTGTCTTTTGTTCTTACCCTGAAAAGCTTAGGTGCAAAGGAACGTAGCCAAAAGTTATAGAAAACAGCAGCTTTACCTATTCCAGTGACACAATTACTTTTAGAACTTTACTTTTATATGGAGGTTTTTATTAAAGCGGAAAAGGAATCCCAGTAACTAAGGTTTGGTTAATTCCATGCAGTAAAACTAGAATAAACAGGAAATATAGAGGCAAGCTTCCTTCAGAATATAATAAACATGGCAAGTGAAAACTGTCTACAGAGGTCGCACCAGGTTACTTAAAAATCAACCAATAAACATGTAGTTATCATTACATAAATCCTGGTTTAGTCATTGTCTAGGTTTGACATTAGAAGTTGTGACTACAAGGCAGCCAAAGCCAACCCAGCCGCACTTTAGTGCGGGGTCAGAGTGCCAGAATTGTCCAAAGGCAGGTAGGCATGCTTACAACTCTGTGGCACGGCAAGAGAGAGCAGGATTGCAGAAGACCATGGATTAGTTTGGGCCTAACTTAGGCTTGACGTAGAAGACTAAATTTAGTCTAAGTACTAAGGGCAGCAGATGGTGTCTTTCAAAGAATCAACTGACGCATTTGAGAGAGATCCTGGAGATAGTAAAATATACTTTGAGTATAGTTAAATATAGTTACAATCTCAACAGTGCTTTAGATAAAACTTATGTCTGATCGTACTACTCTAAATAAGTCAGCTTTGCACTAATTTAAGAGCATTCAGAGGACCTTCTGTACTGGCTTAATGACACCAATTTTGAAAGAAGCCCATAGGTAAAGGAGTATATAGATTTGTACATCAATAATCCTAGGACACTGGGCTTTGGTCTTGGAATGGAGTTTCACAGAGATATGCTGAAAAGCCAGGAGGGTAAAATTCAGGTAGCCCAAAGCCAAATGATTCTTCTTCTTAAAACACCCAAACAAAACCCCACATCTCTGTATAAGCCAAGGGATCACTTAAGAAAAAAAAGGGAAAGAAAATACTAAGTAAAATGTGAATCTAGGTTTAACTTGCCCTCCAGTTGAACCAGTTTCGTGCTAGAAAAGAAAAAAGACTTTTATTTATTTATCAAAGTATCCTAGTAGGCTCACACATATTCTACTTCACTTCAAGAGAAACTACTTTCTAGTAACGTCTTTTCTTCTGGAATGCCTGTGTGGGGTCCATAGTAGCTTCTAAGGATTTGCCTAGACATGTGGCTGCTGTGAGTGGATTTTTTCACCATCAGAAAGCCTTGCATGTGGTTTTATGAAAAATGTATTTTCAACACACTGCTCGATACTGAGCAGAAATGTAAAACATCTTGCAATTGTTTTTAAATAAATGTTCACTTTATTTATCCTTAGTCTGTTTGTTATAGATGGGTTGTATGCATCTCAGCATAATGTAAATAATTTTAATTCCAAGAGACTCTCATAATGAAATGCTGGCATATGAATTATTATTTCTAATATGCATGTATTTAAGCAAATATTTTATCAAACAGATTCAGATGAGTATTCATGTTATATGAAAGAGTAACAGTCTACCTGGTTGGTGATTTTAATTATGAAGGTCACATTGGAATGTGCCTTTGAAGGACTGTGTTCTGGTCCCTCGCTTTTTAATGTCAGATCGTCAACAATGCCAGCTAAAAAGCTGGCTTTGTTTCCTTGCTTTTGTTTTTAAATATCAAACAAATTAGAGCATTACCACTTGCACATCACTACTTATTTCCTGGGAAAAGGGAATTACAAAAATTCATAAGTAAATTATTACATTCTAAGTCAATTTAACACGGTTCTTGAGAGTCACAGTTGTAAGTAAACTGGTTTTAACTGTAATACTAATAAACCCTGAAGATATAAGAATTAACCCCCCCCCCATCTATTAAGTTTACTGTTTAAGGACTCACAGCTTTATTTTAGTGTACTCATAGAAGACTCATTTGTGTCAGTGGAGGGAATTTAGGTATTGGCAGAGATAGGCTAGTAGGCAACAACTGCAGACCATATTTTCAACTAAGGTCAAGTGGCATCAGTCAGCCAACTTCCTTACGTCTAGACCAGTTTACTACTGCTGATGACACAGTGTTATATATCTTGGCAAACATTTAATAGCCACTGCTCAGAAACTGACGTTGATTAGCAAGAAATTTTCCATTTAAACAGCTCTCACAAGCCTAGTTCAGAATAGTTTGTAACAAGGTATTTCTGCCACTGTTCATTTATATAGAGTTTTAAAATCAAATAAAGGTACTTGTGCATAAAGACAGTGCATTTTAAAAACTCTGAATGCAATTTAAAGATAACTGTGGGGTTTTATTATCCCCATCACTTTTTAAATCCTCCACACAGTTTTGTGATCCAGTGACACACACACACTGATTTAAATAAAAGATACACTGATTTAAATAAAAGATGGCTTCAAGGCATTACACAGCACCTCATTTCTTTGACTTCACAAAATCTGATCGAAAGAAAGAAAAAAATTCCAATACTTAGTAAAATCAAGTAACTGAATGGTATTTTTTGCTTTAAAAATCTGATCCTTAACCTGTAACTCAGAAGGCCACAATATTTTTGTGCCCAACTCCCTTAAGCTAGTTAATACTGTCTTCCTGCAGTAGCAACTGCAAAAAAATATATTTGCTTGCAAATGTGGCTCGGGAAAAAGTTTAGTAAGTTCTGATCACATACTTTTAAAGATAACAGGAAACTTGTCCACGGCACTAGCAAGCACTATATCAAGCCTCACACACAGAAGTCAGTGGCATATTATGTCTCAAGGACCCAGGCATCCAGTTTATGCTGCTTAAGGTAAAATTAAGTAAGTGAAACCTAATCTGCTTTAAGCTTTAACATTACCACAGTAGTTGGGGGAAGTCTTATTTTTACTGAGACAAGGAAAAAAATTAAAGTCTATTAATATTCTGAGACACCCATTTCCAAGGAGGTTTTGACTCAAAAGTGGGAATTTCTCTTGGGCTGAGAAAGGCAGGCATTTCCATGAATGCCAGATATTGATGTTATATGCAGTTAATATGGAAGTTGGAGTTGTCAGGTGAAAAAAAGGTGGATGGAAACTAGTATCGTGCCTCTGTCTCTATAGTCATGCCTCTCGTGGATATGATTAAATCTTAAGGTTTTTTTTGTTACACTAGCTGTCGTTTTATCTCTGCAATGAGACTATTAAGGCATCAGTCAAATAGTAGCATTTCATCAGGCTTATAATATGATTTAATTGCTTTTGGCATTTGGAGAAATAAAAACAAATCAAGTGATATTTATGTGGATATAAGAGACCGTTTAAAATATTTTAGAATTTTGCATAGCACATATTTAAAATGCATACGAATAGAATGCACCAAAAACTGTGCAAGTCACTGTCATTAAAATATTATAAATACAATATAACTTTTAGCTGCATAATACATTTTTAATAAACAAACTGTCGAAACACATTATTCACTTACACTTATTCATTCAGATCTGAGTACTGTTCTCCAGGCAAATAAAGGATTTTTATAATCCTCAATGACAAGTTAGGGTTTTTTAAAAATTTAGTTCTCATGGAAATTAACTTTTAAAAGCTATGATTAAATAACATTAAGTTTACACTGATTTACAAGGATCAAGGCTTTCTAAGTGAAGACTGATGCAGTGAGTGAGAGAGAAAACACATACTGGCTCAAGGCAGCTTGTCATTAAGAGAGCCTTGAATGAACTTTGAATTTCTCAAGTTTTGTTGGTTCATGTCCTAACTTCTATTGAAACATGTTATTTTGTTGTTTATTAATAGTATTCCAGATGCTTGTCTCAAAGTGGCTGTGTATACTTAAGGTGAAACTTTTTTTTTCCCCAGTCTTGGCATCTTCAAAATCAGGTAGATGCTTTGCACATCAGACTGTAAGGTTCTGTGCTGTAAAAGAGAGACTATAACGTGCCCCCTTATGCTGGCACTGCAGGATTGGGCTGATGTACTAAAAATTAACATGCTATTCACATCAACATTTCAGAAAATAAATTGTTAATCCTCATACTGCTGAACTCTTTCATGGAAATTACGGCCAAAATTGTCTCTGGGTTTAGTGGAGACCACTTGGATATGGATTTTGGAAAACAATGTATTTTAGCCGCCTAGGAAGTTAGTTCTAGTATCTACCTAAAAGAGGTAATAGACAGTGTTCCAGGTACCTTACTTGGTAATTTGCAGATAGGTCCAAGTCTCCCTGAAGGATCTTGCATCTCTTAACCATTTCAGTACAGGGCAAAGTGACTTCAGGCACCCTGGATGATGGGCATAACTAAGGAAAAGAAGCTTAACCAAAACAACTCAATCTGAAAGGCACAATGTAAGAAAGCTTTCTAAATCTTCTGTTTCAGAAGTTTCATAAATTCCTTTCTGATGGAGACAGTCTAATATTCTGTATCAGCTGTTTCATTTACATATTTGTCATTTATAATTCGGGGTTAGCACATTGTTTTACTGTACCTCTATAAGTGCATTAACCTGTTCCTGTTCAAAACAGCAACACCCTTCCATCCTGCAACATGCAATTTGACGACTAGTTTACTGAAGCTATGCTACTTCTAGTTAAGTTGTGCTACTTGTATTAACTAGTTAAGACGCTGCAAGAACGTTGCTATCCTTTGAAAAGGTGGGGAGAAAAGGTGGTTGTTTGCATTACAGAATTATTCCATATATTGTCGTGGGAAGCAATACGTTCTGATTAAACCCAGACAAAGAATGGTGCTTCCTGAGGTACTTGCTTGTTACTCAGTTTCCCTGCGAAAGCTTATGCCATCAGTTCACTCTCCGGAGACTTCTGAAGCAAGGCCACTATTGTTTGATTCTGCACATTTGAAGCTGTGGATCAGCGTTGAGAGGAGTTACTGAAGTTATTTCAAACATTTTGTTAAACTCGCAGCAGTCCTCCCAAAGGAACGCTTGGCTGCAAACTACCTCTTATCCCGGGTGACAGAAAACATGAGAAAAGCTTTTGAGTACAGTTAGATTGAGGTCCAGGCAGCCATAAGTGCTGGTCAACTCATGTTGCCATTAGGTGATTAATAGTTGTTTATTTTTAGAGCTGGAAGTAACAGGCCATCCTAAGGCCAGTGCAAGATGATATCTGAATAATCTGTGAGTGCCTCATAGTTTGCAGCAATCCTTTCTTTCTGTGCAGCTGTTTATCTGGTGACAGCGCTTGCCAGAGTGATAGGATATGCCAAAAGTGCATTTAACAGAGGAGGCAGGACTGCTCCCACAGCAATTATTTTTGTTTAATAATTATTGTAAAATAAAACCAAACTAAATGGAAAAGTTGTTCAGCAAATTGTGATAGCAAAAATGTTGATAAATGAATGCACTATATACCTGTGTGTTTAGCATTTGCTGAGTATAAATCTTGGAGGCAGCATTAAAGCTACCTCAAGACATTTTGAATGAATTATTAGACAATTCTGTATCTCTGAACCCTTATACACAAATATACAATAAAACAAACAGTGTAACAGATGAATTAACAAATGGAGGACAGCTCGTTTGGGCTTCCAACTTCCCAGATCAGAGAATTAGTCCAAGACCGGATAGTAAATCACAGTGAATACCTTCACACAATGTTGCTTAGCAGTTAACTGCCAAACACTATTGTGCATAATTGACAGGCAGAAATATTTTATGTGTGATGCTGTACTTAAATTTACTGTCTCTCAAAGTGTAAGTCACCTATCCATATTAAACAGGGAGCAGATGAAAAGGAAAGTACTACGTCTGCTGCCCACTGCCGTGGCACCTGATGCCCACCCAAAGGAAAGCAAACACCTCCTCTGACCTGGAATGTTGTTACCACCTTTGGAATCTGCTGGCAAACTGTAGTTTTACCTGGCATTCACTCTTTTCACTGTGAATGTATCACTTAGGTCTAATGCCTGAGGCCCTTCAGCTTGTCTCCCAGTTGATACATATACCCTGTATCTGCACAATTCAAGTTGGCCCTGCCCTACTTCATATTTGAGAATAACTTAATATTTAGCTGTTATTCAGAAAAAGAGTGCATCCTGAGATGTTTGTCTTTAAGTAGCAACTTATGTCGCCTGCAAAATATCAAGTCTTTCAGAAGACTACAAGAACATTTCATGTGGTTTTAGGTGGAGACTATTCTAGAGACTTTAGGAGACTATCAAGGCAATTTGGAGAATTACTACATTCATTATTACATAAAGTAAATGCATAACTGGGGATATGCAAAGAAATCTACCTTCCTTTTCCACAAGGAACAGCTTTTTGCTTTCTGTCTCCTTCAATTTATACATACACACACACACATACACACATGCACACACTCTTTATTTGTGTCTGTCAGCCAAAACCAGCTCTACTGCATGGACCTTCTGAAAAATTCATAATGCTATGTAGATTTATTTACAAGTTATTTGTTCTTTCTTAGTATATACCATCACTAGAAACAATTTCATTTCAACTTTCTTTGCTTACTATGCACTGAACCTTTCCGGGCTTGCTGTGAAGGTACAGAATTCTGTTCAAAAGGAAGATATACAAATGTACATTGCCATGTAAGTGAGCCTAGATGGAGGGAGAGGAAGAATCGGAGGAAAATGCTATCGCTTGTGAAGGTTTAAAAGCAACAGCAGATTAGTTGAGATAGCCAGTGACATATTACAATCCATGTCTGATGAGAATCGAGCCAGAAGTCTGCAACACGATAAAACTGCATTAGTATGAATATTTTCCCTCATATAATTATATGCTGAAAATAGTGGAAGACAAGTTGGACTCCATATTCTAGTGGTTTTTTTTTTTTAATCTTTGCCATGCAATGGCTAGATCAATCTTCTGTCAAGTCACTTACTCTGTATATGGTATTTGTATGTTAGCTGTTCCCAAAGATGGTACGAAGGTTATTATCCCAATAGCCACAAGGCCTCTGTGTTAAATATAGCAAAATCCTTTTAGACAAATTTAAAACAAACTGAGAGTGACTAAAGGGTTTTTTTTTCCAAAGGCCAGTATAATATATGCACCTGTACTGTTCAACTGGAAGACATTGTAAAAACTGCTGTATTGAAAATGGGAGTCTAATGTCATCAGCGGGTAAGATATGAATAAAATCCATGCAAAATGTTGCAATATTAACATTATGTGAGATACAAAGATTTTTCTCAGTTATTGCTGGTTTGGTGCCTGGTAACCATCACTGTTAAATATTTTTAACATTTTAATAAATAAGCAAAAGAAGAAAAAATCCATTAAGCACTGAAAACTTCTAGTACTGAATAATCATTTCACCTTAACTGTTTCTGTTAATCCTTTTTGTTTTATATGCAGTGTATTTTATAAAGGATCGTTGCTGGCTGGAGGTCTTCTAAGGGCATCAAAGACAGCACTAGCAGTCTCATTTTAAACAAAACAGAAAAAATATGAGTTACTGAGGTGCTAGTCCTGTTCAATTCCTGCTCCCTTTAAGACAAAAGCAAAACTAATAGAAAAGAAAAGCAACAAGAAGAAAAATAAAGAAATACAGCTTTTCCCTCCAAAGATAAATTAAGCTCAAGTAAGCAGCTTGGAACGTCATGAACAACCAAACACCAACCAGTTTTACCAACCTTTCTGAGACTTGGCTAACTTCCACTTGAGCACAGCTACCTTGTTTTTTGGTTCTTACATTGCCTAAAAGCTCCGAGTAAGTACATTAAGTGATAAGATTAGTATCTGTCATGAGCAGCTGTCTTTCCCTCTCCCTTGTCAGCCAAAAATTGCAAGGGTTTTTTTTGTTTCTTATTTAAAGCACTTATTTTCTGGTGTTCTCACTGTATTTGTGATTGCAATGCCAAAGCATGCCATACGTTCAAAACGTAATGAAGGACAGAGGTTAAAAATGGTTCCTGAATTCCATGGTTGCTGTACTCTTACAAGAATGTCTCAAGAAAGCTGTCTCTCACAGAAATCCACTTGTCATGAACAGCCATAATGCAGCTTAAGGAGAGGTGCTAACATAAGGTTTCCATCTGCTCCAACCTCAGCACAGATCACTGAATATGTTGAAGATGGGAATGACACCTTCAACTTTAACTGTGTAACGGAAGCCCAATATAGACAATAAAAGATACTTAAGATACCTTTCTTGTCAGTCCCCTCAGTTTATAGCACTCTCTCTTGCAAAAGAAGGGGGTCTCCCTGTCCAGTCAAGCTAGACCATTGTTAACTGGGAAGCAAAAAAAAAAAAAAGAACCAAACTCAAAAGAAAAATGAAAGAGAAAAGTAGAGTCAATAAATAAGTGAGGAGAACAACTGCACCTCATTGAATTAAACTCAGTCAACATTTAGGCAATTTGACCTATTTCCTTCTACTTCTAGGATCTCTTCATACCAACACCTGACTTTTGCCAAAGACCTGAAAATCTCTTACTGCACCTTTGAGGCATCATGTTTTTTACAAATTAATATTTCTACACTTGAGATAACTTTTACACATAGTTTTCCGTAACTGAATTGATTTAGAGGTAGGCCTCTACCCAGGTAGAGGTAGGCCAAAACCCAGCTACCCAGTCAAAAACCCCAGCTGCCCCGTACTCCTTCCCCACTCAGAGGTATCTGGCAGCAAGATGTATAAACGGAGGCAGGCATATACATTTTTTTCCTCAAGCCTCCCTAGGCCTAACGCACTAGTATGAACTGGTAAGGGAAAACCTGCACTGCTCATACAGGTATTGTATTTTTGCTGACGGTAAATAGGACTTCCACTTAGAGACCAGAATCTCTCTCCCTCTCCACAACTGCTAAATCCACATTAACATTTTTAAAAGCTATTTCTAAAGCTATACCAATAGATTAAACATTATTTTTAGTTAAGTTCAAAGAGAAGAAAGAGTACAGCTTTGCCTGCTCTACCTGATTTCACTATGGCAACAGTAGAAAAACGGTAAATTCAGGAGATTAAGAGAACTCTAATTCCAGCTGAACCAGCAAAAATAAGAATTAAAAATTAATTTATAATTTCTTGATTACCTACAGGCACTTTTGAACCACTCTTTAATTAAAAAAAAATCAAGTCAGACACATATAAAATGATAGAAATGGTACAGAACAGTATAGACCGGCTTCTATTTGCTTAAGTAATGTTTCCACTTTAATGTACTTATTTGCTCTCACTTGCTTAACACTGCCAATATTTCTACGGTGCAAATTTATGGAAATCTGACTTTAAAGAGCTTTGTGGTACTGAGTGATTTTTAAAATTTTTTTTACATACTTAAACTGAAGTGACTTGATGAGATTCTGGAATAAATGAAATATAACTGAGTAGTATCTAATGATGTCTTGTGACATGCTGTGAGGTAACACAGGCAGTAATGTGTCATCGTTGTGGGTAAAATAATCTGATTGCTTTTACGTTGGTTTACTTTGCATAAAAGTCTGTCCCATGACTATGAAAATGATGGATAAAACCCGATAGATCTGTAAACTTTTTCCATGGGCATTTAAAGACAATTGTACGTTTGCAGACTACCTTGCTTATATATCTGCAGGAGTTGGGAGACTGTGTAGTATTTATGTTAGAGGAACCCAAAATGTATTCCACTTTTTAGAAAACAAAACAAATCCAAACCAGATATTATATTTGGATTGCTACTGTGTAAATACATAACAAACAAAATCTAATAGAAGAGCAGATATGGTGACAGTAAAGGAAAACTTTTGCCTTGTTGATATCACTGTCTGGCAGCCATGACCAATCTTAGCATGTTTGTTGTCTTAAATAGTAAAGATCCAGAAACTAAAACAAACAACTTCTAGCCAGCGTTCAAGTTACCTACTTTTTTTACTGCAGATAACTATTCTGCTATATTGTATGCATGATCTGCAATTTAACTGTAACATGCCCAAAATATTGCTACAGTTGTTTTCAAACCTACGCGCAGATATACAGCCTGCAATAAAAAAAGGGTATTTCCCTTTGCTTTCCCAGAGGAAGAAGAAGGAATCAATCTGTGTAACAGCTGATCAGTAAAGGGATGCAAATGGAGCTAAGGAAAGGGCAAAATAATGCTATAAAGCGCTGGGAGAGGGATTTGCAGTAAAAATCTAGAAGTACTGTATTCCCTTAAAGACTTGCTTAGCCCTCATCTGTAGACAGGTCATTCAAGAAAGACATGTAATAGCCAGATAAGGAGTAAGGCTACTGCAACGTCCAGGGAAATGAACAGTTGCTCCCAGGAAACACTAGATGAGTTTGGCCTTTCCAGCCTCAGAGAGCAAAGCCTGGGAAGAGGTGCAGTTGTCCTCCACCAACGCATCAGGGAGATCAATGCTTTGGCTCTAGAAAATACTTCCAGTGAGGGCAGTGGGACCAAAGCACTTTAAATGATTTTAAAATCCCTCTTGGTAAGTTTAACAAACAGGCCATAAGACATGGCGTTTATGATAGCTGGGGACTAGATACAGTGACAAAATCTGACACGTTCCTAAATGCAGTACCAGAAATTAATAATAAAAAATACTCTCTCAAGCAATTTGAAATGATATCACCACTACTAACAAAATTAAACACAGACCCAAATGTTTCTTCCCTACCTGAGGAACAAAGACAAATGCCTGTATAAGACAATGTATATTTATAAAAAGAGATACAAGGAAGTTATTCAGAATGCAGGAAGATAGAGAGTTTTAAAAAAGGTAAGATTAAAAGGAATCTCCTTTTTGAATGAGCAATATGAATCTGAACCACTGTTTATTGCCCACAGACATAGCTTAATAATTTAGTTTTGATAAATAATAATGGACTACCTGATTTTTACTAAAAGTAACATCTTCAAATTACAAAGGTTCTCTAGGCTTGGAAGATAAATATATAAAGACAAGCAAACTTTTCTCATCAAAGAAGTACATACAACTTTTCTAATTTCTCTTTTTGTTTTTACAACACATACACACAACCCCAAGCTCTTCTGGTTCAGTGTTATCCAAGTTACTCTTGCCTAATCTTCAAGCCTAGAGCAAAGTGAACAATCAAAGATATGTTGAAAGAAATGTACACAACCACCAAACCTCAGAAATCTGAGTAATAGCTTGCCGCTAGTTCCCTGTTCTAGTTTTCAAGGAAAAAACATTTTATTATCTGTAAGCAATACCATACCAGTCACACTCTTCATTGGTTGTTTTTGGTTTTTCTTGTTTTTGAATTAATTTCTGGATTCCTCTTAAAGTTCTGATTGTAGTGTACATAGCTCATAAAAAGTTCCTGGGACCAACTGACCGTCTCCTCACCCTTGACCCATGTGGAGAAGTGGACTCAGAGTTGATACTGCAGTTCATAAAGCACAGAGCAAATCTAATGGTAAGTGAAGGCATAAAATTCTCAGCAGATAATTTTTACCTGTAAAGGAACTTCCTGGCAGAGACAAGTGTGACAGGTGGGCTGCCTACTCATGGAGTATAACGCAATGCCTGTCACCTCCAACAAACTTGCCCGCAGTAAAAATGGCTGAGTAGGGCTGAACGTTTTTGCTTACAGATAGAGCTTAACAGTAAAACTGAACAAAGCAATAGCAACTGAATCAAATGTGACAGCAAAACCACCATTTTATGCATGCACTTTATTACAGTTCTTAACTTCGTGTTTGTATAGCTAGTGAATTTATGCTTCAGCATGTCTAAAACTGAATTACAGAGACACACACACTGGTAATTTTCTGTACAGTAACCTACCAACTGAATGAGTAAAAAAGAGGGCTACTATTCCAGAAAAAAAAAAGAAGGTACACTCAAACCCTTTCTTGTCTTCCCTGTCCAGGCACTTAAAGAATGAAAATATTTACTGTAAGGATCAGCCATAAAGTGTCAGAAATTAGATTCAAAGTGTGAAGAAAGAACCACCTCTATCTACTTCCATATACTGCTTCTAGCAAGAACCCTTTTTATAGAAGACATCTTTCTGGGATACTTACCAAAAAAGTAAGAGGCATGAGAGATGAAAAAAAGTTTACAGAATATACTGTCACAGTGGATAAGTCTTTGTGAAGACAAAAATGTAGAAAGATATGTGAAGCAGAAGTGTGGTGTGAAATATCTGGACAACAATTAAAATCCAAAAATCCAAAAAGCATGATGTTAGAAAAGCAGACAGTTAAGCCACAGCATTCATTCAGCTTTAACTGGCACTTGCCAGCAAACTTGCAATGAAGGCTGATGATAAATAAATAGATACTAAATGATGACACCTAAATGTTCACCCAATTTCAGAAATATAAATGGTCTAAGGTAAGTTATATGAGGAACCATATAACTTACAACCACCTCTTCTGACTTTGTATGTAGGACTAAGTGAATTATTATCTGTTCTTAGGATTTTCCCATAAAACAAGAGAAAAAATTCAACAATTTTAGAGTACTATCAGATAGGTGAGTTTAAATATGAAGATCTTGATTTACAATAAATAGTTTATTTTTAACATTAAAATACCTTTGAAAATCATTTACCTTTTCTAAATTCCAGTGTTCCCACATGATTTTGAAAAATTCAGTGATTATCATGTTGGACTAACTTATAGTTAAATGGAACATGTCACTTTAACTTTTACATATTTTCATCATTCTAGATGCATTAGATTCTAATAAAAATTTTTAAGAGATTGCCAGAAAGGTAAGCTTTATAGTTTAGCTTTTTCAATGACCAAAAAGAAAAACAATCCATGAATTGTAAAGTTAAATGCCAGTTTTTAAAATAGTAATTGTAAGTAGTGAGCAAACTTGGTTTGGGATATTTCTGACTTATTAGTCTATGCTAACAAGGTCATCTTTAAACATATTTTTTTGTCTTGCCCAAAGACTAATTATTATAGTGCTACCTTTAGAATAAGTGAAGGGTAAATATTTGGCTCTCAAGAACGGTCTTATGGGAAATGTGTATTATGTTTACTGTTATTTGATGATGAAATGTCAACAGACTAAAATATTCTATAATAAATTATTCCATTCAATAACAGCATCAATAGTTTGCCTGATTTTAAAATACAATTTCACTATAATGCATTGAAAGAAATAGCATTATTGTAAAAGCCCTGCCATGTGCATTAATCCATATTAAACCACAAACCCCTAGCCCCCGCTTTAGTGTATTGTTAAAGGTCTGACAAACCCACAGCTACAAGGAAATTCAGAATCAGACTAAAAATCTTTACTTACCACTTTGTTTGTAGATATAATAATTCACTGACTGTATTAAGGATAGGCCAATAATTCTGAATTCCCTGTCTGTGTAGGTTTAATATAAAACCATGACAATAAACAGTATCTTAAAAAAACCCAGTGCCTAATGTTAAGGATGTTGTGCATACACACATATCTATTACATAAAACTGTTTATATATGTGGTCTTTTTTCAAAACGTGGGGGGCAAAATGGCTCTTATTACCTGACTAAAACACAAATAAAAGAATATTGACCGTTCAATCAAGAGTTGCAGCCATTGGACTGTATGATAGGAACCTTCCAAATACAGTTGAAGAAAATGTATCTCATAAATAATGCTCTGCCCATTAAGACAAAGATAGTCAACTGATAGTTCACAGGATGCAATACGAAAAAAGCAAGGTGGTCAGCATGATGACAAGGAAATTTTTGTAATAGTTTGAAATGAAGAAAAAACATTAATGAACAAAAAATTACTCTTTTCTTGATATATAAACTTATTTACTACTTCCAATTTTTTCCCCTGTTTTGAAGCATTCCATCTCATTCATGATTCCCTTACATGAATGGAAGGTAAACAGTTGCACTGAAATCTCTCATGACACTAAAACATCTCACAGTATTTTAATTTTTGGCATACATTGCGATCCGTACTTAATGGATCCTTCTTCTTACGTCATTTTGATTATATCAGCATGTATTTTAGTCATTGATCAGCAACTCCATTTGTCTTTTATATCACAATTTAACATCAATACAAGAAACAGGGTAAGATGCAAACAAAATGATAAAGAATTACTAAATAATAGTTGATCATGAATTATATTTGTGATGCATGACTTGTTGGTACTGGATTTACAAGTAGGTCATGAATGCTTCTTTGTACTGCACTCCCAGAAATTCAATAAAAGCAAGAAAAAGCTGCTTTCAGAATTTAAAAAAATTGCAATAACCAGTTGCTAATCACATCTAAGGATTATTGGTCTTTCTTACTAAGAAGTCAGGGGTGGACATTAGATGTCTCTTCACAGTTCCTCTTACCAGTGACTTGGTGATCTCAGGTGGATCTCTAGTAAACAGCACTTCTAATAAAACCCTGCTGTAACTGGAATGCTCTCAGAATTCAGCTTGGTCCCAGGAAGTTACTTTTCCAGTTGTTATTCCCAACTGTACAGACACCAGAGAAGCAGTGCAGAATCCAGTGTACCACTATTTGGCTGAGCAAAATCTGGAAACTCAACCCTTAACATTCAATTTGACATCACACTAAAAATGAAGAGTTTTAATGCAGAGGTTACCACAACAAAGGAACTCAACTATGTTTTGATTTAGCAACATTAAAATTTAGCCATTTTTGATCAAAATGAAACCCTTGAAATTTTTGAAGAAGAAATTTTTGATTTTAGTTTGCTGAAGGGTATTTCAGCATTAAATGTCACTCCTCTGCCCCCACCTTTCTTTTGACATGTTGGAATGTGGTTAGACTCCCTCAACTAATGACATACTATAGAAAAAAGTAGGAGATATGATCCTCCAGAGCCACAACAGCCACACACATTAAATACAGTGCATTGCAGGACTGAAGTTGTTGCTTTATTAAAAATTACATGAAAGAAAACATTTTGAATTCACCCAAATAATTGATATATTCTCAGCTGAGCTGAAGCAGACATTTCACTTTGACTTTTGTAGTAGGAATGTTGAAACTTATGAAAACTTTGTTCTCTGTCCAAACCCACCCCCAACAGCCAACAAAAATTCCTAAACAAATTTTCTGGAGTGATGATTATTTTTAAATAAAGGAAAGAATACTATAAAAAAATCAAATAAATAGGTCATTTTGATACCTGATAACCAAAAGGAATGTTTTGGCATAAATAGATTTATCTCCACTGCAATCTGATGAAGCTTTTCAAATTTTTAGTACTTGCTTATCTTTGTTAATACACTCAGGCATGCATATATCTTCTGAGAGGTCTGCTTTAATGGCTGAGCTTTAATGGCTCAGCTGACAGGAAATGGTAAAACACACCAAAAAATTACTATTAGTAGTCTGTTTTCCATGAACAATGCTGTCCACTTTTAGACCTCCAGAAATGCAAGGCTGATCTATATGTTAAAACAAGTCAAACCTAAAAAGTATAAAATAGGCAAAAACCCCCCAACCCCCACACCCACCCCAAAACTGGAGGCAAGTTGCATAACAAATGAAACATTTTCAGCCAGACAACTTTAACCCAGTATTAATTTTGCACTTCACTCTCTTGTCTTTTAACTTAAAGTTGTTTATAAATTATATGTGAAAGGATTCCTGGGGAATAAGCTCAGAGATAGAGCTAACCTGATATTTATGTATTGCTGTAGTAACATAAAAAAGGGGCATAGTTATACAGAAGTTTACATATACATGAATATATATGTATATATGGGTGAGAGAGAGTATGCTCATGATAGGATGCCCTGTGCTAAATTAATCTTGGCTAGATTTTGTTTTTCCTCATGACAAGGCAAACGTAGTGAGACTTGAGTAACTTTACAACCAACTCTGTGCACCATCCCTGCTTTCTAATCCATAAATTTTGCCTTCTGGACAATCTGTGTTAAAGGAATAAGGTTTGTTTCTCCCCACCCCCAAAAATATGAAGTATAAATTTATTAAACTGATTAAGGAAAAAGATAGGATAAATACAAATAATATGCCCTTCTCAGAGCAAAGTGTGACTGCTTTTAATTATAGTTTCATGGGATTTACCTGAATTCCATGAGGGCAAATGCTTTTGGTTTAGAATTAGTTTCATCAGGACTTCAATAGAATACATAAAAGGAATGGAAATTATTTGTTTTGAGGTATTTTTTATTTTTATTTGTTCTGTAAACCAGATCGATCGTACAACTTATTTTCAGTGCAGAAGTTGATTCCATATGTGCAAAATCAACATGAATATTGTAACACAACTTTTATTACAGGATAAACTGAATTTAGCAAGACATTGAGCTGAGTAAAGAGAAAGTTGTGTATTTTCTGAACGACTGACTTTTAAGAATAGAAGAATATGGAAAGCGCTGTTAAAATTGGTATTTTTATAATACATTTACAGCTTGGCAAAAACCCAACCATTCTTTGCTTTTCACACACTGACTGAAGTTCATTGCAAAATAGTTTTTTGCTTTCACTAACCAGTTTGGAAAACTAATTTGGAACTTTATTACTCTCCTGGCCAAAACTCTTAATTTGTTAGTCTGATTTTATCAATGGGTAGAGATGTTTTTTGTGTGCTATTACTATCCTTAAGCTTAAATAGCTTTCTCCTGACTGCTTAACCTCTGATGTACCTAGAGAAAAATGTATTTGCTCATATTTAGCCCACTTGCTCTTGGATATATTGGGACAAAACAGACATGATGTACTGCAGACTGTACTTCTTTTTTCCTCTATGGAAAGTGTCTGAGCATGTAAAGTGCTTAATTTGGAGGATAATACTTTAGTTGCTTTAAGGAGGAAAGTATAAGACTGTTCAGTATCTTCTAAATAATATACATTTAAACCAAAGTCAGTAAAGATTCACTGTAAGAGAAACTCACCTCATTTCACAGGATAGATTAGTAGACAATCTAAACTGTTGAAATATGAAATGTTCTCAACTTCAGTATCTCTGCAAGTTCCAACCTTATTATGTTGGTTATCCACAAATACTGAAGTATATAAAGACATTCAAACTCCATACACCTTTTAGCACATGCACGTTATAGAACCATTTAATGTATTCAGCTGGAATTAAGCATGTACCCACTGTCCTACCCACTGTAAATAAAAGAAAGTTGCTGTTCCTACAAACAGAATGCAATCTTAAAAATAATGTTGATATAATATAGAGTGGTGAAATACCATATTTATTGTTACAGTTTTTGTGGTTTCTGTGAACACGAAGCAATATAATATAATGTAATGTAATGTAATATAATATAAAATAATATAAATCTGACAACAGCCTACCATCTTTAAAATATTTTAAAAAATTAACTGATACCAAGGGGAAGTGCTGAGATGCAGACAAGAGTTACTTTAATATATCAATAAATTCAACCAAACCATTTTTTTTCCTGAATGAATGTAAAACACTAAAAACACTGTAAATTTGTCTTGTTTTCTTACTATGTGATAAAATAATGTTAGCTTATAGAAGCTAATTACTATTGTAATTTTTTTTACCATTACACTTGGTGTTTTGAAATGAGACTAGATAGCACCAGTGATAACAATGAAGCTCTACCATTTTATGTTAGCTACAGAATACATCCATGGTTTTTAAACCCAGCTTTCATCATACTGAGCTTGTTTTTCATAGAACAAGATTATTAATTTCCAGGTTCTAGACAGTTTCAAACTACTTCAATTTATTTAGAGAGCGGTATACTAATTTCCACTAGCTACAATTTGACTAAACCTAAACATGTTGTCTATTTTACATTTCACTGGCTAACAATAAAATAACCACTTTCAAATATAATAAATGATATTGAAATTGACTTTGTAGTCTACAGTGAGACTGAAGTGAGTGCTAAGTCTAAACATTTTCTAAAGAGCATATAATTAAATTTTAGGAAACAATTTTTTTAGGAAACAGTTTGCTTTGAGTAACACAACTGATTGAAAATAGGGCCTCATTTTTTTAAGTCATATGGCTATATCAAAGGGTTAATTTAAGCAGGAAAATAAATTGTTGACGTATGACCAGATAACATGAGACTCAGTAATAAAAAATGCAAGTCCCTCTTCTGCTGTTTCTCTTCCAGATTAATGAAACTTTTATGTTTGGTATTAAGTCATGTCTTGATCTGTTCAGTTACTCCTGTCAGGCTACCCTTCCACCCCCAGATGTTGGAATCCTGCTCCAAGATCACTATTTTTACTAGTGGGACCATAACAAGAACATATTGCTTTCACAGGTATGGATATGGTAGTCTGCCATGGAATACCCAGGCTGGAGTTAGGGCACGGACCTGAGGTGCATGGGCTAAAGGCAGGTGAAAACCAGACTGAAAATACTGCTGCTTCTCAAAACTGGTTGTAAGAAAACAGAAGCACATAAGCAGGAATTTCTCCCCACCTTTTTTTTCATTCCAGGAAATTAGTGTTCTCTGTCATGTTTACAAACTCACATTTCAAAATAGAAACCATACAGCACATGTTCTAGTTCACTTTAACACACCTGAGTCTTTCTTTACTGACATCACATTAACATAAGAAGGAGATAAGAATGTTGCTAGTAATGAAAAAGACGATCTACCCCCCAATCCAACCTTTTATTGAATTGGGCCTCCCTCCCTTTGTAGAAATTCCCGTTCCAGATATTTCAAAGGTAATGAGAGACAGTAATCATTCATGTTGGATTTTTTATACTTCTTTTTAAGCAGAAGCAGCAGACGCTATTCTAGCCCACTGGTGGTCCTCTATTGCTGACTGCATTTTCAGTAGATGATATATAAATGTGGTCACACACCCCCATGTGCTAATCAAGTCCCTCACACCTAACTCAGACTCTTGATGCTGGGGTCCTAAGGAAATCTGTATCTAGCTGACCTTTGCAATAAAAAGTAACACACATGGAGTCAAAGGGCAGTAATAGATGCTGTGTCCCCAGCTGCTTATGGTAAAAAACCTGGCTGTCAGGATTTACAAAACTAAACCACATTGGACAGAAGTTAGTGAATGCTACTACTTAATAGAAACATTCCCAAGTGAAAGCAGTAGGAAAAACCTTTTGATTTGTGACCTATCACTTTTATTTCCTCTTGTTGCTAGCATACTACCTATAGATACTATACTAGGGAATACTCACAATGTTATTTCAGTTTTCTTCATATCTAGGTTGTTGATACCCCAGTGTTAGGTCACAGTCTGCCACTGCTGCAATCAGTTTCAGCCCCTCCTGGGACTCGGAAGACCCCGATTCAGATCTGTAGTGACTACAGTCTCCAGCCACCTGCAGCTCACTGCAGTACGGCACTGAGATCTTAGTGTTGCCTATGTAGAAATAGTGCCATCCTGCATTTGCCATGCTCCTGGTATTTGCAGGTACATGCAACCTGCCTGCTGGTTTCTCATAGCAAGAGCTGCAACTCTTCCAAACAATCTGTAAATTCAGGATTATTTTAGGTCTCTGGTGGCAGTATTTTTTGGAGTCTTGTAATGCCCACACTTGTAAGTGACAAAATATATCCCTTACAGGCCACAAATTCCAACAGAGAAGGAAAACCTTGAATCTAGCCTGCTAGATGTGGAATCAGGGGCAGCTTTGCTCCCTGTAGAGATGTGAATTAGTTTTCAAAACTCAGGTGATCAGGCTCCATACGCAGAATGAGTAACAGATAATTAGGTAAATTCAAAGTTGTAAGTTACTGCATCTTTTCTAAGGAAAACTTCAACTGTAAATATTTCTCAGTTAATTATGTAGGATAAAAACCAGCTAGTACTCAAGCTAGCTACAAATTACATTTTGAAATCTAGATTAATGGAATAGATACAAGTAAAATCTTAGAATTGAACAGATATGATAATAGTATTTAGAATAAATTGTCCTAGAGCAGAATTACTCAATCTCTGCCCTCAAAACAAAGTAAAATTATAAACACCGCACTTTGAACTATAAAGCATTTAAAGCCTGTTAGTCAGCTAAACGGGATAAAAAACCTGCACTAAAGTTTTAAGGGACACTTTCGGACAATAACACCCTCATTAAAAAATAAGGATACATCAAAACTCTTCAGTTAAAAGGTTAAGTGTTAGTCTCTGTGTAGTTGATAAATGTTGAGCTAATCTAATCAGTGGTTGCAAGAGGCAATGCTATCAGCTAGCTGCCCTGACCTGTGCTTCTAGTATTCACAAAAGTAAGATTTAAGAAAGATGTCAACTTCAGGCCTTTGACCTAGCAAGGACCTTGTTCGTGCCAGCCTGGTGTTCTGCTAAACAGACTGAGAACTTTCAGCTCAAATCAGTAACATGTGCGCTTCACTAATAAAACACATGGCTTGGAAATTAAAATGCAACGTGATCGAGTGCTTTAGGATATTTTAACAGCTAAGAATGCAGCTAGGGAAAAAAAAAAAAAGCTTGTTTCTGTGTTTTGCTTTTGGGAGGAGGAAAAAGACAAATTCAATTGTATTGCTTTTCTTCAGAAAACTGGGGAAACAAAAATTCAGTTAATTAGTTCATGGATGACTGACCTAGGGGAAATGAGGAGGTTGTATATTTCTTTATGACATGTGTCACTTATTAGATAAGTAGGTTTTACTACTTCCAATTGAGCTAAGTTAAAGCTAATTAGGAGGTAGTTAAATTACAATCTAAATACAATAAAACACAATAAAAATAGCAAATGGCATTTTGGTCATCAATAATATTCCTAAATGCAGTTAATTATTTCCAATAGTTCTTGTATTGACTATTTCCAATTATTAGAGTAACAAGCTTTGCCAGCTGCTGGAATGTCAGTTTAACCCTACATACAGTAACTAGGAGAGACTTTTGACAGATGCCATCGTTTAACCAGGTTAATTTATTTCATGTCATCTTTTACTGGTAGTTATGTGTGACTGTAGACATTTCCTATGAATCTGGACTCTCCATAAACCAAAATCCATCCACCCTTTTTGGCTATCATGGAATGATCAAGTGTACAGTACAACTGACAGAGAGACCTAGCGATCCAGTTACTAATTACTACCAGCATATCAGGCCACTGTTGAGATTTTACATTTGATAATAAAATGATGATGCTTGTAATACAGATGCAGTTTTACAGTTATGCACTAACAATAAACGTATCTACATCTATACATATATTTCTTCAATCTCTATTAGTTATGAAATAATTATCTAACTACAGCTTTTCGCATACATATGCTTAGCCCTTGCATTTCCATTTTTTAGACTTAGATGGAAGCTTGAGTAGGAAATAAACTGCTCAACTTGGATGAGTCAAAGAAACTAAAAAGAGGAAACAGAAAAGTTAAACTACCTTCCACTAAAAAAGACCATCTCTTTTTGCTCCTCAAGCATGGAACATGCTAGCTTAATCTCCATCTCCGACTGGATGTCCAGACAGGAGTGTCTATTAAATTCATGGTCAACCTATTTCCTTAGTTTTCAGAGAAAGGAAAGAACATGCTGAGAAAGCTAATGAAAGTTATTATAATTATTGGAATAGAGGGTTGAGAGGATATTAAGACTGCATATTGGAGAATTGCAGTTCGCACAATTTGAACTTCTTCTGCAATTAAAATTGTTAGTGAAAACATATGAAACATTGGTTATATGTAGTTTAATCATACCTAAATATATTTACTTCTTCTCTGTGTAAAGCTACAGATATTTCAGCCTACATACTACTCTAGATTTTTCATCACGTATTTATACCTGCTAATGACACAGGCAGTGACTGCTCCATTGTAATAAAATACATAAAATAAATAAATACATTGCAGGAATGTAGAATGGGCAGTTAGCATTACACTGTATAAAAGGTCTCAAAGATATTTTTTTGTATAAGGGAGCTCTGCATTTATGAATTGAACATGGTATTGTACTTCTGCAAAAATACTTCCTTCTATGACTTGATAAAGGATTAGGACAGAGCAGGACACTTTCCTAATGGCTGTGAACTTACAAAAATCTGCTTTAGTAGCCATGAGAACTATAATCTGCTATTATTCACTACAATTTCACAAATTCAAAGTAATGGACGGAGTATATGTGGAAAGGATTTTATATTTGCAGAAGACTTAATATTTAAGCAAACTCAGAATTATGACATGGATATCCCCTAAACCCATGCAGCAGTATCTCCTGCAATAGAAATATAATTGATATGCAAAGACCTGTTTGCAGTTTTGGTATACATGATTTTGTTCAGCATTTCTATTCCAGGAACACTCAGTGCAGGAATTGAGATTGTCATTGGCTGTATTGGTTATACTTTAGTCAGACTGAGTCAGGTATTAAAGAAACAATTTTGTACTATTCCTGCATACCTTTAAAAAAAAAAAAAAAGAGTAAAGCGCCATTTAAATATTTTCTGCACTGATTTTATGTCACATTTTGGAATATACTAACAGTAGACCTATGTACAACACTATATAACAACACTATTTATGACAAGTTGTAAGTACACAGCAATACAGAAACTTGGCAAGTATTCAAAGGTCTGGTAATGGAAAATAGTCTACATTGTTTCAGTCAGGTTAGATGCAAAACTTTGATGTATCTATTTAATGCCTTTCAGAATTTACTCAGCATTTTCCCTTTTACTTTTATTGAAGAGTAAAATTACTGAATTCAAGTTGCCACAAATATTATTCAGTTTAATCTTGATACAACTTTTATAAAGAATGTCTAGTCATGATTTTTTTTAAGTCTGTGATTTTTATAAAAGTTTAGTTAAATTAATCCACTGCATAAAGAAATATTCTTCTATTTCCTCAATCTGAACAAATTTGTCCTCATTCTTTTACAAATAGATGCTTCTTGCCACAAGTCATCACTTCTGTCAGTCCTCCAAAGCTCTAATAAATAAATAAAATTTGCAATAAATAAAATAGGCATTTGCCTTGAAAAAAATATATAAATGAAGAAGTCCTCTTCCTCCAAGACTAGTACCTAAATGTGATAAAAGCACTGAAAATACCTCCTAAATCAAACTTAGTAATGAAATCTCTTATCGAAGGACAGATATAAAAGATGTTATGAGGGACAATTTTCAACCAGCAACATTGGAAGATCAAGGTATTGCCACTACATTGTGAAACAGTCTTGCAAACTCATGGTACCATTGAAATACTACCTGTTTAAGCTACTTTTAAACAAAGACATTTGCCTAAACACTGAACAGTTAATTTTGACCCCCTTCTTAATCTTTCTTTAGATGTTGTTTTTTTTTATTAAGTTATTAAGTTATTGTTTTTCAAGCAATAATTCACAAAACGGAAAAGAATATAATAACAAATGATCTTTTATCCACTGGAAAAACACAACTTCCAAATAAAATAGTGAGCTATAAGACAACATCCAGCATTCGCATAGCATTCATATAAAAGATTGTGGGCCATTCCTGCCTTTCCTTTGCCAGGTTTGAATTTGTCCATATTTTGCTATGAATTAATTATATAATCTTTACATTTGCTCTTTTTAGATAATTTTGTATTTAGTAATTAATCAAAATCTTGTTTAATTTAAATATGTCAAGAAAGTAAAGAAATAAATGTAGCCGGAATTTCAACCATTTGGATGCCACTGTTGACTTTAGCAGTGGCGCAGCTGGACGGCAGACAGCAGAGAGTGAAAATAGACTACATCAGCTTCTCGTTTTGATCAAGGTCTGGATAACAATACTTAAGCACCAAAGCACATTAGGGCATATGGAGGTAGAGAGGGAAGAAGAGGAGGTGATAAAAACCAGCTCTCACCCTAAAAAGATCTCTTGGAAAGCTAAGGTGAGATGAGATGAACTAACAAAGTCAGTGAATCATTGAAGGCAGTTACTAGCAATGAAACAATTATATGCATAGAATCATAGAATCACAGAATCACAAATAATCTGGGTTGGCAAGGACCTTTAAAAGTCATCTAGTCCAACCCCCCTGCAATAAGCAGGGACATCTTCAAAGCAATCAGGTTGCTCAGATCCCTGTCCAACCTCACCTTGAATGTTTCCAGGGATGGGACATCTACCACCTCTTTGGGCTATGTGTTCCAGTGTTTCAACACTGTCATTGCAAACATTTTTTCCTTATATCTAGTCTGAATCTACCCTCTTTTAGTTTAAAACCATTACACCTTTTCCTATTGCAACAGACCCTACTAAAAAGTCTGTCCCCATCTTTCTTATAAACCCCCTTTACTGAAAGGCTGCAAGAAGGTGTCCCCAAAGCCTTCTCTTCTCCAGGCTGAACAACGCCAACTCTCTCAGCCTTTCCTCACAGAAGAGGTTTTCCAGCCCTCTGATCATTTTTGTGGCCTCCTCCAGACTCACTCCAACAGGTCCATGTCTTTCCTGTGCTGAGGGTTCCAGAGCTGGATGAGGTACTCCAGGTGTGGTTTCACCAGAGCAGAGCAGAGGGACAGAATCCCCTCCCTCGACCTGCTGGCCACCCTGCTTTTGATGCAACCCAGGATACGGTTGGCTTTCTGGGCTGCAAGTGCACATTGTTGGCTCATGTCCAGCTTTTCATCCACCAGTATCCACAAGTCTTTCTCGGCAAGGCGGTTCTTAATCCCTTCATCCCCCAGCCTGTATTGACACTGGGGTTTGCCCCGTCCCAGGTGCAGGACCCTGCACTTGGACTTGTTGAACCTCATGAGGTTCACACAGGCCCACTTCTTGAGCTTGTCCAGGCCCCTCTGGATAGCATCCCATCCCTCAGGCATGTTAAATGCACCACTCAGCTTGGTGTCATCTGCAAACTTGCTGAGGGTGCCCTTGGTCCCACTGACTATGTCACTGATAAAGATACTAAACAGTACTGATCTCAATATGGACCGCTGAGGGGCACCACTTATCACTGATATCCATCTGGACATTGAGCTGTTGACCACTACCCTCTGGATGCGACCATCCAGCCAATTCCTCATCCACCAAACAGTCCATCCATCAAATCTATATCTCTCCAATTTAGAGACAAGGATGTTGTGGGGCACCATGTCAAAAGCCTTACAGAGGTCCAGATAGATGACATCCATAGCTCTTCCCTTGTCTGCTTGATGTAGTCACTCCATCAAAGAAGGCCACTAGGTTGGTGAGGCAGGACTTGCCCGTGGTGAAGCCATGCAGGCTGTCTCAAAACACCTCTTCGTCCTCCACATGCCTTAGCGTAGCTTCTAGGAGGATCTGTTCCACGATCTTCTCAGGCACAGAGGTGTGGCTGACAGGCTGGTAGTCCCAAGGGTTCTTCTTTCTACCCTTTTTAAAAATGGGTGCAATGTTTCCCTTTTTCCAGTCACCAGGGAACCCGACTCCAGTCACCTGACTACCATGACTTTTCAAATACCACAGAGAGTGGCTTGGCAACTACATCAAGCAATTTCCTCAGGACTCTGGGATGCACCTCATCAAGTCCCCCTGACTTATGTATATTCAGGTTCCTCAGGTGGTCATGAACCTAGATCTCTTACAGTGGGAGGGACTTTGCTCCTCCAGTCCCTGTCCTGCAGTCCATCCACTTGAGAGATGTGGGAAGAGAGATTGCCAGTGAAGACTGAGGCAAAAAAGTTGATTACCTCAGCCTTCTCCTTATCTGTTACCAGTCTGCCAGTCTTGCTACGCTTTTTTGACCTCCCTTTTCCGGCTGGTACACCCATAGAAGCCCTTATTATTCTTTGCATCTCTTGCCAAGTTCAGCTCCAGCTGCACCTTGGCCTTCCTGACCCCATCCCTACACAACCAGGCAGCATCCCTACACTCTTTCCAGGATACCTGTCCCTGCTTCCACTGCCTGTGCATTTCCCTCCTGCCCTTTAGTTTGACCAGCAGGTCTTGACTCATCCATGCTGGTCTCTTGCCTTTCTTTCCTGATTTCTTACACCTGGGGATCGAGAGCTCTTGTGCTCTATGGAAAGTGTCCTTAAAGATCTGCCAGCTCTGTTCTGCTCCCTTTGCCCCAAGGGCAGTTTATCAGGGTGTCCTATCAACACCTAACTCCTTGAAGAGCTGGAGTTTTGCTTTCCTAAAATTCAGGGTCCTGACTTTGCTGCTCTTCACCTGACCAAGATCCCTCAGGACTGCGAACTCCACTAGAGCATGATCACGTCAGCCCAGGCTGCCCCCAATCTTGACGTCACTGATTAGCTCACTTGCACTGGTGACCAACAGGTCCAGTACTGCATCCCCTCTGGTAGGGCTGTCTATTACCTGGCTTAAGAAGTTATCCTCAATGCATTCCAGGAGTCTCCTGGATTGCCTATAGCTTGCTGTGCTACTTTTCCAGCAGATGTCGAGGTGGTTGACGTCCCCCAGCAGGACAAGAGCCCCCAAGTATGATGCCTCCTGTACATGGGAGTAAGGCTTTGCCAGTAGGCTTCCCCTGATCAGGAGGCCTGTAGTAGACACCAGCCACAAGGTTCCCTTTGTTGCCTCGGTCTCTGATTCTTACCCATATGCTTTCAACCTGCACATGGCTATTCTTCAGAGACAGCCTTCACACTCTACCCTTTTGTTCATGTAGAGGGCAACACCTCTGCTCCGCCTTCCTTGCCCGTCCTTTCTGAACAGCCTGTAGCCATCAACAGCTGCACTCCAGTCATAAGATTTGTCCCACCAAGTTTCAGTAATGGTACCTAGGTTGTAGCTTTCTAGCAGCATGGTGGCTTCCAACTCCTGCTTGTTGCCCATGCTGCATGCATTGGTGTAGAGGCACTTCAGCTGGGCTGTCAGCCGTGCCACCTTCTTAGAGGAACACCCCTGAATTCGTTTGAGGTATTTCACTGATGTTTCCTTGTTGGCTCCTATTAGGAGCCCCTGGCTCATCTCTGTAAGACTTCAAGTATGCTGCAGTGTAGCCAGCACTTCTCAGAGCAACAGGCTGAGGGCCCTCACTAGCACCCTGGCCCTCCAACCTTGGTGTGTCACACCACAGCTTGTCACGGGCAAGCCTGATATTATCCCCCTCCCACTTCAAGTCTGGTTTAAAGCTCTGTCAATGAGCCTCACTAGCTTACGAGCAAAGACCCTCTTCCCCCTTTGAGAAAAGTGAGTCCCATCTGACACCAGCAAGCCTGGTGCCACGTAGACCATCTCAATATTGAAAAATCCAGAACTGTGGTGGTGACACCAGCCATGGAGTCATGTATTAATAGACACTTTAGCATATGTTGATAATTTCTTTAGTTCTGCTGGAGAAACATCTTGGAAAATAACTAGGTAGAATATTTGGCAAACTTAGATGAACATGTGCAGGACAGGCAACCAGAATAAAGGAGATTCAGGTGTGGACATACCATGTTTAAATGATCACCTCATAGGGGTTTTTGTTTTTTTTTTTTGTGGAGAGGGGAAACACATTTATAACCTCAGACTCAATGCCCCATCTTGCAGGATGACAAGCTCCTTCAATTTACTAAGATATTTCCTTGACAAAATCACTACAACACAAGAAATGCAATATAGTTTTGAAATGTTCAGGTATTGGGAATCAAGGGCCAAGTTCCTGGCTGGCCTAAATTAAGATTCCTTCAAATCTGAGTGATGAGACTCAAAGAATAAGAGTGTAACTCCGAAAAAAATGATGAAAGGGTTATGGATGGGGGTGGGGGAGCAGGATTCATGTCAACAAAGTAGTCTTACTTTTTAAATTTGGCACAGAAAGTTTCTATTCTAAGACCTTTAAGAAGAGAGAAAACTCTATGCTATACATTTAAATGAGCAAGAAGCGGGGAGAAAATGTTTATGTGACTAAATTTAGTAAGACCAGGTCAAGAAATGTGTTGGTCATGCAATGAGACATCTTGAAGCACTTATTAAAAAAGCTAGAATCCACACAGTTCTCAAAAAAACAGTTGCTGCACTAGCTTTAAAATCTGCAAGAAACAGGACATTTGGTAAAATGCAGGAATCAGACCATAAGTAAAACATTAAAATGAATATATTCAATCCTATTTTCTAACAAAACAATCACTGCCAAAAAGGACAAGTTGATACCTCTCACTAAATCTGTGCTCAATCCATAAACACTTTTAAGGAATTCAGGAGCCTGTGTCAGGAATTCAGAACGCACAGCACAGTACTGAAGTGATGCTTTAATCATACTTTGCCTTTTTATCTCAATGCAAATAAATAGGTAAGAACCGCTGATATAAAAAAAAACCCACCAAACCACCTAACAGTCTCATGAAGCCACAGATAAAAAGACGTACTATCAGTGGGACACAGAACTGGTATTTAATTCTGGAAGGTTTGGGTTTCTTTTTAATCCTTAAGAACATCATCTTCTGCTGAGCACTCTAAAAAAAAATCACAAATTCTCCTTTTGTGTCATCAGTTACAGTGTCTCAATAGATGTCAAAAGCATAGAACTGGAATACATTTCAAGAGCAAGCAGCAGGAAATGAACCTTAAGAAATTTTAACTATGTACAGTAGGGTGAAAGGATAGGAACAGGGGCTTATGTTTTATTAGTTTTGTCCATGAGAAATAAAGTACTTCACTTAGCCATAAAAAGGGTGCAGGCCAAAATCATAAAGAACATGTTAACACCGCTAGCTTGTAATGGATGCAATCACACTCTTACTATCTAAATTTTTGTTTATTTTTCAACAGATTGGTGTCTGCGAATCATGCTGTCTTACACTGCCGTTCCTCTGTAACCTTAGCCATTATTCCTACTGTGTAAAGTGAAGCACAAATTTAAGGTGACAAAGCACCAGTTGGCTGATGTGAAGTATGCTACGAAAGCAGAAACCTCTGAAAGCTTCACAGCCATTATGAAATAACTGACCTATATGAAACTGCTACCATGGTTCACAAATTTATTGTCAGGTTCCAGCCTCTAGCTGTTCTCTGATTGTTCTAAATACTTGACAAACTGAAGCCTTTTCACTTTCCGTTGAAATTGCCTCATCTCCCTGTCAGAGCGCCATGGGGGACTCCATTACTTTTCTGACTTCTTTCCCCTACTGACAAGTCATTTAGCTGGCTTCTTGTTGTGAAGGCTGTCCATGTCAAATTAGCCAGGGCCCCTATTGTCCTTATTACCACTCGAAAAGCCATCATGAGTAATGCTACGGGGTCCCTCAGTTGTCATCATTTGTCAGAAAGAAAGGGAGTGTGGTTACATATAGCTGACAGGTAATTTCAGTGTCTACAATTACCCCAATTAGTCTTGTCATAAACAATTCGATAAATGCACACCAATACAAACAGATAAACACACCAAGGTTTCTCACTATTAATGTCATGTAATGGATAAATCAGTGATATAATGCTATATTTTATTTATTTCTTCAAACTATCCTCAGCTGCAAGCTGGCAGTTGCTACCTGGTCAGCACAAATTGTACTATCTACTTTCATTAGCTCATCAACACAAGAGAATATGGAAGGCTGTGACAAAATTCATTTAGTGAGAGCGCACAAGAGCAGATTGCCTAAAGCAGGTGTTATAACAAAGATAAAACAAAGGTTTTCTTTTGTCATTCAGTGTTGCAACGAGCTATAAAGGAGACTATTTTGTCCTTAAAAACAAACATTAAATATGAGGGAGACAGAAAGAGGAAGCAGTGAAACACATTCCTTCTGAAATTAAGAATTTGCTTCCCATGATATCCCAACTCAATCAGCAGGTGGATCTTCTAACAATATACATATTAAAGCCTCATTTTCAGAGGGGGTCACAATATTAACCAAATATTAACCAAATTCTTTCCACCTTTTAAAAAAACCAAAACACTTTGCAATGCCATACAGCTCCTGAAAGATCTGATAATTATTCCACATAATCTACAACATAATCCCCGCTGTTCCTACGTAAGGATTATTTGAGAATGGATTTAGTAATTCCAACTCACTGGACAGTCTGTAGTACTGTGTTAAAAGTCTTTGGGAGCATAAAACATTGATAAAGTTGACTGCTCTTCTAAAATGTCAGGTAGACCTATTATAAACACAACACTGAAAAAGGTAGCTTTAATAACATCCATATGAAGCACTGAATTACGAATTGCTAAGCTTATTCTTGTGATCCACCTAAATAAACATTGAAATCTTGACATCTCTAGAGTCCACAGCACCCTGTCTGCTTGCTGACCGCAGGCTTAAGTGATGGCTGGAAAACTGAACACAGACATGTTGTTGTAGGAAATTGCTTTTGGCAACTATTTGTTCAAACTCAAGATTTTTTTTAAACCAACACTAAGAACCCACCAGAAAACAGGACAGGTCTCCCTAATGAGTAATCTATTTTAGCACAGTCTTGTCTAGGCATGACAGTTTACTGAGAGGCTTGAAAAACTCGTAATTACCAGTGTTACAGGGCAATTAATGTATATTACACTGCACTACTCATGGCAGCAACTGTCATTTTCTCAATAAAAATGAGTACTCTTCAGCTAAAGGTGACATTAATTGGGACTTTAATGACTATGCAGAGGAGCTGAAGCCAAATATGAACAAAACAGCGATTCAATGAGCGACTTCAGAAACGAGAAAATTGTACTAAAATGAGATTAATTGCTGTTTAGAAAAAGGAAAGAACCTAAAAAGCTATTAAATTGCAGGGTTTGGGTGCCCGGGTGATGGTTGTGATGTTAATCTTGCATTCTCACAGCAGGCAAATATTCACTAAATTCAGAGCCTTTTGACAGCAGGAAAAATCATGTATGCTTAACTTCAATCCATCAAAAATATATTTCAGCTTTTATCAGTGTTCTAAATACTTCTGCAATTTCAAAAATTACTGCTCCATTCCTTGGCTGTCATCATGCAAATGTGAACACTGTCAATATTGCTATGAAAAATTCCCTGGCTTCAAAAGGCCTACTTCGGTGATAAAGAAAGAAAAACGTGAAGATTAGAATTGCAAAACACACACTACTAATATAACAGAAAGCAACAATAAGAATTTAATGTTTAAGTTGTGGAAACTGCTAAAATAGAAAATGATGGGGTGTTGTTTTAGTGTGTGTGGGGAAAAAAATAATCAAAGAATTCCCCCACTCTCTCATAAGATCTTTCAAAGCTTATAACTTTATAGATAATTACTCACTGCAAATAATTACGACATAATTTTGCAGCTTGACTTCAGGTGATATAATTATTAAAACTGCTCTGTAGTTCCTAAAAGCCTTTATCTGTGCTACCTAATTCTTTAAAGCAATTATATAATTGCTTTTCTTTATAGCCTTTTTAACTGTCATGATGACTGTATACATAAAACATTGCACTTAAACTCTGACATATAAGAGGGATAAACATAGCTCTGATTCACTTTGAAGTTATATCTCCTGTAACTTCAGATTTTAAAACAGAAAATCAGTTTAGCCTTTCAGGTTAAAAATTGCACATGGAGTATTCACATGTCTTAAGAAGAAAACCCCCTCTTCCACCTAAATCTGCAACAGTTGCACCCTGGAAGAGACAAAAATAGAGCTCATCGTTTCTTACAGTTTCCTATTGTATAATTGATTCTGTTCATTCTGCATCTTCATAATTAAACACCCACCTCCTCTACACTTTAAAAATCTCTAGATGCATTAAAACATGCATACCCAAGAGCTGCATCCACTAGGCAATATAATAAAGATGGTGACAATAGGGATGCTGTATCTTCATATCGACAGGTTTCAAAGACACAATTAATAACATTATATCTATTAGCACTTCTGATAGCTACATTCAGAAATTCCACTTGTCCCGGTTTCAGCTGGGATAGAGTTAAGTGTCTTCCTAGTAGCTGGTACAGTGCTGTGTTTTGAGTTCAGTATGA
>JANZLQ010000032.1:11238544-11277542 GCA_026212715.1 Elanus axillaris | reverse complement strand
TAGCTGGTACAGTGCTGTGTTTTGAGTTCAGTATGAGAAGAATGTTGATAACACTCTGATGTTTTTGGTTGCTGCTAAGTCATGGTTAGTCTAAAGTCAAGGATTTTTCAGTTTCTCATGCTCAGCCAGCGAGAAGGCTGGAGGGGCACAAGAATTTGGGAGGGGACACAGCCAGGGCAGCCGACCCAAACTGGCCAACAAGGTATTCCATACCATGGGATGTCACATCCAGTATATAAACTGGGGGGAGTGGGGGTTGGGATCGCCACTCAGGGACTAACTGGGTGTCGATTGGCGGGTGGTCAGCAATTGCACTGTGAGTCATCATTTGTACATTCCAGTCCTTTTACTATTACTGTTGTAATTTTATTAGTGTTATCATTATTAGTTTCTTCTTTTCAGTTCTATGAAACCGTTCTTATCTCAACCCACAGGTTTTACTTCTTTTCCTGATTTTCTGCCCCATCCCCCTGGGTGGGGGAGGGAGTGAGTGAGCAGCTGCGTGGTGCTTAGTTGCTGGCTGGGGTTAAACCACAACACCACAGTAAGTATATAAATGTCTTAAGTACAAAAATCATGGGCAAACAGTTTCAGTTAGGAACTTAAACCAATCACTGCATGCTGAACTGGGTCCACAAATTGTCATAACATTAATTTACCTACTTTGCATACAGTACTTTGATAATTAGTCAAGTCCGTTTATTACATAACTATTACTTAAAGTATCTGAAAAATGCATGACAATGTTACCACAGTAACCTTTAAGTTACACATACAATTAATGAAATTAATAATATTTCAAATTTATAATTTCATGATGCAATTTTTTGCATTAAACATCCAGTCTTTTGCAAAGGACAAACAAAACAAAAGCAATGCATAGGCATTTCATGTTTGAGTGTTCATAGTTTGCAGAAGTGACTGAAATAGATTTCCTTCAGGTTTCGATGGTTCCTTCAGTTTTGATGTCACCAAAATTTGGATTTATGAAACCACATTTTGTCAGTTGGTTTACAAGACAGTGTATCTCCAATAAAGTAATTCTTTTAAAACTTTTAAAACAAACTTTAGAATTCTCTTATGCAACACAAGACCATCAGGTTGAATTTCATTTGCAATATGAAGACCATGAGTAACAGCCAATCCCAGAGTATGCACGCACATACATTACTAGCACCTATGATACTTTTAGAATTTTGTGTTAAAAGGTTGCTTCTCTAAAGAACAACATTATGTACTTCTGAAGGCAATCCTGGAAAACAAGCTGTCGCAAAGGAGGGAAGATTACATTAGGAGCCACTGACACAAGGAGGTGAAATCACAGCCTAATGCAGTTAGTGGCTAACTACTCATTGTCTCTAGCAAAGCAATGATTTCATCTAGAGAATTGTCATTTTCTACACTATTTATTGTTCTACCCCAGACACCCTGCACAGGCTGCAGGGCAAGTAAAAGTTACATGTGTCTTTGTTCTGTTAATATTTTATTTTGAAAGTGGAGAAAAAATGTAGTTGTTTTTCATGTGAAAACTGTGTTTGTTGTTTCTTCCATATCCAAATGAAATATGAACAGTAATACTGCTCTTAAACTTTAAATAAACAAGCTTTAAACTTGGACTTTGGAAAGCATCACCTGAAAGCATGAAGAGAAAGGTAACTGCTGAAAAAAATCTCAGTTTCTTCGTCTTCTGCAGAGATTAATAAACATAAAATACCAGACTGTATTATATACAGATCACAGGAGTCAATTACATTGAATTTAAAGAGACTGACTTGTTTTCACAACACACACACATACTGACTTGTATTGGGTCTGGCTGAGTTTTGTAAATAAGATTGGTTTAAATTCATGTTGACAACAGAAACAAAAATGCATATATTCACTACCCCAATACTTTCCTTTTTCTCCACCTCTTCTTCTTACCCCAATTTTTTTCTTATTTCATTTTCATTAGTTCCACAATATAATTTCGTATGTTCTGAGTTTGTATTTAAGAGTGCTGACCTGTACGCATTTTTGCGGGTTATTTTGCTCTTTCATTTTATGAACAGCATGAACTTTTCAGAATATAAGTCATGTCCAGCTGAAGCTTGTCATAAAAATCAGAAGGCATTTTTTCCATCTTAAAAAGTGGTAATTTTTTCCCCATTGTACGTATTTAGAAAAAGAAATTTAAGAATTGAAGCTCTAAAGTACATTAAGGATCTATACCTATTTAAAAGCTGGAAATAGTTCTAATAACTCCAAAAGAAAAGCCACAGTGATCAGTCTACATGATAAAGCCAACATGTCCTTTTAATTTTTAAAAACATTTTAAGTATCTTTTTGCCCTGAGAAACAAATTAATAGAACTTCTTGGTCAAGAAGCAGCAATATTAAAACCACAGAGTTTATAATATCAAGACATTTGTGTCATGATGAGTTAAAAAAATTCTATCAAAAAATAAGAATAACCAAGAAACTGTATAAACTTTACTGTGCTAGTAAGGACAAACAAAGGTATTATGCATCTTCTGCTGTGGCAACAATGAAAAGCTGTTACTCTCTCTGAGACTACGCCTGATATGATCTTATACAGAATTTGATGAGGTCAATGGAATTTGCATTGTCCTGTAACATCATATACCAATTACTGACCTGTAAAGCATCAGAATTCAGATGAGTGCACTGTGGTCCCCGAAAAATTGTTTCCATACACAGAAATGCACATTCATAAAGTCCATGAGTCTTAAGCTTGGGCAGTCTTTGTTATGAATGCTGAAAACCAAGGGGATCAAGTAGTAGGAGTAATAGCAGTAATGTAACATAAAGCTACTTGTACTGCCTCACTGTCTTTTTATTTTTGAAGGTTCCATGAGTTTTTGAAATCAGATTTATCTCATTTAATCTCAAAGTGACTGTTTTCTTAGCTGTTCTCCGAAATACTGCAGAGCCTCACTCTGTCTTCAGGCCTGAGTTAAACAGTACCATGATTTAGATCAAGAACACTTGAACAAAACCAAGACCCCTCTCAAATGGGAGCATTAGTGTTCCTCTATCAATGTAAATGATACAATCTTCTAATACTACCATTGTGGGGGTGGGGAAAAAGAACAAAACCAATACTTGTAGGATGGTAAACTCAAAGACTTGTTACCTGCAGACCAGATCTCTCACAGAAGACAATTACCTTCCAATTCTGGCTATAGTCAGAATGGTTTTGGTAGAACAATTCTCTTGCTACTCTTGCTTTTCCTGTGCCCAGCATAACCTCCAGGCTCATAAATTTATCAGTCAACAGGTTGCAGTTGAGGATGGTATCTCAGTCATAGTTTGGATATGCAACAGAAGAGTTGCTCCAAATTAACAGACAACAACATTATCTCATTAAAAAAGGTATGCTGTTCAATTATTTTTGGCAGCTGTTGCCTGACTGGGTTTTCCATACATCCGAACCACCAAATTTCCATGACTTCAATTAAAAAAGCCAGTATCAACTCTAAAGGAAGCAGAAGCACATGAAAACCTCCAGTGGACTTGACACACTGCTTTACTCTGGGTTCCAAAGCCCACTGCTTCTGAAAGGCTTCAGTCAGAAAGCGAGTTTCCCACTGCTGGATATTTGGGATCTGAGGGTTTTATTTTAGACTTGCATGTCTTAGAGAGGATTTTCCAGAACTATTCTACTGCTTTTCGTGGGAGTTCTCAAGGGCTTTGAGCTTAGCCTCTCTAAATCTTATGTAGGAGAATCTTATTTAGGAACTCTAATTTCAGTGCAACCTCAGTGAGTATATCTACCTTACTGATTCAGTGCATTGCAACAGGTCTTCTTAAATGCAGATTTGCCTTGCATTTATGAGTAGAATCTTGCACTATGAACTTGAGAACATCGCAAGAGTGCTTGAAGAAGTGTCTCTCTGCTGAAGCACCCCATTTGGGATGGGGGTCCCAGGCCCTCCAGGAGCTAACTCATTGTGAACATGTGGTCTGTATTCAGAAACCAAAAGTGGTGGAAACTTCACTGCTGGTAGAGGTACAGCAAGGACATATGAACCTAGAATCATAATGGATCTCTCAAAGTCACACTTGGGTCCTCCTCCTTTCATGGTGCACAAGTCAGTAACATATGGGATGACAGACAAGATCCACTTTACCCCAGGTATGTTGCACTAAAGTTCCAACTAATGAAAATGCCTGTACCCTGACAACTTATTCCATGTATTTCATAACTAGATAATTACCAACATAGATAAATGGAGCTTTTCAGTCTTTATTCTTCTCACCCTTCTTAATCATTATGGTCAATATAATCATCTCATCTATTAAAAGCATCTATAGCCCTCACATCAGTCTCCATTTGGAGTTCTCTCTGGAGCTCCTCATATCTGGCATGTTCAAATATGGCTAATTCCTTCTTCAGGTTATCTTTACTTCCTACTTTCTCATTTCATCTACAAAGATGAGATTCCCTTAAAAGTGCTTATTTCTTCTCTGTATTGCAGCAAAATACCTTTCTGTGAACTTGATCATTGCAGTCTGCTCTGCTCATCTCCACCCAAAACAATTTTGCAAAAAAATTGTGTGACTATTTAAGTATGCAATTTCTTTCTCTTTCTTTGTCCTTGGAAAGTGGAAGACCCGTTACAGAGGAAGATGTATATGCCTTTCATGGTTCTATCATCTCTCTCCATTCACTAGCAAATTGTCAAATCCCACATTGAATTGGCAAAGCACCTTTATCCTTTATCCCCAATTGCCTCTCAAGGTTAGAAATAATTCTCAAAAAGCATTAACAAAAGCAATCCGTTATTTTCCTCTAAATTTCTCATCTGTCAAAACACATGAAAAATTTAGCAGGCTGCTGATGTACTCAGATCAGTGCATGTTATGCTGACCAATATTATCTTATTGCCTCTTCGCACTGCACTATAAACATTTGTTGACTCTTGTATTATACTTGAGCATTAAACTCTGTAGGATAAAGCATCTCTTGTTCTGTTCTACAGCAATTTTTAGAACATTATTAGGACTTCTAGGTGTAGTTTCAATACATGTAGTAAATGCTAACTAAGATGATGTGTAATAAAGCAGGGAAATAATTCATTCCAAAGCCACTTCATACACAAACAGAACATCTCCAAACATGAAATATAAAAGCAAGGTTGAGATTTTACTCATAATCCATATTGCTTAGAGGAAAGACACAGTATGTTTTTAAAAAGCACATTTATATAATAAAAATGACTATATCATCAAACTGAAGAAGAACAGTGATATAAGATACCAAATCAACTCTTCCAAATTTTGTCTTTCATTCTGGATAGTAATCTGCTTCAAAAACAACAACAACAACAAAACCATAACAAAGCAAAAAATCCCAAAATACAATCTCCCAAATATCTTTTCAATTTCTTTTTAATTCAAGGCAATTAGAGATTTCTTTGAAAAGCTTTTACATCTTAAAAGTATTTATATCTCATCTTGTCTAAGAGCAAACAATCTTTTTTGCTATCATAAATAGGTATAAAATTATGTTTAAATATTCCTCATGTTTTTTGTAAATGTTGAGAGTCAATAACACAATCACAGTGAGTTCTGTAGTTTAATTATGTATCATGTAACACTAAATTAGATGTGCTGTATTTCAAAAGTCATTGTTAAGCAACAGTAGAGAAAGGATTTTTTTTAATCATGTTTTAAAGGCTTTCTTCTCTTCATAATTACTTCTATTTCTTTCTATGCAGACTTGCTCTTTAAGAAACTGGATTACCTAGGACTAAGGATAATATTTCAAGGTCGAGCTTCTTTACCTCAAAACCAGCATTAAAAACTCAGTTAAATTACTCTTTCTGCCATTAACCATAGGGGGGGAAAAAAAAAGGTGTGAGATGTGAAAACTATTAACGTGTGAGGACAAATTTGCTTTGTTTTTTTTTTGCTTACATCTGTGCTTTTATCCCTTAGCCCACAGGCTGCAAGAGGCTTTCTACTTTTGAATTAAGGAGACAATGAAAATTTAATTATTTATTGATAAATAAATGATAATATGTGATAATTATTTGTATAAAATAATTTAAGCCAAAACAATGCTTGCATGTTTTTAATATATAATTTAATACAGTTATTCATTGCTACACATTGATAACATGTTTGTACCTCTATTTAATTCTCCTTAAAAATCCTTGAAAACATTTATGTTGAAAGCCTGAAATTTAGTCTTTGGTGCAAGTTTGCCCTAGTTAAATAGATGGGTACACCTGCAAAAGGTATCAGGATTGTTCCCTGCATTTTTTTCCATGAGAACAGCAGATATGACATCAACTTACGTCACAAAATGACTCATTAGTTGGGGTGACGTTCAGTTAAATCCTATGACAACTCAGATACTGAATACTGGACCATATTAAATTTCAGCAGAGAGAGATTTCATTAGAATTGTAATATAAAGCAGGGAAAGCAGTAAAGTTGATCCTGCTCCAATTTCTTCTCAAACTTCTTTATTAACACTAAAGAGTTCATTTTCTTTACTAATTTTAGGACATGGAACAGTAACTGGGGCCTTTAGCTCCCAGTAAAGTTTGCTTTCAACCTTTAGTTTGTCAGCACATTTCACATTCTTCTGGGATAAAGCAATTATATGCATTAATATTGTGGAATTATATATTGATAGGTTAAAACAAATACTATCTCCTTATTAAAAACTGTTTGAACATCAATTTGGTATACACATCCAATAGCAAATATCAGCAACTCAATGTTGATGTTTTAAATTATACAGCACATTATAATTTTTTCATTCTGAAACAAACAACATATAATAAGATTTACACAGTGAGTTTTTGGTAACTGTGGTTTGAAAGAAAAAAAACATAGTATACATACAAGAAATGTGAAAGTGTTTATATATTGTCTCCTATCCCAAAGTATATTTACAGCATTTACTTTTCTTAAAAGATCTTTTGATAGAGAAATATAGACCAGCATTTCTAGAAAAGAATATATTGAAAGGGTATAAACATTTTGAAAAATAAGAATCTTTGTAATCCTCATATGTGTGTTTCATGTAGAAACATTTACAGATGTTATCAAGACATATGTGCAATAGCTGCTTTACATTCTGCTGATCTTTTTTCAGGTTTCTTATCAGTATCAGATTAATTTATGCTCATATTTCCCAAATCATTGGCATTTCTGAGTCACTAAAATTCATGGTAAAAAAGAAAAAAGTAAATTTAACTATTTTCATAGTTATAAACATTGTTAAAATTTCCATTTTTTAAAAAGGCATGGATAATCATTGATCTACTGTGATAACTCTAGAATAATTCTTTTTACTATTTGCCTTTTCTGATGTAACTGCTCATTTTCCTATTCCCTAAGTTATGCAAAACAGAAAAAAAAGTCAAGCATTTCTAGAAAATGTCTTAATCTGGACAAAATAAGCTTCTATGGCTTTGGTCCCCAGAAGCTTTATTAGTTTCCTGGGCTCCATAGTGGGATAAACTATTTCATGCATGAAGGGATCAGCATTCCTTCTTCTAATCATTGCTATTGTACCCATTACAAAGCTCTCTGAACATCTCCTATGGATATCACATGCTATCTTAATCCCCCTCAATTAATAACTTTATAGTCATATTTCAGTTCTGCCACTTCTATATACATTATAACTTCAGGATGATACCAAAGTCTTAACTGAGTATGTTGAGATTATAGTAATTTTTCCACCACAAATCCATTCTTACACTGAAAGTGTCCAGACAGCTGTTTCCAGTGAGTAAGTGTAACAGCTTAATACAATGGGTAATCCTCTCATAGTGCCATGACAGACGTTGGTGCCCCTGTCTGTTGTGACCATCCTGTAACTTTCAGAAATAGAAACCATTTTTCTATGTGCTTTGATAAGCAATGTGGTAGCTGGTACTGTTTACATAAAAAGTGTCAGAAATCTCTGCTAGCACCAGCTAAAACTTTAATACCTGAAAGCTATTTTTTCTATACTCTGGGTTTGCCGGTGCAGTACATTAGAGTCTTCTGAACATAATATAGGTGGACTCAAAGAGAAAAGAAACTTACAAGTCAAGAGTTTTTGCTTTTATGTATTAATATTTTAACTAATTAGCTAACTCATCGTACCTGTCTCCTCAGGCAGAAGTCACCTATACCTTTCTAGTCAGGTTCCTGCCCACTTTTTGAAGATGGTGGCCGTTAAATATTAAGGGTAATGGTAAAGGAACATGGACTGACATCATGCTGATTGTTGTCACTTGCAGAGGAAAACAGAAGTAGTATCACCTGAAGATTAGTACTCTCTTTATACTCAAAATCAGGACGTACAGATTCTCACAGGGTGAAAGGCATGGTGTGACCAAATTCTCTCAGAACACATTTTCAGCTAAATTAAACTCGTCTTCATAAGATATTAAATCATGCAGTCTAAGATCCTGCTGGGAGAAAGAAAGAACTAAACTGCATTTAGCTTTTTAAAAGCTTCCCCTATGCCCCTCCAATCAGCCCTTAATCTTCCAGGAATAAGTAACTACCAAAATCTACATACTGTACAGATGGACAAACAGCAACATCCACTGCTTCCCAGAATACAGGTAGCACCAGAAATCTAAGTGAAGTCTGCTATGCATTCCAGCAGGATAAGTGTGTAGATCAGTATTTCTCTCTTAAAACTTGTAAATGACTAGCAGTTTTCCAGTATATATAATGAATATAAACTGACATACAAAAGGCTTGTTTTCCTTAACTACTTTCTATGTATCACTTAGATGCAGTTCAAGCACAGATGAAAAACAGAGGCCCAGATTACAGACAATAGCGTACTGCATCTACAATAGTAAAGCATTTATGTAATAAGCTTATATTTAATAAATAAAAGATAAATGAAAACCAAAGAAAATGTTTTAGCAAAGTGGAATCCACAGAAAGGCAAGATGCGTGGCCTGTTGAGACCTGACTAGTATACTGCAAAGTATTTAGGAAAAGAAAAAAAAAAGAGATGTTCCCTTGTATCTGGTAGTTACGTTTGTGAAGAAAGCCTACAAAGTGACAGAAAGCATAACTAAGAATGGAAGATCTATGTACATCATCAAATGAAGAGTGGTACTTTTCTAATGGTTGAAAGTGGACTTTGACAAAAAGTACGGTCTGTCAGGAGATGAACATATGAATGGTTCATACAAGGAACAGAATTTGGGCATGGAAAGGAAGGAAAGAAGAGATTGCTTATACAGCCCGTAAAGTAATCACTTTGAAATAACATATGGTTGAGTGTAAACGGCGAGAACCTAAGCAACAAAAACCACGAACAGAATTATTATACATCACCACAAAATTTGTTATGGAAATAACAGGCTGCAAAACAGAAAACCTAATTTTAAACTGGTATGGTTTTGAATGGAAAGAAATCTAATTTTAGGATTGTAATACAGTTTCAGTAAGATGCAGCCTATGTTCATAGATTGGTTGCTCATAAGAATAGTGGAGTTAATACTGTGGATGGCCACTCCCTGGCAAAATGGAAACACTATACAGGCAGCTTTCAGGAGTGGAATAATTAAAACTTTTAGAAAGTATGGCCTGCATAGTTCCTAGATTGTTAAAAGGTATTGTATAAGGTCACATAAACAATTATAGAGAAAGAAAAACCAAAATCATCACAGGTCACTACAGATTTAAAGATTATTATTCTGACATTGGTAAATACAAACACCTAAGTTATTTTCATCATCTGGTTTGCCTTAATCAAGAGCTAAAAATTCATTTATAACACTGTACACAAATGCCATGTTTATATCAGTATCATATGCAGCTTGCATGAAGAAGTATACATTAAAATGAAGAACATCAATTCATGTAATGGTCAAAGACAACCAATAACAAAACCACCAAATTCCACTTGTCAAACATAATTTACTATGTATATTTCTTCTCTTCTCTCTTAAAACAGTAATTATTAAAACTAAAGTGATATGAGTGAGTGTTTATGACTTCTTACTAAAATCCCTGACTTAAAGCAGTGTTCACTTAAGCTTAAGGTTAAAGAAAATCATGTAGAGATCTCTGTGCGATGGCCTAGTGACTTTATATCCTCTTGTCAAACCTCAGCAGTTTTATTTGTAGTGATACATGCCGGAGAAGGTTGGAGGTTAAAGTTGATAGGAGGGACAACAGGAAAGCCAACCAACTTCTTTCAAAAGATTACAACCTTTAACGTATTAGGATCTGTCGGCAGTTACTGCTAACTTTGTAAGTCTACATTTGTGTACTCTTCTGTGAGCTGATCCCCAAACTCCAGACCAACAGGAATTATAAAACCTCCCTCTTACTACTTTCCTTCCATTATTCTGTCATAATTTTCTCATTGTTTAAGCTATTAATTTAGTTTTTGATATTATATTGATGCTTAGCATTTATCATTAGTTTTCAGAAGAACATTAACAGGTAGATAATTTTTCCCCTCATTTTCTTCAGCCGAAACTTCTCTCTCACCCTGAAAACTGAAAAAAGGATTTCCTAATCTAGGAAACCTGACATTAAATGCCATAGAACCACAGTCTACTGACTAAAGCTCTTCAGACTTCCTTTTGTCCCACTTATTTCAATGTTGTTTCCTCTGTGACTTCTAAAAAAAAAAAGTAAAACAGACAAAAATAATGATAAATAAACCCACACCGAAATACTGAACAGTTGAGGTAAAAAGGGACCTCTAGAGATTGTCTAGTGCTCAAAGCAGTTGCAAAGACGGTTGCTCAGGGCTTTTGTCCAGTTGGGTGTTGAGTACCTCCAAGGATGGAGACTTCACAACCTCTCTGGACAGCCTGCTCCAGGGTTTGACAGCTCTCAAAATACAAAAGTTTTCTCTTAATGTTTCAACAGATTTTCCTGTATTTCAATTTGTGTCCATTGCCTCTTGCCTCTTGTCCCCTCACTGGGCAGCACTGAGAAGAGGCTGGTTTCATAGTTTTTACTCCCTCCCCGTAGGTATGTATGTACATTGGCAAGATCCCCTGATCCTGCTCTTCTCCAGGCTGAACAGCTGGAGCTCTCTCAGTGTCTTCTCCTATGAAAGATACTCCAATCCCTTCATCATCTTTGCTGCCCTTCAATGAATTTGCTGCAAGTTACTGTCTCTCCCAGTGCAATCCTGGATCTTATGCTCTATCTAATCACTCAATCTAAAGGACCAAATCATTACACAGGTCAAAACCAATACTTAGGGCTGCTCTATTCTTAGTTGTACTGAGGACAGCACAAGTTTTTCCACTCACTTCACACAGAACTAGACTTCTGCTAGATAGACTGTTTCTATGTAAGAGATGCTAATGTGTACTTACTGTATATGTAATGACAGCCACAAGATACAAAATGCAATGATAATTTTTTTCAGTTATATGTATTTGATAGCATTTAGACAATAAATAACTTTACTCACACTATATCTGAAACATTTAACTTGCAGGTGTAGAGAAACCAGTCTACAGTTATCCATTACTGCAATTCTACAGCTTTGCATTTTAAAATGAATAATTGCTTCAGAAACTCTACACATAATATTATTGCCTCTGTACAAGAACACAGCAGAAAAATCTATTGTGCTTAATTTTTATATTTTATACACATCTACAACAGATTTATTTTTTTTAAGTGTCAGACTTGACTTCTACATTTCTCTCACTTCTCCGCTTCTTCTTTGAAACCCTGGAGAAGAACATTTGGCAAAGCAAAGATTCCGCATTCCACATCTCATACCATTTAGCTGTTGCTACAATTTTAATTATGCAAAACTCAATGGGCTCTAATAAAATCTGACTAGGTAATTAATACTCTAAAACATACAGTGTGAGCTACTGAAAGGAATGTTCTACACAAATTCCCTCATGTCATAGAAAAGACTTAGGCAGCACAGTGTATTTCTCCATAAGTAAAACAATATCCCATGACATTAACAGCTTTTTTCATCCTATCTGCAATTAACTAAAGAATCTTAATATATTCCATTGTTAAAAAGTTAATTTTTCTACTAGTTTCAGTTCAGACACATTCACTCATGTGTATCATAGCAAAACCAGGGAAAGAGTATTATAGTAGAGATATAAGAAATATATCAACAGTAAGGCACAATTTTAAAATGAGTATTTTACTGATATGCACAAAAAGGACTATAATAACATTACAGTATTATGTTTAAATTTCGTATTTTAGTTACATTTATGTACTTCAGACATACATATGCACACTTATACACACATATATATTTTCTGAGGTAAGATCTATGTTATGATGCAGATGTTTTCCTGAGATTTGCACATGAAGGGGATTCTCCCACCATGTCAATTCCATAGATCCACCCTAATTTTGTGGTCTCTTCAAGCCAGGGAGAGGGCAGAGGCTGAGCAAGCTAAGGGTTTTAGTGCTGTTACATCCTACTGGTCTTGTCGCAATTAAGTAAAAAAAAAAAAAAAATCTACAAGCAAGGTTATTAATTTTCAGAGGTCCGCATGATGACTTTACAAGGAAGGGCCAGAGAAGCATAGGACACAAAAGACAGTATTGTGTGCTTTTACAACTGGGAAAGTCTTTTCTGTAACAGTGAGTACACAGACTGTTCTCTCTGACTTGTTTGCCTGGACATTTTGCAGAGAAGCATGATTTGAGTGGTAGTTTGACATGATTTGTATTTTTCCTAGAATCGTATCCTTTATCTCCTTAACACAAGCCAAAAAACATCTGGAACTTTATGTTGTTTTTATAACATTTTATGCCAAAGCACAGACAGTACTCCTGGATTCTTTTTCTCATCCTTGACACACTATAAATGGTGATAAGAAAATGAAAGTTATGAGAAGATCTGTGCTTAGGTTTACACTTTTGCTACAAGAACAGAGATTTTTCATAACAGCGCATATTCATCCATCTGTATCTGAGCATCTTCTACCCTGAGTTTATAAGAAAACACTTTATCAATTTTAAGTTTGACCTTGCAATATTTTGATGCAAAATCAGGCTTTTACAGGTAGTGAATTTTAAATATAGAAGCAACAAGTAATTTGCTTGGGAGTACAAAAGAGTTCAATAATGGAACAGAGATTCAAAGCTAAATTTATAGCCAGTATAGCTTACCCTGTCGATTGTCCAGAGGCAAATGCATGAGAACCAGTTACTAAGAATCATAATGCATAACAGTGTAAATGAAGACCATTATTCTATCTTGGTCATCTTATTATTTGCATCATGAAACCCTCAGACTGTACTGAGGCTAGATGTGCTAACTACTGGGCAAACACGTAAGGAGCTAGAGTCTGCCCTGCAAGAAGAGTAAGCTTTCAGCCCTCTGATAATGCACATTTCTCTCTTGAATGTTGCATTTTGAAGCAGTGATACAAAATGTCTACTGTTTTTAATAAAGGATTATCATCAGTAAAGAGAGATCTTTAGATCTAGGAAATGTGATTTTTAACAAAAGAAAAAACATTTTGAAAATAACGTCATTACACATAAAAAAGTAAATTACTATGCCAAAATTAACACTGTATGGTAGTAATTTTTACTCAGTAAGAGCTTAGTGTGCTTACAAAAGTTTACAGAAGTCGCTACTGAAAACCAGTCATCTCTGGTATGAGACATGGCAACAAAGTCATAAAAACCCAACTACACAAAACTTCAGTGAGCAGAAAACAAATAACTAGTAGAAAGGAAAGAAAGCAGATTCAACATTTGACTTGAGCTTCTATTGAACTTACAAGCCCAACAGAAGTGATCAAAACTAACGATTCTGGAGGAACCATCAGCTGCAGATTGGAGAATATCAGACTGTAGAGTATATTCTACAGAAACATTATCACACGTAACAGCCCTACCACACCAGGAGGGGTGAGTAGGAAGAAAGTGACACAACCAGTTGAAAACAGAAAGGACTTTGATGACAGCATGATGTGAGGCACTTCCTTCTCAAAAACATGCACACTTTATACAGAAGGGTTGCCAAAGGTAAGTGTGCATGTGTCTGTTGTAGTTTGGGTAGTTCTGAGTCTTCAAGCCTCAGGAAACCCAGCAATGGAGAAGACAGTGAGGCATTTTTATGCAGAACAGTGTCAAACATTTGTACTTTTTCAGTATCTTCCTCACATGGTCATTGTCCAGTGTATGATACAGAGGCCGTGCTATTCATTTGTGCTCCAGTTCAAGGCATGTGTGCAAGCAGAAAACAAACCCTTATCTTTCTCAAAAGAAAAGTCACCAAGAACAGGGATGGATTTCCATTTCTATGATCAGTCAGTGACAAAGTGAACACTGACATGAATTAACAATCCAAACTTAACTTGCCAGAGGATATAGCAAGACCCTAAATATTGAAGTCATATTTTCATTATGAACCTGTTTTATAATGTACTTGGGCCAGCAATTACAACTACAAAACTGGTAGAGTTTTAGCATTTGCTGAGATTGCACTTTGGTGAAGTTGATTTATCTGTAAAAAACCTTGCTACACAAAGACAACTTGCATGCAGATTCATCTGGTACTTGGCTATGACAAACCAATTGGTCAATGCAATTGATGTGTGAGCACCAGGGTGACAGAAAACAACTTACAAAAACTTCCTCAGGAAAGCATGAGGCTAAGCCAGGGAGCAAAACTACTCTAAAAAGACAGCAGTCAATGCTGTTTATAAACCACTGCTTATCACATGCAACTTAAGTTGCTCCTAGTTTGCCAGAAGTGGTGTAACTCAATAGTGCAGAACAAGTGCTTAACTAAACCTTTCAACACACCACACAACCAAAAACATTACTAGCAAATGCAATTTTTGATTACATGAGAAGAAAAAAGCAGAAAATGGAAACATACTCTGAAATGTATTTTCACAGTATGTAACAGGGACACCTATGATGAGTAGGAGCCTGCTGACTCTACCAAACAGGCAAATGAACTTCTGCCAATATGTCAGTTACATTGTTCTGTGGGTAATTGTGATAACATAATTTTACATAAGAAGCTAAATGTTCACCTTTTTTGTTTTTTTTTTTTTTTTTTTACAAAACCCCCCTTGTTAAAAGCATAACAAACTAAAAACCCCCAAACAGGCAAAATCACTCAGTTAAGAAAATCTGAAATATGCTCTAATATGCCATCCATAGTCTGTGTGTTAAAAGCAAAAGGACATACATCTACACATACAAAATAAAGCTATCACTGCTGTGTGGACTGCAGAATATTTTCACAGCTATTTTTCCTCATCCTTGGAAACATACATTACTCTTAATACAGTAACATCCTGAAATTTTATAACATTTTGGATTTCTTTGAAATGAAAAGTCCATTTTATTGTTTTTTAATTAAATCTATTTCCCCGAAAGGTCTTTAAAGGCTCTACAAACTACCTTGCATTTTATTATTGCTGACAGTTATCTAAACCACGCTTGAATGCCCTCTTTATCCTTTAGTGAACAATTGAAAGATCATATGCTAAAAAGACTTGTGCTTTCTCTTCTTCTAGCCCCATAATTAAGGCATTTTAATACATTTCTTCATAGTCATTAAGAGAGCACAATGTTAAAAATTAATAAAATGACACAATTTTGAGTTTAACAACCATAAATACATACAACATAAATTTGTCTCAATTGTAGATATGAAAAAAAGCCTTCCTGAAATCACATGATGAGATTACCAAATTGTCAAGATTTTGCTTTTGCTGTCTAAGGGTATTTAAATGATGTATGGTAGCATGACAATACTACAGTGTTGTTACATACCCTACAAGAGCAGTAAATATTTCTGTCAAACATTCAAATTCCATTGGTTTTAGTATGTTTTTGTTTACCTTATATACATGCCTATAAAAAAGTGGTATTGCTGGATGGTGCTGCAATGGGGGAGGAAAGAGAAGAGAGGAAGCAAGACAAAGACATATGAAGGGAAATATGATCATAAGTCAATTGTAAAAAACCTGGCATATAATGTAAAAAGCCACTATAATAACACCTACTTATGCAGTACCTTAATAATGCTTATAATAGAATAAACAAGATTTTCTTAATTTGAATTCTTTTTTCCTAAGAAACAGCTCACTATATTAATGTATCACATATTTTTGCAACAGACATGTTAATAAGTGTTTTGGGTTTTTTTTACAGTGTGAAAGGAATTCAATGTTTCTAAGTACATCATCATCAGTTCTATATACACCAATTAAATACAGGGTGCAACTGTACTGCAGCCACATTATTACTGAGTATTTCCAAAAGGTATTGCTAATGAGCAAATTATACAGCCTATATTTTAAAACTAAGTTAAGTTTTTTGAGGTATAAGTTCTTTACGCTTTCTCAACTAAATGTTGAAAAGACACAGTGCAACATAAAGCAAGAAGATTACAGATTTTTTTTTTCCTTAAGATAGACACACACACACACAAAAAGAATTTGCTCTCCAGAAGATTTTTTAGGGTTGTCAGACTGTTATATTATAAACAACCTTATTAGTCCTTTATAATTACAATAGGTACCTCTGGACAAGATCGAGCAGACATGACAAATGCTTCTGACTTCTTTTTAAATCGAACCTGGAAGGTCATCGCTGAACAAACAGAATGCTATACAACTGGGGCCATAAATTGTGAAAGCTAACAAAAAGGTAAGTTTTTTTGATATTAAAAATTAAAATTATTCTTTTCAGGCTTTTCTGTATAAAATCTAGAAATATAAGGATGAAATAGTTTAGAAAAGTTAAGTAGCTAAAGAAAAATAAATCCATACAAACTTCATTATCACACTTTTTCTTTCAGCAGCTGAACCTGTATTTAAGTATTTATGCAATGTCTCTAGAGTAGTTGCTTTATTTTACTAATCTGTTCTTAGAGATAATTCCCTAATGAGGATTTACCCATGTTTGCATATACCTTTTTTTCAGCATTATGATGAAACTGTGGACAGTTAAAAAAACCTATTCAGTCTCAAATCTATGGGATTTGCTTGCTGTTATCCTCAAAACAAACCAGTAAAAGGATAACATACTACTGTGCATTTTTCTTAACATTTTTATTTTGTTTTAGGATCATTTAACAGTACTGGTAGTTTTGGATTAAATTTAATTTGTATGGAGATAAACAGTAACTTAAGTGACTGGAACTGGAAACCAATTGATGGATCTCTTAAACCTTGTATTTCAATTTGGAGAAGAAATGTAAGCATTGAATTAGAAAGCTGTAAAGTCCTGATGAAAATTAGTGGTATAAAACAAAAGAAAATGAAACCTTCAGTTATTTTCCTTACAGTTAGGCTGAATGAAATTGTAAATCAACAAAAGATTTGGATAGCACTCAAATCAACAGCTTTACCTAATAAAAGTTCTAACAGAGCACTGAGCATAGCATTTGAAACAAATATGAAATAAATATGAAATATGAATGACTTTAAAAAGAACCATATGAGAATCAAACCAGTAAAGTCACCAAAATTCAAGCAGAGGAAATTTGAACTGAAATGTATGATGGGCAATTAAGTTCCTATTTTGACAATTCTAAGTGGTCAAGTTTTTAAAGTATGACACAGAAACCTTAACCTATCTATATATGAGTGATAAATGAGGCATTTTGTGTCATTACATTCCCATAAATCACTTTCTTTAACTGCTGATGGCTTTTATCAGGTCTAACCTTTTCAAGCTTCTATCAGAGTGCTAACATTTTCAACTTTGACACATACGCAGTTTACAAATTCTGCAGCTGATTAACTCTGGACAGAAGCTCACTGCCATCATTGTCTTCTTCAAGTTGGGTTACAGCTTCAGTGTCTCAAAAACTCACATGCATCCTTTGTATGCCAGAAAATCTCACTGTGTGGCAAAGGATGCAAGATACTCCTTTTGAAACAAATAAATGAGGATATACTTCCAAAATTATTCTTCTACAGAGGGCCTGAAATATGCATATTATTATTTTAAAAGCAAGTAAATAGTACATGTCAAATAAAGAGATATAAATAATGTGATCAATTTTACATGACTTTATAATTTAAACAAACTTGGGATCAAATCAACTCGATTACATGAAAAATGTTGTCAAAGTCTCTGAGGTAAAGAACAATAAAAAGTTGAAAACCCCCTGAATATTGCAGTGTATTATCCCTATGATATTACAAAATATTGCAATTATAAGCTGATCATGATTATGGGCCCTTAAATAATTTTGTGGGATCCCTCACTAAATTCCTCTCTGAACTATTTTGTAAATTTTAAAGATTATAAATTGCAGTATCTTGAAATTCTAATTTTCAAATATTCAATTTCAGCATTATAGCACTTAGAACACAAAATTAATTTAGCCATGAGAAAACTCAGAACACAATAAATGCAAGGGCAGAAAAGAAATACAGGAAAAATGTTTTATCATGCATAAGTGAACCCAAAGATTTCAAGGAACACTTGCTTTCTGTAGGAACTAAAATTAAATTACATATTTGCATGACACACTCAATTTTTTGTGACAAATAGATGATAAAATAGTTGATAAAAACTCATCTAGGTGTCTGTCTTCGAAAACGTTTTAACTTACTGTACTATTCCAACAATGAGAAGCCAGCAATACTGTAGTTCTTTCTGCCTTAGTAGCATCAAGACATTGTAAGGATGGTAGTAAAGCTTTAGTCTAAACACCTGCATTTTTACTATTGTTTTAAATTAAAAATGTGCAGAATGTAATTTAATTGAGATGCATTTCATCTATTGAAACAAGCAGTGAAACATTCACGGAAATGCATTTACAAGATGTAATTGATCTAGACAATGAAACAAAGCTCAAGTTTAAAGAGATACTGTCTGTAATAATATTAGTCAGACTGAAGAAATTTGATGTTGGTTGTGTGACCACCGGAAGCCTGGTACTTCAGATGGTATTAGTTTTGATAAGAGCTAACTAGACATCAGACCTAAATAATGAAACCTGAAGAGACAGGCTTGGACCATGCAAATAGGAATGTCCGCAGAGGCTCTCATGCAGTTGACTGTCTCTTGTTGATACACAACAGATCTTGGAAAAACAGTGAAGGACAAATTTTTTCAGAATCACAGCTAAACCAGCCTAGTAATGTCAATATTTAAGGCCTATCCATGAAAAATTAAAAAGTTCTTTATTTCACTAATAATGTCACAGATCAGAGAAGCTGTGCAGTTACACTTTGACAATTCAGATGTAAATCTTGGAATGTCTGTAAGTATTAACGACAAAGGCATATTTATCATTTAAAACAAAAGCACATGATTTCTTGATGGTCATATCAAAGACTAGTGATGGATGAGAGCATGTTAATCAAATGACAAACCAGAAGGAGCATAGATGCTTGCTATTTTGATTTGAGGGAAATGAAGATCTCTTTCCTAAATTAAGATATAAACATTCTAAAATTATACACACAAATATATACATAAGTTTGTATAACACACTGTGTATGTATAGGAGCTTGGTATGTTCTCAAGTAGACATGCTACAAATACTAACTAGAATAACTGCCAATTTACTTAAGGTCAGAAGAAGCCACATATAGTAAAGAAAATAAAACATTGGCTTTGATCAATTCCAGTTAATTGCTTATGAATTTATATATTCAGAAGCAATTTTAGCTTTCTTGTATTTACACTTCCCAAGTAATGAGAGAGAATCATTTAATCTTCTTTTTTTTGTAATTTGTTTCCTACTGCCTTAGTTCTAGATTTAAATTATGCTTATGTGAAATTACACATGTAATTTGAAACTGCATAAAATCAGTGTAAATATTACTGAAAACAAAAATGTGGACTGTGTATGTGGGATGCAATACGTCAAGACAAGTCTAGAACTTCAGAACCAACTTTTTACTGTAAGCTTTTATATTTTTGATACTCAAGTCAAGTCATCTTATTTCAGTGTCTTGCTTTATGTGTACCCAAAATGTATCAAACTAATTATGCATGTTTAACAAGAACTCAAACATCAAGAATGTTGCTTACTAAGCATGAGAGTCACAAACACTCCAAAACTTTGTTTAATTTGTAGAATCGCATGCAGTGGCAAGGTCCAATGAGGCCAAACAATACTTTCACAAAGTATTTGTCAAATGATGATAACATCCAACTCCTTGAAATCCAACTTTCTCTTTCTCCTTTAAGCAGGTAGTAACTATAAAGCAGACCTCTCTGATACCCTTCCATTAAAATTCTGCAATGAGTGAACAAGTTTTTGATATCGTTAAGAAAGTACCCTGGTCACTCTAGTACTGAACAGAGAAAAAAAAGCCACTTTGCTAACTGGAGAACTATTCATAAAACATACTTGTTTATACCTTGTAGTTATGAAACCTACAAATAAAGTACTAAAATATGAAAATATGCTGTAATCCAGAATTGTGTTTTTTAAAAAAATGAGTACCCCACATACAGTTGTCAAGAACTTACAAGAAGAAACATTTTATAATCTATAGAAAAGTATGCAATTAAACATAAACTGGTGACACTGAGGGGGGAAAAAGACATTTGAATTAAAAATATTAATGGAAAAATACTTTTTTTTATTGCTAAAATAGTTTTTACCTGACCCTTTGAGCAGAAATGCATTAAAAATAAAAAAATTATATAATGTCTGTTTGAAGGGTAGTGTTTAAAAGAATACACCACCAACAACCACTTTGCTCTGCTACTCAGACGCCCCAGTAAGACACATCTGACATGCTTAATGCAACTTATCCAAATAACCTGAGTACCTCCTTTAATGCAAGATTAGTGTCCTAGGAAAGCAGATTCTTGTGCTCTGGAAACACTAATCCATATTGTACAATCGCCCAGAATAAACAAAATGTGGGCAGTTTCAATATATATTTTTCAGTCTTATCTTTAACCAAGACAAACTGCTCTCACAGAGGCTGAACAGTAACTTGAGACTCCACAGTGACACTGTATTTCTTTTTGCCTAAGCCAAGATTTCCTAGACAGGAAAAGGAATTTGTGCAACTGTGTGTAAATGTGACTGCTGTCCATTAACCAGCCAGGGACTGCTGAGTCAGTTACTGATTCTATGCCTCAAATTTCTCTTAGATTGTGCACTAAACTCACCAGCCTCATGTTTTTACATGCTTTATTTACTGCGAGTCCTATCTGTAATCAGCTATCGACATTATTTACTTTTTTCCTGTATTAGTACAAATAGTTTTGTATTCTAAATCTAGTAGTTTATCATTTAATGTATTAAAGGCTGCTTAAGACACAACTAAATTCCTCCACCTCTTGGACCTTTTTTGAAAAATTTACTGGATGCCCAATATATATAATATTCAATAGCATGTGAGAATAATTTTTATGCAACTCTGATAGTTAGAAAGATAGATAACTCAATTATTAGATCATCTATCAAAATATTCAGATGTATAAGAGGCTACTAAAAAGATTGATGGCTGAGAAAGTCCACTGATTCTCTAGCCATCATATTCACACATTTGGCTAGACAACATTTTTCGCTGCCTTCACAAGCAAGCTTCATTACCCATCACTCCACTGAAAAGAGTTTATTATGAGGCTGCCATCTTGGCAAGACTATTATTTAGATGATAAATGTTGGGGGAAAAAGTGTGTCTAGATTTTTTTTTTTAAGATGAGCTTTTTGACAGATAAAACAAACAGCATCTATATTTCTAATTAACTTAAATTTGGCATATACAAATACAGGTCAGTAAAGCTATGATATGCTACTAGATTATCTTCTGTCTGAATCTTGCCCTTAATTTGTAAAATGTAAATTAACTAATTAGAAGAAAAGCAGCATTATTTGTGACAAAATGCTTCTTCTGCTTCTTTGCTTTGTGACATTCATGATCAACTATAGTCCTTCATTCTAACTTCTAATAGATGGATAATTATGCTCATACTAATTTCTTAGGCTTTTAGTATTTTAAACCAAATGAAAACTTGAGATTTCTGAATGCAAGGAAGCACAACACAGTGCAACACGCAGCTAAATTACATACTCGCCAGCTTCACTTAATTTGCAATATTATGCTGTTTACATGTATACATATGTTGCATGAATATAGGTATGAAGGTACCACTTTCAACATTCAAGTACCTGACTCAAAGGAAAATCTCTATTAGTATTCTTAAAACTTCCTTGAAATCTGTGTATCCTTTCTGTGCATGATGCATAGTAATAATAATATACTTATGCTTTGCTCATTAATACTAAGAGTTAAATTTCACTTTATACTCCTACTACCCTTCTCAATTGTCATTTGAAGTGGATTAGACTAGCAAATATAGAATTACATGAAGGAAGGGGGAGTTGATCATTCTTGAGTTTCAGCCCAGCAACGTGACCTTGTTAAATAAAAAATATATGATATCATAGTTTACAGGAAGGGATTCTTTTTGCTTTGGTTTGGTTTTAACTATTACTAGGTAGATAAAGACTCAACACTAAGAAATACATTGAAAATGTCAGATGTAAATGTCAATTAAAAATTACAAGGAATTCTGAAAGGTAAGGTCTGTGGGGGGTTGACATTCTTTGTCATAGTGGAGTGTCTGCTACCAGGCCTTTGGCAAGCATAGCAGGATCTATGCTGTCAGCTCTTATTGTACATAAACTTAGATGCTTGTCTAATCTGAATGAGAAATACCAGGAAAATTGGAGCTGAAACCTTGCAGTAATGTGGATGGAAGCTAAAAATGCTCTCTCTGCACGAGTCTCCTATGACATGATAATATTTAAAACAGTACAGAAAAATATAAGGAAAAGTAATTTAAATAATGCTATGTAGTGTTTCATTTACTACTTTTTTAGTTGAGAATGTAACAATCTAGCAGGGAAAGAGGCTTAAGTAATATAATTAAATTTTAATGAAAATCCCAATTTCATGTCCATATTAAATACAATATCTAAGGAGAACAATGCATGAAAATATATACTTAATTACTAACGATCATTCAAATGTAAATGCTAATATGAATACAGTATGGTCTGTTCTTTCTTTGCTTTGACAAAAATTAGTTTTGATACAAAATAAAACAACCTACAACGCTCAGCCAAACAATTAACATTATAGCAAAGCTAGGCATGAGCCGTGGTCTCAATGGAAAATGTCTTCATGCTCTGTTATTCAATCACATTGTTAAGAGGGGATGACTGGTAAAATCTCAAAACATTACTTTTGAGCTAAAGTAAAAAAAAAAAATTATTTTTCATAAAGTACATGTTGATTTTTATACTGTTCATGTGTCATTAAATAAAGACAACAATAATTCATGCCAAACGTTGTTGGAAATAAGCTAAATGTATCTAGAACATTTGTGAAGTGCAGAGGTATGCCTTTATATGTGCATATGTATGTGTGTGTGAGTGAACACATATCTCTGTTTATCTCGCAGGAGAACACAGAATTTTATCATCTTCACAAAGTAAATTACTGAATCAGTAAGCTAGCAGGAAATGGCACTCTTCACTACTTCTGATTCTCTTGTCTATAAACAAATGTATCTTACTCAGTGCTACTAAGGTTAGCAAGTTGGCAAATTTTTAAAAAGTGAATTATTTTTGAAGAAACTTATCTATATATGTCCTAAGAGGCAAAAATAATCATAAACTCCTTCTTCTATCTACATCCATTTTTGTTTAAGATTAATTTACTAATTCAAGTAGAGCCAGGAGGAAGAGAAAAAGGAGCAGAGCAAAATCCGGCATGTGTGAAAATCTACAAGCATTAGATAGCTAAGTCCCTCAGTGTTGCAGTAAGGTCAAAACCTTTCAGCATTGTACCAGTGTGTCAAAATGTGTCAACAAACCATCATACTGCAAGAAGAAGAATGACCTTTCAGTTCTTTATGTTTGGGCTGCCAATGAAGCTTTGGATACTGGGTATGCATGAACAGTTTTCCTAGCCACTTGACAAATGCAAGTCCCAAGGTTTCCTCCAAGTCAAGTTGTTATACCACTGGCTTTCAACTCACCAATACAACTTTTTAAACATGCAATTGGTGAATATTGGTCTTGTTAGAGAACAGATATCCTTAAACCCACAGCATAACTCCCTCTTCCCCTACCGCCTACAATCACACAACAATTATTACTTAAACACTCTTCACAGTAACATGTCAAACCATTTTAAATAGCTGAACAGAAAAAAATATGTATCATTCTGATGTTCTGATTCAGCCTTTGCTCAAATGATTCTTCACCCTTATAGTCAACTGCAAATGAATTTGAACAGAACAGTCTTCTTAAAAAACCCTAAGAACACATCGGCTGTGTTTGTTACTGAAATACAATTCTTTGCATTGTTTCTGTTTGCATTGACCTCAAATAAATACCTTTTGTAACCTACAGGACTCTATGGTAAATTTACTATGACTGTTAGTTATAAACTGAAGTCTCGAGATCAGACATAATGTATTAATTAACAAGAGATTTAATCATTAATTTAGGCTTCCAAAAAGCGTGGTTACTATTTTAAAATTACTTATGGGAAACTCGCTTTTATTTATTCTTTCAAAAAAGCAGAAGCACAAGACTAACAACATTTAGAATACAAGCAAATGGGGGAAGGAATTTAGTACAGGGATGACTTACCACTTATTCAAAGAGAAGATGAAATACTTCTCCTTCACTATGTGAAATTGCCTTTGGTTTAATATCAGTGTCAAATATGACATTTTCCTACGGTCTTCCTCACATATAGTAAAGTTTCTTTAGCTAATAACAGCATCAAGCTTTCTCCTGGGACTCTCTAGAAATTACATTCCAAAATGTACATATGCCTTAGCCAGTCTTGCAGAAGACAGAAAATGTAAATTGCTGTATTTGAGTTTATACCTTCTCACAGCAAGTCACTGACAGTGCACCCACTAATTATTATTTGAACTGTGTGCTGCTGATCGCTATATGCCTCTTAGAAGACAGCAGTCATGCCTATCAGCTCTGACTAACAGACTTTTACAGCCAGGACTCCAATTTTTAATTTAACTTAGAAAAACATTACAAAATTAGACACTACAGAAAAAAAAAAGAAACAGCAGCATTCATTTAAACGCTAAAATAATTTACAATGTTTTCTCAGACCCTGTTTAAAGCGCAATCTCTGTTACTTCCTGTTCATGCTCTCCAAATTACCTTTGGTCACACAGACTACTCAACAGTTTTTATCCTCATGGTTACAATGTACAAGAAATACACCAATGTAGGCCAGCGAACAATGAAAAGTGTGGTTCTACTACATGTGCACAAAGCAATTATGATTTGCACATGCAGTTGTCTTGTTTACCCAGTGGCAGTGAAAGCTATAGCCTGCTCAGTGGATGCCACCACTCTGAAGGAACAAACATATTGAGGGAAGGGGTTCTGTAAGTACATGAATCATTTTATACTAAGTTTGTTCAGTATATAAAATAGCTTTTTTCTAAAACATCACTCTGCAAAATCAGTCTGGGAATATACAAGACTAAACTTGCCTTTTCCTGTTTCTTTATTATTGAAAAATCTCAATATCTAAACAGTATCTTAAATTACAACTGTGCAAACCCACTGACAAGGTACACTTTGTACATTTTTAATGTGAAGCTTAATTTGAAGATGAGGTTGCAGTGCAGCACTGCAACTGAAAATTGCTTAACAATACCATTGATGTATGAGCCATAAAAAACCTTGCTAAGCTGTCCCTGCAGAACTCAGAGTAATAAAAAGGTGTTCTTTTGCACTGAGGTGAACAGACATGGTTGACTGCATCTAGGGAGCTGTTCTGTTAAATGAGAAAGTGCCATTTCTTTCCTGTCAGTACAGACCAATTTAAGACACTCACAGATTTAGTTAGCACAGAGTACAGAATTTAATGAAATACACACATAACAGCAAACAAACCACAGCTATGTTCAAAGCTTTCAGTCAGATTGTGTGCAGAATTAATCTTACAGCTATGACAGATACAGGAAAAAAACATAGAAACTTTTCCAGTTTCACTCCTACTTTTCAGAGAAACAATAAAAATCTGAATGGAAAAGGTCTAAAACGTCCCACCTTCATTCCTTTCAAAGTATCTAGACATGTATTTCTATCCATATCTAACAGCTGATGTTACAGGTTTTTGGTCTGATTTCATTTCAGCTTTAAGTTAAACCAACAGATGAGGTTTACAAAACCCTAAACTACCAGATGAGTGTCATGATATCTCTATTGTGAACCGATGCTTCTCCAAATGATTCCTCCTTCAAGAGGAAAGGAGACACACAGGTACAGTGAATTGACTGGGAAGCTCACTTGTGAGATCCTTGCATAGGCTGATTAAATCATACAAAATTGATTCACAGTTTGTGCAGCTACACCTGTGTCCTTTTGTATAATTTCAGAGAGCAATGAAAGTTAACTGTCTAACCTACATGCAACCTAATCTATCAACATGTGTTCATTAACCCAACTGTAATACAAACAGTATCAAAATTAAAACTAACGGCATTTGTTCTTTAAAAAAATCCCATAAAATCTGCCTAATTTCCATAGTTAAACTATCATTAAACTCCGGATTTAGGGAGTAACAAAACTCACTAAAGAGATTTCTAGCTTCCTTTATATGAATGTAAAGCCACTATATTTAAGAATCAACAATTTTTGTAGTTGTTTTCAATATGAACAGATATAACAAAAGGTTTGGCAAAATCTCAGAATTACTTCCAAACCACTCTTACTGATTCACATGTAAATTCAGTCTAGCTTTTGCAACATTAAAGGTACTTGACTAACAGCTCAGTGTGAGATGTTCCTCCATTTTTGAAGTTGCAATATTAATTAGTATATGATAAAATTAAAATGAATTTAACTATGTCCTGGTTTCCTGATAAAAATGTAAGAGAAGTTTATTTTGAAAGTGTCAGATTCAAATGGTGCACACTATTCTCAAATGTTTTACATTTTTTATAGCTCAAACCAAAACATGGATAATCATTTTGTTCAACACAGATAGAAATTACAACTTCAACTTTGCAATGGCAATTTTACTGCAAACAGCAAGTGGATCAGTGCCTTCATCCTACTTGTCTACTCAACTCTCACCCCATCTCAACTTAGTATCTTTATGCTCATGTTATCTATTTGAAATTCACTTCTTGGAGCTGCTTTTCTCTGATGCCATCACAGATCCCTTCAAATGCATACTTTTTCCTCAGAAAATATTCCAGCCAGTACATCTACTGGCCTCCTCCCAGCCTGAGCTGCTCCATATATCTTATTTACACTGATGTGCAAGTTCAGCAACATTTGCATCAGCATCTTTCCTACCATTCTCACCATTTACCTAGATGTTGTATATACTCAAATTTCTTTCTAACTCTTTTATTCTGGTTATATGTTTCACCAATTCTTTTCTACAACTTTCCTTGTAGTATAGTATCTTCATCCAACAACTGACAGTCTCCTGAGGTTCCCATTACCTCGACTCAAGTTTTTCACTGCTTTCTGGGATTGTCAAATAAGAGCAGGTCCTTCTCACATCAATCAAGAAAGTTGCTGCAGAACACAATTCCAAACTCTGATGATGTTGTTATCAAGACCTGGTTTCCCTTTCTCTGCTGCCTCCTATAGAACTTGCTTTTAAGGCATTTCTCAAGCTAAGGCTAGCTATTTTCACCCTGGCATTTCTCATATGCAGCTGAAATACTAATGGTCACCAGTCTAGCCTCTGATGTCACACACTGTCTATTTGTAGCATGTTCACGCATCTGTGCCATCTTCACTATCCCTCAGATTTCATTGATGCTCTCTTGTGAATGCTGAGCTGAAGTCTAAATTTATGTGCTTTCAAAAATCCTTTATTAGAACTTTCATTTACCTCACTCACTACCTTGCTTAGGGTCCCACCACATACAAAAAAAGAATTGAAGATGAAGCATCTTGTTTTAAGATTTTTTTGGAAGAAAAATCCTCCAGTGAGGAGGCTTCTAGTACCATGGAAGGATATATATCTATATACAATAATGACCTTCATAAGAATAAAGCAGAACTATTTTAACCATCTTTAAAAGAAAAGCTCTTTACAGCAATACCATCAACATGTTCAAAAATTCTATCTGGCATAACTTATTTCCCTCCTTATGTTCCTGCAAATACTTAATACATTTTTTAGCTTGAAGATAATTGCTATTACTGTTTAAAACATAGATACAATACAAGCCCCCCTTTATTAAAAAACCTCAGTGAAACAGTATTGTCCTAGATATGATGACAATGAGCAATAAAGTTCTCTACACACAAAACCCACTTTCTTAGACTGTGAAGATTTTATAACAGATTTGGCACCTTGCAGGTATTACAAAACATTACAGCAAAATCTTCCTTCAAAGTCAGGTCTAAAACAATTGACATATAACTTCTGTACCGAAGTAACTTATTCTGTCATCTAGCATCATTGTAAAATCACCATATATATCTGCTGCATGTTAAAAATTATGATGTGAATTTTTCACAAATATTTCAGCGTTCCAATTTGACATACTAGTTAATGACATTCAAAATGCCAGATTAGTAATGTGTATTTTGTTCACTTGGCTTAATACAAAAGTCACTGGTGTTTTTTCCAGTAACTTCTTTTAAAAATGCAGCCCTATTTATCTATAAGGAAAAATAACAGAAATGTACCTGTTCCAGTAGCTCCAAAACTGGTCCTGCAAGTAGGCTTGGTGGCTACTTTCATCACCAAATGAGGCTTTGCTTTCAATCCAGTGAATTATGTGTCCTTCAACAGCTAGGGTGACAGCAGAAAATAAACTGAACTCTGAAAATCACACTCAACAGCCTGGAAGAATGTGTTTACGAATATCCTATTTACCCCCCAATCCACCACATAATTCATGCTTGTAACAGACTTACATATTTGTAAAAATATCTTTCAAATATGCATATAGGACTTTTCTTTTTAAAAGTACCAGAAATATTTTGATGGATAATTATATCAATTTCAGTTTAATTGCAACCTGTTCTAGATATTTGCATTTATTCTAAACATACAGAATGTAAAGAAAAAGAGACTAGAGTAAAGTGCAATTGCATCCCACTTTCACCCTTACTTTGCTGGAAAGGAGTTGTCAGGAAAGGAATTGAAAACTTCTGGTGGACAAGAACAGTTAGCTAAACTATTAAAGACAGAAACTTCTTACCAATCCCAAGTGGAAAGTATGAGAACGGCAAGGAAGTTTATCATAGATGTGTATCTGCTTCCTTACTTTTGCAAAATCAGTAAAGCTTCACCAGAAATAAGTTGGCAATAAGAAGGCTTATGTGACAAAATGTGATTTTGAATTTCTGTTTCTTTCAATGCTGTGGGATTTGCTTTAGTCCCTATCTTTCCTTACTTCTTTCAGGAGTGAATTTCTAATATTAATAAAATTATCTTTTTTTGGTAAAAGGAAATTCCTCTCTGAATCTGACAGCCTAATTTTGCAAAGAAATCACTCTAAAAGATCATTCTTTCTCCAAAAAGGTAATGTAGGATATCATTATTGAGGTCTTTAAAAATATCTTCTTTATTCTGAGTTGCCTATAATATCCACAGCCATGTTGCCTTAGCCTTAGCTTGACATGGGATGAGGTACTCAAAGAGCATGCAGACCCAGAAGCACAATACAGAAAGATCAGAAGAGGCTATGGCAGTACATGATTGATCAAAGGCTGTAAAATTACTCGGGAAATCTGGGGAAATAACTCATGAAGTCACCACACGAAGCTTTATATGCCACCACTACCCTGCTATCTGTAACCAAGTTAACTTGTGTAGGCCTATACTACTACACCCTTCCCCCACTGCCAATACCTCCCCAATACCTTTAGACCCCAGGAGATGTAACAGCTAACGCATAAACTGTAGTCAGTTGAGAAGCAATTTGTAAGAAACATTTGCTATATTTTCCATATTTTCCTAGCTATGTACTGAGTCATGAAGAAGAGAATGCAAAGACTGCCATACATTAGTTCAGATCGGACAACAGGTAGAAAATGATTTCCTGTCAATCTCAAGTGACTGAAATAATTTTAAAAAAGTAATGCACTATCATATTTGGATTTTTAGAGACAAATCCATACAAAGAAATTAATGGCTATTTTTAATCTTCTTTCTAATAGGGTAGTATTACAAACTCAAGAATTCTTTTGGGTGTTTCCCAGTTTCCCTTCTCAAGCATTAAAAAAAATTCGCTCCATCTAGTTGCTTTTCTAGTTTCCATTTAATCAGGCTCCTGAATAGCTGGGATATAAACTTGTATGTTTCTAATGTGAAAGTGACTATCTTAATACCAATTACGTATTGTGTATATTGTAGTCCACACTATTGGGGAATCTTACCAATGTATGTAACTATCTGAAGGGTAGGTGTTAACAAGAGGGAGCCAGGCTCTCTTCAGCGGTGCCCAGTGACAGGACCAGAGGCAATGGGCACAAACTGAAACATGGAAGGGCCCATCTGACACCAGGAAACACTTTTTTATTGTGAGGATGACTGAGCACTGGCACAGGTTGCCCAGAGAGGTTGTGGAGTCTCTATCCTTGGAGATATACAAAAGCAATCTGGACACGGGCCAGGGCAACCATTTCCAGGTGAACTTGCTTAAGCAGATGACCACCAGAGGTCCCTTCAAGCCTCAGACATTCTGTGATTCTGTAATTTTACAATCTTCCCTGCTAACTTTAGACTTGATAAAAAGTCCCTCATCCCCTCAGTTCCTTGGCAGCTTCCTGAGACCATCCACAAAGAAGAAGTATGGAAGTGAGGAGCAGAAATTAATTGAAAACTCTCCAAGTATGGCTTGACAGGACTGAATTGCAGATCATCAGGATGCCAAATCTCACTGTTTCAAATACAGAGTGCTTCAGTTACAAGGGTATTTTTTATTTTGTATGTATAACCTCTTATTAACATCACTACCATTTTTCTTTTTTGGAAACATGATTAGGAATACAAACCTAACTGAGCTAAGGAAAGTCTTTAAAAACTTTTCAGAAGACTCTTATATACATAGTTGTTTATCTATTGGATAACACATTACTGTGCTGAAAGATGGTATCTCAAGCACTTCTGAGCAGTGAGACTTCCTACAGCACACACTCAACTCCTTATGCCAGTGTACAAATCAGTTATCGCAGTAAGAATTCCAACTGTTGTCAATATGAAGAATAAAAACCTAGTCATGTATATGACTTTCACACAGGGCTCTCAGCCTTCTTCTTTTCTCCGAGAGACACAAAAGTATGCATCTGCATAGGTGCAGCATTCTATAGCGGCAAAGCAGAAGTCTTTTGGCATGAAAGTCAATTTATGAAAGGTGATTAATAATCCTTTACATTTGGACAACATGGATATTTTTTCTTCCATGGCCCAGCCACTAGGTCATCTGATTACCTTCTTACATGGCCTCAAGACCAGAAAATGTAGGTGAACTTTGACATGACCTTTATAGCTACTTTTATTCATTCTTGCTTCTTGCTATGCAGGCTTTTAAAAACAATGGAGAACCGCAAAGCTGTATTTAGATGCAAAGGGATGGCAAAAGAATAACTGCACAATGACAAACCTTTATGCAATGACCCATAGGTGTAATATTAATACTCTTAAGACTGCTTTGAACTGACTGGGTCTAGAAGTTTAAGACAATTATAGGTATTTCAGACTTCAGTTCATAAAGACAGTGGGCAGAACAGGTTAGAGGGAGCAGGGATTTGGAGGTTCTTACTGTTGCTTGTTTTACTTTTTTTCTTTTTGTGATAATGAGACAAAAACGTGCAGAGACCAAAGAGGAAACACTTGGTAATACTACTTAGGATCAAGCCTCTCTGAGCAAAACTAGAAGTTCTTAAAATTATTGGGTAACTACAGGAAGAGACTAATTTGTAGTATACTATAATATACTTCACTTAAGTAGCCATAATATTTTAGCATGAACACTTCTACACAAAATAAAATAAGAAAAATTCTTTTAAAAGACTTACCTACTGGCACTTCTAAAATAAAGTCTGGTGTTTTGTCATAACCCTTTGCACGAAGCTGATCTTCAGCTATACATAGAGAATAAGAACTATTGTTTATAAAACTATTCTATTAAGTAGACAGCAGCATAATTAATTTTATTTTAAATAAGAGTGCAAGAATTACTAATGCAGTCATACATATCTTTCTTATGCATGCAATGCTGTGTCAGATTAAATGAACCTTTGTAGAAAACCTGAAGCATGGATATAAAAATGCTTCTTTGTCATCCCTGCATTTTTATGTCTTCATTATAAACATCATTAATTCAAGCTGTCATACAGTATTTTATAACCCCCAAATATTCAAAATAAAGAGGTATATTCGCTGATTGAAAGAAGAATCTCTCCACATTAGGAAGCATTAAGATTAATCCTACCAACACCACAAATGTAGATACACTGTAGATGCTTTCTTGGTTTTAATGTTAGTATAAAGTTGTTAAAAAAAGAACAAGAAAATCTTTCTCTTCCAGAAATTTATTAAAGCAGAGAGAAGCTACAATTTTAGTTTCTTTTGCATCTTGCATTCTATAGAATTTATCCAATTTTGGAACATACAAAGATTTTAGAAATTCTGCTAACATTTAACTATACAACTCTAATGCTTACAAATATTAGAGCTGAATATTTCAAGAAACAATGAGTGAGCAAGATAAACCCACAAAAGATGCTCCCTTTAAGGAAAAAAAAAAAGAAAGCCCAAGCAAGCTCTTAATATTTTCTAAACTATTGTCCTTGATTTCCGATACCATTACACTGGTATTTCTGAAACACCATTTCTCCATTAGAATTTGGAGTGACCTGGTCATTCAATTCCAGGCATGGCTTTCTGTCTTCACCCAAGCTCAACTAATGGCACTACCTAGTAACAAGTAAGGCTGTGTAGCCCCTTAACACCTACTGGGCTGTTGACATTGTCATGCATCCCATTCGCCTTTCTACATCACCTTTGATTAAAATTAATGGTCCATTCTCACTGTTGGGTAGCTTATTTCCAATCCATTTATCAGGTTAGGACAGTAGTTTCATGGCCAGTGTTCAGAACTCAGTTTTTGAATACTTTGTGCATATCCTGAAAGGTCAGCAGTTTGAGTCCAAGTAACATTTTAATGACAAGGAAAACATACACTCTTTAAAATGGAAACATTTAAAAAAAGCCTAAATCAAACTTCCCCTCTCTTTCTCATTGAAGAATTAAGTCTGAAGTATTTTTTTTATATAGTGAACTCATACTGAAAGTGGGACAGGAGTAATTTTGGAAAGCTGTACATTCACTTAAGTGTAAACTGCAATAGCTGTTTATTCTTTTTGATAGCTGTAGTATTTCTTCTGAAATCTGAAAGTATTTCTTCACTGTAAGCACACTATATTGTAAATACAAGTCTTTGCAATGCAACACTTCATTGTATCACCGTGTCAGCTATTAAACTTTTCTAGGATTTGGAGACAGGCTTGGTTGTTGGCTATTTTTTCATACTTAGATTGTCAGGTATATGTATAAAAGGTGTTAAGATTAACAAGGTTCTCATTTAACAGAACCTATGAATAGAGTTTTAAGCCATAAGATAAAAATGAATTAATGTTCCATGTAATCTCTTAATCTTGATAAAAATGAAACAAAATAAAATCCAGTTTCATCCAACTCTAACTGTAATCTGCTCTTAATTGTTTAAAAGAGTCTAGAAAGGACAACAGGATGCCCCAGCTGAAATTTTCATTATTTAGGAACACAGAAATAGCAATAGAAAGTTCAGTCTTTTCTTTCATGTCTAACAAATTCACAAATATCACCAATTCAGGGAAATGTACCTTAAAAAAACCCACTGAAAACAAGGACAAATGTAAAAACATTTCCTGATAGGTCAACTTGGCAGGTCTCTGAACTGGAGTTTGCATCAGCATTACTTTTAATATTCTTTGGCAGATTCTATTTTCAAGGATGCCTGATTCTTTTTAAAATCATTTGATACTAACACATGGCTTGACAAAGAACATGGTTTTTGTTTTAAATCTATTTCTGAATGTTTTCACTTGGTTTCTCCTAACATTTTATAAACATTGGAAAATATACTAAAAACCACACTTATTAGTGATGTGAGTTGTCTATCATGTGCAGGAACATAATTATAGATTACTATTTCTTCAAGTGTTTTGAAGCTTTATATCTTTGAGAAAAAAAATAGAATTACAGAAACAACCCACAATCACCATAATATTTTTTTTTTAAAACCAAACCCCACCAAAAGAAAAGAATTTCTAGCTTTTCAGCCCAGGTATGTTTCAGAGCTATGGAGGGAGGTAGCATTCTGCACCTTAAAAGATCTTTTAGCTCTTGCATGGATTAAGAGAATAATTTAACAACTGCTTGAAAGCCAGCACACAGCAGCTTTGACTGTTACATTTATGCATCCTCAGATTTGAAAATTATGTTGAAATAGCCCTAGTGAGTAGTTTGTCTGCAGATTCCCTATTAATTTAATTTCCAACAAACCTGCAGCTTCATCTTTACCATAACTTACACTCTATCATAACCATTTAACACATCATTGTTCTTATACTAGCCTCTGGATATAACAAAGAAACCTAACATTCTTCTGTTGGTGCATGAATGAGCAGCAACTGCAAATTTAAGATTACAGCAGAAAACACAGTTCAGATTTCATGATCTATATCTAGGCTACTAGTGAGGGACATCATAGTGGGAACCAAAGGATAAGATTCCAGACAAAGGTCAGTACCTCCCCATATAGCTAAAAGCTTTCCTAATACATTAATGGCAAAGATATAAAAAAATAAAGGTCCTTTATAGAATCTAGAAATTCCTGGCATTTCAGTATGGCAAGTGAAGCTGTTAGCCTGTTTTGAGATAATACTTCCATTGATCACTTTAATCTCAGACAAAGTGACAAAGACTTAAGAGCTGTGTTTTTGCTGAAGAGAGGACATGGTATATGCTGTGCTTCTCATAAATAGTGGATTAATACAATGAAAACACCATCAGTTTGTATACATTTCCAATCAATTTCTGGGTGAATCTGAAGGTGTTACTTCTGATCTGTAGGCTTTGAAAGCTAACTGCTCCAGAAACAGACAAGTTATGTCCTGGACCTGAAAAGCTGTTTCATGCTCCAGGACTACACTGGGGCAATTTATATTCACTGTGTCCTCTGACTGTGCTTTCTTCTCCTGTAACAGGCTCTCTGTTGCCCAGGTGAACATAGCTGATACAAAACCCTTCCTATTCTTAAAGAATAGTACACTGGAATAGTACACTAGTATGGAAACTGCAAGAATTCTGTTTCTTTAACACATGTTAAAAAGTGATAGAATCACAAGGATAGCAATCTAAGTCATAAGCCATCTTCAAAACTGGAATGCAGTCTTACTCATATAGCCTAACAAGGCCTGAATTTGTTGACCTATAGGAAATACTGTCATCTCTTTTGTTTTCCTAAGGTTTTCTTCAAGCAGTTTTGGAACTAATTTTTCAGAAAGGAAGTATTTTATTGTAAGGGGAACAGTGGGTTCATCTTGCAGATACTTAGGAAAAGCTTTTTCTCTAAAAAAAAAAAAAATCACACCTTAGAGACACATGCAATGCATTGAAATAATAAGTACAACCACTTAATGTATCTTAAGTCATGACTAAACAATACTTCAGTATACATAAAATGTAAACAACAAATTAAGCTCTCTCCTTTATATCTTTCTATTCTAATGAGTTAACTCATTCTAGATATTTTGATTTGACAGCACAAATTTCTTAGAGTTTATTTCTGAAGACAAAACTGATGCTCATCCAAGGTCATGAAACATTAAAATTTAAATCTGATTTGTGTACTATACAAGCTTGCACAAGCCAAATAAAATGAAAATCGTTGGGTTGAAGATCCTTAGTGAGTCATCTAGTCCATTCCCTTGTATCGTGACAGGATTGACTTCATTACCAGCTTTGATGGATGACTGTCAAGTCTAGCCTTGAATTTTTCATTGAAGGTGATTCCATAACCTTCCCTGGCAGTCTGTTTTATACTTATTGTTCCTAGACTGTTTAGTATTTTAACTCAATGTAATCTCTGCAATTACAGCTTAAGCCTACTACCTGTATTTCTGTTCTTATGGCCAAGTAGGAAAAACTACCTCATCACATTTTCATAATGTCATTTGCAAGTTTGTATGCAATAGTTATTCCTGTCTTTTTTTTCATTTTTCCCTAAAGTAAAAGAGTATGCTAACTCTATTCATTAATCATATGGATAAATCTTTTATGAAACCTTAATACTCTCTAATTTCTTAAGTTTGTTTAAGGTTTCCAAAATCTTAACCTGAATCTAGCTTTAGGAAAGATCATAGTTTCTGGTAAAACCATCAAAATTCCCTGATCACACAAATTTAGTACAACACTCAAACATTAACAAAAGACAGAATTTCACTTTGCTATTGTCTCATCACATAAGGAATCCAAGATTTAAGATGTCATTGTTAAGTTTATTATCACAATAAGAGAAATGATGCTTTGAACACTAATCATTGTTTTAATGGCACTCATATACAAGAAACGTAGTGCAGTCTAAAAGAAAAAAATGAAAGTAACTTCCTAACTAATTAATACTTAAAATAACTTTAAATATACGGATTGTGAAGAGTACTTGCATTGGTTGGGAGGCAGGGGGCAAAAATTCAGCAGAAAATGCACAGAAAGCTAAATGAGTGAATCATCTAGCAGTTCTTTAATACATAAAGCATTCTGAAGCTAATATTTCCTATCCTTCCTCCTAAGTCTCATAAGGCCTAGATTATGGCTAATATCTCATGACACCAAAAGTAATACTGCAGCAGATATTAAAGCATTTTTTTCAGCTACTTATTCTATAAAATATTAATTGCAAGCCTGTGCATGTGCTGTATATATAGGGTATTAGGTAACTGAGTTCCTGCTCAGTTTGAAATCAATAAAAGATAACATGTACAGTATCAATCATTTTTTACTCTTCCTTTACTACCTAATACAAAGAGCATTGGGGCTTATTTTTTTCTTAAGTAAACAGTCACCGAAATCTTTGAAGTTAAGGCTTCACTGGCTAGCCTCTACTACAGATTCTTACCTATGAAAGAGAGATTTTTTTCCAAAAGCATTTCTCGCAGCAAGACTTCATGCTCATGCCCAATAGCGCTGACAGCTTTAGGTTAAGAAATGGATGATTACTTTGGAAAAGAACCAACTTCAGAAAAACATCATAGGTAAAGAATTAATAATAAAATTTAGTGGCCTTCATCTGCATTTCAGAAGTGATCAGTGATCTGAACTCTAAGTTTTGAAATTTTTTACAGGGATTTTCAGAGACATTTAGCTCTTTGTGAAAATCATACTACAGTATCATCAGCATACATTTTACAAAATTAAGACCCATGAGATCATATTTATTCAGTATGAATAAGGGTAATATTTACATTTTTGCTTTATTATCGCCCCCAAACTTAAAAGAAAGTGTGAACTTAAAACATGTCGTTAAATACCTTTTAAGTTGCTCTACTGACTAGTGTATCAATTCTCTAATTCAGCAAAGAGTGAAATAAACTGGTATTTTTCTTTATATTCTGAAGTTGATAGGCATTAAATCCATCTGAAATATCTTACTGTAACAAAACATCCTTTTAAGTGATTTTTCAGAAACATGAACTAATGTCAGGGAAGGATGAAACAGTATTTTACAGTGAAGTCCTTTTCACTTCCACTGACGGCCTGTTGATCCAGTGTGCTATTCTTAGCAATATGTAAAAAAGTCACCACATCAAATATTTTTAATGTACCCTCCTGGAGGTCAAAGTTCTGTTCTGGAAGCTTTTAAGAAGAATCTTATGGAGTATCATGATAAAGGATCTTACACTAAAACCAGTTAAGTTTCTAATTCTGTTTAGAATAACTTCTAAAAACTCAAACTACAGATCACCTTACCATTAGAGCTAATTACTTAATTTCTATCAACACTTTATGCTGAACAGCAAAAAACCAAACCATACCGAATCATTTAATATATATATATATAGTTTTTATCAACTGAAACTATATATCATGCTAAACTCTACTAGCAGTTACAGAACAAAAGGGGCAAATGAAGAACAGCAAAAATGTAAGAAAAATACTGCAAACAGAATTTATAATGCACCATAAGCAGAAACACTTAGACTTAGTCTATAATAATACCTGTTATTGATGTATAGCAATGACCATGGGGCAAAACTTGTAAATAACCTCACAAGCCATTTTCTACTCATGCAGTCTAGCAGCCTAGTTTCCCGTAAGCATCTGAACTATTACTGAAAAATAGCCTCTTGGCATTTACAAAGAGGTTGACTTCATACTTTAGTCCATGCATATACAATTAGATAGTTATATTTAAAATCAATATGCAATCCTTCAGAAGACATTATGCTTTTAAAACCTTAACTTTAAATTGATTTTTAACTATTTTATGCACCTCAAAATTAACATCTAATTCAGCAACATACTTGCAGATAATGCACTCACACAGCTTACTATTAAACTTTTCTATACCAAAATGGAACTGAAAACCTGCTTATTATTCTCATTGATGTCACTGTGTATTCAATAACTTCACTTGAACCAGAATCTGAAGGGGATAGAAAAGTCCTTTCTAGAATGCAGGCAAGTTATTCTTAAAAGCTGTTCATAATTCTACATATGTGTTATCATTACTTTTAAACATGACACTTTAGAAGACTATAGCCAGATTGTTCATCACCAAAATATTAATCTTAAAATGCTGGATATGGAAATTAGCAATCAACAACCTTTTAAAAAGTGTAATTTATTAGATTAATCCATTTTCAGAGAGCCGTGTTTAATGTTGAGGATAGTCTCAATGAATACTTAAAAGTATGATTAAAGCCACAAAATACAAATACAATTAGAACTCTATCCTGCTGCTGATAAAATTAATGGGAGCAGGGCTGAGTCTATAGTAGACACCAGGAAAC